>PVKZ01000001.1:0-1200000 GCA_004027375.1 Macroglossus sobrinus | reverse complement strand
CACGGGAAACTGGGTGTCAGGCATGTGGGTATTCTGTACTGTCTTCACGATTTTTCTCTAAATCTAACACAATTCTAAAATTGAGAAGTCTCAAGTATTTTAAAAAGTAGTTGTATTAAATATAGCTAACATACAATATCATAACCACAGTTATTCAGCATTTATATACCTAAAAAAGTGATCACTATGATAAGCCCAGCAACCATCTGACACCGTGCAACACTATCATAATATTATTGACTATATTCCCCGTGCTGTACAGTACATCCTTGTGACTATCTGTTCTATACCTGGAAGTTTGAACCTTTTATTCCCCTTCACCTCCCACCCCCTGCCGCATTTGGAATTTTCAATTACAGAGGACACTCAGTATTATTTTATATTAGTGATTAAACATTTATAGAGAAGTCTCAAGTTTTGATCTTATGGTTGAGATAAGATTTGGGTGTTTTTAACTGAGATGAGGTTTATGAGAATTGTAGATACAAGTTAGCCAGGCAGTCAGTATCTGTGCAACCATATTTAGCTGAAAACAGGTAGAACCTCAAACTACCCATTGTGTTAAGGTAGACCTTTGCAGCAGCAAGTTTCAGAACTGTGATCCAAATTGTCAGCACCTGTGAACTTACAGCCAAAAAAGCTGCCTTTCTCATCAGTAAGCGTTATGAAATACTACCAATAATATAGTAAATGCATGTCTACATACCCATTACTCAGTACTCTCAGAACTACTCAGATTCTAACATTTTCTCCTTTTAAGAAGATGTAAAACATCATAAACTCAATTGTAGTCCCTGTGTATCCTTCTCCATTTCTAATCTTCAGCTATGCCTTCCCAGAAGTAATCACTGTCGTGAATTTGCTTTCCTTATTCCCATTGTGTTTTATACTAATGCTATATATGTGTGAATCTGCATTCCAGTATGTGTAATACATTTATTTGTTCAAGTGCGGATGGGCATTTAGGTTGTTTCCAGTTTTTTACTATTACAAGCAGTGCTTCAGTGTACATTCTTATTCATGTCTTCTTGTGCGCATATGTAAAATTTTCTGCAGCACATACCTGAAAGTGTAAGTTCTAGAATGTGGGGTATGCACATCTTTGGTTTTTCTAGAATGTTACCAAATTGCTGTTTATAGTGGTCATTTCAGTTTATGTGTGTGTGCATAAGAGTTCCCATTTCTTCATAGCATCACTAAAATTTGGTATGGTCAGACTTAATTTTTGCCAAATTATGATGATTTATTATTCTTTTAATTTGTGTTTTTGTTATTACTAATGAGTGTCTTTATATCAATTGGCCATTGGGCTTTCTCTTCTGTATATTTTCTCCCAACTTTTTGCCCATTTTTCTATTGGGTTGTCTTTTTCTTATTGATTCATAGGCTATCTTTAGAAATGCAAGACGATAATAATTTACTAGTTATATGCAGTGATCTCCCATTCTGTGGGTTGTCTTTTTTTTGCTTTGATTCTAGAGTCTTCTGTCGAAGAAGTCAAACATTTTAATGAGGTCAGATCTCACTCATAGCTTCCTTCATGGTTTGTGCTTATGTCCTGAAAAACTTTCCTATCATGAGGTCAAGATAGTCTCCTTTATTTTAAGATCTTTACTCTTTTTTTTTTTAATATTTAATTTTGTAATCTGGAATGTGGAATTAAAAGTTTCCTTCATCTGTGAAATTTTTTATTTCAGTGATTATTTTTTCATATCCAGGATTTCTAATGAATACTTTTTTTTTATGCACTTGCTTTTGTTTTATTTTTGGTTATTTGTTTCATAATTATTTGCTTTTTAAAATGAAATTTATTCTTTTGTTTATTTGAAAGTTTTAAGCACTCATTTGGAATGAGTTTACAGAATTAATTTCATACAGAGTGACTTTTTGCTAATTGATGATTTTGTTGGTTGTCTTTCTTAGCATTGGATTGACATCAGTTTTTTGGAATTTGAGTTCACAGGATCATTCTGAGTGGGAGGTGTAGTGTTTTGTTTCATTTTCTCCTTCCTCACCTTTCGTGCCTAAAGGTTTGCACCTACTTCCACTTGACTCCTTGATTTCCAGTTTAGAAGCAGGACTTTTAAGTTTCTTGCTCGAGTAACACTAAAAATTCTAGACCCAGTTAGAGAGTGGGTGGAGATCTTGTTTCAGGGCCTGATCAGGAAGCTGTTGCTGTATCCTCCTCCCTCCCCTAGAGGCATGTTCTAAATCTTTAATCTGTATAGAAATTATTGAATTCCCACCCAACTCACTCTCTCCTCCAGCTTCCTATCACACGTGTGGGGGAGTTCCAGCTCTGGCCTTAGTGAATGATCTTGACTCTCCTTTTCAGGTTTACAGGGAACACTTTTAGTTCTCTTTATAATCGCCACTGCTTGCTTCCAGCCTGGACCCCAGAAGGCAGGCCCAACCTAGCCCATCCCTTTTTGCAGCTAGTCTGTAGCTTGCCATGAGGTCTTTACTTCACACACACACACACACACACACACACACACACACTTAAATACTCTAATAGTTTTGTTACTTTGTGTTTGGAATACAGATAATGCATGGGAAGTGTCAATTCACTGTGTCATCTTGATTGAGGTCTGGATTTTGTCTGAATTTAGCTTGTGAGCTTCTCCAGGGAGGGATGGCTTTTTATCAACATCAGATGTGGTGCCTGGCTGTGGGTGCCTGGTAGACGTTTTTAAATGAAGGACTCTTGGACATGTCTTCTTATTTCTGTTTATACCCGGAATGTTTTGTTTGAATCCCACTAAAGTTGCATAACCTTGGCAAGTTGTTTAACTTGTCTAATCCTCCATCTGTTCATACCCCACCCTCATCAGTGATTAGCAATTTCCCTGGCAAAGCAAACAATTTTCTACAACTGTCATTGGATATAGAGTTCTATATATGTCAGAGAGAGATGTGCTAAAATATACAGCTGTGATTATGGATTAGTCTGGTTCTCTCTTTAGTTCTATCAGGTGTTTTTTTTGTGTGTGTGTTTGTTTTTTTTATGACATCTATTTTTTGTTGTTGAAATCTTCTGTATAGATTCATTTCATTTTTTTATCAGCATTATTGATGTATAATTGACATGTAACCAACTACATGTTTAAGGTATGTAATTTGATGAGTTTTGTTATATGTATATACACCAGTGAAACCACAACTATAGTTAAGATAATGAACATATCTATCAACGTCGAAGGTTTCTTTGCACCTCTTGATAATCCCTTCCTGCAACTCCCTCACCTCCAACCAGGTAAACAGTGATATACTTTCTGTCACTATAGATTAAATTGTATTTTTATAATTTTATATAAATGGAATCATACTTTATATACTCCTTTATATAGTCTGACTTCTTTCACTGAACGTGATTATTTTGGTTTTCATACATATTTTTGTATTTATCAGAAATTTATTCCTGTTTATTGCTGGGTAGTATTCCATTATATGAATATACCCTAATTTGTTTATCTAGTCACTTATTTCTGGACATTTGGATTATTTTCAATTTTTGATTATTAGAAATAAAGTGGCTTGTAAACACATGTATACAAGATTTCATGTGGACATATGCTTTTGTTTCTCTTAGGTAAATACCTAGGAGTAGAATGGTGGTGACATATGGTAAGGGTATGTTTAATTGTTTAAAACATTCCTCAGCTGTTTTCCAAAGTGGTTGTACAATTTTATATTCCCAGTAGTAGTGTATGATAGTTCTAGTTGCTCTACATCCAACATGTAGAATAATTAGTCTTTTTCATTTTAGTAGTTTAGCAGGTGTGTGTGGTTTTTCATTGTTATTTTCATTTACATTTCCTTGATGACTAATCATGTTGGACATATTTTCATATGCATATTTTTTATTTGTATGTCACTTTTTTATGAAGTGACTTTTGCCTAATTTTTAATTGGGTTGCTTGGTTTTTATTGAGTTTAGAGAATTTGTTACATGATCTTGATACAAGTTCTGTATTAGAACATAATTTGCAAATCTTTCCTCTCAATTTGTGGATTGTCTTTTCATTTTCTCAACAGTGTCTTTAAAAGAGATGTTGTTAGTTTTGATGAAATTTAGATTATCAATTTTTTCTTATATGGATTATGTTTTTTTAATGTATCTAAGAAATCTTTGTCAAACCCAAGGTCACAAAGATTTTCTCTGTTTTTCTCTAGAAGTTTTCTAGTTTTTTGTTTTACATTTAAGTTTTATAATCCCTTCTGAGGTAATTTTTAAAAATATCATAAGATAGGGATCAAATTTGATTGCTTCCTGTATTTCTGACGCTCTTATTAAATGTATATAAGGTTATCATTGTTATATATTCTTGATGCACTGACTCTTTCATCATCATGAAGCATCCCTTTTTGTTTCTAGTAATATTTCTTCTCTTGAAGTCTGTTTTTCAAATATTAGTCTAGCCACTCTAGCCTTCTAAGGGCTATTATTTACATGGCATATGTTTTCCACTTTTTAGTTTTCAACTTATTTGTATATTTGTACTTAAAGTGCTTCTCTTTAAACAGGATATAATTGATTTTTGAGTTTTTATCCAGTAGACAATCTCTTGTCATTTGATTGGAGTGTTTAGTCTATTTTTATTTAAAGTTATTACTGATATAGTCTTGTTTAGGTCTGACATTTTGCTGTTTGATGTTCGTCTCATCTGTCTTTAGTTTTTTATTCTTTCTCTTCTGTTTTCCTTTGCATTAATCAAATAATATTTTGTAATCAATTTTAATATTTCTCTATTGGCTTTTTAACTATATTTCTTTGCATTAGCTTTTAGTCTTTATCTTGGGAATACAATAACATTTTTAAGCTACCCAGTGTCTTTTAAGTTAATATGAAATTGCTTCAGGTAAAATATAGGAACATTGCAACAATATATTTTCATTTACTTCCATCATCTGTGCTGTTTTTACCATATATATATATATATATATATGTATATATATATATATATAAATACAAATACTCACACACACATATATATATATTACATCTGTATATATATATATTACATGTATATACAGTGTTATAATTTTGTTTAAACAGTCATATATCTTATAAAGAAACTATAGGAAAAAGTGTGTGTCTGTGTGTTTCAGTCCTTATTTGGACCCAAATTATCAGCTTATATTATGTCTCTTCAGTCTGAAGAACTTTCTTTAATATTTCTTGTAGTGAAAATCTCCTAATGACAAAGTCTCTCCATTTTTATTATCTAAAAGTACCTTTATTTTGCTTTCATTTTTTTAAAGCTAGTTTAATTGAATGTAGAGTTCATGGTTAACAGTTTTTCTCTTTTAGCACTTTGACATTTCCAATATTCCCCATTATTTCTTATGAGAGACCAATTGATAATGATGTCATTGTTTTCCCTGGACGTATAAAATATATACGTTTTCTCTGGATGCTTTTGAAATTTCCTCTTTCTCTTTGGCATTCAGAAGTTTAACTATGATGTGCTTAGGACTGGGTTGCTTAGGGTTTATACTGCTTGAGATTCTTTGTGCTTCTTAGGTCTGTAAGTTAATGTTCTTCACAAAATTTGTGATTTGGGGAGAGGGGTGGTTATTTCTCTCTATATATTTTTCTGCTCCTTTCTCTTTCTACCTTCTTTTAGGACTTCAACTATACTTACATTGGGCCTTTTAATTTTTATCCCATAGATCTCTAAGACTGTTCATTTTTGTTTAATATTATGTTTCTCTGTTTTTTGATTGGGTAATTTCTGTCTTTAAATTCCCAGTTCCATTCTTACCATTTATTCCAATCTGCTAGTGAGCCTATTAAATGCATTTTTCAATTATTATTCTCGGCATCCCAGTTCCATTTTTTTTTTAGTTTCTATGTCACTGTTAAGATTTTCTATCTGTTCCTTCAATAAGACCATAGTTTACATTTAATTCTTTGAAAATGTTATCCTTTAGTACTTCTTTCATATTTTTAATAGCCATTTTGAAGTTTCTGCTAAATTCAACATCTGAGCCCACTCAGTCCATTAATATGATTACTTAAATCTTTGATGTCTAGTAATTTTAGGTTGAAACTTGGACATTATAGATTATATTTTGAAGTAACTCAGATTCAGTTTTGTTCTTCCAAGGATTAAGATTTTGTTCATAATAGACAGTTAGCTTATCTGGATTAAAACTGTAAACACTCTTTGTGATGTGTAGTAAGCCAATATCTCTGTTCAGTTCTTACAGCTTCTAGCTGTTTTTCTTTTCTTCAGTGGCTGCTTTTCTTTTGTCTGTCACCTTACTAGTCTATGTAGCACCTGCATAGTTTGTTGATTCTCAAGAAAGCCCACAAACTTGAAATTCTTATTTTTTAGTTTAAGTTTTTCAAAAATAAACTCTCCTCTAACTTCTGTTTGTTTTTATACATTTTCCAGTGTGTTTAAATATTTTTTTCCCTGCATACATACTATAATTGTTATCTGTAGAAAGGTTTGCTTGACCACTTCACTTTGATGCTATTAACAGAAGTTGATAGCAAATAATTTTAAAACCACTTCTAAGTGAGATGTTATCAAATCACATTTAGGGTGGCAGTAAGATGGTCAAGTACAAGCTACTCATTTCTGAATTTTTGTTTAGTTGCCAAGACAGTTTCATGCCCTGAGTCAAATAATATTTTGCATTTTAATGTAAGTTTTGTATAGTAGTATCGCATTTCATTTGAGGCTATTAGACCAATGTTAAGATATTACAGATTAACAATGTCTCAAAAGAGGCCAAGATTGATGGAAATGGGGGTTGGAGTTACAAAAAAAAGGGCAAAAGAACACTTATCAACCTTAAACTGACTACAGTATATTTTCTCTTTGAGTGTTTTCAATTGTAAAAACTGTCTTTCCAATCATGTACATCTATATAATTGCAACATTTTAATTTTACTTAATATGTAGGAAAATCTTCTTAAACATTAAATATGACTACTTCCTTTGAGTGGTCTGCATTTTCCTTTGGCAATATACACTGAGAGCAGAGTTATTTGTTTTTAGTACAGAGTAGGAAACAAAGATCATCTGGATGGGGAAATTGGAAAGTTTCCTGATATTTTCTGAAAAAAGATTTCACAACCTGGCTTTCTTGGATGTCTCTATAACATAAAACACACACATATTCAAATAAGGGTATACAAGCACATTCTAAAGCCTTTTTTTACTATATTTTCTGACACCTATATCTCTTAAGACATTTAGCAGTCTATGTGGTGTTCTGTTTGGCCTCTATTTGCAAATATGTTACTAGATTGAAAATAATTGGAAAGTAGAGAAATCTCAGTAGCCGAGGATAGTGCTTAGAACATAAATGGCAGAGACCCTTATTTCATTGAAAAAGATTTGTTTCCTCAGTGATTTTAGGAAACCCTCTGTGGGTGTATGGTTGAATTACATAGAGGGGTTAGGGCTAGTATGCATTTTTAAAATAAAATTTTACCATTAGATATACTGACTATATACTTCAGTTTCTCAATTGTTAAATGAACCTAATAATAAGTACTACCTTATAGAGTTTTGAGGGTTAAATGAGATCATTGATCTATAAAAATATTTCAATAGCTAACATACTTGAGTTTTTATTATTAATAAAATCACAGTTGGACTTGGAAGAGGTGAATGAGAATAACAGTCTATTTTATTTTTATGGTGTATCTTTTTGGAATGCCAGATGAAAATTTTATAAAAACTAGAATTTTTTTGAGTTTACAAGGGGAAGTAATTATTCATTCAGGAATGAATTTCTTTTTGAATTTTATCAGAAGATAGATTTAATTTCATCTATTGCTAATTACCATTGTAACAGAATAGGCCACTGGGATTTTAACTAAGGCACTAAGGTACAATATTGTGAAATTAAAAAGTGAGATATTTCATTTTCGAGAACCAGTTAGAAGCTCTAAAACCCATAAGGATACTTACAGGTCAAGGTAGAACATTTTGTGAGGATTCCTTCAGAAAATTTTGCCATGGCTTCCTCCTGCCCCATGGGAGAAGTAAGGGGTGCATGCTTTTTCACTAGCTATCTTTGAGAGGAGCTCTAAAGGGACCACTTAGAGAATTCTCTTCATTTAGGGGACACAGAGGCTCGGGTTGTGAATCCCCTGGGAAATCCAACAAGGAGAGAACTGTAGCTGGGTAACTGCTCCTACAGCAAGAGCTATCCAAGAGATGACTGTGTTGGAATTTGCCTGTACTCCAGTGTTTGTCAGGGCAAAGGAAATATGAATGCTTTCTGCAGATCAGAGGCAGGCCTAGTGGAAGAGAGGGATGGCCTGGAGCTGTTTGATTCTTGCCCAAATAAACTGTGTAGAAGGGCAGTGAGGCTCCCTAACAGTGAGTTTTTTAAGTGACAGCCAGAAAGCCAGGAGGAGAATGAATTATCCACGTCAGTGGAGCTACAGCTAGAAGGAACTCTGAGGAGAGAGTCTGAAGAACCCACAAAAGTGCATCTGAGAAAACAGAGTCAGCTTCAAACATTATCAGGCAGGCCTTTTGGCAGGACCACTTAAGTAGGAATCTCCTTGCCTTCCTTCTCCCAGTGTACCTCTCTCCTTTGCCCACTTTAAAGAGAATGATAGCTAGAGACGGGGAGAGGAGGTCATGGAAAAGAGACAAAGCTGATCCTACTCTCTTTTCAGCTGGGGCTGGGAAAAAAGATTTGATTACCAAGTAAAGATTGGTTTGTTACCTAACGTGACCATAGATGTTATTTAACATTTGGTTAGAAGAATCATGTGGGCCTGCTGAAGTGGTCACCCAGTGGCAGGGGACATCCCCTCACCCCCGTGTAAATTTTAAGAGGATAGTCGAGACAAAAATAAAGTTGTATTTGATTATATCCTGCAGTTAGTGCTTATTCAGTGGACATAAAAATCTATAAAAATTTTCATATTTGGTATAGTAGTGGATCAGAATCTACAGTAACACATAAAGAATTGCTTTTATTCTTGAAAGCACCTTGACTTATATGAGCATTACATACAATATAAGTATATGCTCTTGGATTTTTTTAATGTCTCCTATTTAGTGTTGGCATGTTACTTAATTGTAAAAGAGTCTTTATCCAAAAATAAATGTTAGGATGTTATTTTTTTAATCTTCCCAGATGGTTTAGATTGTTTAATATAAAGACTTAAAAATTCTTACTTCTTCTTATGCAGACCCACACTGAACAAACAGCTCTGCACATCTGAGGCTTTGGCTGTGCTAATTCATCTGGTCAATTGCCTCTCTACGTCCACTTCTGAATCCTCCCCTACCAACACCTAGGTCAAGATTGCATTGTTTGTACAGACTCTTTATTGTGTTTTAAGATTACAGTCTCCCTTCTTTTTGGTAAGGGAAGAAAGAAAATAGAAATATGGCTGATTAAAACATAATTAAAAAATAACTCAAAATGTAAGAAAATAGAGAAGTAAATGAGAGTCTTAGTCTGGTAAAGTTTAATGTGGACCCCATTACTAAGAAATGATCATTTTCAGAGAGTCTAGATTTACTTCCTTTGTTGAAGATATAGAGTAATATACTAGTAGATTTTCAGAGCTTGATGTAGCTTTGTTTGTTGTTGTTGTTGTTAAAATTCTAAATTATTAAGTGCTTCTGTATTAGATACTGAGGTATAGATATATTTTCTCTAATCCTTAGTAATTCTGGAAAGGTATGTATTTAATTCTCTTGCAAGATAAAAAAGCAGACTCAGGGAAAGTGACTTCTCCAAGGACATATTGTAATTACAGAGTTGGGGTATTTGGATCTGTTTGGGGGATTTGGACCCAGACCCATGTTCTCTTTTTAAGAAGAATTTGCAGACTCGATATCCTATGAGATCACTCATTTCTTTGGCACAAAATTATGATTGTTGGTAGTCAGTATTTGTATCTATTTTGGTTTTCTTTTTTTTTGGATTTTGCAGAATCAGGACAGGAAATTATGACTTCTGATTCTTAATTACTTATTGTGAAAGATAACATACTTTCAGAAAAGAATATAATATATATGTATGCATAGTTTTATAAATAAAGTGAATGCTCAGAAACTATTATCCCGGTCAACAGGTAGTCCACCTGTACATGCTTGATTTCCTTAGCTAAAGAACTAAGCCCAGGCTCTAGGCAAATTTTCAGTTCTGAACTACTGGATGCAAATGATTATAATTCTCTTTCTTTCCCCCAGTAATTAACCACTATCCTGACTTCAGTCATAATTTCCTTGTACTTTGACTCCCTAGGCATGCATTCCTAGACGTATCGTTATTTTTTTAAAAATGAATTTCTATTGTTTAGAAGTTGCCTAAAACCACATAATCCGGGATAGAGATTAATAGTTTTTGGGTCATAGAAGAATGTTTGATTTATTTAAGAACACAAACTTTTCAAGAATTCAACACAAATATTTGCTATGCTAACTACAATTATATTGGTCAATCCTTTGAGCTATGATGCAGATTTGTTACTTATTCCAACTTTCCCCATTCGCCAGTCTGAGTAATACTTTTCTGCATTAATATTTTTCTAAATATATAGTATAGATTATGGAATAAGTACAAATATAATTTTCCATGTCATAATGCATTCCCATTTTATCTCTTTACAGCATGGGTAAGTTCTCTCTCCATGGGGATGATTTTCTTTTGCTGCCCAATAGTCAGTGTCTTCACAGACATATTTGGTTGTCGGAAAACAGCTATTGTGGGTGCTGCTATTGGATTCATTGGACTCATGTCTAGTTCTTTTGTAAGGTAAGGACTTGGTTTCTATATATTGCTTTTCAAGAACTGTTAAATGCCTTAAAGTTTTTCTTTCAGAAATGTTGCTGTTTATAAACAAAACCTTTTTCATTGCTTAAACCGTAAGCAATATGACTATCCATTGCTATCCATAGCAGCAAATCAGAGCTTAAGAAATTGAATGCTTTTTCTTGCAGTGCCTAAGATTTAGGTATCAATCAAGAGATATATATTCATTCCTTGGAGCCAAGAAAAGTATTTCTCCTTTTGTTTTTTTCTCTTCCCCTAAAAATCCCCAAAGAACTTGAGTTAAAACAGTGAGTTGTCTGAAGCAATGGCATTAGTTTAAGGTTAGCTCAGTCTGAGGCCTAAAGTAAGTGGTATGTGAAAGTAGTTGTTCCTCAGCATGATGTGAAATATTTTTATGAATGAGATCAAAACTTTGCTATTTATTTCAACTCAGGTAGAGAATTTTTTTTTTGTGGAATTAAAAAAAGAACATGTTAAAATTTAAAAAGATGATGGCAAAATAAGGTGGTCAAATACAGCTTAAAGTAAAACTTAATATCAGTACACTTTCCTGTGTCTATGAAAAGATGTAGTGCACTTAAGAACTAACTACAAAGAGCAGACTGGCACATTACTGTATGAAGAACCTCTCCCTCCAGTTCCAGTTCTA
Source organism: Macroglossus sobrinus (assembly GCA_004027375.1). Classification (NCBI taxonomy): domain Eukaryota; kingdom Metazoa; phylum Chordata; class Mammalia; order Chiroptera; family Pteropodidae; genus Macroglossus; species Macroglossus sobrinus. Next base: position 1,188,578 of record PVKZ01000001.1, on the reverse strand, counting down.
TTAGTAAATCCCCTTGCATTCTCAGAATAATTCTAGTTAGAGAAACACTAGTTTGATATGCAGCTCTGGTTAACTGGAGGCAATTAACAAGAAAACCTAAGTTGATTTCCATCCTGTATCTCTATTTTAGTGGTTTATCTAAATTTCTTTCCTCTTTCCCTTCCCTAGCTGTCTTCATGCACTAGTTGAAAAGCATTATTGAGGCCATTAGGAAAAAAAAAACTCTTATATTTCTGATTATTTTAAAATATTTGTGATTTAACCAACAGAATCCTTGGTATATTAATTTTACCCCAAGCCCACTAACACCCCTTCTTCAACTCTAAAGTGAGCTGCTTTCTTTCATCTAACTTAGACATTTTATTTGGATTATAAACAATTATTTTTTTTCTTGATAGAAAACATATATTGCATCTTTAAAGTACCTTTATATTTTTCTTTTAAAGTTGTTTTTTAAAGAAAGTAAAAACAGTTTCGTTTGAAAGGAGATTCTGCTTAGGTGATTCTGTGAGGTCATTTATTTTTAGTTCTTTTTTGGCAATAACACAACATTGGGCTGTTACTGCCTCGTCACATACCTGCTTTGCTTTGGAAGCCTCCAGGTACTCATCGTCAGTACCTGTGGCCCTAGCACTTGCTGAATGTATTAACATTCAGGCTTTGGTGGAGAGGACCAAGAGCTAGAAAACCCACATAACTTATTACCTAGTTTGGTAGACAAAACATATTTAAAAACCTACTTATAACAGGTAATGTTTTTCAAACTTTGACTATTGAGGAATAAAAATTATGAAATACATTTTACATCGTGACCCAATTCTCTCTCTGCTTTCCTCTGACTGAAACAAAATGTCTTAAAACCATATCTGCCTTACTGCCATGTAACGGTCTCACATTTTCTATTCAGTTTCACTATGTAAACCCCTGATCAAAAGCTACCAAACTTCCAGAGCAATATATAGAACAAGGAGAAAGGTGGTATAAATTCCAAGTGTTTAACAATGGATCCACTTTTTCTATAGCTCAAGTTCTGCCTTCTTAGGAAAGCTTTCTCTAGCAACCCCAGGCCACTTCAGTATCCTTTTTGTACCCGTGACTAGTATCTTATTGATTTACTTGCTGAGTTACACTGCGCTTATTCACTAGTCAAACTTCAACAATTTGAACCTTCTATTATTGAGGTGGAAATTTAGAAGTAAGTGAAGAAGGCTCAGCAGCAGTTAAAATGCTGTCACAAAGCTTATGTACTTTACTCTGTGGGAGAGATACAGAGCTGATCTCGCCCAGCATTGTATTTAAAATGATGTGCAAAAGAATGTTTCCAGTTTATATTGGTGGCTCCCTGGTTTTCCACCTGACAGCTTTACAGTACTGTGGCATAACTGTATAGAAACTGATGTTCATGATGATACTGTTTTTAAAATATATACTTTGAAGAAGGCAGAGAAATGTATAATAGATTTAGATTTTTATTTTAAAATTGTTAAATAAGAATAAATTGGCACCTTAGGTAAGTTACAATTATCTGGAAAACTACTTATGTGGAAAATTGATATAAAATAAATGAAATATTATATTTGTTCTTTATTATATGGGGTAGATGTCTTGTTTCATTAAGTAGATATGAGTATGGCATAACCCTAACCATAGGGTTAACAGTTGTAATATTTTTTTCACCAAGTACTTGGAACACAGTAGCTGCTAAATATGTTTATTGAATAAAGAGTGGAGATTCAGGAAAGGGTGATCAGAGTGAGGTAAAGCTAATCTGGGAAAGCTTAGCTTGACTGAAAGATGGTGCTAGCTGTGAGTTAATAGAGAGGGAAAGGCATTTGAGAGAGAGGATGGCAAACATGCACTGATTTTATCAGATTCTGGACTTTCTTATGATTGCCTCAGCATTTTGCTAGACTAATATTATTGTCCAAAATTTAATTATTAACCAATTTTATATTAGATTAATTAATTGTTTGACTTTACTATGTTGATAAATAGCCTTTTGAATTCGACATTTTAAAAGAAAAAACTTTAGTTTTCTTTTACTCCTTACCTTAATTGTTTCAGAGAATATAATGAAATGATCCTTTACTTTCCTAAGAAATATATAATTAAGTTATTTGGTTAAACTGTCAAATTCTTAATCCTTTATTATTCTTTTGAGACATAGCCTTAAAGCTTACAAACTGGAATCACTAATGGACATACTTCATTTAGTCTTTCTGTATTCAGAAATATGATTTCTTATTGTCTTGCACAAACTGATAACAGCGCAATATAGGGTGAAGGTTGGCCTGCAACCCTTAAGCCAGCAGAATTGAGACACAACTGCTTTTCTCTGCAGATGCTCCTGACATAACCTGGTGGGAGAAATGTAAAATGCAGCCTTTTCTTTGACTAGATTGCTTAGTAAGTGCCTGGGAAAACCACATAAAATAATGAGCTTTCATAGTTAAATGACAAAAAAAACTTTTATTGAGACTAAATTTTTTGTTTGTCAGTTTAATTACTGCCGGTTTTATTGAGGCCCTTCCTGGCACTGTCTTTTATGAGTTGTGGTGGGCACACCAACTCTTATCCAGTGCTGCGTGGTTCACCTGAAATCCACTGAAAAAGGAGGAGGAACAGAAATCACTGATGACCTTAATAGTAATTTTTCCCATACTTGAGGCATTTTTATTATCTATTCGGCTTACATTAAAATATTTTTAGCACTGTATTCTTGGTTTATTTTCATCTGTTTTTGGTTAAATTTTATTTGTAGCAAATATACTGATTAACTAAAACTCACTTTTATGCTAAGGTTTTATTATACTAAGCACATGATATAAGTAGTTAAAGTCACTTTCCATCTTTTTCATCTTTACACAGTTCCATTGAACTTCTGTATTTTACCTATGGAATCGTATTTGCTTGTGGCTGCTCCTTTGCATACCAGCCTTCATTGGTCATTTTGGGATACTATTTCAAGAAGCGCCTTGGACTAGTGAATGGCATTGTCACCGCTGGCAGCAGTATCTTCACAGTTTTGCTGCCTTTCCTTTTGAGGATTCTGATCGACAACGTGGGCCTCTTTCACACACTGCGAGTACTCTGCATCTTCATGTTTGTTCTTTTTCTGGCTGGCTTTACTTACAGACCTCTTGCTACCAGTGTCAAAGATAAAGACAGTGGAACCAAAGGAGGCAACAGATTCCCCCTCTTTTCTAGAAAGTTCAGTCCTCCAGAAAAAATTTTCAATTTTGCTATCTTCAAGGTGACAGCGTACGCCGTGTGGGCAGTTGGAATACCACTTGCGCTTTTTGGATACTTTGTGCCTTATGTTCACTTGGTGAGTATGCTTCCTTTTCTTTGCTGGCAACAGATATTATTTTATACAGGAAAACTTCTTAGAAGAGCAAGATGGATCAGATTGAAGTTGGTCTTAAACATTATGCTGGCTGCAATTCTGGGACTCTTGAAGTTCAAGGCCTCTTAAGACAAGGTCAATACATCCGTCAGATTATTAAATAGAGGACACGTTTCATGGTGTGCTCTGGTATTTTAAAACTCACCAAATCTAAACAAACAAAAACAACTTTTTGAAAAAAGAAACAAATGACATCAATACAGAAGACTTGATAGGTCATTGTTGCTTCAAGTGATGTACAAATCATAATCAGGGATAAAGATGGTGCAACGGTTTTGTCAGCATCAATAAATTTTTTCAACAAAAGGATGAAGAAATTAGGTAAATAGTGAGCCAATGGCCTTGATATAAATAAGTATTATATCCACCCACTTGTGGGGTACTTCTGAGAAATGGGAATATTATTTTGAAGATTATTTGAGAAAACATAGCAAGTTCCAAATGAGGGGAGAGTGTAAGGGTTTTATAGGAAATTAGGGTTTCAAGTGCTCAAGCAATTTATATTGTTTATCATTATTTCAAGGCAGATTTCAGCCTCTTTATACTCAAAACCACATTTGCTCAAAAGTGTTTGTTTCTTTTTTTCTTACTGTTGTAGTTAAAAATGTATTTACATTTCTACATAGTTGATAAACAAAAATTATACTAGTGAAAAAATTTTTTTTCGTATGTATACTCTGTATGAACCTAGATCTTTTTTAGCTTTTGGTCTCTGGGTGTTTGTACAATTTTTCTTTAGTTAAAGTTTTGGTGAAAGTTTTTAGTTGAGTTCAAAGGATTACTGAACTCAAGGAGTCAGCTAGTAAACTACAGTACTGTGGGTTCCTATGCTCAGTTTAGAAAAGACTTATTAGGTCAAAGAAACATGAAGAGAAATGGTAGATGTGCCCTGGATCTAAGAATAATTTTGATTTCTCGATTCTCCTTATTCTCTTTCGCCAGGTGTGTTGAGGAAGCATCTGGGATGACCAATGGGGAGACAAGGAGAAAGACTAGTTTTTAGTACTCTGAGCCACTTAGTGTTCTGCAGAGAATGAGGTACTAGGAAAATGACCTACTTTGTGACCTCTGTCACATATGCATTATGTGGCTACCTCTTGATCTAATAGTCCATTTTCACACTTTTAGGAAGGCATATCTGAACTGTGAAAAGCCATTTTTTTGGGGGGGGACTATAGATCCATTGTGGAAGGATGCACTTTGCCAACTACCTCTTCCATAGCTTCTGTACTTAAGATAATATTTGTTGTGTTCTTCTCAAGGATGAGTAGATTTTTCTTAATTCTCTTTGATACTACATGGTGAACATACCAGACATTTACCAGAGGACAAGTAGTAGGTGATTGTCTAGTTATTGCTGGTAATATATTTTTAATTTGGAAATTAATTTAACATGTATTTTTTCATTTGACTGTCACAATAAATCTGTGAAGTAGGCAAAATAAGTAATATTAGTATACGTTTTATAGACTGGAAAACAGATCCATTATTAACAAAAACCAAGAATCATGTGACAGCAGAGCGGGGGTTGGTTCCCTTCTACTGTGCTTACCTGGTAACAGATCTAATCCTCTTACTTTGGAGCATATTGGGCTAGGATATACCACCAGATATGTCCATCTTATTTGAGGGGGGGGGGAATGAGTATGCCTAAGGAAATTTAATGTTATTGTTTTTTTTTCTTTAAAGTTAATCAAATTCACAGTGAGTAACAACAGTGCTGTAGATGCTGTTGTCATCAAGAGGCAGTGACAGAACTGTGAGGCCTCTGTTAACTCCGACAACAAACCAGGCCTTTTTCACGCTCTCCCTCCTTCCAGGCATGTGTTCTTACAAAAGGTGTTGATAGTTTTCATTTGGGATTTTCTCTTTGTCTCAAATTGTTATGGCACTGGAAGCCACATTGGAGAGGAAACATTAGACAGTTAAATGCTATGCAGGCTGTTTAAACCTCGATTGATTAAACTCCTTGCTGGGTGTTGAAGGGCATGCACATTTAATACATAAGAACTTGTCCTGAAGGAGCATTGAATCTAGTATTGTAATAAAAACTGTTATGGTTTATAAAGAACTTATACATACATTATCTTATTTAATATTTAAAACAATATAGTGCCTGTGATGTATCATCTTCATTTCATGGATGAGAAGACTGAGACACTGAGAGATTTTAAAACTTGTCCAGGATCTACAGATAGTGACTGATAATTAGGGTAGTACTTTCATGCAAGAGGCAGTATGGTATAGTGGGGAGAGGTAAAGGCTCTGAAGTAAGACAGACCCAGTTCAAATCCTGGTTTTGTCCCGTACTAGTTGTACAACCTTGGGTAACCTCTCTAAGCATTACTTTCTTCATCAGTAAAATACAGATGAACCTAATTTTGTAAAGTTGTTGTAAGGATTAGAGAAAACATATGTAAAACATCTATACATTTCTGGTATGAAAATGAGTTATTTTAAGACAATGTGATTGCTGATTGAGTGCTTTATGGGAGGATTATATAGCATCAAAAGAGAGAGACGATATTCATTTGGAAAAATGGTTAGTAAAAACTGGAATTGGGCCTTGAGCATGAGATTGGGTGTTAAAACCAAACCCTTAATCAACTAGGGAAATAAATTACCTATGTAGGTCTTCTTTAAAGATTCAAAGCTACAATTAAGTGCTCTCATGGTTATGTTAAAAATTCTAAGATTTTGTTTATTAAGCTATACTTGATGAATTGAGAGAGAATATGTATCCTTTATGGCAATTCTTGCTGTCAAAGCAGGATTGGTTTAAAAAAATGAAGAATCGTATTGCCTCTTGGAAGCTGTCAAATGATCTCTTTTGGGCCCATTCACTTTTAATCTCTATTGTAAGGGTATAAATCTTACAGATCAATTTAGGTGAGATGTAAATTTCTAATAATAATTTCTAATAGCAGATACTTTACTTTTTGTGATTTGTCCCTTTTACCTGAGAGTTTTGTTTTGTTTTCTGAATTGTTTTTATGGCTCTTCCTTACCCATTAGCTTCCAGATTCATAACATCCTCTCAGTTTCCCTTCTTCTCCATCACTCCTTCTTAGTTTCTTTGCTCCTTTTTCACACTGAATATCAGTGCATCCTGGGGCTTGCCCCTTAATCGTTTATCTATTCATTCCACTAGTGGTTTCATATAAGCAATTTATTTTCTCACCATTTTAACCTTTAAAATTCTCTGCTTTGATTACATAGTGATGTTTTACATTTTGTACTTATAGGACATGATGATTTATTCATAGTTATTAAACACTTAACAAATAAACTCAGTGAACTTCAGAATAAATGAATAACACTAATGCCATCTTTTGAGGGAGGAAGTTGATGTGTTTGCTTGAACCACAGCTTTATATGCATATGTTTAAGTTATAACCTGATAAACAGAAATGTCAGTGTGTCTGTCGTTATTGTAAATATATGGAAGGAGGGAAAAAGAACTTTTAGTGGCCATCCCCATCATTAACAAGGAAAGTTAGAAAACTGGCGTCTGTTGTACTGTGTAGCAACTGAAAATCTCAAAGAGCATAGGATAGGTGGTGTAATAGGATGAGGATGCGGGAGCCATAACCAGACCAGAAGTCTACATAGCTTTAGTAAAGCACTGACCACAGGGCAGTATGTAACTTTTCTCAGGAGCATGAAATGCTCCATCCTCAATATGAGGATGATGATTTAGTTTTAATTGCTTTACATCTCTCCATCACTACCTACTTTTGAAAACAACTATTTAGTACCTGTATTCTTTGACTCCATAACATATAATAGTTGGGCAGTTTTAGTTGCTTAGCTTTAAACCCACATAGTTCTCTCTCATAGGGAAGATGATTGACTCATGTGTTGAAATCTGCAGAATAGGTGTTTATTAGCTTGTTTTCAAAAAACTTTGTGATAAGATTTAAGTGTGTCAGTTTTATGGCAAATTCTAATGGACTGTTCTCAAAAGCAACTTAGACTTGGTAGGAGAATCTCATTTGCTTGATGCTGTGATTAAAGACACAGTCATCCGCCTGCTGATGGGGCAATTAAGTAGACACCAAGTCCAGTTGTAGTTAGGAGCAAACAACTTGTATTTTTAAACTGAGAATGAAATTTTGAGGCAAACAAGTCAATAAATGGGGCATGTAGTGCCTAAAGATATGTTATAGCTATAATTAATGTCAAATGCTCTCATAGGTCAATAATGGAATGTATGGTTAGATCTCACTAGCCAGGGCACCTCTGTTCATGTCATGGTCAAAGTAGGAATAGTGCTCCAAGCCTAGAGTTTAGGGCACTGAGACATGTGAATGGGAATAGCATACATGCTTTCATCTCTTTGTGATTTCCTCAGAGGGAGACCCAATTGTGTGTGAAAATTTTCACAAAAAAACTCATAATAAACATCACAAAGATGAGTTTAATATGTATAATAACTACATATTTAGAGCTAAGGAAACAACTCTGCTCAGCTGTGCTCATTCAGGGTCACTCACTGACTTATGCTCAGAGCTGGGATCTGAATGCAGGTCCTGGACTCTTAAGTCTCATATTCTTTTTATGAAAGAGTCGCCTGCTGTTCCAATTCAGAGATGAGATGCTGCCTGTTATCAGCCACATTGTTCTTAGACCAAAGTATTTTTTGCCTTGCAAGTTTCTCTTCTGTCCTCTTAGCATTAAAGAGGTATATTAAAGAGATAGAGTTAACATTTTAATTTTGTTTATAGCCTGAAGGCTAACCACTGAAGGCTAAATACTAGAGGCTAAAGGTTTTATTTTCTCCCTTCTTCCTGTCTTTTCTTTTTTCTTTTTATTCTTGGATTTAGCCTTTTATTCTAATTATCTTTATATGGATTGTTACTTTGACATTTATTAGCTATGCATAATATTTTGGTACAATAGTCCCCCCATTATTCTTAGGGAGATAAATTCCAAGACCTCCACTGGATGCCTGCAACCAGGAATAGTACCAAGCCCTATATATACTATGTTTTTATCTATACATACATAATGTAGAGATATCAATTTAATTTGCAAATTAGGCACAGTAAGAGGTAAAGACTAACTAATAATAAAATAGAACAATTATAATAATATACTGTAATAAAAGTTATGTGAATGTGGTCTTTCTCAGCAAACTAGCACAAATTTCTTTTCCTTCGTAATTTCTACAGATTTAGTTTTTATTGTGTATCTTAACAACCTCAACATATTGTCTATGTAAGAAATGTCCAAACCTATAGAGAATTTTTATAAGAGTTTATCTGAATCAAAACTAACAAAAAGTGCCTGGAAGCAGAATCTCAAATGGTTTGAGAATGACCTTTTTTGTGGTTTTTCTTATACATTTGAAAATTAAAGATGGAACTGTAAGGAAGATTAAATGAAGGTGGGAGAGAGCAATTGAAACTGCAGACAGTAGGGGACTGCTGTACTTTGCACAATAAAATGTAATTATATTGCTTTTTTGCCAAGATTTTCTTATTAATTTTTTGTTTTTCTATTTTTCATTCAAAAATAGGCTTATGAAATTTCTTTGATGCAGGATATTTCTTTGTATAGTGTATTAATTTAAATATCAGAATTTATCATTTGAGATTGACGATGTGCTGACGATATGCACTCATATAACCCCTATATACATTTCTTGTTTTTGTTTGTTATTTGGTGGTCTGGAAATGTTTTGTTCATTTATTCATTTCATTCATTCATTTCCTTCGCAACAAACTTCCAAAAAGGATATGAAGGTATCGACTTCACATATACATTTTCTAATTCAACTCTCATGGCAACCTTTTATGAGGAAAGCAGCATTGATACTGGTTCTCCCTCTAATAGATAAGAATGTTGAGGACCAGAGAGGTTTTATCTTGCTCAGGGCTGCACAGTAAGTGGCAAGAGTGTTATTAGATTAGAATTAGAATGGGTTATTTCATTCTGTGCCAATTTTTTTCTAGCATATGTGAGACTTCCTATAATTACAACTAAGTTGAACAGATTTAAGCATTCATTCAGTAAATATTCACTGGCATTCTAGGTGTGAGGACGCAGTGGTGAGACCAGATGTAGTCGCTGTTCTCACAGAACTCAATAAATAAATAAAAACATAAATAAAGAAGGCAGTTTTCAAATAGTGGTGTCTTTGAAGAAAATAAATGAGGTGGAAGGTGATGGTGTGGGAGGTAACTTCAGTTTGGGAAGTCAAGGACAACCTCTCTGAGGAGGTGACAGTAAGACATTCTATGGGTGAAGAGCAAAATCAGCTATTTGGAAGATAGAAAAATAAGACAGTTTCCTAATGCCTGTGGGAAGCATATGACACAGACTGTCTCTAGCTTCTATCTTTAAGACCAGCCACCAGTTGATGAATTTTTTATTCAACTTATTTTTTATCTTTATATTTTATTCAAATCTACATGAAAATTAAAATCTGCTAAAATTAAAATTAAAATTCTTGTATAGGACCCAAGCATTGCTTTTTCTTCAGGTATTTTATTTACTACTTATGTCTTCTAATAATACACTACTATATCCTCTCAGTTCTCATGCAGTTATTACTTGAACGATTAGATGTCTTCTATCCTTCACTTTATCCCTTTTCTCAGATTTTTTTTTCGATGGTGCCTATGCTTTTCTTGCTTTTCTAACCTTGCATTTATTTCCCTGCAGATCTCAACATCTGCTGCAAATTGACTACTCAGGTTAGTGAAAATTTGCCCATTTATCAGTTTTGTGCTGAAGGCAGTATTCACCAGCATTCTCCTACTTTAGATGAATAAGGATCCTATCTTCTCTGGCCACAGGTGGCTCAATAATGGTGAAGTTAAATATCTATAGAACATGCTCATCAAACAAGCTAGTTTTCTTTTTTGAGTATTTTTTTTTCAAATTCTAAGATACTATCATAGGAACTTGATAGGACGAGACATAATTAATGCATAAGAAATCTAGAAAACTAACCATTTACAAATAACTAAACAAAAACAGAGCTGCTGTTTATAGTAAGGTTAAGTTTGTCATGTGTTCCAAATTATATTTAGTTAGCCAAAATGAAGTATAGGTAATTCAGCATGTTGTTTTGTTTTTGTTTTGTTTTTAAAGAAATAATACATGGTTTATTTAGACATGAAAATTATTTCTAGAATGTAGGTCCTAAACCACTAAAAGATTTAAAATTTGCAGGGGAGAAAAATCTACAAACTTTGAAAATATCTAACTTAAATATTTTATTAAATAACTTAAAAAGTAGTAACAAGAAAAAGAAAAAAGTAGTAGTGTATTTTTCTTAGGCCCTTAAACTGTATTCAGTATAAGTATGAGAAAGGCTGGTGAAAACTGTGGATTTTACTACAAAACACATTAGAGAGTTTTATGTTGGAAGCATCCTGACACGTCAGGAAATGATAAAGAGGAAACAGGTAAGGTAGACTGGACACTTCATAGGAGTAGAGGCAAAGACCCCCTTCATTGCTCCATCCCCAGAACCGAGCATGAATGAACCTGGCACTCAAGTAGTTTTTAACCATTTTCAGGCTGAGTTTATAGGTTGGTTGAATTGCTGAAGTAGGAGGTCTACTAATTTCCCTGCTGATGACTACTTTCCATTTTAATAGTACTTAATGTTCTTCAAGTTCTTTCTTTCATTGATTTTCAATATATAACCCCTGACTGAGAACCATTTTTTCTCCATCTTACAGGGAAAGGAGTTTGTTGGTTTAGAGACTTTTTTTCTGGTCACACACATAGTGTGGTTTAAAGCTTAAATAATAGAAATAAAAATTTGTTTATCTACATTTATTTCAATGTAGAATAATTTAAAGATGTACATAGTCAGCTCTGCTGAGGTGAAATAATACCTCCTATACCTTGTATTATCTTTCAGCTGCTTCCAAAAGAATGGGATGTGTGGGGGTAACCCCAGCCTAGCAAGTAGGCTGACATGAGTCCACACTCCTCTTGACTCATGCACACACCTGTGGAATTTAAAATGTTGCCATATACTGATGATTGAATTTATAAAGCATTATACTAGGCATAACATAAATCAATTGTGCCTGCCCCTATTTTATTGTCTCTGCTTATGTGAATATGTGGTTTTCTTTCACGTTTCTGACGCCTCCAAAGCTGCCTCAAGGACTTTTCATAATTCTCTGCCAAGTATCTCCTTGCTCCTCATGCTCTGAATCGGGGGTTGAAATTGCCCAGTTCCAGCACCTCTTTCTTGTGAGGTGATTTTCAAGCTCTGCAACCCTGTCATGAATCTAGAGAGCAGTGTGTCAGATCCATACCTCCTTTTCTCTCCTGAAATAAAACTCCTAGATCTTAAAACCTACATATACACATATTAAAGAAGAAAAAAATCAATAATGCTCCACCTGTAACATAAAGGAGAAATAAAAGAAGTAATTTTTGAATAAAATAATATGTATTTTAAAAGTTAATGCTTGGACACATGCTACAGTATCCTAAGCTTGAAGACATGCTGAGTGAAGTAAGCCAGACAAAAAAGGTCAAAGACTGTATGATTCCACTTAGATGAGGTACCAAAAGAAGTCAAACTCATTGAGACAGAAAATAGAATGGGGGTTGCCAGGGCCTTGGGAAGGGGGAAATGGGGAGTTATTGTTTAATGGGTCCAGAGTTTCAGTTTGGGAAAATGAAAAAGTTCTAGAGATGGATGGTGGTGATGGTTGCACAAGAAGGTGAATGATCTTAATGCTATTGAACTATCCACTTAAAAATGGTTATGATGGCAAACATTATATGATATAAATTTTATCAAAATAAAAAGATTTTAAAAAGGTAATTCTTGGGCACAACTATATGAGAAAGAAAAATAGCCTCCACAAAATTCTAAAAATACCCCTGGGGGTGGTGGTACTGCCCATATTATGAACTAATATGCAGTATTTGAGATCTGGACACTGATGCCCAAGATTTTAGAATCAATAGGGAGTAGAGCTCATAATTTGACTCCAAAGACTTTTTTTTTTTTCCTACTATGCATTCCTAGGCCTTCTAACTCTCAGTCCACAAAGTGTTCTCTGCTGTGCCAGTCGCCTTCATCCAGACCCCTCAGAGCTTCCACTTTCTTATCTATTTCCGTCCTTCTCCCAGGATGTGGTCCTTTTCTTCCTGAACACTTTAAAATCACAAGACAGAACTAACCATGTTTAAAATATGTTAATCACATACCCCCACATCCAAAATCTTATTCTTAAGAAAGGGTTAAAATTTGGGGTAGAAAATTTCAAATGTGTAAATGACAACAGTGGAAGGAAAATAGATCTAAGCCCAATCTTAACAACTTTTAATCTATCAGACAAAACAAAATTTGAACTTGATGTAATGCAGGGGAGAGAGTCAACAATTAGATGAGTCACAATTAATAGAAAAGGCAGCATATACTGGAGGAGATAGGGGGATAGGAGGCTTTGGTAAAGAAGTTCTCTAGCCAACATCACTGGTCTGATGGAATTTTAGTAAGGAGAAGTTAGAAGATAGAATTTTTATGGAAGGATCAGTCTTTCTTCACTTTATAATTATGGGCAAAATTAAAAGGCTGAGTAAAAACTAATGCCCCAACTTCTTGTTTCTCTCAGAAATCAGATCAACCTTAAAGTAAGTAAATTAACGTTTCAATAAATTTCCAGTGTACACATTATTCAAGAAGAAATAGGACCAGTTTTGATAATTTACAAAATATCTGGCTTATTGACATTTTTGCCAGGGCCATTAAAAAAATAAAGTTACCCCAAATCCTAGTGGTTTAAATAATGCTTTCTGAAATTGTCTCTTCCTATTTTAAGATGAAGTTTATTTTAAACTTTTAAAATTTTAAGCTTAATTGAACTAGCTTTTAGTTGGGTACATTTGTTCATTTTTTGTTATTTCTCCAAATTCATGCAATTCTATCTATTGATTAGAGACTCCATAACCTACACCTGTTTATTTGCATATGCACGTAGGAAACTTTATCACCAGATAAATCCAGGAGTAAGTTTAAAAGAGCATATCCTTTAAAAAAATGCAAACATGTAAACACATGATGCCTCATCAGAGCATTAATCACATCTGCAAGAGCCTTTGTGACCACTTTGTATCTTCAGAGTTCTCTACCAAAGTAGTATATAGTCAGTCATACAGGCAGGCTGTAGACTATTGCCGAGTCCTCCGGAACCATCTTGATGACCAGAGTAGAGGCAGTTTGACTCCTTCATAGATGGACACTGTTTTCATCCCAGTGAGCCAGGAATCAAGGGTGTGAGTGTCGAATCTTGTGTGTCAAGAATGAGACTCCGAGAAAGAAACTTCAGAATCCAATTTGGATTTAGATGTGACAAATAAAAATTTAAATAAAGCAACAAATTAAATACTTTTCATTGTTTAGGACAGACTAGTTTAATTTTTGGTAATTTGAGAAATAGATGGCACAGAAATTATTGTCAGAGTCACTAAGTATTTTCAAGTTACCTAAAAATCTTAGTGATTTCTCTTTTAAGGTGAAGTCTATCTTAACTTCTAAAATTAGGGATTATTTGAACTGTCATCTAAATTCAAATGGGGTTTGAGTGATTATTACTCTAGAATAGTTTTGCCAAATCTTGATCTGATTTAAATAATGCTGTGTCAAGGATAGACTTTTATTTTACTCTAAGGAAAATTGCTTTTTTAAAAAAGGGGAAAATAACAAAAGCTCTAAAGAATTTTTAGAGTTAGAAAATGTTTTCAAAATTAGGATGTTCTTTGAACCATCAGCCATCTTTCTTCCTTCTGAACTCCACCCTTCTTTTTCTACCCCTTGATGGCTATTAAGTAATCTTCTCTGGAAACTTCTTTTTTCTCAATCCCGACTTTTGCGTGTGTTAACGGTGCCACGTGTGATTACTGAAATCATGGAAACCCATTTTAATGAAATGGAAAGACTGCCCTTTTAAAAAAACAAACAGAACCAATGCCCGTGCCTCCTGGAGTCCTCTTAGGCCAAAGGTCTGCTCTCCATTTGGTCAGCTGCTGAGAAGGCAGTTGGTACCCAGACCATGAAGTCTAGTCATGACAGAAATATCTTATTAGTAAATAGACATTAGGCTGCCTAAAGATATTAGTCCTTAAAAAATGTTGTCTGGCAAAGAAATTCTGTGTTTGCACTTCAAGCATATCTTAGAACTATTTTATACTCAAAGCACAGTTGATCAAATTTAACAAGATAAAATGACATTTTATGGCTAACAATACCTATCTTAATGTCTATAAAGTCCTATTTCAATATTATATGATATAAAGGGCTTAATTTTATGTACCCAAATCTATATAGTTTTATTCTACCTTTAATCACCTCACTGGGCTTGCTGGTGTACAATGCTCATATAAAACTTTTAAAGGGAATTTCCCACTTGTTTTGATTTACTTCCTTTTCTTAGCAAACACAGAGGTAGAGAAAACACAGTTTAAAAAAGAAAGAAAACCAAACCAAATCCTTATTACATTCAGAAGATTTGTTCATCTTACTTTAAAGTCAAAGGGTAGTGTAAAGTTTTGATATGTAACAATTTCTGAGATTATCCATTAACCAATCTAGCAGGCTTTCTACTCCCTTCAAACGTACATCTAATTTTTAAAGGGGCCAGGCTCGTTTAAGTTTACCTTTAAAAAACTATTTAAGCAGAACGCTCTTTTAGACTTATGGAATAGCATTTTAAATGTTGGACTGATAAAGTCTTGGAAGTGAAACGGCAAGCAAATGAGAGGCAACAGGCTGAAGCTGCTAACCTTTGGAGTGAACAGCAAGTGAGTAAAAATGCTCTGAACTCACTATCCCTGTTGGAAGTAGGAAGCTGCAGAAATTATTCTAACTCCAGAACCACTGAAAATGTTGTATAGCATTTATTACCTTGTTTTTGGATATACCATGCCAACGTAAAAGATACAGATCCCGTTCTCTGGCCAAAAGAATTTATTCTCCTAGAGACAGAATGAGTGCACATGCCTACCTGTTGTTTACCTCTCTTTTCAGTTTGATGATGATGTCTGAAGAGGAAGGGCAGGGGACCAGGGAATCAGAGTCATCCCAGACAAGGGCAAATGATGACTGCGTGCCTGGAATATCTGTCTCTCTCCCAAAGGGCATAATAACTGCAACAACAGTGGATGATAAATATTGTTGACTTTTTTTCCTCAGTTCTGTAAAGGCAGTGTGGTTCTATTAGTTCCATAGCCCGCAGTGTTCTATTGGGCCTGTTTTTGTCCTCATTTCCTAGCGTCCCTAAAATACTGCCCTTGTTAGCACTTGGTACTTGAGTCAGTAAGCTGTTACTTCAAGTTCACCGTCAGAAGTAGTTATCTTTATTTTAAGTCTCCTTTAGTTCTTCTTCTTCTTTACTATCTTCTTTACCATTACCCAAAAATATACCTCACTTTATGGCACTTCACTTTATTACAATTCAGTTGTTGAATTTTTACAAATTGGAGGCAAGACCCTCCACCAGAAAAGATTTCTACTTGCTTTATTGTGATGCTCACTTTATCGTAGTGATCTGGGACCAAACCTACAATATCTGCAAGGTATGCCTGTAGTTTAGTTTATATGCACCAAAGTTCTTATTATTTTTAATGTAATAAGTTACATAAACATTATAAACGACATTAAGCAAATACCACCCATACTCTTAAAAAGGTAGGCGGGGGGCGGGGGCAAGGGCTGTCATGGCATGACCAAATAACACAATCGTAGAAAACAGTACTGTAGGGAATTATTGGACCTTTGTGACCATTGGCTTTGCTTTACCACCACTGGGTTTCAAAGGCTTCTAAATAAAGCAATCTGGGGTTCCCTTCTTTTAGGCATTCTTATTTTGAGAAACCATTTGTTGAGGAGCTTGAGTTTCTAATGTACTCAGGTCAGCTTATTTGGAGCTGGTTTTATGGCCATTCATTAACTTCTTTCATGGTTGACTCCCTGAGAGCCAGAAGACTTGGCCTGGATTTTCAGTTGAAGAATTCTATCTAATGTCTCCAAATGGATGGCACTATGGCTCCCCTACATGAAAGAGTTGGAGAGGGGAGAAGCCAGGACTGAGGCCAGTTTAGTGTGATGATTGCTTTCACTTCCTTAGGCTGCTGCCCCCAACCTCTCAGAAAGGCAGATCTGCCTCTGAGCTCTTGTGAGGAGAGCAGAACTTAACACCAGATATCAATTTTGCCCCAATATTTGTGCTTTCTGCCAAAGCACATGCCCAGAGGATGAAAGATGGTCAGGGATTTGTAAAATAGTTGGTGGCAATCATTGGAGGCCCAGGCTGTAAATAGAACACACTGGTTTTCCTAAGTACTGCTACCTCAATGAGGAAGGACCTCTAGAGATCCAGCATCCCCAGATTTTGTTCTTTACTGCCCCCCCACCCCCATTTCCTTACTTAATGACCAAAGATACTTTTAATTGATAGATTTTGGCTGAGGGTGGGGAATGGAGTATTAGAAGCTGAAGTTCTTGCTTTAGTTAAACAACAATGACAACAACAACAAAATTCAATGAAATAATGTCCTTTATATTTGAATTTGCCAAATTTACTTTCTTTCAAAAGCCCCCAAACATTTCACCATATTTTTTTTTTAAGGATCATAAAGTAGAGCAGATGAGGAAAAAAACTACTGACTGATAAAGGATAATAGCAACTTGGCAAATGTTCTTAGTTTCATCAAAAGAATGACTAGTAAATTCAGTCATTTTTGGATAATAAAGAATGTTAAAAAGTTATAATAGATCCTTTGGGTGCTTCCTAAAGTGGATTAATACTTTAGAGTCTGGATTCAAATTCCAAATAAAGCTGATGAATACACGTAATTATATCCCACCTGTCTTAGATAATGTTATTCATTTTCTTCACAACTGAGCAGGAATCTCTCTCTGCTTTGCCTAATCACATTTGATGGAGAGTGATAATGGCCTGGAGGAATAAGCCAGTTTCAGGTCACCTTTATGGACAGCTGGCTTATCTTTGCAGCCACAAATGGATTTCTTAGACCTGCATTGTTTCATAGAAATAATGCAAAACCACATATGGAATTAAAAATTTGTAGTAATATTTTAAAAAGTAAAAAAGCAAACAGAATGAGTTTCATGATATATTTTATTTAACCACTATAGCCCAATTAGTATTCAACATGGAATCAGTATTTTAGAATTATTAATGAGATCTTTTATGTACTTTTATTCACTGTTTTCTGTTTGCTGTATGTTTTGCGCTTATAGCACATCTCAATTTGAAGTAGCCACATTTAAGCACTCAGGAGCCCATACTCGGCAACACTGCTGATATGGTGACTGTAAGAAGCAGCTGGAGGTGCTGCTGCAGTAACAAAGCAGGAAGGCATTATCCCTCAAAACGGGTTTGAGCTTTACCCTGAAGGCTAGGGGAGCCATAAAAGGATTTTAGGCAGAGAAGTGCTGTTTTTATTTTTGAAAATCTGGGGGTATCAGAGAATATAGGTTAGAGATTCAGGAGTGGGGCTCAAGCGAGAAGCATGTTAGAAGGCTGTTGTGGAGGTCCAGGGGAGGAGTGATAAGAACCTGACCTAAAACACCGTGGGGCACGTGGACCAAAGGAAGCGAGAGAGACGTAGGAGGTAAAATCGTCAGAATTTGGTGCTGACTGTTGGATTTCACGAGAGGGAGGGAGTAATCTAGGATAGATATCCGGTTTCTCCCTTGGTAGTTGTGTCCAGCGGTGTTAACTGATGTGGAACGGGGAGGGGAGGCTGTGAGGGGAGACGAGTTCAGCATGGGGCATGTTGACTTGGAAGTACCTTTGGAACAGGTGGATAGATATGTCCAGTTTGACATGAAAGAGTTTACTCTGAGTATGTGTAGAGTTAGAAGCTGTAAAGGCTGGGTAGGAACACTCAGTACTTAAGGTGCCAATTAAAACTTTAGGTTAAAAGAGGAGGAGGTGTAAGGCTCAGGTAATCAAGAGCAGCTTTACAGAAAAGGTGAGATTTAAGCAGAGTCTTAAAGAATGAGTGAAATTTAGAAAGTTAAAGAAGGTAGAAAAGACAATAGAAATGTAGAGAGGTGAGAATATTTCAGACACTGAATACATCCATCCTGCTGGGCCAGATGGGATTAGGGCTGAGATCAAAGCTGGCCTAATGCAGTTTGCAGACATGTTTTGTTTGGCTTGCATGGATGGGGTTGGATCATGCGGTGTTCTAAATTTAAATTAGGTGCCAACGTTTCCACACAATCCAGATTTCTGACTTCTCTTTAAAATAAGAGGGAACCAGGAGGTAGATTTGGCAACACTGGTGGTCCAATATGGTAATAATCAATTGAACTGTATGCTCCCTCTTTCCAACAGTCTGTTTTACTCCTTTATGCTATTTGCCTGAATCTTGTAGACATTTTGAATTTTCTGCTTCTGAGTCAAGGGTCAGTAGTTAATAAAGGCACAAAGATAAATTGGTGACAGATAAGGAGGGTTTTTTAATACCAGACTAAGGAGTATAAATGTAGGCATTGGGCACCTGATGAATAAGCATTGATGAGATTAAAGCCATAGGATTATTCTGGATCAGTGTGAAACTACAGAAGTTAAGGAGAATAGTTACCAGTTTTAAAAGGGAAAGGACAGATTCGATGGTATTGGCATAACCGAGTGGGCTTTAAAATGCGAAATGGAAGTCTCTGAAGGCGATGTCATCTGGAAAGGCTGCTGTTGCCACATGGGAACCGTCTGGGCCTTTGAGCTTGCCTGGAAATCTGCTTTGCAAGCTTCCAGAATTCAGGCCAGTGTTTGGTGTAGTGGACAGTGAGTCTGATTGTTTGAAACAACTGTGTTTGTTATAACAGCCCAGTAATTGCAGAGGAAGCAGTAGGATTACAGACATGCTTTTTCTCCGTGCCATGAGCACAGATAGGTGATCGAGAAGATGGAAGTATTAAGAAAGGGGTGACAGACTGAACTCTGGTTGTGGGAGCAAAGCTAATGGTAGACTGGGTGCTGAGCTGCGTGTTGTGTCACCCTGTATAACACCTGCCTGGTCACACTGCTTTCTTAAACTTTGGCGGGTTGTTGGTTTGCAGTCATAGTTCTAAGTAGACTGTAAATTAAAGGAAAACGTCCCTTTAATAAAAATAGGCTAAAATTAATACCTGATCATTATCGTGTCGGGCACTCTTTTAAGTTCTTTATACAGATATTTAATCCTCACAACTAGCCTCTTGAAATACTGTTGCCAACAAGGAAACAGGCCCAGGAGGATAAGAGCTCACCCAGGGTCACAAGCTTGATAAGGAATGGATGGAACCAGGACTTGAACCCGAGCAATCTAGAGGCTTTTCCTTTAACCACTGTGTTAAACTGAATCTTTATCTGTTCTAACATCACACAAATAGGCAAATTCACAGGTAGAGAACCTTATGCTATTATCCTGGAGGTTCCAATACACCTTAATTCAGTGTTAGTTTGGTTCGGGCCCACCTAGAAGAGACGAAACTCCAGAACTGGTCCTTAGACTGCCTCACAGGGGAGGAGAGAGTGTGTTGGACCCTGAGAGAGCAAGCTTGTGCGGTGTGTTCAAAGGTCTGTTCTCTTTAGTGAATGGCTCGATGTTAACCTATAGAGTGTGTTGGTAACGCTTTATTAAAACTTTTTCAAAAGGCCTCTTATAAAAATACTTATTTCTTTCATGTAAGCTAGATCATGTTAGCTTTTCTTCATATATTCTCGTGAAAAAATGATCACAGAGCACCTTTTATAAATATTTGAATTTGGAAGGGGATGAGAGTCTATAACGTTCTAGAGGACGAAAGGCATTTGTGCAAAGCCTCAAACCTTGTCAAGGTTTCCTACCATATTTAATGTGGCTTCTTCCTCTTTGGTCTACAGATGAAACATGTAAATGAAAGGTTTCAAGATGAAAACAATAAAGAGGTGGTCCTCATGTGCATTGGCATCACGTCAGGAGTTGGGCGGCTGCTCTTTGGCCGGATTGCAGACTATGTGCCTGGTGTGAAGAAGGTTTATCTACAGGTACTTTCTTAAATCTCCCTCACCCTCACCCCCCCCACCCCCCGCAAAATTATTATTGCCTGATGGCTCATTATCTGCATTTATTTGCTTAAACTTTTCTGTAAAAATGAGAAATATTTTGTAGAGCCTAACTTTCACAAGCAGTTTTTCAAGGGCAAAATCACTTGTGAGTTTTGGGTTTTCAAAATAAAAAATTGGCGATCAGACAACATCCTTCTTTGTTTTGTCATGGAACTCCACCCGACCAAAATGTTTTTTGCTCATTGCTTTTTCTAAGGTTTTATTTTTGGCATAGTTTTTATAATCATGTGCCTTTTGCAGTACCTTGTGGAATTCAGCGTTGTATGTGTGTGTCTTTTTGAGCTTCTTTTTTGAAGATTGCCTTCTGGGTGTTGTGGAATACACACTAAACAAATGCTAATTCTAAGATCACATGGACCTCACTTGACAAGTATTTAATTTGACTCCTCCATGCCAGACACTGTGTTGAATGCTGCAAATGAAACATGGTCGTGCCCTCAGTTAGTAGCTAATGGTCTCATGGGGAGATAGATAACACGGTGTTCCAGCAGTGGAATAATGGGTATGCCCAATGGGTGCCACAGCAACATAGGCACCAAGCATCTGAATCACAGTGAGGCTCTGAGCAGGTCTCCTGGGCTGGCAGAGTGCTAAGAGCTGAGTAGTAGTTAGATAAACAGGGAAGATAGAGGAGGGTGTCCCAAGCAGAGGAAACCACATGGGCAAAGAGGGGGAGGTGTGACATAGTATAGTATGTCTGGGAAACTGGGTGTTTGAACAAAATAGAGAGAGAACAGTAGATTGATTGGCTGGGGGGATAGGCAGAAGCCAAGTTGCCAAGGGACTTTATGAGCAGAAAAGAGGATGAACTATATTCTGAAATATACCAGGATTTTAAGCAAGAGAGTGTTTTGGTATGAGTTGTATTTTATAAAGTTTAACCCAGTAACTGTGAAGCGTGGAAAGAAGAGAAGTGGGGGGTAAGAACTGAGATAGTCTCAGAAGGTCACGTGTCGAATGGTTCCATTTCTGAGGTTCCATTTCTGAGGTGTCCACAACAGGCAGCTCCATAGTGACAGAAAGTAGATTAGTGATTTCCAGGGATCGGGAGAGGAGGGAATGGGGGAGTAACTGCTATCGTGTATGGGGTTTCTTTCGGGGGTGATATATTCTGGAATTCGACAGTAGTTATGGTTGTACAACCTTGTTAAAGGTTGAATTGTCCTAAAACTGAACTGAAACCCGTTGTATTGTCCACTTTAAATGTGTGACTTTTATAGTATGTGAATTTATATCTCAATTAAGCTGTTTAAAAAGGGTAGAGGCAGAGGGATCAGTTGGCGACTCTTGAAGTACTCTAGGCAGGAAGAACTGAGCAGAGATATTAGAACCAAACAGGGAGTAAAATAGGGATATAAGAAATAAGAGGTTGAAGGAGCTACCTCAGCTGGGTCTGAGTTTTATGGATACAGGGTGGATGGTTTTGCAGCTTTATCAAGATCAGTAATTCAGTAAATCAGAGTAAGGTGATGATTTCATGTCTGCCATGTTAAGTTTGCAGTGCTTGTGGGAAAGCCAAGTTGGGTTTGGAGCTCCTGAGAGAGTCTGGATAAGAGACCTGTGGGACTTTGGCGCTCATAGGCCATGGGATGAGTGGAGGACCCAGGGGTGGGCATGGGAGACCCAAAGGCAGTGGCCGGATTGGTTGGGAAAAAGCAGGGCACAGAGTGTTTCCAGGGGCAGGAGTGGTCAGCAGAGTCAGTAGCTAGTGAGAGGTCAGGCGTGTTAAAGGTTTTCATTAGATTTAGCAACAGATGTAGTTTCAGTGGAGTGGCAGGTGAAAAAGATGGATCATGATCAGTTGAATAAATGGTAATATAGACAACTTTGCCCAAAAGCTTGGCTGTGGAGGGAAGGTAAAGGAGAGCAGAAAGGGGGACTAGGGATTGAAGGATTGAGCATGTCTGTTCACTGCATAGATGAGAGGCAGTATTTGAGCAGGGTCTCAAAGGAGAGTTTAGGCCAGGAAAATGATTGGAAAAGGCATTTATTACAGATAAAGTAACTTACTATGTATGGTTGTGCAAGTTGGATGGTGAAGAAGGCTGACAGGAAAAAAATTGGTTCTTTTGAAATATAGCGTTGGAGGAGAGCTCTAAGGATACCCTGGACTGCCAGACAGACAGACATGTAGGTCCTAGAGCAAATTAAGTCTGAAACATAGGTAGAGGCAAAAATGACAAAACTGAAGCTTTCCTACTTTGGGCACATCCTGAGAAGGCAGGGTTCTTTGGAAAAGGTAGTAACACTAAGAAAAAAAAGACAACAGGACAAGGGGAAGACCAACTATAAGATACATTCTATATAAGAAGCCATGGGTATGAATCTGTAGAAGCTGAACAGGGCTGTTGAGGGCGGGACATTGTGGACATCACTCCTTCGTAGGGTCACTAGGAGTCAGAGCCAACTCGATGTCATGCAACACACACAAAATAACTTCCATTAATTGATTTGAAGTAATAACACCACTACATATTAAACACCTCCACATTCCATACAAGAACTAAGTGCTCTGCATGCATTATCTCCTTTACTGCTCACCCTGGCCCTTTGAGGAAGGTACCATCAGTTGTTATTTCCACTTAGAGATGAGAACACTGAGAGAGAGAGGCTACCTCACTATGTGTGTGTCCAGGCAAACAGCCGCGGGGAGTCTGCTCATACAGCTAGAAGGAAGTGTATAGATAGCTGAAAGAGTGCTACTTTTTAAAATATTAACTATGATCTTTCCCCCTTTATTGATACCTGACTGTGGATATCCTTGTTAAACATTTAGCAGAACATCTGTCTTTTCCCAAGTGTCAAGGGAGCCCTCTAATGGACATTTGTTGCATTATAGACTTTTCAGCTTCCTTTTCAAAAATTCATTCAAAAGATTGAGGCTTACTGGGCCCCAAAGGATCCATCCCCCAGGCCCAGACCCTGGCAGGGGTGATGTAAACAAGACAGACATGGTTTCTGAGTTCCTGGAGCAAGACTCGAGGCTAGAAAAAGCTGGGCATGTTTGGGAACTCAAGAAGACAGGGGAGTGGCATGGTGAGCGGTTGGAAAGCTAGGGGGAGCCAGATTATACAGGGCCCTGAAGCCAAGGTGACGAGATTTTATTTTGTGTGGAGTGGGTCATTGTTGGAGAATAACATAGTCTGATTTTACATTTTAAAATCACTGTGGTTGCTCTGTGTGTGGTGGATGGATTACTAGAGGGAAGCAGGAGTGCAAGAGGGGAGGAAGACCAGTTAGTAGACCAGTACAGTGGACCAGGTGAGAGGTGATGGAGGTCCAGATAAGGTGCAACATGGATGAAGTCATGGTATATTTTATACATCAATGTTTTACTCCAAAGCAACCTTTGAAAAATATAGGTAGGTCTGTCAGGTTATTTACAATATTTTAGGAGCACACTTTAATACATAATACGTGTAATTTGCAAAAGAAAATACAGACTTTCCTAACCTGTCCCATGTTTGGTCTGCACTTACACAGCAGTGAGTTAGTTAGAAGTAATTTAATTTTGGACGATAGGGTAGTCACAACCTTTTAGGTCTTATTTTAGGTCTTTTTTTCATCCAAATGCGGTGCAGTATTTGTGGCACTGGATAGTACATGCCGAGTCACAGGTGAGATGACTGCATTTCAGAGAGGCCTGTGAAGGAGAAAGAAGGCCTTCAGTGTGTCCTGTGGTTTCTGGGAGCCACCGGTGGGCTCCATCTTGTGAACACAGTGGCACAGGAGCCAGCTCGGGCCCCACCCACACAGGCTATTGGACTTGCTCCTTTCCCTCACTCTCCTGCACTCTCCCTTTTCCTGGCTTCCCTGCCCCAACTCCCAAACATTCGGTGCGGTTTTTGGTTCTTGGCCCTTCTCTGCTGCTTTAAACTCCAGCTCTGTTTGCTCATTCCTCTTTCCCCTTCCTTCTCTCCCTCCTGGCTGTCTGCCTTTTATCCCAGCCTTTAAGGGTTGGAATGCTTTTGCTATTTACCTCCCTTGGTGTGTTTTCTCAGACACATCCACTCCTTGCTTTCATCTGTTACATCCCAACCTCATGGGGCTGTGACAGTTCTCTCCCTTGTCCCCTTGAAGCCAGTTCTGAGTAGCGACTGGGCACAGAACACACTTCACAACCTCGCACACAGTCTGATTTCTGGTCATAGGCATCTTGGGTTTGGGAGGCTGCAGGATAGAAAAACAGGCTCTGAAGACAGACATGAGTTCATACCAGTGCTGCCACCGATTCGTCCCCAGAACTGGCAGATGGCCGTGGTGAGGATTCATGGTAACAGCATATATAAAGTGCCAGCCCAGTAGATGATTGCTTTTATTATGTTTTAATATTCTATTAAATACTGAGGCAGATCCTGATTTGGAACGGGTCTCAAGAAAGGAGACCTGCTTATCCTGAACTAGAGGTAACAAAGAGTTTAGGAGTATATCTCACACTTTTGCCTAAGAGTTCTGAATTTAAACTTTCATCAAGGTTCTGGGCTCCAGGTATTTTCAGCGTAATAATTTTAAACGCTGAGTAAGAGATGACTGAACCGCATTGTACAGAATAAGAATAGTTCGAGAAAATCTTTGCAAAGGTTCCCAGTGTGTGTACTTTAGTAGGAGAGCAAAGGCTGTGTTCTGGTATTTTCTTACCATCTTTCTTCTATAGATTTGTGTCTTTAATATGTAACTGTTTCAGAAGTGTGAGACTGTTTCAAAGGTTTGGAAGTTATAACTGTAATGAAAGGATGAAAAACTTTGGCTTTGGATCACTTTTCCATTGTGTCTGTTTCTTTGTGACATGGGCATATTGAAGTGTGGACATTGTACCCATGTATTGAAAGCAGACGGACCCAAACAACGTGTGTGTGCATAGGAAAGATCTAGGAGGATGCAAACCAAATTGTTGAGCGGTGGTTCTTGACAAGGAAAGTGGGCATGGGTTGAAGGTGGGAGGGGGCTGAAGGCAGACTTTCATATACCACTGTATACATTTTTCTAAGGTTTGAATTTTATAAAAATGTTTTCATTAAGAGTTACTTTTGTAATTTAGGAAATTTTGTTGTAATTTAGAAAAATTAATCACTTTCATATCCATCTTCTTCTGTAAGCTTCCTCTTATGGTTGAGGTAGAATGAATTGATCAGTGTTGCCCAGTTTTTTGTTCCATTTTCTTAAAGATACCTTGGGATAATGGTATATGCTTTACCAACGCAAGCTATTTCCAAAATAGTATCCAAATACTTAGCAATTCCCGATATCATGCATAAGAAATAAGACTATAAGGCCCTCTGTTCTTACCTAGGCTATGGCACTGGGGACAGTTCCTCCATCAGGCAGAAATGACGGTACTCAGGTACTGTGGCCTCTGTGTCTTTAGAAGCAGCCAGCCACTCGGCTATGGCCTGAACACTTCCTGTGTTTGTGATGGACTAGCAGACCTCTGCTGCTAACTGATTTTTGCCCTGGGTTCTTAGCCAGAGGCTCTAAACATCTGGAAACTTTATATCGAATGAATGTATAAGAGGAACACTTTAACTGTGGCCAGTTGTGCATTTGCCTCTGAAAATGCCTTCTGCTTATGAAGGTACTACTGTTCAGTTTTCCTCTTGAACTGTACTTAGAGTCCTGAGCAAAAGTTAAACTGACATTTCTCCAAGAATGCTCTGTTCGTGATAGAAATGGGAAAGGTAACATAACTCACGCAGGGTGTTATTCTCCTAGAGTCATGACAGAAGATATTTCCTTGGATGGTTTTAAGGAAACAGAAGCAAGAAAGACAACTCAACTGTCAATGCCTTATTAAATGTCAGTGCCAGGGCCTGGAAGAGAATCAGAGACCTTTGAATCCCTTTTTTAAATCTAACCAGAGCTGCTGTGTTTGAGGAAAGAAAGAGTGCATGGAATACTAAATTTATTCACCTTTCAAACTTTGGGGCCCACTATCTACAAATATCTCAATATTTGATATATGGGACAATATTTATTTGGAGATGTGAAGAGGACATACCGAACTTTCTGTGTGAGAAGTTTGCTCAACTTTGGCACGTGCTCCTCGTGGCATGAGTATCCCTGATGTGAGAAATAGGTATCTCCTCACCAGCTTGGCCTTTTTTACCTCCTAACTGAGCTATTTTGCATAGTGACACCTGCTGGGAAACAACACTGTTTCTCACTACTGCAGCTACAATTACGGCAGAAACAGCTAGTTATTTTCTGAGAAATGCTAAAGAATAAATGTATAAATCTCGATAAACTCAATTCTTAAAAAACAAGACATTTTACTTTGAAATAACAATTTAAAATATAGACAACTTCTTAAAACAATAAATTTACATTTTTGTCAAATAATGGAAAAAAGAGAGAATATAAATTAATGAAGTTTGAACTGAGAAAAGGAGAATTTGCAGTCAGATTAAGTATTAAGAACAAATATGCTCAAATTATATAGTAATAAATTTGAAACTCTAAGTGAATGATTTCTTACAAAACTGACCAAGGAACAAAAATTTGAAGGGACCTAAAGTGGATTAAAAAATGAGGATAAGTACCAAAATAAAGTGCCTGGGTCTTATGTTACATAAATTAGTCCAAGAAACATTTGTTTATTGAGCAAAATTGACTTAGTGCCAAGTAGTATGCTAGGTTTTCAGCAGTTCATTCTGGTTCTCTTATCTTGGAAGAGAACAAAACAGTAAAAGACTAGAAACAATTCAAAGAAAAAATATATTTCTGAAAGCTAACCTAGTATAATTACAGTGGTGTGGTTGGGAAATTTGGTCTATGGCTTTCTTAGCTGAACTCGTTGTATCTGGCCCCATGGTGACCTAGAGATTTATTCTAGATTTTCTAGAGTTTGTGATGATAGGTATGTTTCTAAAGTCAAATGACTTTCCATGTTTATCTCCTTATATATTTTTAAGTAGAGTTAAAAGTATATAATTAAGAATATTAGGGTTTTTGTGTTTTTTAAAAAAGCAAACTCCTTAAACCTTTACATACTTTTTATATCTCTTTGTATAGATAGGAAGCATTGGTAAATCTTTTTAGTTTCTCAAGATCACAGGGAGCTAGAACCTGGCCCCCCCGAGTCTTAGTTTTTTTCTGCCTACCAGGCTGCAAACTCAGTATTACCCTTGCTAAAAAAAATTATGCTTTCTTAGAAGTTGGGTTGGGTTATAAAAAAAGTTATTTAAGTAGAAAATTTAAAAACCAGGAGAATGGGAAGACTGCGTTCTTTAGAATACGTGAAGTGCCAGACTTTTTTTTTTTTTTCAAATAGCTAACTCAGCTACAGCCATGCCATCCTAAACATGCCCGAGTTCGCCTGATCTCGGAAGCTAAGCAGGGTCAGGAAGACCAGGTGCGATACGTTTTAAAACGAACAAACAATAAAAAACAGATAGCCAACTCAGAGTCTTAAACTAATTATAATTCTATCATAAAGTCACATTTTAGTAATGAAGAACAAAAAATTTACTCAGCTATGTGGTATGATGATATCGAAAAGAGACCTAACTTGGAGTTTGAAATCTTTTGCAAGAGCAGGTTTCTTATTGTGGGGTCTGTGGATCACTTGTGTTACAGTGAAAACTGCCGTTCCTGGGTGCCACACGCACACCCTGCATCTTCAGGAGCTCTGTGGTGATCCTGACGCACACTAAGGTTGTGAGAGTTGCCCTGAGGTGGGCCACCAAGCTTGGTATGCCATCGCTGTGCCTACTGGGCCCTAGGAAAAACAACAGATGAAGATGGTGACCCAGAGGGCTGTTTCATATGGTCTCTCCCTCCCTTTCCATCTGTCCCTGCTGCTGCCCACACAGACCCTGGATTCCAGGCCGTACTCCATCTGGGCATGTTACCAAACCTCTCTGAGCATCACTATCTTCATAAAGTGGGGATCACATTAGTATCCACCTCATAAAGTTAATATGAGTATCACTATCCAAAGTTCTTAGAACAATGCCTGGCATTTAATAAATAGTCAATAAGTAATAGTTTCTATATGCATACTTTTTAAAACACCTGATACTTTTGAATACATTCTACTGACCAGTCAGTTGTCCAGTTTTAATTATTTCTTTGCCTAAAAAAGTTATTGAATTGTCTGCTTTTCTTTTTGTATACCCACCATGCTTTAAATATACAACTATGGTTACATCACATCTAGAACACTTCGTGTGCACTCATTTATGTGTTCATCTACTCAAACCCGAGGGTAGGAACCAGGTCTTATTCACATAGCAGAGTACATAGCACATAGCATAGTAGCTTCCAAATGGCGGGCAAAATCAGGTATTTGATTCTATGAACTATTCTCTAACTCTAAAGTGAAAGTGTTTAATGTCTCAAAATAGTTCTCCATCTTAACTCTGGGGTACTTAAGAAGGGTATCTCTGCAATATATCACCAAAAGACATAATGTTTGAAACTACTCCTTGAAGATCATAATCATATTGATTTATGCTATGAAGTAATAAAACTGGATTACCTAAATTAGTTCTTAGGATGTTATTGTAGACTATGTTTACTGTTTTCATTACATATTTCCTATGACAGAGTGAAAACTTAGTTGGGATTTGAATATTCAAAATTCAGTACATATTTACATTATATCAAATCATATATGTAATAATATCAAATCATGTACTGAATAATCAAAATTCAGGGCATATTTTTATAATGTGTATCAGACCATAGTTACTTATTTTAATCTAACTTGGTCTGAAATGTACTCATCGTGTCTGGAATATTAACAGGCGGTATATTCTAAATTGATTATTTAAATATCTAAAAACTTATATCACCTGCAAACTGAAAGCTCTATGATGTGAAGAACACATCTTGTTGGCAGGTTTCATTTTGCAAAGGACTAATATCAATAAATTATATATAATTTCAAAGGTAAAATTTAAAAGGTTTGATTAATGGATTTGGGCTAATATTCAAAGAACAAATATTTATTGAGCACTGACCTTAAAGATTGATCCTTAAACCTTATAAATATCTAGTCCAAAGTTGACTTTTACAGATTCTGACCTCAAAGAGCTTACAGGCTGGAAGGGAAAGTAAGTATATAAAATAGTTATTTTCTCCTTGTCCCTTAATGGAAATATCGAGAGTGCTGGGGAACTCGGGAGATGATTATGGAAGTCACTTATGAAAATCAAGGTGAACGGGCCAGGGAGGCAACTTAACAACAGCTACTTAAAAGTCCTAAATATGTTGCTCAGTAATTGTAACATTCACTTTTTCTGAAAGCAGAGTTGACATTGTGGTGTCTGTCGTAGGTACTCTCCTTTTTCTTCATTGGTCTGATGTCCATGATGATTCCCCTGTGTAGCGTCTTTGGGGCCCTCATAGTTGTCTGTCTCATCATGGGCCTCTTCGATGGATGCTTCATTTCCATTATGGCCCCCACTGCCTTTGAGTTAGTTGGTGCCCAGGATGTCTCCCAAGCAATTGGATTTCTGCTCGGATTCATGTCTATACCCATGACTGTGGGCCCACCCATTGCAGGTATGTAATGATTCTCCAGTAATAAATTCATAGCATTTTCTACTACAGGTCCTAAGTCTCATTTATATGTAAAATATAATTTATTGGTTACTTGTCTTTCATTTTTCTGTGTCCCTTACCTGTAATATTTTTAATAAGGCCAGCTGTAGATGGTATGTTGAAACAGGTTTTCTGAGGAGGCCCTCTTATCCTTACTGTTATCTAGAACACTTAATAAAATGTGTAATAGTACTTCTGGGCTTTAATTTCGTAATTCTTAAATTTCACCCAGTGTTTTGGAGGAATGAGAACACTGTTTCTTTTTAGAAAGAGATGAAGATATGTATGCTTTGTATAAGAGATCATATTCCCCTGAGAAACAGTTAATGAAAAATAACATTTTGTGGAAACAAGTCAAATGTCCATTGGCAGATGAATAAACAAAATGTGGTATAGCCATACAGTGGAATATTATTCAGCCATACAAAGGAATGAAGTACTATGCCATGCTGCCAGGTGGATGAACCTTGAGAAGAAGCCAAATATAAAATGTCACATGTTGCATGATTCCATTTATTTGAAATACTCAGAATAGGTAAATCCGCAGGGACAGAGAGTAGAGTGGTGGTAGGTTGCCAGGGGTTGGAGAGAAGGGGGCTTAAGGAGAAACTGCTTAATGGGTATGGAGTTTCCTTCTGGTGTGATGAAAATATTTTGGAACTAGATATAGGTGGTAGTTGCACAACACAGTGAATGTACTAAATGCCACTAAAATGGTTAATTTTATGTTATGTGAGTTTCATCTTTAGACATTTTCTGATAGTATAAGATGTCTCATGTCCAGTGTGAATTGTTATAAGAAAATCTGATAAAGTTATAAAATTTAATATATGTACTATCATCTGTGTATGGCAGAGCATTAAAGTTCAGCTCAAATCATTCTCATATCCAGAACCACACATATCTAGCAACTTTGCCAATTGGGAAACTAGTCATGAATCAAGCAAGCAGAGTCACTACTGCTCGAACCAAATAAAATTTAAGTCTTTTCCAGTTCTTCCCCTTTCTCTAACTAGTGACATTATTTTTACACCTTACAAGCTTAGTTTTTAGGGTCTCCAAGGCCACAATAAATTACAATCAGCACTTTAGTAGGAATGATATTTGCTACTAGAAATAACTGATAACAGACCAAGAATAAAGGAGGTAACAGGAAACTGCCAAAGCAGGCAGAACAACACAGCAACTGGCGGCAGGTAAGCCCCTGGCTTACCAGGACGTTCTGAAGGTATTACAGCTGAACATATTAATTAGTGTTCATAACAATGAAAGATTTATATATGGGATATTCTGATTCAGAAGATAGGAAAATCACATATTTAGATATATAGTACATTTTAGGTCTCTAACCAGAATGAATGTATGCTTTTTTTTTTTAATGTGTTGGTACTTAATAGGACAAACCCTCAACAGAGTCAGATATTCAGTATAGTGTACTCCCTGGACATTTCACATAACTGAGATTATATAGTAAAAGTTACAAAAGTTGGAAAACACTGAGATAACTATTAAAATTTGGATTTTTTTAGAGAAATTAGATATAAGGAGTACTCTAAATAACAGTTTTCAGATGCAGAGCCCAAGGAGCTATTAGGGTTTCACACAGTCATCATATATTTTCCTTCATGTGCTGACAAACATCAGTATCTTTTCAAAATGTATTTAACAACCTTTTTCTTCCTAACTTATATTTATATAAAATTTATAATTTTTTATGATTTTGAATTTTAAGTTGTTTCATGTTATTGCATAAAAACTAGGCCAAGAAAAGTTTGAAATGTAGACATTTTGAGGTGTGTATGTGAAGTTTCAGCCTGGGGGTCTGTCCACCTTTACATCAAGTGTGAGAACGCCCCAAATGGCCTCTGAGGGGTTTTCAGAAAGCCAAACCTTGGTTGAAATATTTTTCCATGTGATATCTTGGTACAAAAACCCAGAGGCCTGTAGTCTGTGACAAGATTAAAGATACGAGGTCTTTTCCTTCCTCATATCAGAAACGGTTTATATTTCGCGCATTTCCTAAAAAATGTCTATAACAGTCTGAGATGATGTTTGAGCTAGTCCTGCTGAAATGAAATAATTAGGTTAGGACTAGGCCATCAGTGTGACACTCTCTTGGTGACAGTTTTTTCCCTTCCAAGGGTTACTTCGTGACAAGCTGGATTCCTACAATGTGGCATTCTACCTCGCTGGAATTCCTCCCCTTGTCGGAGGTGCTGTCCTTTGTTTCATCCCATGGATCCATAGTAAGAGGCACAGAGAGGTCCATAAAACCACTGGAGAAGAAAAGACAGAGAAAATGCTGGAGAACCAGAACACTCCACTGTCAAACTCATCTGGAATCTATAAGAAAGAATTTGACTCTGTTATTTGATGTCTTATATACCTCCGCCAGACTGGGCTTGCTTGCAGAAGTTGAAGCAAGTTTTCCTTTTATATGAATTGCAAATTTCTTAATTTTTTAAATCTCATCCTAAGAATAAGAGCACAATAATTGGGAAATACAACCCTTATTACTACAAGAACTATTTCCTGCCACTGAATAAGCTGTCTGATATTTCCATAAGACCCTGGTAAATGAAAATATGTCTGAAAGTCAAATATCGTGAGAATTTGAAGCTGTCTCAGTAAAAGCAACTCTGGAAACTGTGAATACTGTTTAGCTTCTACAAATATAAAAATACCTCAAGCTATACTGAAAGGGTTACAGTTTGTTTAGGACTGGAAATATTGTTTGTTGTCTCACATGCTGTTTTTAGTTCTGGTAGCTCTTGTAATTTCTTCTGTTATATGCAAACTTTTTATGGAATTTAAGTGAGATTTACCTAAACTTCAGGTTATGTTAAAGTTGCTTGCCTGCTGTTAAATAAGCTATGAAATTAAGTTCTGACTTGCTCTAGTGTCAGGGACCTTCTTGGAGCAGATGCTAACAATATATTCAATATCATATGCGAGATGAAAAGGATCCCGTTTATAAGAGCAGAGAAATTAAAAAATCAGGCATTTCTTTCATTGACATCTGTTTCCGTTGGGTTTGCAGCATGTTTTGCAAGTAGCCAGAAACACCTCAAATTTCTGAATTTGTTTAAATTGTAACAATAAAGTAAAGTAGAATGAATGAAAGATACTCTAGCAATTTTAACGTAGAATTTTTCTGACTTCTGAATTGTTAGCACTAGGACTTGATATTTAAACAAAGTCTTATTGAGCATGTTCTTAAGTTGCAGTTTCAGGGCACAAATGGAAAAAAAACTCTTTTTGAAGGAAATATCTATTTCTGATAGAAACAGGTGCTCAAATTGGTTTATGAAATTTATGGGTCTCGAATGGTTAAAAGCACTTATAAAGAGAAACAATTCCTACATTTCCAGAACTTTCTGGCAGGAACTTGCATTCGTATGTATTTATCCTAGTGCGCTCCCCATTAAAATTCCCAGTGTTTTTTCTATTTATACACAGACAATTGTAAGAAAGCTGTTAAGAGTTTTAAGGACCTAAAATTAAAACCAGAATCGTGTCACGACTCTTGACTCATCTGAAAAAACAGGAACTCTTTCCTCATCCCTGAAGTTATATGTTGGTACATTTTTGTTTCTCATTTAGGTCTTTAAAAGTTAATAATATGCAAAGTATATTTAAATCCTAAATATAGATACATAGCAGATCTTCCTCATATATAGCTTGTTTACCTAGGGAAAAATGTCCTTTTCTAAAGCACCTCTAGGATCTATTTGTTTCTAAATTCTCTGTCAGGAGAGAAAGTCTATTATATCCCTGCTTATTTCTCAGCTTCTATTGTTTCTGAAAGGCAAAGTCCTTCCATTCCTCGTCTCTACCTAAGGATGGAGATACCTGGATAGCATATGGATTTATTGTTGATGGGAGGTGAGGATAGGCATGCAGCGGGCTGGAGGGAAGTGAGACTATTAAACAGCTAGAAAACCCACTAACTTTTCCTTTCAGTCTCAGCTTTCTTATCTGCATCCTTGAAAGTTCAAAGTATAAACACTAAATGTGGAATCTATTTTTAATAGGATTTTCAATAATTTGATTGTGAAGACATTAAGTAACTTACTGTGGCATACACAGAGTTGCAACTTACTACTTCCTGTATTTCCATATTTCATATTCAGGGGACTTAGGTTATTTGTTTTTTGGAAAGGTCTGTTGCATAAAAAAACAAAAATAAAAACCTTACATTTGACCACACTGCCCTTTCATGTTATTTTAAATTTTACAAAATGACTTAGTAATGACAGTGGAATACATTTTCAGGTTCTTCATTTATTCATGCCCAGTTATAAAAACATTTCCTCATTATTATCAGTGCTTTTGAGATCAGCAAAATCATACAATTAAGACCAATCATCAAACCTGCCATTATAAATTTTTTTTACAGTTTTAACGTAGGCTCCTAAGACTTCCTCCCACTCCCAATTTTACAGAAAGAATAATATTTACTCTGTAACGATCTCCAAACTGTTTTTCCTTAAGTATTTATAATAAAACTTAGATCACAGAATAGTACATGTATATTATGCCTGTGTAGTTTCAGTCTAATAGAACGAAGCAAACATTATCTAAACACCAAAAAGCTCTACCATAACAGATTCTTCTGGAGAGTACTGTGCTATTATATATCAAGTTAAAAAGTATAAAAAGAAGCTAAATTCCATAACATGCATATTTAGTAATATGTTCGTAAGTACAAAAAGTTCTAAAAGCCTAAAGTTCTAAAAGTTCTACAAACTAAGGAAATGAAAAATCTAATATCTATAAAGACGTGTTTTAGACTAAGAAGTATTACTTGAATCTTTCTGTCAAAGTAAATCTTTTATACTATCTGATCAGTGTTCCTGTTGCAATGAAGTGATCTGATGGGCCTACATTGTTTTTGTTGTTGTTGTTCAATCCATTTTTTGAGAGGAAAAGAATAGTCAGAACTCTGCTTTCTATCTCATCATCCTAATTCTAATAGGACTCAACTAATTCAAAAGGTTCTGGCATCTGAGGCCAACAATAACATAAGAAGAGGAGCAATTAGTATTCCTCTTTACAAAATTCTGGATCAGATAGATATACCTGTAAATGATGCCTAAGGATCTTCCAGAAACATTTTGGTTAAATTTATTGCTGTGGACATTACTAAGGTCCATCCATTTCAGTAACAAACCACCCAGGTTATTGATACTTTATTCAGAATTTATAAATCTCTTTGATTGCAGTTGCAATGCTGAGTCTATAGCCCTACTACAAGACTTGTAATTTCCACTGAAAATTCCAGTGGTTGCATTAAGCTTCCAGTTCTATTCATAAATAAACACATTTTGTGAACCACATATTATCTATTTACATATATTTGCAGATGATCACATGGACTCTGCACAAGTATGGAGAAACCTTTGCTATTAGCTTCAACTTCTCACACTTTTAGAGTAAATGTAAACTTAGTTGTAAACATATATATACTCTTTTCATTTTATCTTCATCCTTATCATTCTTTTTCCCTTTCCTTCCCTCTTTCCTTCAAATATCTGCTGAAGAGTCCATCGACATCCTTGCTTAGTTCTAATGGCTGCTTAGATGTACCACTGAATGGTCTCTGTGGTTTCAGAGGATGCATCTCCACTCTTAGCCTTCACTGTAGAGTTCTAATGATCTGCAATGAAATAAAAAATTAAATATGTGATCAAAATTTGGAGGAGAAGTAATAAGTTTCAAATAATTGGTATCTTTTGTGCTAACAAAACTTTATATAAATGTTGAAGGTGTATGCTTTGAGAGAAAAGATTGTCAAGCATAAATATGTTTTCAGAGAGCATAATTTTTTACTTTGATTTTTCCATTCCTTTAAAGTTTTGTCAAATCTTAGTCCAGAGAGCACATCATTGAGGATGCCTTGGGATGTAGTGGGCCTCTCAAATGTGGTTCCTATTAAGCCTGCCTTAGGCCAAGTCACACTTTAAGGTGAGTCTAGAGGCACAGTGGAAAGTATAAAATAATCAGCTACAAATTTTAAGTACATATTTAAAACTTAAACGCTTTAGGAAATTTCTAACACTGAAAACTTCATTGTTGCTGTCATAAACATTAAGGGACAATTTCTGTCTTAAAGATTGTTGCCTTTTTTTAGTGTATCAAAAGTAGGAGGAATATGCATATATATTATTTTTCATTTGAAAGACAGGTGGTATCTTGGCTTGTAGAAAAATGCATCATCGATAATTTTTAAAAACACAAACTTCTGCCTTATAATTAACACAAAAGAACAATTTTCCATTCAGAATGGTGATGTGGTAATGTGGAATAAGAACACACCATAGAAGGTAGACTTACTACTTTACTGATAATCATGATTTCTGGGCATATTATACTCACTGATTTTTGTTGATGATTTGGCATAAAGGAAATAAAAAGTGGAATTTGAACCATCTAGAGCAGATTTTGAGAATGGTTCAGGGGCAAAGAATCACGAGGCAAAGAACAATATCAGGCAGCTCTTGGGCTCACTATCATTTTATAGCCACAGCCATGTTTATCATTTTATTTGTTGGCAGAGAATAATGCTATGTTTTATAAAAGCACTATAGAGTGATAGATTACAGTTCTCAAGAATAAAGGGCGAAATGCCCATAGCTAAATGTGAAACCAACATACAATTTATAACCACAATTATTGAACCAGCACAAATGTAGACCTTGTCGGATGACTCAGGACAATAAAGACCTGTGAAACAATTCAATGCCACATCTTTGAATCATTCAAACCTTGAAATCTGGGACATAGTTCACTTAGCTTGTCCTTTTTAAAATTATCCATTTTTAAATACTGATCATTAATAATCTCGATCTCTATACATTCATGGAAATCTCCCATGGCACTATTTTCTTGACAGATATAATATAGGAGGCTACCTCATTTATGACACAGAAAATTTCAGTGTTTTATTGGTATATTAGAAAGACTCTGGGAATGAAACGAAACCTTTCTAAGCACTTGATCATGACAGTCCACCTACCTCAGCTTTCAGTATTAAAAGCCTTACTTAATTCTTGTTTAATCAGAAGGAAGAGTATGGTGATTCCACGATTAAAAGGCAAGAGAGTGCAAATTGTTATGGGGGTCAAAATAATAGTAGAATTGCTTAAGCACTTTGTTCTGATAAATGAATATAAAAGGAATAAAAAAAGAATATTAACTAATGTGGCCTGTGGATAACCAAAAAAAAAAGTGAAGAAATTTATAATCTATGTATAATAATGAACACTTATTAAAATGCTTTACCAGTGGCTTTTCAAATTATACTGACAGCTTGACGATAAGATCTTGTTTTCATTAGCAGAAAGATGGACGATCACTGACAAAAGATTGTTTGTTTGTGCCTTAATATTACAGCTTACATGTTAAACTCCTGTAAAAGGCTTCCCTAGTGGTAATGATTTTTTGGTCTCAGTGGAGTTTTTGAAAATGCTTTTGTTGAGTGTGGCAATAGTGTAAGATTTAACCCACAAGTTCCCATTCTAAAGATATTTCTAGTCTTTCAAAGAGTGCTTCAAGAAGAGTATTTTGGAGTTGCAGGTCACTAAGTATGCAAGTCATAGGAACTATCTATATAAAATAACATTTAGAAATCAAATTCAATATGTGATACTATTTTGGAGCCTCTGATATACGACTTTTATTCTTTACCAGATTATACTTTTCAGCATCTATCAGTAAAAGAGTGGATTTTAAAAATATTTTAAACGTGTGTAAACACAAACATTTTCTACTGTTCTTTTCCCTAAGTGCAGTCTGCTAGCAGTGGTCCCCAACACTTTTGGCACCAGGGACCAGTGCTCCTTTGAGAATCTAATGCCTGATGATCCGAGGTGGAGCTGAAGCAGTGATGCCAGCGCTGGGGAGCAGCTGTAAATACAGATGAAGCATCGCTTGCTTACCTCCTGCTGTGTGGCCCAGTTCCTAACAGGGGACCCCAGCTCTGTAGTATGTTCTAATATGCTAGAAAGTAATAGGAAAAGGTATCTTTCATAATTCAGCCTACATTGGAATACTATTTCAGGGACCGAGGGCTTGTTATCAGGAGTGCTGTATTTAGATTCCAGGCTATGAACAGACTCTATTTGATCAAGATTGGCGCAAAACTTTGTGTTCCTTTCAAAATTACTTTTTCTTTTAAAATATATGTAATATAATAGGAAGTGTTAGATTCAGCAGTATTATATATGTTGTATTTTGTATATACATCTGAGGGAAAAAACACTTATAAAGCAGTGATTGAGTTCAAATATCAATTAGAGGTATGTAATTTTTGTTAAAAGATAGGCTTTAAAGTATGAAACTTAGAAGAAAATGATCACCAAATGAAAACTTAATGACTGACATAGCCCCCTGAGGTAATAACTTTAAAGAAAAAGTCCCCGTTCAATGTTTCTAACACAAAGTTTGGTGTTCAAAGTATTCTGGAACTCTGAAGGTATGTGAAAAATAATTTATGTGTATTTTATAATATAGTTATATATTTGTGTGTGTGTGTGTGTGTGTGTACACACAGAGAAGAATGCTCTATCAGCATGTAGTCATTCAAGTCATGAGATAAGATGACATCACCTAGCGAGTGAGTATAGATAGACTAGAGAAGGAGTCAAAAACTAAGCCACAATGTACTCTCAATGTGTAGAGGTTAGGAGATCAGCAAGAGGAGCAAAGCAGCTGAGAGGGAGTGGCTAGAAAGATCGGAGGAAAAACTACACACACACACACACACACATTTGTATGTATACACACAACTTTCTATTGTGCTTGTTTAAATAGATATTTTAAGCTATATTTCAGGCTAAAATTGGAGTTGTGGGAGTCATCAATCTTAAAACTGGATAATGAGCTACATTTTTTAAAAGTTCATACTGAAAGTATCATTCATCTTTCAGATTTACCATAAAGATTTTAATTAGTAAGGACTATGTCTCGGTCAGTGTCAGCAAATCTCAGACCTATAGTTTATCAAGGGCTGTCTCAGCATCATGGTTGTGGCTGACTCTGTGACACCCAAAATTCCACCCAAAATTCATATGGGTTTCTGAGTTCTAATGTACCTATAAGCAGGATTCAGTTTAAGTGGGGACCACGGGTTTTTATTTAATCATGCTGTCTTTATAGACTTTGCCTTAGCTGTAATTTGTAAGGATTTTATAAATATAAATTAGGAAAATGATACACACTGTAATTTTCCTAATTAGACTATACATTTAGAATCTACTATTGGATTCTCTGTTACTATTTGATAACTCCTTTCTATTGTTAACATAAGTTACATGTGGAAGGGAGAATGGGAGCTTGTTAATAAGAAGTTAGAGTAGGGTGAGATTAAATATACCTTTAATAATAGCTTCTGGTGTAACTGTACTATACTGTGGTTTGAGAAATGTAAGATTGGAGAGACATTACACACTGCTTAATAAATTTGCATTTTGTCAGTATGTTCTAATACCGGTTTATTTTACCCTGAAAGTTATAGCTATAGCAGACTGAACTCTGCCGTATTATCTCCTAGTATATATATCATATGACCTTTTTCATGCCAAATTAATGTTTATCTGAAAAATAGATTTTAAATTATTTTGCATATTTCCAAAGTTGGAAAAACATGATTTATTTAAGACACCCAAACCACATTATTCCCTGCACACCGCAAGGTAGCTCTGCTTCCCTACAAACACAGGATGCCATTTTTGGTACAACAGTTGTTTAAATAGATCATATGTGAAATGATTATCTTGGGCTTGATCAGTATACAATATTTTAGTATGTGCCTTTAAAAATATTTTATGTTTCTTTTTTAAAGCATATAACATAATTGATTTTTATAATGTGCAATTTAATATAGATAACCAAAACCTTTTAATTAAGAGCTTTGTACTACTCATTTGGAAGGTAAGATCATTTTATTGTGGAACAATAATATATTCTCAGTAAATGCAATAAAAAAATTTTAGCAAATTTCTCTAAGACTTTGTGATTACATTTATAGAATTCCTGGGGAGAGGGAGGAAGAAGAAATTACTAAAGTGAAGGAAAGCCTGTGCTGAATAAAAGAGAAAAAAGCTGTGTGCTTTTTAGGCCGCATATATGTATTCCAAGTATATCTGGGCATTGCTGTTTCTCTGAAACAAAGAACAGGGTTGGAAATGATCCAAGATCACTGGATAGTCCAAGAACTATTCCTATTTGATATTCTTTTTTTTTTGTAATTGACTTACATAACTGTTTCTTTCAGTTACACTGGTTATACTTATTAAATTCATCTGGTACTAGGTGACCTCCTACTCACTGATAATTTTAGATGATGATCGAGCAGGCCAGAATGTTGAAAATCAAGCCCATTTTTATGGATTCCCTACAGTCAGAAGGTGTTTATTATTTGATGATCCCTAACTACAGAGCAAATCATTTTTGTTTAATGGTACTGAAGAGATTTTTTTACATTAAACTTAAAATGTGGAATTTGTAATATATCATTTAATCTCATAATTATTCACATGCCTGCATATAAATGCCAGTATATACAGGCCACTGGAGGGCTTTTGAGAAAACGGGGAGAGAACGTGATCATGAGAGAGATAAAATTCTCCTGAAAAAATAATTTTCATGGAAAAAACAGAATTCTAATGTATATAGAAAATCAATTTTTCTAGAGGCATAACTCAGATCATTGTCATAGTACCAGACTTTCAGGATTTAAAGTTCTTTTCTCATAGTCTCCTGCAGATGAACCTAGAACTTTAAGTTCAAGAGTTCTTTCTTAAATCCTCAACCCAAGAGTCACCAATGTCCTCTTGACCCCTTCCAGGGATAGAAGCTCATTACCTCAGATGGTGGTGGTCTCCATAGCTATGCTCTCTGCCTCCCATGCTCACTCCATCCAGCTTTACCACATTTTACCCGTCCTTGTCCCAGCTATCTGTGGACCTCCCTGGTCATTCCCATATAGCATCAGTTACTCCAGCAAATGGTTTTTGGGCAACATTCAACATTCATGTGTTGTAACTATTTCCACTCACACTTAATGGCGACACTTGGAACCTGTCATCTCTAGAAACGGCTTCATCTTTGAAATTTTGGATAATAACATCCCTCTCTCTTATCACAGCTTCCTATCACTTTATTCCCTCTTCCTCACTTACATTGGACCTGCTCTTCAACTTTGAGATCATGCTCCTACTGACTCCTCCATTCCCTCCTAATTCCCAGTCTGTCTCTTATCAGATCTCTTCAGTCTTTGTTTCCTAACCCTTTCTGCAAAACTTTAATCAGCTCTCTGAATATTCAGCTCACTAGTTGCCCCTCCCCCATCAATAGACACGTCTCTTCTCTCTCTTGAATCATCAATTCTTCCCTCTCTATTGGATCATTTTCATCAGCATATATAAAATGCGATTTCTCTCCTTTGG
Organism: Macroglossus sobrinus; assembly: GCA_004027375.1. NCBI lineage: Eukaryota > Metazoa > Chordata > Mammalia > Chiroptera > Pteropodidae > Macroglossus > Macroglossus sobrinus. The sequence continues at coordinate 1,147,071 of PVKZ01000001.1, read as the reverse complement.
GGGCAGGGGAGAGGAAGACGTTTTCCAAACCCACATGCCCTGTGCAGCTACTGCCTCATTTCCCTACATCCATTTATAAAAGAAAGAACAAACTCGAATAAATTTCTGTTTACTCTCCAATTTAATTCTTCCCATTCTCTTTTCAATCTACTCCACTGAAACTGCCCTTCTCAAGGTGACCACTGACCTCCACATCAGTAATTCCAATAGTCATTTTTCATGCCTCATTTTATGTGAATGTTCATGCCATAGCATGTGGTACAGTGAATCAATTCCTGATCTCTTGAGTCAGGCTTCCAGTACAACACACTCACCTGTTTTTCCCTCTCAGCTGCTTTGCTAGTCTTGCTGATCTCCTAACCTCTACACATTGAGAGTGCATAATGGCTTAGTTTTTGAACCCTTTCTCTAGTCTATGAATACTCACTCCATAGGTGTGTATCTCATCCCATCTCATGACTTGAATGACTACCTAGATGCTGATGGAACACATACTTCTCCCTTAAACTACAGACTGCAATATCTAACTGTCAACCTAACACTTCTAATTGGATAACTAAAAAAGAATGTCTCAGCTTAACGGACATAAAACTGAGCTTCTGATATTCCCTCCTAAATTTGCCTCTTTTGCAGCTCTCCTCATTTTAGTTAAAGACAACTGCATTTTTCTGGATGTACAGACCAAAAACTTTGGAATTATTCTTTTTCTTTCCGTGTCAAAAGGAAAGTTTATTAGAAAATTGGTAACACTCCACAGAGTGTGATCTCCTCTCAGAGTTAGGGACACTGCAAGAGACAGAGTAAAAGCACTGAGAGGGACCTGGAGTTATTCTTAATCTTCTCACATCCACTTCTAGCCTGCCAGCAAATCCTACTGGCACTACTTACAAATTATATCAGAATCTCTCCTCATTTCTCACTACCCCACCTGCTACCACTCTGATCCAAACCATCCAGATCTTTGTTCTTTGTTCTCTGCCCTTGTTTCCCCTCTGACTATTCTCTATAGAGAGCCTCTCAAAACGTGTCAGATGAAATCAGTTCCCTGCTCGGAATCCCTGTAGCACTTGTGCACTCTCATCCTTCATTCCCTCCCTCGCTCCCTCCCTCTTTACCCCTCTCTCTTCTCAAAAAATGTCCTTATCGTGACCATCAAACTTAACATGTTCTAGCACCGGTTACATCTCTGTGTCTCCTACTCGCTCTTCCTGATCCACTCTACCTTCTTCACTTCCATCCCAGCACTGCTACCCTTGCTTGGGCTGCTTTCCCCCCAGCTTTCCACCTGGATCGCTCTGTCACATCCTTCAGAACTTTACTCAAAAATCTCTCTGTGATGCCTTCCCTAACCATTTAACATTTGATCCCCATGACACTTCATATTCCCCTTCCCAACTTAGTTTTTTCTTCTTAGCTAGCTGTCACCACTAGCATACTATATATTTTATTTATCTTGTTTATTGTCTGGCTTCTTTACTAGACTGTACGTTTTTAGCCTATCATTTTATCTCTAACATTTAGAAAAGTGCCTGACATAGAAAGGTGCTCAATAATTATTTGTTGACTAAATTAATGGTTTCCAAACTTGTCAACATTAGTATATGGATTTCTTCTATCCAGGGCACATTTCTCTAGAGAACTCAACCAGTGCAGCTAGGTTGGTTAAGCCAGAATCTCTCCTTGATATGTCTTCTTAATATTTTCTATACACTGACTGCCCCCTCTCAATCCTGCTCCTTGGCTATAAATTCCCACATTTTCTCTCTTCAAATCCGAGCCCAGTTCTATGCTGAGGTCTCCTTCCCTCTGCTACAATAGTTTCTGAGTAAAATCTGTTTTTATGGTTTTAACTACTGTTAACTACTGCCTAGCTCTGGGTTTTCTCTGACATACATCAAAATCCTTAAAGTCATTTTTTTATACTCTTTCTCATATACACTCAGTCCATTAACAAATACTGTCTTTTTTTTCTTGAATATATTTCCCAGATCTGTTCAGTATCACTACATATACAAATATGACCTAATCAAATAACCTCCTAATTAGATCTGTGTTCTCTCTGCTTTCTAATCTGTCCCTCTCTATTGTACGTTCCGACATATCCAGAAAATCCTTAGCATTAGGCCTTTCTAATCAGGAACACTGTTTGCTCTGTCTTCATTTTCTACCAACTTTCCCTTCATTCATGCTGCTCCAGCTACTCGCTGTTTTCCTTTCTCCAACACACCCAGCTGATTCCTGCTATTGGATCCTTGCACCTGCTGTTCTCTCTGGAATGCTCTTCCTCACTTGTTAGGGCCCTGTTCAAATGTCACTCATAGGAGCCTTCCCTAATACTACTTTTACTTACTTAACCCACTTCCATCACTCTATTTTATCCTACTTTAGTTTTCTTTAGAGTACTTATCACTATCTGACATCATATCACAAATGCATTTGGTTCTTCGTTTAGTCCATGAGCAACGGAATCTTTCCTGGTTTTTTTTTTTTTTTTTTTTTTTTACTGTTAGGCACTGTTAGAACAATGCCTGGCACATAGATATTTAATAACTAATGACTAAGGGTGGGCGTAAATTAAAAAGAAATACTGTTATTGGTGTTTGTTCCTAGTTGAGCAACACCACAGACCTTGTTATTGTAGGGATTTCTACAAAGGTTTTGGACATTTTCCAAGCAGGTAGTATCAAGTGTGGTAATAGATGGCCGTGATCACACAAAAATGGCTAAAAGCCATCTTTACTTTCCAGCTTTCCTTTGTTCCAGGACAAAGCAGTATCTAGCTCTGGATACGTGGCTTCCTCTGTGTACAAGTGGAGGAAGATCATATTGCTCACAGAGTACCTAAAGTGGTCCTTTTTTATGCAGATGAGTCTAATATGTTAGTCTATTTTTGTTTTCTGCAGAGCCTACAGTAGCCACACTCTCACTATTGGTTGCTTTGTTTTTTATCTTGATAAGCTGATTTTGGCTAATAATAGTACAACACAGCAAAGATATTATTGATCAGTACAGCACAGGAAACCAGTATGATGGTAGAGTCAGAGTCCTATAGTCTTAAATGTTACAATGAATCCAGTTAAAGAAAATTCTAAATTTGTTTTTTTTTTTTAATTTGCTTTAAAATCAGTTAAGTTTTTATTTTTAATAGTAATGTACGGAGGAGGCAAGAGAATTAAAATGTTAATTAAGCTACATTCAGAGACTACAATATACTGATCAGCCTGCTACCAGGCCAGGAGGACTCTTCCAGAAGAAAAGAAGATTGCTACTGGGATTACTAACAACCCATTTCTCTACACCTGTGGAAGGGAAACCAGGAACAAATGAGTCTTTCAGTGGCTGCCTTACACCAATGGAGGATTAAAGGCTGGGAACTTCCAGCACGCCTTTCAGGCTACTACCCTTCCTCTTCCTTACTGTATGTCCATATCAAAGGAAATGGGAACTAAAGAATGATATATAAACTGATATACATAAACAGGGTCTCTCTCACTCTCTGAGAGGAGATCACAGTCAGTGGAGTGTTACCTTTTTCTAGTAAACTTTCCTTTTGACTCTTTCTCATATATGTTGAATTTTTTCTATGCTCCTCTGCCAGAGGACCCTCTTCTCTCAGTTCAGGGCTTGGTCTCCCCCCATTCAGAGACATTTACCCTGTCCTCCATCAATAGGATAAAAAATTAAACCATCAACTCGTCACTGGTGTGAGATCCTTTCAATATTATTTCTAACTTTTCAAAGTACATAGCACAAACATGAAAATTATCTTACTGAAATTAAAAATTTGTGAGAGTTGGTTTTAATAGATTTGGTTTTTAGCAATGAGGTTAAGGAACGATCATACAATATACTGATAAACACAGTTACCATACCTAGTTTTTCCATGATGTGCTTTAAGCACTAATTAGACATTATTTGATAAAAGGATGGTTCCTCCAGAGAACAAATAGGTCCTAACTGTAATGTGCAGTACCCATGCATAATCCCTCCAACTTCTTGCTCCCACCCAAAGTAAAATTTCAAGGTGAAAGATAAAAACTCCGCCCTCTTGTTGCCATTTCACAAATATGCCAAGATAGTACCATGTTAGTGACTAAGATTTAGATATTTTCCCTTTAGATAAATTGCCATATAGGTTGTAAAGTATCCATTTTTTCAAAGTGATGTAACAGTGAAATGCTCGGCTTCTCAGATTCCATCTTGTTCGAGCCTGCTTTGTTCCCAGGGCCTTCTTGGTAATATCTTCTGCTTTGTCTTGCATATAGACATGCAAACCATTAGAGGAATTCTGCTTGCTTGAATTTTATAAAAACGATCCCTTACCAGAAAGTGCCTCCTCTGTGCATCAGAGGGAAGTATATATTGTTTATCAAAGATCTGAAGAGCCTAAAGACTGGACTCACATCACCTAGTGCAAACTTCCTTGGATCCTTGCTGGCACCCAGATATCTGCTGTGGCCAATCACTTCCTGCCCCTCCCATTTCCCCTGCCCTTAACATAAGAAAAAAGTCTGTACATTCTTAAAATGGAGTTGAGGTACTATTTGGGTTTCCATCTTCTCCGTTGGCACCTTCTTAATTAATAAACATTCTCTTACTCCAAAGTCAGACATTTTGAATTTTGGCCTTTTGAAGCACTGGGCCCATGGACTTTGGATCAGTAACAGTAATCAATAAAGTTATATTTATTTTCAATTAAGAAAATGGCCCATAGACTTTTTATTTCTCTTGAATTGTCTCACGAAAAATAATTACCCTCACTATTGGCCTAAAGAGAAGCATGCATGAAGTAATATCCTATTTTAATCACCCTCAGTTTTTTTAAAGAGTGGTGAGTGACCTCTGGAGGCAACTGTAAAAAGTGTCCTGCTGCTTTCCGGCGTGAAGTGGGGAGAATTATAAAGTAGATCTTTTCATTTAGAGAAGATGTTTTTGAAGTTTAATCAGTGTGAATTAAAACATTTAATTTTAAAATCAGTTTACAGAACCTCAAAATTCAGTTAAATAATATTTATTAGGTATATGTTACAATGCTACAGGGGAGATAGAAAAATAAGACATCTCTATCTCATTGAGCTTACAATCTACCTAGGAAGTAAACTTAATTGCGAAAATAACTATAATACAAGCCAGAATGTGAGATAATTTAGGAGTAGAACAACAACACATGAATTCAAATTTTTTTCATTAACGTGTTCACAGAAAGTCTACTACATTCAACAAATATGAAAGACCCACTGTGTGCTAGGCACTAAGATAAAGGATAAATGAGACACAGTACCTTCCTTTCTGGCACTCTCAGTACTGTAGAGAAGAGGACATATAAATAGGAAAATTCTATATGAAAGTAAGTGGACTAATAGTACTATGTATGAAGGAGGGAAAGTAAAACAGCGTCGAGACCAAGAAGAGGCTTGGAAAAGGCTTCCTTGAGGAAGTAACACCTATGCTGATGCTCAAAATATAGGTAGGACTATTTCTAGTTCAGCTTTGGCACCATAAGCCTACACTGACCCATCTTTCCCCCTGATTACAACTAAAAACTCATGACAGAACACAAATAGTAACTATCTGAGGGCTCGACAAAGTGAAGAGAGGTCAAAACTTAGAAAAGAAACCTGCAAGGGGATAAGTTTCCTGACATTTTCTTTCTTTTCTTATGGCTTTGTCTGAAGAAGAGACCCCATTTGGGGACTGTTCGGCAGCAAATTTCTCTAAATACTGTCAGAAACCCCATCTTTTTGGTCCAGAGAATGAGAAAAGGAGCCTTTGTGAGTTGGAAAATGAGTGAGACAGGGTGGGGAGGAGAGGTGAGAGCTAGAGAAGGTGGTCCCTGATTTATGATCCACACAAGCCTTGGGGTCACTTCTGGGTTGCACTTGTATGCAAGAGACCCAAAGCAGCCTAGCAAGGCTCTGGCAACTGAGCTATGAGTCAAACCATGGCCCAAGTCTCAGATTAACCCCTGAGTGGTACATGTTCAGGACAGAGCCACAGCAGCATACAGAGGCTTTGAAAACTGAAATGAGATTGAAACCATCACCAACAGAAGGCAGTAGAAAACTTGCAATGTGAACCTAACCAGGCTGACTGACTGCTTAAAGAAACATACATTCTCTAGAGGAGGATTTTAACAGGATCCAGAGTCTGCACAATGTAACAATCACAATGTCCAGGATACAAGAGAAAATTACCTGTCATTCAAAGAACCAGGAAAATGTGACCAAATTCAACCGAAAAGACAATCAACAAATACCAACCCTGAGACAATACAGATGCTGCAATTTTAACTCAAAGACTTTAGAGCAGCTATTATATGTTCCAGAAGATAAACACACTTGAGATAAATGTAAAAATAGACATTTTCAGCAGAGAAATAAACTATGAAGAATAAAAACAATGGGAAATTCTAAACAGAAAGGTACACTATCTGAAACATCTGAAATATAAAAATTCACTGGATAGGTGCAATAGCATAATGAAGATGATGAAAGAAAGAGGCAGTGAACTTGAAGGTAGGTGAATCAAGAAATTACCCAAAATGAAGATCAGAGGGGGGAAAAAACAGAACATATGAGTATCACAGACCTGTGTGACAAAATCAAAAGGTCTAACATACAAGTCATTAGAGTCCCAGAAAGAGAGAAGAAAGACAGAGGAAGAAAGATTCTTTGAAAAAGTAATGGCTGAAAACTTCCAAAATTTGGTGAAAGATGTATATTTACAGATTCCAGAAGCTTGATGAAATGAAAGTTAAATTCAAAGAACATCATGCCTAGAAACAGAAACTTTAAAACCAAACTGCTATAAGCCAATGATAAGGAACAAGATCTTGAAAGCAGCTGGAGAAAAAATGAAATATTACACAGAAAAGAACAACAATTTGAATGACTGCAGAGTCTAGGGTGGCCAGAAGACACTGCAATAACAGTTTAAGTGTTGAAATAAAAGAATTGTGAACTCAGAATCCTATATCCAGTGAAAATATTTTCAGGACTTAAGGTAAAATAAACATATTCTTTGATGAAGGAAAGCTTAGCTATTTGTGACCTGACCTGCCCCAAAAGAAATACTGTGTAGGAAGTTCTTTACAATGAAGGGAAAGGATACCAAAGGGAAACCTGGATGTTCAGAAATGAAGGAAGAACAAATAAAAATGTAATGATTTAGGTACATTATAAAAGACTATTTTTTTTTCTCTTAAAGTCTTTAAAATAGGTATGATTAGTGAAAGACAGTTTGGAATGAGGCAGGTGCTATTAGGTAAGACTAAACTACTGTAATGAAAATTCTGTCTTTTAAAAAACAGATTTTTCAGAGGGAAGCATTCCAGGTCAACAGGGTAGCTCTGCTCCATACATCAGTCAGGGGCCCAGGTTGCTTCCATTTCATGGGTCTGCAGGGTCCTAGGGCTTGTCATCAAGTGCATGGTTGAAATTCCATCATATGCATCTATGTCCAGGTTCCAAGTAAGGAAGTTTTAAGATGGCAGAACCTCCAGTGTTTTAAGGTCTCTCACATTCTATTGGCATCCCTAATTGCAAATTCAGACTGAAAATGTAATGGAGTGGGACAGTCATGCACTGGGTTATAACAATCATTTAGGAATAAAAGGTGAATAGATTTTGATGAATAGCTAGCTGCCTATGCCACAGTAGGTAAAAGAGAAAGGAGGCATTTTAGACAGAGGGAACAATATGATCAAAAATAAAGAAGTGAGAAATAACATGAGGTGTGTGAAGAACAATTCTGCTGCTGTTGGAATGTAAATGAGATGAGGACAACAAGAGATGAAGCTGGAGAGGTGGGAAGCAGCAGATGAAGTTAGATTTTATTCTCAAGGAGGAGTTGGAAGGTTTTATGTAACAGATTTTCATTTGGGTGAGATACTTAGGGATGAAAATTTTAAAAGTCGTCTGTGATAATAGTATAGATTTGAGGCCTGACACTAGAAATATCTATAGAAGTCAAACTGGCAGGACTTTGTGATAAACTAAGGAGGGAAAAAGAAGGAAGCATTAAGGCAGGACCTCAGATTCCTTACAGAGATGACTGGGTGGCTGGTGGTACCAGCATGGAAAATCACAGAGTAGCAGCATATCTATTGATGAAAAAGATGGGTTCAGTTTTAGATGATCAAGATGGAATACTTTGAAGCTTGAATTCCCACAAAATATTTTTGATTTGATCAAATCTCAGTGTGCCAGGAGAGGTATGTTGCTTAAGTCCAAACTCATTGTATAATTAGCACCTAACCTACCTCTCCTGTATCATCATCTATCTTTAATATATTGTTTTAACTACACCAACTTTTCTCAAAGAGATCTTCCTGATTTTGAATCTAAAACCAGGTTCTCTTAAATCATAGCATCTGTACTTTCTGGAGTAAATCGGGAAGGGATTAATGACCAAGTGCATGGGGGTGGAGAGATGAGTTTCAAGGGAATGATAATGAGACTCAGGTTTGTAGTCTGGGAGCCTAAGTGGACGAGAGAGAATCAGGTGGAAAAGAATATTTCAGACGATAAAGAAAAATATTTACACAGCTTGAGGCTGTGGTCTGTTTGGCCAAAGAGACAAAGGAAGCAAAAAGCTGGAATCGGAGAAAGAAGGCGTTTCCTTCTCGGTTGCCATAACTTTACTCAGAGATTCTGCAAAGCGATGCCCTGCTCCACTTACAATGGAATTATTTGCAGGGGAGAGAGTGAGCTTGAAACCACAGCTTTGGCTCCAGATTTCTTCCATGAGCTATTGTTACACTACTGTTCATGTACAGCCACTGATTTGCTGCCTGACACTGGGCAAATTGCTACTTATTCTCTATGACTTAATCCTATTTGTAAAACGAGGATAATATGGACTTTACTGTGTCGTTATGAGGAATAAATGAAATACACGTGGAAGCTTACATGTGAGAGTCAACAAATGTTAAGTGACAGATGAGCTACAGATCCATAGACGACAGATCTCAAAAGAGGGCAGGAATTTTAGAAAGTTGTTTAAGAGACTGGCCTTGGGGCTCCCTTCGCCCTCCGGGGGCGGAAGCGAAGCCATACCTTGATATGGCCCGTATTACTGATAACTGGTCAGCCACATATTACCTCGTGACTCGTCCGTCCCAGGCCGTAGCTTCAGCTGGCTCCGCCACAGGGCACCAGCCCGTAAGCCTCTGTGGGCTCACCTATGCGTGATGCTGACTGAGGTCGAAGTCCGACGTCCAGTCTCCCAGGCAACCACATCAACTTCCGGTTTGTGGCTCTTCCCAGGCTGGCGAGAGGCCACATTTCCGCCACGTGACCTGTGCAGGCTCCCTGCGTGCAGGAGGGCGCAGGTCCGCACCCTGCATGCAGTACCCGGGGTGTTCCAAAGTTTGAGCTCCGGGCCCTTACTAAGGGCCGCCCTCGGGGAGGTGGCGCCAGGCTGGCCTCGGCTCGGCTTTCTCGAGCCTTCGCAGAAAAGCTGGGCAGCAGCAACACCGCTTCTCCCGAGCCGCCGAGCTGGAGACGGAACTGAAACTCCATGGGGCCGCGGCTCCGGCTGCCAGTGCGCGGCTACTCCAGGCCGAGGCTCCGGCAGAGAATGAGCCGGAGGTGGTGGCGGGCTCCCAGCGGAGCCGCGGTGCCGGGAGCGGGCTGCGGTGGTTCATCACCATGATCCTGTGTGCCTCCTTTCTGGGGCTGGTGAGAGCCGGGGCATGAGCAGGCGTCCTCTAGAGAACGTGACTTTGCGAGTTCGCGTCTCGCCTCCGTCACTGGCAAACCGTGTGACCTTGGTAGCGTTACTGTCCAAGTCTCAGTTTCGTAATCTGGGAGATGAACACAACTCTAATCTTGGAGGGTCGTTGTCAATTGTGAAATTGATTTTCCTAATATATTTCCCAGCTCCAGCAAACCTTCCTACCTCTCCTCCGTGGGATGGGGAGATGCAAAAGAGATTACCAGGTCTATAATCACCCGAAATTATTACATAAAGTTGCTTTTCTGGAGTTTCCTCTTTCACCAAGTTCAACCAGTCCGTTATTTTTGCATATGCGGGAAATAGAGCCAGGGAGGGAAAGTGACTTTTCGGAACGACAGCTGGTTAAGTGGTAGAGCCAAGAATAATCTCTCTCTTATTCTGCCCACAATTCTATTTAAAACAAACCTTCAGATACTTCAATGTTTTTCTTAGGGCATACTGGGAAACTAGAAGCTCCTTTTGCCAAACCCTTTAGCCTCTCTGCGATTTCTTATTTCTGGAAACCTTCCCGTCATTTGTATTGAATAGTGGGATCCCGGGTAGTTGGGAGGGTGAATATTCTGAGGAGAGTCACATTTGATCGCTTAGCGCCTTTCTCTGAGCCACAACTGAGTCTTAGAATATTATAATTTGAAAAAAGAAAAATTATTGTTGACTCTTGGTGCGCCCTAAGTGCCAAATTCTGCGTAAGTGCTTTGAAGGCAGAACTAATTTGATTATAACAGGAGCTCAGCTTTCTCTCCAATGTGCATGCTTTGCATCTGTGCCCAGGCCTGCCTTTAGGGCCTGCTCCAGCTTGGGCAGGGGGCGCACTCAAGCGTTTAGAGCAGAGCAGTGCAATTAGAATTAATTGAAATGTAGACAAATTAGAAACATTTTTTTTAAGTGTCTTAGGAAATTCCTCTGAAATCTAACTTAATTTTTTCAACACTATATTGTCTTAAAGTAAAATTTTATTTTTAAATTTATTATATACATGTATGTAATATATATTTTTTAAAAAGCCTTACAGACTGTATTTCTGAGGACTTGGGGTTTCTTTGAAGAAAAACGTAGATTTAGAAACATTTACATTGTTTATCTTCTGCGTATTTTATAGATGTAATTCAGAGGAAGGACCCCATCTGCATCCAGAAATACTGCTGTCTGTTTTTTAATAACGTCAGAAAATGGGAGTAATATTTTGATGGTTTGATAATTAAAACGTGTAATATCTAAATTCTTGTGTTAGTTATTTGTACATGTAGTATATTTCAAATCATACAAAACTTAAAAAATTTAATGTTACATTTTATTATTAATACAAAATAGTCCTCTAAATTTGTTCAAAAAGGAAAGAGAATTGTAGAAAAAAGCCAAAGGAATTAAGGAATTTTTTTTAAATCAACAGTTATCAAACTAGAAAAACAATAGGAGTTGGTACACCAGAAATAGGAGTCTATAATTCTACTAGGCTAGCATTGTCATCTTGAATATTTCCTGCTGTGGGTTTTAAAGTGCTCCCCCATGTTACATTGAAACCCCTTTTATCCCTTTTTAATAGTGAAAAAAAAAACTACTGCATAGATAGACATTATTTTAATGATTGTAAATAAACTTTTTGTCTTTAAAAAATTTAGGGATTGAGTATCGCTATAGTGGGACCCACATTTCAAGATTTGGCAGCTAACGTGAACCGTAATGTCAGCAGTCTTTCTTTGATTTTTGTGGGACGTGCCTTTGGATATTTGAGTGGCTCTGTGATTGCTGGAGTTCTTTTTGACAGTGTGAACCATTTTCTACTTTTGGGTAAGTAATTATACAATTTGTTTTTAAAAAGAAAACATACTTGCAGAATGGTTGGCAACTTAAGTGGGTAGTGTTAGGTATCCTAAATGGTAGTCAGGTTTCCATAGTGCCTGTGTTCATCGTGACAGTTACAAGGAATTTGTGCTGGGCAGCTCTGGAAATTTAGATTAGCCCTAGATAATGTTAGCAATCCTTAGCCTTTCCGAATGTCGCTGTAATTTAGGCACCACCTCTAAATCACATACTGGTTGTTCAAAAGCTCTGCTGGTCAGAGGTTAGGGCAGATCTGGGGTCCCCGTAGATCAAAAGGAACTCCTTAAACATGCCCAAGCTGAACCCTGGATTGAGAATGAAGGGGCGGGGAGGGGAGTGGTGTTGAAATGATGTAGGCTAAATGTTTGTTCCTGCTGCCCCATGTCAGTGACGACACCAGACTTTTCTATCTCACCCCTACCATAGATGGCAGAACTTTTAACTTAACTCTTTTAAAAATAAATTGACATGTTTAAAGAAAGTTTGGATTATGTGATGAAACTGCTTTGGAAGTAAGGAGAATAATGTACTATTGTTGTTGAATAAATAATCCTTTGAGTTCCGAAGTGGATTGAAAAATATATTTCTTTCATTTTCTTCCCTGTTCCCCAAACTAACTTATTTAATACATTTCTACAAACTACTCTAGTAATTGCATTTTATTTTTTGTTTTTATTTTTCACCACATATTTAAAATCTTAGGTTCTTAAATATGAAACATTTAAATAAATAATTTTTGAGCTGTCTGTATTTCTTTAAAAGTTTGCTTTGTGGTATAATTATTATTTGATTATTAGTAGTGCTAGAAATATATTTATATTAGAATAACTTTTACAGTCCACAAAGATTATAAAAACTTTTAAATGAAATAACCATTTGTAGAAGTTGAAACTCTCATCTACTCGTTATTACTGAATTTTAATTTGACCTGTTTTGCATCTGGGGGAGTTTTTATGATGTTGACTTGATCTACAGCTCTGCATGAGTATTGTTTCTTATAGCTGACTTTTACCTTTCTTCTCAGGGGTGTCAGTGTTGGCTACCGCAGTTGGTCTTTATCTTGTTCCATTTTGTAAGAGAGCAGTATTACTAACTGTCATGATGTCCATCTTCGGTGTTTCAATGGGCATTCTGGATACAGGTTAGTGAGCCTTTCAGTGTCGTCTTTGGGAGTAGGGACTTTCTACTAGAAAAAGTAGGGCAAGTGATATTGTCACTGCCAGACACTGACCTACTGAATCGGTTACGGGGTCACCCATTCAGAACCACCCTTGTGGCAACTGCTCTTCTTGTCAAGTAGCGTACCTGTTTTTGAGTAGCCAACCATGGAATTAATTTAAAGAATTTTGTTCTATGAGAGAGAGTTGATTTACGTATTCCAAACAGGAAAGAGCTCCCCCAGCCCCCAATCATGTGGGTAATTACGGTGCAGGTGAGTGGGCTTTCATTTTGGGATAGAACTTTATCATTGTAATATGGGAAGAATTGGTGATTTAATAGGTTAGACCAAGTTTGGAACCAGTATTTGGCTGAGGAATCATAGAAGCAACTATTCAATTTAAAATGCACTCTGTGCCATTTGAACTAAGAGAAACCTGTACTGTGTATTATGTTCTTTCTCTTCCTTTTCTCTCAAAAGTTTCTGCCCTCCTACAGGAGAGCCTATCCATGAATCTTGATATCTTCTAAAAACTACTAAATAACATATATGACATTTGTTTACCCCTGAAACCAGTGTTCTCCCCCTGTTCCACTGTTACTTGATAGGTTGGAGAACTATTTTATGCTTTAGACTTAGTTTGGTTGTGAAATTACAGGTGGAATTTTATGTTTATTTGCAGATATATTAGAGAGGGAAGGGAAGAGGGACAGGTGTACAGATAGTATAAGTGTAGATGCTGCACATATCCTTGTTTCCTGTAATGGACACAGCAGAATCCTGTAGTGTTCAGATTTCTGAACATGTGTTTTGCATCTGCTATATATAATTTTCCTCTAATGGCTACCAATTGCACGTAAAGATTTGGCAATTTGGCCCTTATCTGATGATAATATATATTTAAAAGATTTATAAATAGCTAAATATGTAAATATCCCCCTTGCCTCCAGCCTGGTATTAGAACCATATTATAAAAAGCCATGGGTGATTGTGCCTGCCTCTAGGAGGTAGTGGTTTACTAGTTTGTAGGAATTCCATTCGTATTTGGTGTTCCAGTGCTTAGAGTCTCTGGTAGTAGTGGTGGTGGGTTCCTTAATCACAGAATTGACTTGGTTGCAATATTTGATAACTTAGTCCTTGTACCAGTGAAATAGACTCATCTTTCTGATAGTAATGAATTATTTTCCATCTTTCATTGATAGGTGGTAACGTCTTAGTTTTGGCTATTTGGGGTGACAAAGGAGCCCCACATATGCAGGCCTTACACTTCTCTTTTGCTTTGGGTGCCTTTTCGGCTCCACTGCTGGCTAAATTGGCGTTGGGGACAACAGTGTCTGCTGAAAACCACACAGAGGCTGACTTTAACCATTCTGCCCTCAACCAGTCATCTGAAGCTGACTCAGAATCTCTATTTGGAATACCTGACGATATGAATTTACTGTGGGCTTATGCTGTCATTGGTACTTATGTTTTTGTAGTTTCTGTCTTTTTTTTTGCTCTGCTTTTTAAGAAAAGCTCCAAGTGGGAAAAAGCAAAAATATCTGCTCAGAGGTCTCAAAGAGCCAAATATCACAAATTCCTTCTTTGTCTCCTTTTTCTGTTCTTCTTTTTTTATGTTGGAGCTGAGGTAACATATGGCTCTTATATTTTCTCATTTGCAACCACCCATGCTGGCATGAGCGAAAGTGAAGCAGCTGGGTTGAACTCCATCTTCTGGGGAACGTTTGCAGCCTGCAGGGGCCTAGCAATCTTTTTTGCTGCATGTTTACAACCTGGAACCCTGATTGTGTTGAGCAACATTGGCAGCCTGGTGTCATCTTTATTTCTGGTGCTTTTTGACAAGAGCCCAGCTTGTCTGTGGATAGCAACTTCAGTGTATGGGGCCTCAATGGCAACAACATTTCCCAGTGGTGTTTCTTGGATTGAGCAGTATACGACCATCCATGGGAAAGCTGCAGCCTTTTTTGTAGTCGGTGCTGCCTTGGGAGAAATGGCTATTCCTGCAGTAATTGGAATTCTTCAAGGAAAACATCCGGATTTACCTATAGTTTTGTACACCTCTTTGGGGGCAGCAATAGCCACTGCTGTTTTATTTCCTGTGCTGTATAAATTAGCCACCTCACCTCTCGATCATCAACAAAAAGAACACAGAAAAAGCGAGGACCAGAAAGCTTTGCTCTCTAACTCTGGGCTAAATGACTGTGAGGAAGAGAATGAAGAAGATGCAGAAAAATGGAATGAGATGGATTTTGAAGTGATTGAAATGAATGATACAATGAGGAATTCTGTAATAGAGACATCTAGAAATATTTTGATGGAACCCAGAGCAGAAGTCTCCAACCAATTCCACTCACATGCATTAATGTGTGAGTTCTCTCCGGTTAATACTGGCAAGTCCTCTGTGAATCACCTTGCGAGAAACCAGAATAAAAGGGACTAACACTTAAGAGAAGATGGACTTTGCATATTCAATCTCCAGTTCTAAAGAGGCCAGTCAGAGAAGAGCATTAGCAGATTTTCAGCATGCTTTGGGGATCAAAATTTCTAGGTCAGAATATGGCAAATACTGAAATGTTTTGATATGTTTTGAAACGTTCTGTAATTCTCAGTCTGTCTTAAAGAACCACTGGTCTCGTACAGCAGGATCGTGTTGAGGGTTGTGTTTGGCGCGTGGCTGATTAGGTAACATTTTATAGTCTTCACCTTTCAGCATGCAAAGAGCCATTTGTTTTTGAGAAGCTGAGTACTGTTTTAATTTTAATAGAATGAAATCATCTATTTGAATCTATTAGCTGAACAAATGAGCAGTCATCTGTATTCTACCAGGGAAGTTGAGGAGAACTGTTTCATAAAAGAACATCTTTGAAAATAGAGATTTTTAATAATTGCTTTACCCTGTCTGTAGCACTGGACCAAAGAGTGCTAATGCCTCACCTGATTTCTGATTTCCATGAAGAGAACACAGAACAGGGCCTTAGAGACCTGTCTCCAGCCTTGACTGATGCTTACCAGTCTTCTGGCCCTACACTCAGTCACAATGTTAGATATTATAATTTCAGAGAAATTATATAATTTCTAACTTATGTAGGCCTTATCTCCTGATCTGTAATTCTATAAATGAAAATGAGATGATTTCAAACTAGGAATCCACAAGTTTTAAAGTCTGTGTAAGATGTTCGCTATAAATTAATATGAGTACCATCCCGTTCCTCATTTCAAATGAGAAGTGAAAACTGATAGCTTTAGGAATGTGCTATTGATTATGAACACGTCCGTTTTAGAGACTGTTTAATACTTTATTTGAATAATGATCCCAAGAATACATTTTTAGTACTGTGTTAATCATTGATTTTTAGATGCACCTTTTTTCACATTTTTAATTTCTCTGAAATTATAATATCTAACATTGTGACAGAATTTAACTGAGTTTTTCCATATACGTATATAAAGTAATATTGCATTTTAAATCAGGGTCTTAGATTCAGTGAAGTACAGTAATTTATTCAATTATGGAGATTATTTTTACAGACATTTTAAAAAGAAAAGTTATTTGTATGTGCTAATTTTCTTTAATTATGTTCACATGGGATTTGGAGAAGCTATGTTCTGCTTCCGACTTTAAAAGCTGTCTTAGAGTTAACCCCATTAACAGGGCTGTGGACAAAGTCTCGGGGTCCTTTGCTTACCTCAGTAAGAGTCTGGGTATGAACCTTTTGTTGGCTCTTCATTGAGTCTGGTAATCACTTTAGCACTGTAAATCAGGCTGCTAGTTTCATTTACAATGATGCATACATAGTCTTTTTTCCAGTGGTTGGAATACTTGTATCACCCATCCAGGACTCTTTCTTGAGTTCGAAATACCTTGGGAACCAAAGTAATGACTAGAAAGTGGCTTAGTGGCCTAGGAGTCGGGGATCACAAAGGGTACTTCGTACGAGTATGGCAAAGCTGATATGTGCTATTCTGTGATAAATGACTAGCATTGATGACAGATTTTGTTCACTTTACTAAGTTTTATGCTGAATAACATGTAATTTCTACCTGATTGCAGTATGTCTACTTTCTCTTATCTAATGTCTATAAATTCGCCTTTGTTTTTTTCTTAAGTGACATACAGTATCTTTCTTGACCACTGCCCACGCACTTTATTGACCTGCCACAATATTGGTTCATATCGATAATGTAACAGTTTTGGAGAGGGCCAGTGGAGAAATCAACAGTAAAAAGCCTCTTCTTCTTGCCTGTTTACACTATGTTTTTCTCTTAGCCAGAACTTGGATCTTATCTCTGCTCCATTTTTTACCTTTCCTCCAGTTGTTGGAATTTAAGCAATAGCAGCCATTTGACAGTTGGTAGGCTTGCTGGAACATAGATTCTACCTATAGCATCTACATTTAAGGGGTAGAAGTTGCAACTCAGGGAGAGAAGCATGGCAATAAGAACATAGCAGAAAATTTGGAAATTCATACTGGAAAATCCACTTGATTTCCACAAACCAAAATGTGAATGGCCATATGAGATTATAGGCATTGTTAAAGTTTGTTAATGTATTTTCATATTGGAAGGATAAGACTTAGTACAATTCCAAGAATTAGTATTCATCCTAATAATCAGTCCTTAAGTAAGTGCCTGCAGATATACAAGTAACCAATACTGAAATTTTCTTATTATTGTGTAACAAATTACCACAAATGTAGCAGCTTAAAATAACACATTTATCTCCTAGTTTCCTCAGCTCAGGAATTTGGACATGACTTCACTGGATTTTCTGCTCAGGATTTCACAGGGCTGTGGTCAAGCTGTTGCATAGATCTGTATTCCTTTGTGGAGCTTGGGGGTTCTCTTCCAGGCCCATGTGACAGTATTCAGTTCTTTGCTGTGGTAGACTGAGGTCCTCATGTTTTGCTAGCTGTCAGCTAGTACCACTCTCAGTTCCTAGGACCTCCTGCAGTTCCTTGCCATGTGTCCCTCAGATAGATTCTCTCTTGACCTGGCAGCTTATCTCTTCAAAGGAGAGTCTCTTGCCTGAGTATGCTAAACTGGAGTCTTATACAAGATAATGTGAATAAATACAGGAGCAACATCCCATCACCTTTGCCCTGTGCTCTTGGCAAGTCACAGGTTCTGCCTGTATTCAAGAGGAGAGGCTACTATAGAGATATGACTCATTGGGGCTTAACGTAAGGTATCTGCCACACTCAGGTACTTGTAAAATTAAAGTTCGGGAGGGCTAAAAAGTTTGATCTAGGGGGAAAAAAACTCTTCAATGGTCACTGAAAGAGATTATAGGTATAACCCATTGAGTATACTTGTGTAGGGATGGTTGGCTCCCCGTAGGCCAGGTCAACAAACATGATAGAGGAGAATTTTGTTTGTTTGTTTGCAGTTTAACTCAGTTATGTCTTTTTCCCCTTGGTATTTTACTACTGTGCTTTTAACCTATTCAAATGCAGCTTAATATGAAAAAAATAGGTAAGTTTCAGTTTAATTGCATTTTCATAGTAAAGTGCAAAAACACTTCGAGAGCATTTTGCAGTTCTGTTGTTTTTTAAATAATCTTTTAAAAAATTTGTTTTTATCATGAAGGTATAAAAAAGTCATGGTGGAAGATAAGGAGGTACATGAAAATGTAAGGGGCAAGTATAAGTAATTATAATCCTAAACACTTAGAAAAGTTCTTATATTTTTCATCAATTTAATTTCCTAAAGGATAAAAGAGTAGAACAAGAAAATTTACTCTACCAGATAAAGTATCAGAAACAATTTTAATTCTGTGTCCAGGATATGTTGACAGTATAGTTGGTAGACTGGTTATTAGTTTGAAGTATTATAGATTATTTTTTTAAAAAACGTAATTGAGAGATGCCAGTGTAGCAACATAGTCCTGAAACATGTGTGAGACCCAGGTTACATGTAAAATGATTTTGTTTCAGATAAATTCATTGTATACTCAGGATTGCTTTCTCATAACCAGAGACTTGGGTTTACCATAGCAATGTATCACTCAGTCCTGCCACTTAACACTTAATCAGTAAACTAGAGCTTAGAAGTCTTAATGAAAATAGATATATTCTTCTGGAATGCCCTGTGTGTTTAAGTGCCACTCATTTTGTTCATAGTGTTGTGAGCATGTGTATTTGTGTTTGTGAACCCACCGATATTAACCTCTGTTTTATATTTTCTGATACTGTGGGCGTGCAATGGGGTCAGAGGTGGTAGGGAAGAGATTTAAAAAAGCTTAAGAAAAAAAAAAGCCCGAGGTATTATTCAAAGTTTGTGAGAAGTGTTCCTTTATTGAGGTTATTGTAGATTTACATGCAGTTGTACATAGTGTTTTATTCAAACTTACTGAATGAGGGGATACTTGCTTAGTGGGGAAGGAACTAGATTAGTGCTTCTCATACTTCTGGCCCATCCTCTGTATATATGTCTAGTCCAGATTCCAGAAGGAACCTGTCCTACAACTTGAATAGTTGCCATTGTTCTTACTGGGCAGAGCCCAGCCTCAAGATTTGCGGTCAGTCTATGAATGGGCCTCTTTTGGACTGGTGCCTACTACCCTCCATCCCGAGAGTGGCCACCCCTACACTCCTTCTTTTACTGCTGTGAGTCAGGAGCTGTTATAACTGAAAGGGATGTTCCCCTGTCTGCTCTGTACCGTGAGTGGTAATGGGCTCAATGAGTATTAGCTCGTGGGTGCCTGAATGGGGTGCATGCAGATTGTTAAGCCCTGATAGTGACTGTCTGGTTCATGTTTTGAATCAGAATTGGAAAAACAAAATCACACCAAATTGCAGACATGTTTTGAAGAGCTTACTAGACAAGGTTAATAGTGAACTGTTTGGTTTCCATCAGAGAAAAGGCTCTGTCCTAATAGGGTAGCATTTATATTTGAGTGAGATATACAAGAGGATTCCCATTTTGTTAGAGATATTTTATAGCTCTAATCTCTGTAGACCAGAAGATTTCCAAGTCCTTGCACTTCAGTCATTTAACAGGTGTCTACTGAGCAGTTACTGCATTTAGTAAGCATCCTGGGAACACAACCAAGGACAAGACTGATAAGATCCTTGCCTTCACCGAGCTTATGTTTTACCATTTCAAGTGAGATTTGCTATGACAACCTTTCTCTTAGCTGAAGAGCCAGCAAAGCTTATTGTAATAGGTTTTGCCCAGTTCCAGAAAAGTCAGTAAAGTAGCCAAGCTCTTGTTTCCGTGACATGTGCTTGTGTCTATTCATTTCTAGTATTTTACATGTAGCCTTTGGGGTCATTATTTATTTAGAGTTTTATAAACAGATTACTTAGCCCAGTGCTGTCGAGATGAATAGTGTAAAACCTCTTAAGAAGGCTTCAGCACAGGGGTCTGACACTGGCCTGGGGATTTGTGCAGTACGGCCAAAGGGCATGGTTATGGTTGAAAATGCACCTTGGGTTTTGCCTGTGGACTGACCAAGCAGTTTCTCATTTTCAGTCCTTTCACTTACCACTTTCAGAGAACTTTCTGTCCTGAGTAGATTACCCATTTCTGAGTTCAAGCACTCTTTGGGCCTTTACTCTCGTTGAAGGCAGACTCAGATGAGAGCATTTAGGAAAGGAAAAGTTTACCTACAAAGAGAGCAAGAGAAAGACTGGCTTGCTAAATGAAAACACAAGTATTTAAAAAAAAAAGTTTCAAGTGTACATTAGTCTGTTCATGGTGGAAAACCGGGAACTCCCACATGATTGTCATTCATAAAGGTTGTGACAAGTCTTCAGACTTTAGCACAGCAGAAAATGGAAAAATTGCTGGGGAGTGCAAGAGAAATGTTCAAGGTTTTATTGCTTTGAGATTAGAATCAGGTGACCCTATTACTTCTGGTTTATCTCAGAGTGCAAAGTGTTTTCTGATTGTGATATGGGATGTGCTTAGTCATAATGAAGCAGTGCAAAGTGACATTTTGATACTATACCTTCTAGAATTCATACGCTCCAAGAGGAAAAAGGGCCCAAGGGAAAAATGTGATAGCAGCATGTATTCTTGTCCCCTGGTCAAGTGATAAGCCTTTGCTCTGGTGGATTTTTAACCCTGGCTGCTGTTAGAATCATCTAGGAGTGGTCAAAAACTGATGCCCATTGTTTTTACTTAAGTAAGAATTTAATTGATCTGGAGTGGAGCCTTAGTATTGATATTTTTAAAAGTATCCCCCAGTAATTGTAATACGCAGTTGAGGTTGAGAAGTATTGTTTTTATCAATGCAGATAACTGGAACCTGTCAGTTATAGAGAATTTTAAAGGCTAATTTGAGGCTTGGTTAAGTCATGCTGCTTTTGTAGATGCTTGAAATTCTGTGCACTTTCTCTTCCTCTCCCATTTCCTGTTACCTCCTGCTGCTTGATCAGTTAAAGGGAATAATCAATACTGTTTTTTGACATCCTGCCCTATCAGAAACCAAGTCTGCACCTTTTGGAAGTTGCCCTTCTGAAAGGTTTTCACTAATCAATTTTGATTTTGAGCCTTAAAGAGGTATGGGTGATCTTATAAATTTGTTAAATCTGACTTTAAGAATGCTCACTGTTTACATGGCTTTGTACAGTGTAAAAGCTTGTTTGAATAAAATACTGATGTAAACACTGATGTTGGTTTAAGATTTGTGTCTCATTTCATGGATGTTTAAAAATGTTTGGCGTCCCTTTAGAAATTCGTCAAGAATATTTCCGGATTTTGGATTGTGAGTGCTCCAAAATGCATGTGATTGTTGTACTGGGTTCCTAAAATGTGATTAGTATTTTATTTCACTTCACAGATATTTTAGAAATGACATCTAACATCTTTAATGACGTCTAACATTTTAAGCCCTTCAGCTTCTCAAGTTTATGATCTAATTTCTAAACTTACAAGTCCACCAAAGAAGCTGTTACTAGCTGGATATCTTAATGTTTTACTTGAATAATAATTCATTAATTAAGATTACAGATATGTCTGTTTCCGAATGGAAAGGAGGGTTTCAGAATTGCAGAAACCAGGATGCTTCTTGCTTCCCACTCTACAGGGCCCGGCAACGGAAAGCCTATGTTTAGTGACCACAGTTCTCCTTTTTAACTTGTTTGAAACAACTATAGTGATAATCTGGTTAAATGCTTCTAACCTGGAGCAAGATTCAGGTGTATAGCAACCTCCCCACCTTCTTCACACTTTCCCTGGAGTCTTGGGAGGATGTTTTAAAAGTGGGAAAGTTTAAGCTTATCAGAGCAGTTATAAGTGACATCCAGGTGCCCTTATTTGACTGCTACCATCTGTGTGTTCAGTAACCCGAGTTTACAGCTATGCACTCTACCCCGGCCAGGGATCCTCTTGTATCTTTGCCATATGCCAAGGACTCTGTGCAAAGTTTGACCTTTTCTGGCCTCTATGTACAAAACTTTAGAAGCCTTGGCATTGGGCCAGATAGAATAAACTTTCAAGTATAACTGACTATGGTATCCTAAGGGCCCCAATACTTTTCATGAGGAAGCGAGGACTTGGATTGTCATTCCACTTCTACTTTATCTTCCATGGATTTAGTTAGTCAGGAGAGTGGGTTGAGTGACCACATCACTCAATCCTAAGTGTTCCCTGGGTCGGAAGGACAGGGTGAAAGGCTGTGGTTCATGAGGACAGGCTGGAAGACTGGGGCCCCTCTGCTACCTCCCACCAGAAAAGATAATGGTTTGGGGAGTGGAATTTTTCTCTTTGCTCACTACAGCTGCTCTTTAATTCTCTCTCCATTGGGAAACTTCCATGGATCCAATAGAATATGGAAAAAAAGCTCCTATGCCGTGTGGTATTTCGGAGTATTGATCTGGAGTTTGTCAGCCTAGACTTGAATTCTGACTCTGTCACATAACAACCTTGACTACATTCCTTAATTTTTCTGTGCCTCGGTTACCTTTCATGGGGATAGATAGTGAGACTTAAATGAGATACGGTTTGTAAAGCACATAGCATATTGCCTCGTACACACTGCTATGGGCTGAATTGTGTCCCCCATTTTCTCTCTCCTCTCTCTCCCCAACCCAGTTCATACGTTGAAGCCTTAACCCTGAGTATACTAGACAGTGAGTGAAGATGGGGCCTTCAAAGAAGCATTTAAGCTAAAATGAGGTCATTAGGGTTGGCCCTAATCCAGTATGACTGGTGCCTGTATAAGAAGGGAAGTTTGGACACAGGTGCAGAGGGAAGACCATGTGAAGACACAGGAAGAAGACAGTCATGTATAAGCCAAAGAAAGAGGCCACAGAGGAAACCAGTCCTCCAATGCCTTGAATTCAGACTTCTAGACTTCAGAATTGTGGGAAAGATTTCTGTTAAATCATCCAGTGTGTGGCAGCCCTAGCAAACTAATACACATACTAAGTATGCGATAAATGTCAGCTACCATTGCTCTTATTCTTATTACCAAACCACTAAGCCAAAGAAAAAGTCAGCCAAAAATGGGGAATTTTAATCAGAAAAAAGTTTAGTGAAAGAGACATCTACAAAAGAGAAGTAACAAGAGCATTTTTATAACTTGTCGCTGGGAATGCTACATGGGACACCCTAAGTAAGCTAAAGGGTCAGAAGGACACTTATTTGTCCTGGCAAGTCAATAAGATGTGTGGCAGGGAGCTCACACACCTAGGGGCTCTCTGCTCAGGCACCATGCTAAGGAGGGACTCCCTTGGACCTAGCAAGGTAGCTAAAGTAACTAGAGCCCACTAGCAACAGGAGAGAATTAGCAAGAGTATACAGTTACTTTTAATGGGTAATACATGTAGTACATAATCAACAGTATGAAGGTAAATTAAAAAATCATATTCACTCTTGACTTTTAACCCCAACACCCATTAAGGCAACCACTCTTATTATTTTTGTGCATCTTCTAGAGATATTCATGTGTGTACAAAGCTGTTTATATGTGTGTGTATATTTATGAACATAAATATCCTCTGCTTGTTTCTTTTTATTGAGATAGAATTGACACATAACATTGTATTAGTTTTAGGTGTACAACATAATGATAAATGTATATACTGTGAAATGATCACAATAGGTTTAGTGAATATCCATTACCACGCAATTAAAAATATTTTTTCTTTTTACGAAAACTTTTAATATTTACTGTCTTAATGTTCAAGTATACAATGCAGTATTATTAACTTATAGTCATCACTATGGTGTACTTTATATCCCCAAGAATTATTTATTTTATAACTGGAAGTTTTTATCTTTTGACCCCTTTCACCCATTTCACTCATCTCCCACCTCTGGCAAACACCAGTCTGTTCTCTGAGTTCAGTTTTGTTTTTAGATCCCACATATAAGTGATATCATACTGTCTTTGTCTGACTTATTTCGCTTGGCATGATGGTCTCAAAGTTCATTCACGTAGTCACAAATGACAGGATTTATATCTTTTTAATGGCTGATATCCCACTGTGTATGTTTGTGTATGTATGTATATGTGTATGTGTATATGTATATGTACATGTATGCATACACACACATCTCTCACATTTTCTTTATCCATTCATCTGTCAATGGGCGCTTAGGTTATTTCCATGTCTTGGCTATTGTAAGTAATACTGCAGTGAACATGAGGATTCAGATATCTTTTTGAAGAAGTGATTTTGTTTTCTTCAGATAATACCCAGAAGTGAAATTGCTGGATCATATGGTAATCCTATTTGTAATTTTTTGAGCAATTTCCATACTGTTTTCCATAGAGACTGTGCCAATTTATAATCCTGCTGTTTGTGCACATGGATTCCATTTTCTCCACATCTTCACCAATATTTGTTATTCCTGTGTTTTGATAATTTTCATTCTTACAGGTATGAGGTAATGATATCTCATTGTGGTATTGATTTACTTTCCCCTGATGATCAGTGATGTTGAGTATCTTTTCATGCACCTGTTGGCCACCCATAGGTCTTCTTTGGGAGAATGTCTATTCAGATCCTTTGCCCATTTTTTAATCAGATTTTTTTCACTATTGAGTTTTATGAGTACTTTATATATTTTAGATATTAACCCCTTATCAGATATGATTTGCATATATTTTCTCCCATTCAGTGGGTTACCTTTTCATTTTTGTTAATTGATACATTTCCTGTGCAGAAGCTTTTTGATATATAGTCCCACTTGTTTATTTTGCTTTTGGTGTCAAATCCAAAAAAATCATTGCCAAGACTGGTGTCAAGGAGCTGACTTGCTGTTTTCTTCTAGGAGTTTTATGGTTTAAGGTCTTACATGCAAGTCTTTAATCTGAGCAAAATTTTGTATGGTGAAAAATAGGAGTCCAGTGTCATTCTTTCGTATGTTACTGTACAGTTTTCTCAACACCATTTATTGAAGTCACTGTCCCTTGGTCGTAAATTAATTGATTACATATGGATTTATTTCTGGGCTGTCTATTCTGTTCCATTGATCTATGTGTCTGTTTTTATGCCAATACCATACTGCTTTGATTACTATTTGGTAATATAGTTTGAAATCAGGGAGCATGATGCATCCAGCATGTTCTTTCTCAAGACTGCTTTGGCTATATGGGATCTTTTGTGGTTCCATAACAATTTTAGAATTGTTTGTTTTAATTTTGTAAAAAATGCCTTTGGAATTTTTACAGGGCTTGCATTGAATCTGTAGATTGCTTTGAGTAGTATGGACATTTTAATAATATTAATTTTTGCAATCCACGAGCAGAGAATATCTTTCCATTTATTTATGTATTCTTCAATTTCTTCATCGGTGCCTCAGTTTTCAGAATATAGGTCTTTCATCTCCTTGGATAAACTTATTCCTAAGTATTTTACTGAATTTATTTATTAGTTCTAGTAAATGAATTAGAACTTTGACAGACTCTTTAGTGTTTTTTATATGTAATATGTCACAAGCAAATATGTCACAGTTTTACTTCTTCCTTTCTGATTTGGATGCCTTTTATTTCTTTTTCTTGCCTAATTGCCCTGGATAGACCTTTCAGTAGTATGTTGAATAAAGTGGCCAGAGTGGGCATCCTAGTTTTTTTCCTGATCTTGGAGAAAGAGCTTTTGGTTTTTCACTGTTGAGTATGATGTTATCTGTGGGATTGTCATTGTATTATATTGAAGTACATTCTTCATCTACTTTATTAAGAGTTTTTGTCAATGGATGTTGAATTTTGTCAAATGCTTTCTGTATCTATTGAGATGATCATATGATTTTTATTTTTTATTTTCTTAAATGATATATCATTGATTTGCAGGTATTAAATCATCCTTAAATACCATGGATAAATCCCTTTTATGATCATTTTAATGTATTGTTGAATTTGGTTTGCTAAGACATTAAGGATTTTTGTATTTACATTCATCAGGAGTATTGGCCTATAATTTTCTTTTCTTGTAATGTCCTGTCTGGTTTTGGTCAGGGGAATGCTGGCCTTGTAAAATGAGTTTGAAAGTTTTCCCTCCTTTACTATTTTTTGGAAAAGTTTGAGGATTAGTATAAGTTCTTCTGTAAATGTTTGGCAGAATTCACCAGTGGAGCCATTTGGTCCTGGACTTTTTTTGTTGGGAGGTTTTTGATTACCGATTTTCTCTCTTTGCTAGTCTTGGTCTGTTCAGAATTTCTGTTCCTTCATGATTCAGTCTTGGTAGGTTGTATGTTCCTAGGAATTTATCCATTTCTTCTAGATTATCCAAGTTTTGGCATATAATTATTCATAGTAGTCTCTTATAATCTTTTTTATTTCTGTGGTATCAGTTATAATATCTCCTTTAATTTCTGATTTATTTATTTCAGTCCTCTATTTTTCTCGTTTAATCTAGCTAAAGGTTTATCAATTTTGTTTATCTTTTTTAAAAAACTAGCTTTTTTTCTGTCTTTGACGAGTAAAGTTAGGTTAGTTGAGATCTTTCTTGTTTTTTTTTTTTTTTTTTTTTTTTAATGTAGGTGTCTATCGCTATGAACTTCCCTGTTAGAACTGCTTTTGCTGCATACGTTTTGGTATGTTGACTTCCATATTTATTTATCTCAAGATTTTTTTTTTGCTTTTTCTTTTGATTTCTTCTTTGACACATTGGCTATTCAATAGCATGTTGGTTAATTTCTACATAGTCGTGAATTTTCCAGTTTTCTTCCTGTAATTGATTTTTAGTTTAATACCATTGTAAAAAAAGACACTATGATTTTAGTCTTAAAATTATTAAGACTTGTTTTGTGGTCCAGTATATTATCTATCCTGGAAATGTTCCATGTGCGTTTGAGAAGAGCATGTATTTTGTGCTTTTGAATGTAATGTTCTATAAATGCCTGTTAAGTCCATCTGGTCGAATGTATCATTTAAGTCCAATGTTTCTGTGTTGATTTTCTGTCTGGATGTTGTATCCATTGATGACAATGGGGTACTGAAGTTCTGCTATAATTGTACTGCTACCTATTTCTCCGTTTGGGTCTGTTAATATTTGCTTTCTGTATTTAGGTGTTTCTATGTTGGGTGCATAAATATTTACAAATGTTATATCCTTTAATTAGATTGACCCTTTTATCATTATATAATTACCTTCTTTGTCTCTTATTACAGCCTTTGTCTTAAAGTCAATTTTGTCTGATATAAGTATGGCTATCCCAGCTTTATTTAGGTTTCCATTTGCATAGAATATCTTTCTCTATCCTTTCAATTTCAATTTCAGTCTGTATGTGCCCTTAAAACTGAGGTGAGCTTTGTAGACAGCATATAGTTGGGTCTTTTTCTTTTTCCCCTTAAACTTACTCAGCCACTCTATGTATTTAGAGTGGAAAATTTAGTCCATTTACCTTTAGAGTAGTTACTGATAGGTATGTACTTATTGCTATTTTGTTAATAGTTTCTGGTTATGTAATTCCTTTGTTTCTTTCTTCTCTTGCTTGCTCCCTTTGTGATTTGATGATATTCTGTAGTGGTATGCTTAGATTCTTTATCTTTTGCATATCTACTATAGGTTTTTGTTTTGTGGTTACCATAAGGCTTACAAAAAACATATTTGTAACAGTTTAAGTTGACAACAGTTTAAATTTCAAATGCGTTTTAAGGTGCTACATTTATATTCCCTACCATGTTTTGTTTTTGATGTCACAATTTCAATATTTTTATCTTGTATATCTAGTAACAAATTATTGTAGCTATTATTTTTACTACTTTTGTCTTTTAACTTTCATACTAGACTTATAAGTGATTAACTAACCGCCATTACAATATTAGATTATTCTGAATTTAACTATATGTTTACCAGTGAGATTTATACTTTAATATTTTTTCTGGTTTCTAATTAGTGCCCCTCATTTCAGTTTAAAGTCCCTTTAACGTTCCTTGTAAGGTTAGTCTAGTGGTACTGAACTTTAGCTTTTGCTTGTCTGGAATACTCTTTATCTCTCTTTCAATTTTTGCAACAATTATGCTGGGTATTCTGGTTCAGCAGTTTTTTTCTTTGAGCACTTTGAATATATTGCGACACTCCCTCTGGCCTGTGAAGTCTCTGCTGAAAATCTACTTATAGTCTAATAGAAATTCTCTTGTACATAACGAGTTTTTCTCTTGTTGCTTTTAAAATCCTCTCCTTGTCTTTAATATTTGACAGTTTAATTATGTGTCTTGCTGTGGGTCTCATCGAGTTCACCCTTTTTGAAACTCTTGGGTTTCCTTGATCTGGATATCTCTTTCCTTCCCTAGATTACAGAAGTTTCTAGCCATTATTTCTTTAAATAAGCTTTCTGTTCCTTTCTCTCTCTCTTCTCCTTCTGGGCCCCCTGTACAGTAATGTGAATATTGGTCTGCTTGATGTTGTCCCATAAGTTCCTTAAGCAATCTTCACTCTTTTTCATTCATTTTTCTTTTTTTCTGCTCTGATTGGATGAATTCCCTTGCCCTGTCTTTGATTTTGCTTATCCTTTCTTCTTAACCTAGTCTGCTGTTGAACCTCTATTTTAATTTTCTGTTCAGTTACTGTATTTTTCAGCTCCGATTTCTGTTTGGTACTTTCTTATATTTTCTAACTCTGATGAAAATCTCACTTTTTTCATGCATTGTTCTGTCCTCAGTGAGCACCTTTATGATTGTTATTTTGAACAAATTATCAGGTAAATAACTCTTTTTCTGTTTCATTAAGGTCTTTTTTATTTTCTGAGATTTTATCTTGTTCTTTTGTTTGAAACATATTTCTTTCTTCATTTTCCTTGACTCTCTGTGTCGGTTTCTATACATTAGATAAGACAGCCACTTCTTCCAGTCCTGGAAGAGCAGCCTTCTGTAGGAGATGAACCTCATCATTCAACCTTTCTCGTTCTTGGTTGTCTCTCACACCTTTTTAATTGTCCAAGTGGCCTTCTTTGTTGTTAGTGGCTCCTAGTAGTCTGTAGTCTGTCTCAAAGGAGAGGATCTCAGTCTGCACCTAGATGCAGGTCTATTGACAGCCAGACTCTCACAAAGCAGCTTTTAAAGTATGCTAATATACCTCTTCCAGAGGGAGATGGATCTTTCGATTCCTCTGCACTGAGCCTTGGGCTGATAGCCAGTTAAAATTGTTTATTTGTTTGCTAAAATCCCATTGAACCTGTGAACAGAAGCCCCACTGACCACTAGAGCAAGGTGATCAAGGGGTGTCCCATGGTTGGCAGTTGGAAAAAAAAGGTGCCAGATGTGTGTACAGGCTCCTCTCTGGAGATACCACTGACTTGGGGCGAGGCAGAGGGGGAGTGGGAAGATGGCACCCACTGGCCTTCCCAGTCTCAGGGGATTATTGCAGTCAGCCCCTTGGTGTGTGTTAAAGTAGAAGAAGCCTGCCCCTCAGGTTGTGTCTATTAATAGGCTTCTTTCACAGAAGGACTGGTTTTATTCTGCTGCCATGGTGAGAGAATGGGAGCCCTTTAAAAACTGTTAGTTCATTCACTATGGTTTTGTGTGTCTTGTAGATACAAACTCTATTGGATTTAAAAGCTAAATGGGGGGCTCATCTCTCAGGTGCAGGTCTTAAAAGATGGGATGTCAGAGGTGGAGTCCAAATTCTGTGTTTCTCAGAGGGAAACAAGAAGTTACGAATTCCCTCCCAGATGTGTGTTGCTGTACTGGAACTGGGGTTTATGGCAAGATTGTCTTAGCCTCTCCTACCCTTTTTGATGTGGGTTATTTTTTTCTTTGCCTGATGTATAGGAGTCACTCAGCTGGTTTCTCTGTTTCTTTTAGAATTATTCTGTATATAGCTGTAGATTCGATATGCCCATGGGAGTAGGTGAGTTCAGGAGGCTTCTATGTTGCCATCTTGAATAGTAAACTTTTTACATATAGAACTACTATCAGTATCTATAAAAGAATATTGGGGGGAGGGGTAATATTCTCCAAGCCTCTTTTTAACCAAATATTTTGATATACCAAGGTGACCAGTTCTCACTTTATAAAACTTCCAGCTGTCAGAGGGACCTGAAATCAGGAACTGTGCTGTTTTCAGGAGAAGAGCTATAAAGATACATCAGCCAGCAATCGGCCTATTTATAATACTAGCTCTTTCTGTTTCACACTTATAACAACATTCTAGTGTCTTTCATTGTCTCCCTGAACCCTCAACAACTTAGGAGGTAGGTGGGATTAGTCCTGTTTTTATAGATGAGGTTATGGGCTTAGATGCTTTTTTTCTCCCTTAAGACTGGCCTACAGGCTAAAGAAATAAAGGATTAGAGTTCAAATTGAGGTTAGTTCAAACTGAGGACTCCAAAGTCTGAGTTCCTTTTCACTAAGCTGTTTTACCTCTTTATTGAAGGCCACACATAAACTGGCCTCTTGACTAAGGTAGGTCATTCAGCCCCTTCATCTCTTTTGGTCTGTTGTAATCTGGCTTCAATCCACCTGTCCAAAGAACTGCTCTAGCTCCAGGGACAGTGCTGGTTGCTAGACCCTTTAATTCGTTCAGTTATTTATCAGTGATCTGAGTGACAACCACACGTCAGGCCTTATGCTGGTGCAAGGATATGCTGGGGAACACATCAGACATTATCTTTGACTTCATGATATGTAGAATTTAACAAAAAGATTGATGGATAATGTTGGCACAAAGAATCAACTATAATTGTTGAGCCAAAAGAAGCTGGCTTTTGGTTTTTGTGCCTTGGCAAGGTATGGAGCAGAGGGTCTCACTTTACTATTGAGGATGCAGACGGCCACATAATCTCCCTGTTCTTAGTGACACACCTCATCCCACCCTCCTCAGTGTCCAGTGTCTCCAAGTTCAGTGCTTCTGCGATTCTCATTCTCTATAGCAGGGGTCCCCATGCCCCTGGCCGTGGACGAGCACCGGTCCATGGCCTATTAGTAACCGTGCTGCAAAGCAGGAGGTGAGCGGCGGACCAGCGAGCGAAGCTTCATCTGTATTTGAGGTAAATACCCAGTAGAGGGATTGCTGAATCATATGGTAGGTCAATTCTTAGCTTTTTGAGGAACTTCCATACTGCTTTCCATAGTGGCAGTACTAATTTGCAGGCCCATCAGCACTGTATGAGGGTTCCTCTTTCTCCGCATACTCTCCAAAATTTGTTATTACTTGTCCTGTTGATTATAGGTATTCTAACAGGTGTGAGATGGTATCTAATTGTGGTATTGATTTGCATTTCACTAATAGCTAGCATCTTTTCATATATTTCTTGTCCATTTGTATGTCCTCTAGGAAAAAGTGTCTGTTCAGATCCTCTGCCCATTTTTTGATTGGATCGTTGTTTTTTTGTTGTTGTTGCTATTGAGTCATATGAGTTCTTTGTATATTTTGGATATTAGGCCCTTATCAGGAGTGTTGCCTGCAAATATATTTTCCCATTCAGATGGTTGTCTCTTTACCTTGTTGATGGTTTCTTTTGCTGAGCAGAGCTTTTCAGTTTGATGTAGTCCTATTTATTTTGCTCTATTATCCTTGCCTTTGAGGTCAAATTCATAAAATCCTCTTTAAGCCCAAGGTCCTTGAGTTTAGTTCTATGTTTTCTTCTATGCATTTTATTGTTTCAGATCTTATTTCCATTTTGAGTTAATTTTGGTGTGTGGTGATAGACAATAGTCTAGTTTCATTCTTTTGCAGGTGGCTTTCCAGTTTTCCCAGTCCCACTTATTGAAGAGGCTTTCCTTTCTCCACTGTATATTTTTGGAGTTTTTGTCGAAAATCATTTGCCCATATAAATATGGGTTTATTTCTGGACTCTCGATTCTGTTCCACTTGACCATGTGCCATTTTGGTTATTGTGGCTTTGTAGTATAATTTGCAGTCAGGCAGAGTGATGCCTCCAGCGTCATTCTTTTCTCTCAGGATGGCTTTGGCAATTCGGGGTCATTTGTGCTTCCATACAAATCTGATGATTTTTTGTTCTATTTCTTTAAAAAATGCCGATGGGATTGCACTGAATCTGTATAATGCTTTAGGTTTTATGGTCATTTTAACTATGTTGATTTTTCCAATCCAAGAACACAGAGTATCTTTCCATTTCTTTGTATCTTCTTCAATTCCTTTTAATAGGGTCTTGTAGTTTTCATTATATAGGTCCTTCACATGTTTTGTTAAATTTATTCCTAGGTATATTATTTTTTTGCTGCAATTGCAAAAGGACTTATTTTTCCCACTTCTTTTTCTGACACATTATTAGAGTACGGGTACGCTATGGATTTTTAAACCTTGATTTTGTATCCAGAGACTTTACTGTATTTGCCTATCATTTCTAGTAGTGTCTAGTAGAGTCTTTAGGGTTTTCTATATAGAGAATCATGTCATCTGCAAATAGTGAGTTGACTTCTTCATTTTCTATTTGGATGACTTTTATATCTTTCTCTTGCCTGATTGCACTTGCTAGGACCTTTAACGTTATATTGAATAATAGTAGTGATAATGGGCAGTCTTGCCGTGTTCCTGATCTTAGAGGAAAGGTTTTTAGTTTTTCACCATTAAGTATAATGTTGGCTGATGGCTTGTCATAGATGGCCTTTATTATAATAAGGTATTTTCCTTCTAAACCAATTTTGTTAAGTGTTTCGATCATAAATGGGTGCTGTATCTTGTCGAAGGCTTTTTCTTCATCTATTAAAATGATCATGTGATTCTTATTTTTTAATTTGTTTATGTGATGTATCACATTAATTGATTTGTATATGTTGAACCATCTTTGTGCCTCTGGGATGAAGTCCACTTGATTGTGGTGTATAATCTTTTTAATATGTTGCTGTATTCGATTTGCTAGTATCTAGGATTTTTGCATCTGTGTTCATGAGAGATATCAGTCTGTAGTTTTCTTTTTCATATGTTTTCTTTACCAGGTTTTGCTATCAAGATAATATTGACTCAGAAAATGAGTTGGGAAGTATTGCCTCCTCTTTGATTTTTTTGGAAGAGTTTGAGGAGAATAGGTATTAAATCTTCTTTGAATATTTGATAGAATTCACTGGAGAAGCCATCTGGTCCTGGATTTTTACTTTTTGGTAGTTTTTTGACGATTGTTTCAATTTCCATACTGCTTATTGGTCTATTTAGATATCCAGTTTTTCTTGGTTCAGTCTAGGAAGGTTGTGTTTTTCTAAGTACTGGTTCATTTCTTCTAGGTTATTTAATTAGGTGTTATATACTTTTTTGTAGTATTCTAGTATGATTCTTTGTATTTCTGCAGTGTCTGTCATCATTTCCCCTCTTACGTCCTTGATTTTATGTGTGTCCTCTTTTTTCTTTAGTGAGTCTAGCCAGGGGTTTGCCGGTTTTATTAACCTTCTCAAAAAACCAGCTCTTTGTTGCATTTATTTTTTTTTCTATTGTTTTTTTTTGTTTTATTTTCAATTTCATTTATTTCTGTTCTAATTTTGATTATTTCTTTCCTTCTGCTAACTTTAGGCTTCATTTGTTCTTCCTTTTCTAGTTTTTTAAGATGAAATGTTAGGTTATTTGGGCTTGTTCTTGTTTTTGGAGGTAGGCCTGTAATGATATAAACTTTCCTCTTATGACCAATTTTTCCATGTCCCAAAAGTTTTGATATGTTGTAGTATCATTATAATTCCTTTCTTTGTATCTCTTGATCTCCCTTTTTATTTTCTGACCCAGTTATTCTTCAGTAGCATGTTGATTAATCTCCATTTATTTGTGGTTCTTTCCACTTTTTTTTAATAGTTGATTTCTAGTTTCAAAGCATTATGATCAGAATATGGTTGTTATGATTTCAACCCTCTTATATTTGTTGAGGCTATCTCTGTTTCCCAGTATGTGGTCAATCCTTGAGAATGTTCCATGTGCAATAGAGAGGAATAGATAAGCAACTGTTTGGGGATGGAAGGCTCTGTAAATGTCAATTATGTCCAGTTGGTCTAATGTATCATTTAAGGATGTTATTTCCTTATTGATTTCCTGTTTGGATGATCTGTCCATATCTGACAGTGGGGGTATTCAGGTCCCCTACTGTTTTGGTCTGCTTCTCCCTTTAGTTCTGTTAGAAACTGCTTTACATATTTCAGGGCTCCCTAATTGGGAGCATAGATATTGATAATTGTTATGTCTTTTTGGCACCTGATTCCCTTTATCACTGAAGTGTCCCTCAGTATCTTTCTTTACCTTTTTGAAGTCTGTTTCTTCCAATATTAATACTGCTACTCCCGCTTTTCGCTGAATGCCATTTGCTTGAAACATCATTTCCCACCCTTTCATTTTGAGACTATATTTGTCTTTGGAACTGAGATGTGACTCCTGGAGGCAGCATATAGTTGGTTTTTGTTTTTTGCTCCAAAGTGCAACTCTGTACCTTTTTATTGGTGAGTTTAGTCCATTTACATTTAGGGTGATTATTAAAATATGAGGTCTTCTTATAGCCATTTTATCTTTTGTTTTCTGGTAGCTTGGTGTTTCCATTGCTTCCTTGTCGAGTCTCTGTTTTCTGTATTTTGGTTGTCTTTTGTGAATTTTCTCTCTGGTTCTTCTTGTTTTAAGTTATATACTTCAGTTCTAAATCTTTGGCCTGTGGTTACCATTAAGAATATGAAAAGAATAGCTGTATATACACAGTCGTCCCTTTTCTACTGAGTGTGCCATATCTCCATTTCTCTTTGCAAATTTGGATCTTTGAATCCTTTCCTTTTCAGTTTTATCCCTATGTGTACTGATGTTTATTACTATCTTGCTATAACAAATCTCTTATTTTAAACTTATAATACTGTTTGTACTCCTCTGCTTTTATCAGCCTGCTAGTCAATTACTCCTAATTATGCATTTTTTTTTTGTCATTTAGTTTTAGGTGAGCTGACCTCTTTCAGTATTTTCTGTAGTACAGCCCTCGTAGTGGAGAATTCCCTCAATTTTTGTATGTCTGGAAAGGTATTAATTTTTTATTTATATCTAAAGGAGAGCTTAGCTGGATACATTATTATTGGCTGGTAGTTCCTTTCACTTAATAGCTTGAATATTTGATACCACTCCTTTCTGGCTTGTGAGGTTTGTGCTGAGAAGTCTGATGATAATCTAATGGGTTTTCCTTTATAGATTACCATATTCTTTTCCCTGGCTGCCCTGAGAATTCTTTGTCATTGATTTTTGATAATTTTAATACTATGTGTGTTGGTGAAGGCCTTTTTGGGTTAAAATAATTGGGTGTTCTATTGACTTCTTGAATTTCAAGTTCCAGCTCATTTCTTAGATTTTGGAAATTCTTGTCAACTATTTGTCTGAAAATGCTTTCTAATCCCTGCTGCTTTTCTTCCCCTTAGAGAATTCCCATTATTCTTGTTTCCTCTCCTGATGATATCAGCTAGTTCTTGTATTTCTTTCATTATTTTTCATTCTTTGGTTTCTAGATTTCTGTCTTTGATATCACTGATCCTTTCCTCCATTTGGTCGACTCTATTTCCTAAGTTTGTTATTTCATTTTTCAACTCTTGCAGTGTGTTCTTTATCTCCAGAAGGTCTATTCGATTCCTTTTGAGGATTTCAATATCCTCGTAAAGAACTCATTCTGCTCCTCTAGTTTTCTCAATTCCTGAAATTGTTGATATGATTCATTTTGGATCTGAGTTTTTTCAGAAGTACCATCCTGAATTCTGTCATTTAAGTCACATATTTCTGTCTGTAAGCTTATTTTCTGTAGATTTTACTCTTTCTTTCTGAGA
Organism: Macroglossus sobrinus; assembly: GCA_004027375.1. NCBI lineage: Eukaryota > Metazoa > Chordata > Mammalia > Chiroptera > Pteropodidae > Macroglossus > Macroglossus sobrinus. The sequence continues at coordinate 1,111,240 of PVKZ01000001.1, read as the reverse complement.
TGCCTTGTCACCTTGGTTGTTCATGGTGTTTAATGGTGTTTAACTATTTCTCCACCTGGGCATTAATGGAAGTGTTCTTTTATTTTCCCCCAGAAAGATTTGTTATATAATGGTCCCTAGTCTGTTGCAGGTTTCCAGTAGGTGGCATCTAAGCCTCTTGGATCTCTATTTTACATAGTGTTAATAATGTCTCTTTTTCCCCTTATAGATGGTTTAATCGTGTTCGGTAGCCTCAGTCTCATTTCTTGTGTTAGTAACAGTTTTGGTAGCGTTTGCTCAGATCGGCTCTGCAGTGATGGGTCTTGGAGGGTATGGAGGGAAGGGCCTTCTCGGTTGGGGGTTGGAGGCTGCAGCTCAGCCTGTTTTGCAGCTGGTGAAAATCAAATGTTTCTCTGATGTTCCCGCTTTTCTGCCCTCCCCATATCTCTGACTTCTGCCCTGATGACTGGGCACTGCCACCGGATGCGTGGAGCTCACAGCACTCTCAGGCAGGGCCGTTCAGGGAACTCGCCGCTCCTTTTCCCTCCTCCAACACCCCTCCTCCTACAGGGTGGCTGTGAGAGGCAGCTTCGTTTCTCCCAGTCCACCACCTGACAGCTGGGGTTCTGACCTGTGGTAGCTCTTATGCACAGATTCCAAGCTCAGACATGCTGGTGTGCAGTTTGGGTGTTTTTTGTTGAGTTTTCAGTGTTCAGCTTACTGTTGTTTCAAGGGGAGAGATCTGGGAACGTCTCTCACTCTGCCATGTTTGATATAATCTTCTCATTCACTTTTATCCAACCAGAAATGGTTAAAAGTCACAGGTCTCATCACATCAGGGGAAAGAGGTAAAATATCTGGCAGACAGACTGTCCTGCAATAGCTGAGATAAACATATACCCAACCTAAAAGTAGCTACTTGTGCACTGTTGCTGTCCTCCTCCCTCTGTCCTTGACAAGGCCCTAACGATGCCATTTATAGCCAGGGTCATTTTTACTTTATAAAATTAAATATGTGAATATTTTAAGAACTTGAGGTATCTGTTTAAAACCTTTTTTGATAGGCCCTAAGATTATATCTGTGCTTCAGCTATTATGAAAGTGAAAACAGAGTAGAAAGATCAAGATTACACAGCTATAAGACTTTACCGGTATCAGGACAACGTGCTTGATGGCAGTAAACGTATCCTCTAAGACTAAGGAGGATATGACCCATAACAATTGGCAGGAATGAATAGCGTACACAAACTCTGGGTGGCCTGCTCTGGCCCTCGCAGGACTACCTCCTATAACAATTCTTTGTAACTGCTCTCTGTTCATTTGTATATGCTTTTCCCAATGTATTGGCTTTTTTTTCACAGACACTATTAGAAACTCGAAGTTCATACAGAATTGAATATTACACAGCCAGCATTTGCCTGTTTCCCACTGTCTATTGGGACCTCTGTGGAATGGGGAAGAGAGGGTAGCTTTATAAGTAGCTTTTGTTAATACTTCAAATTTGGGGAAAGACACTGGTGGGAAGAGGGCGGAATGAGAGAAAATGATGTTTTAACAAACTTAAGGGAATATTTAATGAAATTATTGTTCAGCATTACTCAGATAATGGGGTGTTATTTTTTGTGGTCTGAGTGAAAACACAAAACTTTTATCAATGGCTGGTTTAAAGGGAGAAAAAATAATCATGAAATACACTGAAAGCTTCTTAAAAATATTGTTTTGGTAAAACAGGGACAACACTCTCACAAGTGACAATTACTGAAAAAGCAAATGAATCTCATTAAAAGGCAGTTAGGCTACAGACTCCTCGGCCAGTTACAAGGGGGCACTTCCTTGTGGAGAAAGGAACCAGAGAGAAGTGCCTAGAGCTGAGCTAGTTTTGGGCACTTGTGTCGAATAACAATTTGTTATTTTAGTTGTGCCCAATTATAAATAAGAATGGTTATTCTGCTGAGAGGAAGATATAAGTGGAAGTCCTATTACACATAACTCAGAAAAGGGAGAGCAATAGAGAAAACTCCGTCAATGGCCACCACACACAAATAAGAAAACCCGAATTTTGAGGACTAGCCTCAGCCTCCAAATAAAAAGAAGACCCCCCAGAAGTGGGAATTTGTGGTATCTCTGAGGGGCTTAGGAGAATATGTGCAGAGACATGATTTGTATTTCTTTATTTACCACATAATTTTCATAAAACTAATCCCCCCAGTATTTCGAAGTTCTGAATTTGGCAATAGAAGACTATATTTCTGGTGTATAATAAGATGAAATTTCTATGTTGAGAGGATTTTTTTCTATTGAAAAAAATTGGCATTTAAATTTTTTATAAAGCAATAATGTAATTTTTGCTTACCTTCTGGAACATCCTGGCTTCAAGGTTAATTATATCTGAATAAGAATAAATACATACCTATTAAGAAGTAGTCTTAGAAATCTGAATAAAATAACAGCTAATTTTTCTTAGACTAGGTTTTGCTATTCTTTTTTAGTCCTAAACTTTTAGTAGAAGAATTATAATATTAGTAAAGATATAATGATTTAAATTTTTACCTCATTAAAATTAAGAAAAAGGTAGGGTAACATATAACCAATGTAGGCTTTAAAGCAGAAGAAGATAATATCAGGTATAGCAAAATAAAATAACACTGCCATATTTCATATTTTATTCAATTTTAATATGGTTTCCATTAACTTTTAAAACAAAATGATTTCCAGTTTAAAAAACAATGCACTGACCACATAATTCCTTTTTATTTTATACAATTATACAAATATTCTAAATACACATTTTGTGTCTAGATGATGGCAAATAAGATTAACTGTACAGTACATAAGGAAAGAAAATAAGCATATTTAGAATAGAAATGTCTATACAAAACGAGCAAAAATGGAATAAAATTTTTTATTTTTAAAGTATTGCAACAGGCCCACAGGTTTGTAACAAAAATGTCTTTGCACAGTTCCTCACAATGCCCCATTAATAGCTAAAGCAAGACAGAGGTTTTAGAAAATGTTTCAAAATGCTACACATGGTACTACTGTTTGCACAGTTTGATCAGAATAATAACTCTACTCTGAATCAAGCAAAACCTAGAGTAATATACGAAATAACTTGAAAATCATTTGTATAAAATTCATTGCACATTTTACTCAGTTGTTTGAAAAGTAAAAAAGTATATTTACAAAATATTTCGCAGTCAAAATTATAAAGTGAATGGATATCTCTAAGTAACACGTCTTGATACAGACAATTCGAGGAAAACACACGAATGGTTTCTTCAAAAGAGGTTTTCAGTGCTCCTTCCACAGGGAAGTAAATATGATCTACTCAAATGGATTTACAAGATGTTACACATACTGGAGCAAATGCAACACCAGCATTATAAAACAATGTTAAAATGGTGAAAGGATGAGGAATTTGTACATTGTAAGAAGTGAGCTATTCAGAGATCAACAAGTACAATTTTTAATTTAGTTAGCATAAAAGTCTTCATAGTCTTCAGATAATAGACAATGGACATACTTGACTTGATGAAAGTTAAAAAAGCACCATGCACAACAGTTTAGTGGTAAACACTAAAAAAAAATAGCACCTAGAATTCTGTGAGATTGACAATTTAAAACTGGTCTAGTAATTGCCGGAGATACGGTGCCTTGGATAATTCTCTATTTACTCGGAAGAGTTTGAAAAGTACTGGGCAGTTCAGAGAAACACATGGGATATGTCGATCAAAGCAACCTGCACAGTTCTTGCATATCTGAAAGTAGAAGAATACATAAAACAGAAAAATTCCTATGTGTAGGTGTAAACAATAAACTTTTATGATCCCTCCTTTCTGACCCACGATAGATTACTGGCAGACATATGACACATAATACATTACAGAAGTTTCATTAATTTTTACCTCTTTGAGGCCTAGGCTACCCTATGTTGAGACATTTCTAAAGGATATTATTTTACAAAACACAGAGCACAAAATCCCATAAGGATTAATTTCATTCCCAAGATCAATGTTCACCTACAGTAGAATCTTATCATATTAAGATCCATGTAATAAGCTACCCAATTACCATTCAACAAAAACTGTCTCTTAGATGAGTTATTAACATTTTTTCCAAGTTATTCAGATTTATCCTTTTATATGATAATCATAAAATGGTTATGCATTTTCTTAGAAGAGAAAATGTCAGTACAAGAAAAAAAAATTAAATGATGTGAATTTGAAAGTAGTAGTTTAGACCAGTGGTTCTCAACGCTGGCTATACATGAGCTTAAAAGTATACAAATTTCAAAAACAAAAAAAAAGTATACTGATGCCTGAGCCCCATCCCATTTCTTTAAAAAGAAATACCAAATAGCAGTTATTGCTCTAGATTGTCCTTTAAGAGAGACATCAAATCTGCTTTAGTTAATCAAAGAGGTTTTGTTTTAGAGGTGTCTCACAGGGCAATACATTTTTGTTGTTTGCCCCAAATCTTCCAGTAAACTGAAGGGTGTATTTTTCTGAGCACACTCATTACTGTATCTAATATTATGATACTGTCACAAGAAAACCACAGTGTGCCCTGAAGACTAAGCTGTTCTACAGTGAAGGCTTTACCAATTAGACTTCTGCCAAGAAACTCAAATATATTCTCCAATATAAAATTTCTGTATTATAGCACTATGTACTGCAGGTGCCAGGACAAAGTGATAAATATTTATGTACTCTCTCTGCTTGTCTGACAGATCAGCCAGGATGGAATTACTTAGTAAATTTAACTCAATGTTTAGTTTCAAGATCCTTTACTGGTAATTTAAACTGTGAGCATTATAGCTCAATTCAGCTTACATTTAAAACTTTAAACACCACAACTTGGACACTTACTTTTTAGCTCATAAGGAGGCAGACAGTAAAAAAAAATCTGCTTTAATCTTTATTGATTCTTTTTATATGCTTTGGCTTACTTTCATTTTTTTTTACAAGTTTTCATTCAGATGCTTAATTAATTTATTTTCATTCTTTCATGTTTGCTATAAAAGTATTTGAGGTGATGAATTTTTCTGAGATCTGCTATAGCTGTTTACAATTTTATATGTAATGTTTGTTTAATAGGAAGTGTACAAGGATCATTTTCTTTTAGTGTATAAATACTAGCTTTACAGCACTGTATTAATACAATGTTTATAATATTTCTACTTTTTGAAGTTTATTAAGGTTTTCTTTACAGACTAAGATATGGTCAATTTTTCAACATTCCGTAAACACTTGAAAAGGTGTATTCTCTAATACTGGGTTACAGAGTTTGATATATAAGGTCTATCTTATAATGTTGTTTAGGTCTTCTATAACTTATTATTTTTGATCACTTGTTTGGTCTTGGGTTGAGAGGTATGAATACATCAAAATCTCCTACTAATATTTCTGACCATTTGTCATTACATTCCTGTAATATCTGCTTTATAAAAATTCCTACAGATATTTTAGTGTACAGAAGAAACACATTTTAGTTCTTTAAAAAAAACCCCAGGATGTTAAAAATCTCTTGAAAGATGATGAACCATCCTTATTTATAAACAGCATTACTTCTTTTAAACTGCATTTTTTAAATAAGAAATGAGACCTAATATTGAAGGAGGGTGCTAGTTAAATTGATGGCACCAATCAGCGCTGAGGGAGGAAGACAGGGAGGTCCAGGGAAGAGACCACTCTCAACCTCTGACTTCGGTAGAGGTCCAGCTCACATCTGTGCCTTGTGCTACAAGCCAACAACCGAATTTTCTGTAAGGGTTGATTTCTGCCATTGGGACAGCAACCGATAAAACAGGAGCTGGAACACACAGTGACTTCAGTGGTTGTACTGATTAGAACTACAAAACTAGTACAAAGTGGCTGAAAATTGGTTGGTAATCATTCCAGGGACATATTGGTGCTTTAACTGTACAGTCAGCAGGAAGTCTTTCATTCATTCAATACATATTTACAGACTACCAGCACAGGCTGGACTCTCTGCTAGGCAAAGCTGACTCAGCAGTGAGAAAAGGGCAGGGCTTCTGCCCTCACTGGGCTCACTGGCTGTCTAATGGGGCAGATAGACACATATATAATCACAGTAAAGCAGGAGAGGTTATGGAGGAGCTAAAAGAAGTTCAGTACTGTATGGGTGGAGCACTGGGGTGACAGAGAGAAGGGAAGAAATGGTGAAGTAGCAGGTAGGGGACAAAACGGAGATAAACTTAGGAAGCATGCTAAGGGGTTTGAATTTTATCAGAGAGAGGAGAGGAGATGGACTAAGATAGTAACAGAAGGGTAGCAGCAAAGTGAAGGTGTTTAATAACTATTAGGAGAGGGAAGGGAAGAGGCAAAAAGTCAACTTACTTCAACAAGCTAGGCTTCTGTGGTTGCATCAAAATAATCGTACTTTTAGATTCTATCATCCTTAACGTTTAATGCGTTCTGGACAACTGGTTTGAGAATTCTCTAAAACTTGAGAATTTTCTGCCATTACAAACTGTAACAGCCAGAATGATGCAGATGAAACAGTCTATACCAATCCTTAATCATTCTATAATCATTTGAATTGTTAAAAGCCTCATCTCCTAAGAGATGATTTCTCTCCCTGCTCTCCCACGTGGCAGCTAAGTTTTCTTCTAAGGGGCTGTGGACTGATACTCTGTCTTGGTTCAAAAGCTCCTTTAATTTGAGGACAAGAGGCAGAGCCTGGCCTCAATACTTGGTGGTTGAGTTACGTCAGGCCTGTGAGCAGATGAGTGGCTAGCAACAATATGTAAGAGATCTTACAACATTAGAACGAGATGAGACCTAGGAAAGAGCATCGGGTCAACCGCTGCAGTTTAATAAATCCGAGGCCAAAGAGCATGGCTAATACTATGAAGTCCAGACAGGAATCTTGATGTCCTTACTGCCAGCATGATTCATTCTCCATTAGATAACACTGCCTGTCAATTATCTGGTTGGCTGTAAATCATCTTAATAACTTTATATATTACTGTTCTCAAACAAGAAAAACTCTACCCCAAAATTGTTCTCTATAGCCTGAAACCTGAAAATGTAATTTACAATATGATGGTATAATCATACTTTTAAGGAATATACTAATTGTTTTTTTAAAAAATATGCTTTGATTTTCTTTAAATTTTCATTTTCCAACTTATTTCAAGAGATCTGTTATTTATTGCGGCTAGAATTCCTGCATTTGAAAAATCATCTGTACGTTTTATGTCTATATCCCAGCTCCGCCACTTAACCCTCCTTGTGTCAGTTTACTCGTCCATAAGAGAGTCTAGAACAGTCTCTGGCATGCAGTAAGGCTCAGTCATGATAATTATTAATTTTCTACCTGGACTCTTAGAATTGTAAACATTCCAAGTTTACTAGCAATTCTCTTGGATATCCACATTTTTATGAGAATGGTAAGTATAGATCAACTTGTGTTTTTCTTTGTTTTTTTTTAATACTGTTATAAAGAAACTGGATGGTAGGATATTGTAGTTCTAGGTTTTAATAAATACAATATACTATTCCATAAGAACAGTCAATTATAAAACAAAGTAAGCTATTTTAATAGTTTAGTTCAATTATGATACTTTCAAGATTTTAAAAAGTTTATTAGAATCTTTACTCCACTTTTCACACCAGTTTCTTATCTCATATTATACCTATATCTCCCTGAAGACTCAGATAGCTTGAGATGCTGGGTCTGTTGAACACGGCCATACCTTTATAAGTTGTTCTTGTCTACGTTCCAACTCTCGCATTTCTTGGTTGAGGATGACTGCGACATGCTGAGGTTGGCTTCGACATTTACTGCAAATGCCATGCTGAGTCAGGTCATCACACACAGGACAGTGTAAGGTAGTGAAGTATTGTGAAATAGTGCCTTTCCGCCTTTCAGGTTCACTTCGAGAGGAGCTGGTGGCTTTCTGGATCTATAAAAATATCAATTCAGAAATAAGTCTGAGCCAGCTTCATAACAGAGCTGCTATACTCATGCTAAATATAGGGCATTATCATTCAACAAATATTGAGTAGTTACGATGTGTCCGGCACTAGAGAATGGAGCTATAGAAATGAACAGTCCTTCCTTCCACAGAGTTTATATCTTAATATCATCAGATATATTGGTTTTTTGAAAAAATCATCTCCTGCCATTAAGTTTTTGGGTTGAGATACAAAGATGTATGACATCATACAGGGCAAGAAATGGAAGAAATCCGGGTTGAGAATGGATACTGTTTATGGCTGCACAACTTGAGTCATGGAAGAAACAAGACAAATGGAAGATTAAAAATAACTTGTTAGGCAGTAGGGTACAAAATTCAAACAAAAGTAAACCTGAAACATTTCAAATGTAATTGGATACCTGTCACCTAAGCATTCTTCATTTGAAGTTAATATTGGTTTTAGAGATCTGCCTTCTGGTACTCTTTATATATTGAAATAACATTATCATATTATTATTATACTCTTGGAGTATTCACCTGGTGTCTTATAAATCATTTTGTAAAAAAGTTAGTAGGTTAGATTCTTATAAATACCAGTGGTTTAACCTTCCTGCTGGTGATGAAATGAAAAATGGCACAGAGCCAGGATACAGCATTACAGATGTCGGCAAAACTTCAACCTCAGCTTAGTAGCTTATTCCTTTCTTTGATGCCATAATGCTTACTGAGAAAGAAAAAATAATTTAAGTATCTACTTTTGTCAGTTTTTATCTACTGTTTAGAATAGATCAGCTCAGTCATTTGCTGTCATCTCTTAGTTCAAGATCACAGCAAATGACTGAGCTGATTTATTCTAAACAGTAGATAAAAACTACTACTATCCTAGAGTAATATATCTTTTATTATTACAGAATCACAGATCACTCCTCCGGGCTGTTAATAAGTAAACTGAGATGGCTAAGATGCCACACTGAGTGTTTTACTTTAATATAATGCTATTTTAACATTATTTCTTTAGTCTGGTTTCTTCAGAACTATGTCTAGATACTACATCCTATACATTTCTTTTATTCCCTTTTTATTTATTTATTTTTTGTTGTGGTGACACTGGTTAACAAAGTTCAGTAAATTTCAGGTATACAGTTTAACAGTAAGGCATGCATATATGTTATTTTGTACTTGTGGGATTTAATATTCTGTAATTTGGCTGATCTGACTTCTGAAGCTGGGAAGGTGTTTGTAGAAAACTTAAATTTCTTTTACAAAACCAGAAGAGAATAACACCATTGCCAGTTTAAGATAATAGAGAATATGCTTTGCCTCTTATAGCACATTAAGAAAATGTTTAGTTCTACTGGAAGTTTTAAGTAAATTCTCTCTACAGTCACTGCACAAGTACTATTTAGTCGGCTTACCCTTGGTAATTCATGATACCAGTTGAAGACATCAATGCCAATAAGTGAGAAGATTCTTGCCAGGGGGGGGAGGATTTGTTTGGTGATATAGTAGGTGGCATTCAGTCTCAGCGTCGGGTCCTGCAGGACCTCTACTGGGCGTCTTACCAGCTGGATAAGTGGTACTCCAGGGGTCCCATAAATGATGACGTATGGCACTCGCTCCCCAACTCGAGGCTCAGAGCGCCGGTCATAAGTAAGCATTTTCCTATTTAAATCCAATAAAATACACACTCAAAGATTGTCATGAGAGGCATCCTTCCAGAAAATTAAATGAGAAATAATAATGAAACCATGGGAAGACTACAAGGGGTATGTACCTTCAAGTTAGAGTTACAACTTTTTTGAAACTATATACACTTCACTTAGTTGTCACCAAGTGGATACACTTGTAAGTGTTTAAAACTTACTCTGTATTTCAAAATGGTATGAGCTGGAAGATATCAGCTAGCAAAAAACGTTTTCTATGCCCCAAGAGTGAGAACTAAAATTCATAAATCAAACAATGAAATTTAAGAAAATGTATCTGATTAGATTATCGGGCTTCAGAATGATACCATCTGAGTGCCCCGGATCAATATTAAGAACTATTTAGTGATTCCAATGTGAGAAAAACAAAACGATTGAAGCTCTCTATCAGATTACAATTTCACTGAATTTAGTGATCCAAGGTAAGCCCAGGAGAGTTCCTTCTTCCTCGTCAGAGCTCACAGAGAAGGGAGCACCCTTCCCCTTTGGTGAGGCCCCGTGTGGGTGGGTGAAGAAACAACTGTGTGTCTGTGCCTATGGACTGGGTGTCTTTTCAGCTACTTCAAACTGTTCAGAATCCCAGGACCACACGTGCTAGGTACTGAGAGTTGTGCTACTGTGCGCATTGTTACCTTGTAAGTTCAAGGGCTGGCACACAAGCTCCAGGTTTATAAGAGAAACTTCCTCTGTATTCCTTGGCGAAGATAAAATCTTGTATGCTGGCCTTTCCTTCTAGAAGCTTCATACATTGTCGCTGAACATACTGTTTAATTAAACTTATATCTCTTGTTTCAAATAGCAGCTTTAGAGAACGCTCAAGTATCTTAAAAAAAAAAAAAAAGGATATGGTCATAAAGACAAAACAACCCCTAGCATTATCGTCATTGCTGTTATAGTTACAATTATGCAACCACTGGGTACCTTGCTGATCTACTTAAAAAAAAAAACTGCTATTTAAAATGATTGGAAAATAAAAATGAGTAGAAACTGGGAAATATCTGAGACTTTAAATAGCTTGCTATTTCTAAAAACAGAATATCATGTAGTTTGAGGAAAATGATATTGGAATGTCATTCATATGAAACACTTGCTATGTAATGAGCAACATGAAACATTTATGTTTTCTTAAAGAGGCAAAAGCACTCTAGGCGCAAGAAACCAGACACGATTTCATGAATTGTTTTTTATTTCCCTGTTATAAAAAGAGCCTGATTCAGATGGGACAGAGAGAAGTTTAAATATCACCAAGTAGTGAAATAAAAATCAGTCGTCTTATACTGTCAATATATACTAGGAATTTTTCTGTGCTAGAAATATTTCTGCTAGGAGGTGACCAATATACAGTGAATTTATGGCATAGACTGAATTTAAATCAGTTGCAAGTAAAAGTTCTGTATCTTATTCTGAGTTCTAGAACCCATACATATTTACACAAGAACTTTGCTAATTTAGCCTAGGTACAATTCTGCCCTTAGAGAAAGAATGTACTGGATATCTCTTCCAGAAACTAGTATTAAATAATATCTTTAATTCAAATAACATCACATATATGACATGAACTATTGTGTCAATGTCAATATATTATTTATTATGCTTTTAATGCTCTATAAAACTTAGTGTGTAGAGTGTTCTTCCATTTATACCATTTATTTTTGGGTAGTTGTAGGAGTCCGGGCCTGAGTTAAATACAAAACACTACAGTCAAGATGACTATGGTTGAGAAATTTAGGTAATTTATGTACCATTGTTCAGAAATCTTTCTAACTTGTCTTTGATAACCCAAGTAAACAAAATTTCAGTTAATCTAAGATGAATTGTATTGCTTGTGAAATATCTTTGTTGCTAGTTTCTCTTCTTTATCCTGTTCCCTAGTTTTGGGGTGTTGTCAGACAATAACATATTATCATCTTCAAGTGACAGGCAGGAAATTCTTATCAAGTTCAAGTGTTGTTTTTAGCAATTGTGATAAAAGGTAAGGTGTAGGAAGAAGTTAGAAACTAAGGACTAAAATCAAATAAGTTGTTTCATTAGAAATGAAATTCTCAAAAATCATTTAGTTCATATTATAGTTATATATAGTCATATAGGTTATAGTTCCTCAATATATGTGTGCTTAAGGATTTTTAGCACATTCTTTAGCCATTTTATTTTTTTAAAATTTCACCTCCCATAGATTGCTTTCTGTCACCCCATATTTGACTCCTTTTACCCCATCTACTTCTCTCCTCTCCCTTCCCCGCTACCCTCTGGTAACACTAGCCACTTATTTCTTAAAGATGAAACAAGACAGATAAAACTTACCTTAGAAACGGCAGGGCAGGAATCTCTTCTGACTGTTTCTATTCCTTTCGCATCAAATACTGGGTCCTTTTGATCCAGTGTTTCATACATGTAACCCACATACCTCTTTTTTGTTTGTAAAACACAGGGCAAATATACCTGTGATGAAATTAACAAAATGCCTCTCAATAACCAAAATGCCTCTCAATAACTTATTTTTAGGTCTTTTTCCCTTTAACCAAATGTCAAGTATAGAAAAATTCTAAATATGGCTTAAGGTCCCCCAAATTCAAGATACAACACTTAAAGGTAAAAGTACACAAAACGAGTTGTCTATACTTCTTTATCACTCACTCCTTTACTTGTACTATCAATTTTGCTCCTACCTTAGCTGACACTGCTCTCTCAAAAGTCATCCATCATATCTTTTTTAAACAATTAAAAAATTAGCACCTACACAATGTACAAAATTAAAAATTAGTAAGAGAATACAGAATGCAAAGTCCTGGCCCCCAACCTCTCCTTTCCCCTTTGGAGGCATCCTCTGTTATTGATTTTCTGTGTATCCTTCCAGAGGTATTCTATCCAAATACATGTACTTATACACATAATGGTAGCTTACCATATACATCATTCTGCACTTTGCTTATTTCATTTTATATTTGTCTTGGAGAGAGTAGTCTATTATGTGAGGATATATCACAATTTATGTAACCAGTTACTTACTATGGGTCATTTAGGATATTTACAATCTTCTGGAATTAACTAGTGTTCCAGTGAACAACCTTGCATGGATTAATCCATAGGAAAATTCATTGAAGTGGGATTTCTAGATCAATGTGTGTGTGCCCTCAATGTTTTTTTTTTTTTTTTACCAGACTGATCTATTCCTCTGCCCCTAATAATCGCACTAAATGTAAATGGTCTAAACATCCCAATTAAAAACCAAAAGGGATTGGATTTGATCAAAAAGTGAGGCTCAACTATAAGCTATCTACTAGAAACCCACTTTAAATATAAGGACATAGGAAAAGATACACGTGCTAACACTAATCAGAACAAAGCTGGAGTGGCTCTATTAACATCAGAAAAGAAGATTTCAAGACAAGAAATATTATCAAAGATAAAAGTATGAATTCATAAAGAAGACACATAATCCTAAATGTGTACGTACCCAATAAGAAAACCTCAAAATAGATGAAATAGAAACTGACAGAACTAAAAGGAAGGAAAAGGCAAACCCACGATTATACTTGGAGATTTTAGCAACTCTCTCTTAGAAATTGACAGGAAATCAGTAAAAACAGAAAGGACTTCAACAACGTTATCAATTAGCTTAATTGTCATTTTAGAGCATTCCATCCAATAACCAGAATATACATGGCTTTTCAAGGTCACATGGGAACATTCACTAAGACCATATGCTGGACCAACTAACAAATTTCAATACACTTAAAAGCACTGAAATTATACAGAACATGTTCTTTGACCCCAATGAAATTAGGAGTAATAACAAAAAGATTTCCGAAATATCCTTAAATGTTTGGAACTTAAACAACACGCTTTTAAATAATCTACAGTCATCATTGAAGCAAATGAATAAAAATAAAAACACAAGATATCAACATTTGAAGCTAAAGTAGTAGAGGGAAAGTTATATCTTTAACTATATATTGTTTGAAATCAATGATTCAAGCTTCTAAATTAAGAAGTCAGGAAAAGAAAAGCAAACTAAACCCAAATTAAATATAAGGAAGGAGAGACAAGCACCTGAATGGGAAAATGGTTTGTCAAGTAACACCTCCAATAAGGGCCTAATATCCAAAATATACAAAGAACTCATATGACTCAATAACAACAACAAAACAAATGATCCAATCAAAAAATGGGCAGAGGACCTGAACAGACACTTCTCCCTAGAGGACACACAAATGGACAACAAATATATGAAAAGATGCTAGCTATTAGTGAAATGCAAATCAAAACCACAGTTAGGTACCATCTCACACCTGTTAGAATAGCTATAATCAACAGGATAAGTAATAACAACTGTTGGAGAGGATGTGGATTAAAAGGAACCCTCATACACTGCTGGTGGGACTGCAAATTGGATCAGCCACTATGGAAAACAGTATGGAGGTTCCACAAAAAGCTAAGAATTGACCTACCACATGATCCAGCAATCCGTCTACTGGGTATTTAGCCCAAAGACTTGAAAACTGATAACCAAAAAGATATTTGCACACTGATGTTCATAGCAGCATTATTCACAGTGGCCAGGACACGGAAACAACTGAAGTGTCCTATGATAGATGACTGGCTAAAGAAGCTGTGGTACATATATACAATGGAATATTACTCAGCCATAAGAAGAGATGAAATACTGTCATTTGCAATATGGATGGACCTTGAAATAATCATACAAAGTGAAATAAGCCAGACAGAAAAGGTTGAAAATCACATGATATCACATATGTGAAATATAAACCTAAAAGCAACAAAGGAACAGGACAAAAAGAGACTCATGGACATGGGCAATGGACTAGTGGATACCAGAAGGGAGGGAGAGGGTGGGAGGAGGAATTAAAGAAATAAAATGTTAAAAAAAATTATGTATATATAATATGAAAAAAATATATAATATGAAATATTATATTAAAATACATATTATATTATATATTACATATAATATATAATATGAAAAAAAGTATAAGGAAGAAAATAATAGTGGAAATTAATGAAATGGTTCTTCAAAACATTCAATAAATGAATAAACCTCTAGCTAGAATGATCGAGGAGTAAAAAAAATATTATCAAAGTAGAAGGATGTTCCTAAAAACAGATATCAAAATCACAATAAAGCATAAATAATTCATGCCAATAAATTTGACGACTTATGAGAAATGGCCAAATTCCTTGACAAACACGACTTATCAAAACTAACGTAAGAAAATCTGAATAATTCAATATATAAAGATGTTTAATTTGTAATTACTGCACCTCCCCCAATAAACTATCAGGACTAGATGGCTTTGCTGGTAAATTCTACAAACCATTTAAGAAAGGAATAATTGTACTAATCGTAAACTTTTTCTTTCAGAAAATAAGAGAGGGAACACTTGCAACTCATTTTATGAGGCCACCCTTTTTCTTCTGTCCCCAAAGGAGACAAATGCAAGGGGGGAGGGTGGGGGAAATACAGACAGATATTCATCATGAATATAAACATCACATTCTTAACAAATGTTTTTCTTTGAGAAGTTCTGCAGTTTTTGCTTTTATGTTTTAGGTCTGTGAGCTATTTCAGGTAAATTTTCTTGTCTGGTGTTATTTGCTAAGCACATCACGTTCTTCACTTTGCCGGATGGGCTGAGTGTCCACAGCACCACATACATACTTCTAGAATAGCGCTCAGTATCACTGTTTTCTCATTTTTCTCCCCCTCACCATTAGAATGCTCACTCTTCAGGACAGATATCATACCCAAATTCTCTTTGAATCTCTTCTACAGTAATTCTTGCTTCAGAATAGGTACACAATAATCATTTGAGAGTCATCTGATTCTTTTCTCCCCCTTTTATCCTTTTCATACCAGCTCTCCTAAAGCAACTATTTTTAACTCCTGCCCATCCTTCTCAGTATCTCTTGACTGTCCTTTCTTTATTTTCATTAGTTCATCTCACTAGTTTCAGCTATACAGGTTGTAAGACACATCTGTCTTGAGATTCACTCTTCCCAATCCATCTCCTTTATCACAATGAAGCCAATCCTCCCAGACAGCTCTGTTTAAGTCATGCTCTTGTTTAACTTTCCTGAATAAGGTTTAAACACTTCGGCTTGGAATTTGAAACACTCTACAATCCAGTCTTAACTTTACTTTTCCAGACATCTCTCCTGATACTCTGTAGTCCCACATCATGCTTTTCCAGCTCCATACTCTTCTCTATGCCATTTTTTTCTATGCAGAATGATTGCCAATAGCTGCCTATCAAAATTCTAACCATTTTCCAAGGCAGAGTACAATATTACCTCCTACATAGAGTCTCGTCATCCTGTCAAGAGATCAAAATAGCTCCTTTTCTTTGTGCTCTTACAGTGCTTAAGGAGATTATTCTCATGAGACTTCTGTAAGTTTACCATAAAATAGATCATTTCTAATCATTCCTTTTAGAAATTAGCTCTTAGAAGACAGGACTGTGTTTTAGGCTTCTTTGCATTCCTCAACTCTCCTAGCTCAGTATCTTATATAGAGAAAGAAGTAAATATATTACATTATTTGATATCTAAAGTAAAGTGAAAATAGTTTAAGGTCCTTGTGGCAGCCTATTTTTCAAAGAAATAACATCTCTCATCCCACGTGGTCTTCTTACAATGTGACTCTGACACTCTTCCCATTAAGAGATGGAGGTCAATGTTCCCTTTTAAATCTAGGCTATGATGCCGTGTGACCTTGGGTCATAAAAAGCAAAACAGCTTTCGTCTGTTTCTCTTTGGGATGTTCGTTTCTAGAACTCTGCCATCATGCAATGAGGAAGAACGAGGAGTTCCCAGGGAAGGCCATGTGTAGGAGTTCCGGCTAACAGCTCTAGCTGATGTCTTAAACAGCAGCCAGCATCAACTCCCAGACATGAGAGTGAGCAAGCTTCAGGTGATTTCAGCCTTTAGCTGTTTGTTGGGTCACCTCCACCCTTTAAGTCTCCTCAGTTGAGGACCCAGACATTGTAGGGCAGACGTGCCATCCCTGCAGCAACCTTTCTAAATTTTTGACCCATAAAATCTGTCAGCATAATAAAACGGTGGTGGTTTTACACTACTACCTCTGAGGTAGTCTGTTACATGGTGATAGTTAACTGAAACAACCTCTTCATTTTTCTATATAAAGGCATTACTAAAAAATTTGAGAAAATTATACAAAACTAAGGGAAAATATTTTAAATATTAAGACTTTAATAGACCCGTATACTGTTAATAATTCTGAAAATACGCTGAATTAAGTCAGAAATGTCTAGAAGGTACGTAAATTTTATATGGGATCATTATTATTACATTTCTCTTACCTTTTCAAACTTCAATTTCACTGGTTTTGGATTGGTAGCAGTTACAGCTTCAGCAATTTCCTGGCCAATCTTAAAAGACTGTTCCTTAGTAGCTCCTTTCAGTAGCACAAACATACTAGAGGATTAAAAAGAGAGTAGGGTAATGAAGTCATTGTAAGAAAAAAAACTTTATCAAGAGTAACTTTCCTGGTAAATACTCTAATACCAAAGAAACCTTTTCCCTCTTCTTATTCCTTATTAAGTTGCTTCTTATCGAAGCTTTCTTGTTTTATCACACTTTCCTTGTGTACTCATGGTATATCTTGTTACAGCTCTTTAAGACATCTGATATTTCTAGTTTAGATACACTTGACCAATTCAGTTATCACAGCTGCCAAGAAGGTCCTTGGTCACCCCTAGACATTTATAGATTTATATGACACACAATTAGGTCAATCATAAAATAAGAGAAAGTGTGAGTATAAAGAAAGGGAATATTTACTTGGGATGTAGGAGAAAATTTCCTTCCACAACTGCCTAATTTAAAAAAGACACACCTATATTTTGTAATATACGTTTATTGAAGAAAATAAAAGAAAGCACACAGAAGAAAACAGCCATCTATAAAATCTCACCATTCAGGAAAAAGACACACCAAACCTTCTGTGTATATCTGTCAATTGTTTCCCTTTTGGGATCACAGATCATACTATTTTGTAACTTTCTCTTTTCATTTACTGGTATATTGTGAACATTTTCCATGTCACTTAGTCCTTTTACACTTGTATTTTTACAGTTGTATTCTATTGTACTTTTACAGTTGTATTCTATTGCAATGTGTGGATATATTATAATTTAACCAAACTAACACTAAAATTTTAGATTATTAAAATTTTTTTGCTACTATTTCATATATAATTTGGCACACCTGATTCTGACCTAAGAATATTCCTAGAAGTGAAATGTCTTCATAAATGGTGTACACTAAAAATAATTTTTGAAAGATACTGTAAAACTTGAGTTCCAGAGATATTTCTGATGTACAGTCCCACTAGCAATATATGTAGGACAAGAGAGAAGAATTTCTAATATGAATATAAAATTCCGATACAAAAAATAACTTAAAAGTTAACTTATAAGACAAAAGTATTAGGCATTTTTCCTAATATAATCCAGTTAACTTTATAAGAGCACTTTACACTTCAGCATATATATACCATCATCTGACACCAAGAGGAATAATGACTAATAGAGATTATAAGTTGATCTTCACTTATCATTTTAGTAGAAAGACATTAAATAGTGAAATGGACAATATCTTGAAACGTGACTTTAATATTTTTGTTTCTAGTCTTGGAGCCACATAAACCAATCTTATATTTCTTAAGTGTTTTTATATTGGACTTTAAATCTCGTTTGGGCAGTTTATTTCGAAAAGCTCTTTCTCTGCCAGTATTGGAGACAGCAGTTAGCGTCTGATATGAAAAGCTAAAGAAAAGGATATTTTATTCAACATTACTTAAGGTCTTTAAAATAAAAATAGTCTCAATCTGAATTAATTTTAACATCCATTAAGGTAGAATAAAGAGGCCTTAGTTATTTGTACCTTTAGGCTTAGGCTATACTTTGAACCACTTAAAGCTTTTTATAGTATCTTCTATCTGATACATATTATACTAATATATTTTAAAAACTAGATTATTATAAAATTTCCTCTTGAATGATTATTTTTAACAATAGATTTTGGGACCTAGTGAAAAGTAAACTACTCACAGCTTTGGCAACTGTCCTTCAAAAACAGTTTGATTATTTTAAGATACATATTTAAATTCAGAGAGCCACAGCTACATGAGGAATTATTCAAATGAAAAACTGTTTCTTTAAACAGACTAGACTCCTGTGTATACAGCTTTTTATAGGTCACCATCTACTTGGCTGCCTGGAGGGATGCCACAGGAATCTTCACAGTCCTTGGCTTTCTCTCTTAAGATCATATGTGGTAAATCAGGACCTGCGCTAGCTCTGATCATGAGATCATAAGCACCGGAAAGGACTTAGGTCGAACTCTATTTTAAGGATTACCCTTAAGCCATTCAGACATCTAAAGAGAGGCAAAAAGACAACTAGAAATCAGAAAGTTTGATACCTGTCAGTATCACCATATACAACCCTTGCACCCCATTTCTTGGTATCGTTCACCAGTTTAATAGCTCGTTCCAAGGTCTCTCTTGCTTTGTGAACAATACTATCACCAACCTGTTGGTACACATTGGAAATAATTTTTTAACATAGCTTAGTAAAGTCAATAGACAACAAATAATACTTAATTTTAATTACTAAATATTTCTAAAAATAAAACTAAGAGAAAAGAACATAAAAAAACAAAAACAGTCATGTCATCATTCTTTCTACAAATACTCAAGAAGAAAATGAGATGGATGAAGCATTTAAAGAAGGAACCAACCAATATATAGACTTGCCTGTGAGTAGATCAGTTAGTATTAATGGACCATTTTATACGAGGTAGACAACTACATTTGATTCCTGGAAAAATAAACCTTGTTTATTGGAGGACTTTCTTATATGTCTGTAAATTTAGCAGGAAATTACTCTGTTTATATCTATGTATATGTGTGTGTGTATGTGTATTTTTCAAAATTTTGTTGGAATGTTAGGATAATTTTTTTCAGTATCATTAAAATTAATGCTGAACTGAAGTCTCAGTGATTGGTTAAACATCCTTTTTAGATAAAACTAAAATAAAAAAATGTATAATTATATAATGGAAAATATAAGTGTTCAATTTAAATCAAGGAGGCAGACAGATATATGTCCAACGAGTTCTTCCATTTGAGTGGTAAGTTTCAACAATGACCATGGCATAAGATGACAAGACAAAAAAAATGGTACATCTTGACAAATAATGAGATACAAGCTAATTATATTCCATAGTTAAGTAAACTAAGGAACTAGTATAGCACTGGTGCTTTATTTGTTAAATTCATTAAAACTAAGAGTTGGGGAAATTTCCCTTCAGCACAAATAGAGCATTCTTTAAGTTTTTAAAATACAAATGATCTAACTTTTCCTTTCATGTAAGACACAAACAATAGTTATGATCTTCCCTTTTACTGTAAAATTTGAATTACCTGAACTAAACATAGGACTAAATACTACTTAAAAGGCTGTCTAAAGTTGCTTTACAAAAGAAATACTAAGTGTATGAACAAGAGAATAAATAAAAATACTTTTAGCAAAAACTTAAATTAAGATCATGATTTCTGTTAAGACCTTTCGTGTGTTGTCAAAACTTGAGAATATGAACTATAATCTAATACATTTAAAAATCATGTTATCTAATTAAAATTCAAGTTTTAATAAAATGTTTAATCTGTCATCTGTTGCCACTTTCAAACAAGGTAAACTTTAAAATATGTGATGGCAAACAGCTGGATGGGTGAGCCATCTAGTGTCAGAGTTGAAATATGCTTTTGAGATACACACACACACTGATCCTAAATGTCTGCCTCCTGCCTACTCTGGAAGAGTCAGAACTCTTGCAGCTGCACCTGAAGACCATGCAGTGTGAAGGATTGAGTGGCATTAAGGTAAGGGAGAAGAGGCTAAGAGTGATTCTGATTCTTCGTTCATGGTTTCTAATTTGAAAACCATTGCTTTATTACAGGGTAAGAGATTTGATATAAAAAGAAGAAAGTAATTAGTTAAAAGTAATTAATTAGCAATGGCTGGGATCCTGAAAAGTCATAATAAGAAAAATATTTAAAATAAAAATTCTCTAAATAGAAACAGAGTATTGGCAAGTATGTGGTGAAAAGGGAACCCTTGTGGCTATTCTGGGTCTTTTACTTCATGTAAACTTTAGAATCAGTTTGTTAACACCTACAAAACAACTTGCTGGGATTTTTGACTGGCTTGCATTGAATCTGTTGATCATTTTGAGATGAACTGACTTCTTGACAATACTGAGTCTTGTCCATGAACGTGGAATAGCTTTCATTTATTTAGTACTTTGAGTCTTACACCAGAGTTTTTCTCATAAAGATCTTGTACATGTTTTGTTAAATTTATACTAAAGTAGTTCATTTTGGTGGGGGTGCTAATAAAAATGACATTGTGTTTTTAATTGAAAATTCCACTTCTTCATTGCTGGTATATAGGAAAGTGACTGACCTTTGCATATAGGTCCTTAGCCGTAGGGGTCTATGTTCCTAGACTCTCAGTGAATGCCTGAAACCATGGACAGTATTAAACCCTATATGTACTATAGTTTTTCCTATACATAACTATGATAAAGTTTAATTTATACATTAGGCACAGTAAGAGATTAAGAACAATAACTAAGAAAATAGAACAATTATAATATATTGTAATAAAAGTTAAGTGAATGTTGTCTCTCAAAATATCTTATTGTACTGTACTCACCTTTCTTATGATCTGAGATGATACAATGCCTTTGTGAAGGGATGAAATGAGGTGAATGACAGACACTGTGATATAGTGTTAATAACCCTTGCATTAATATAATATTATATAATATGTTACTTAAACACACCACATGATATCACAACAAGTCATCTGATAACTGAGATGCCTACTAAGTAATTAACCAGAAAGTAGAATATATAGCGTGGATACACTGGACAAAGGGATGATTCATTTTCCAGGTGGTGGAGTGGGACAGCACAAGATTTCATTACGCTACTCAAAATGGTGTGCAAATTATCAAAATGGTGTGAAAACTTATCAACTATTTATTTCTGGAATTTTCCATTCAATATTTTTGGACTGTGGTTGATGGTAACTGAAATCATGGAAAGTGAAAGCATAGATGGGTGGTGGTGGAGCTAATGTATTAACCGTGTATTCTGCAATCCTGCTACAATTACTTACTAGTTCCACGAGGTTTTTTTTGGTCAATTTTTAAAAATTTTTTACACAAAGGATTATGTCATCTGTGAACAAAGACAGTTTTATCTCTTCCTTCCTGTATACCTTTTATTTCCTTTACTTGTCTTATTGTATTAGTTAGAGGACTTTCAGTCTGATGTTGAAAAGCAGTGGCGAGAAGGGATCTTTGCCTTGTTCCTGATCTTAGTGGGAAAGCTTCAAGTTTTCAAGATGTGATGTTAGCTGTAGGTTTTTTTTGGTAAATGTTCCTTATCAAGCTGAGGAAGCTCCCCTCCATTCCTAACTCACTGAGAATTTTTATCATAAATGGGTATTGAATTTTGTCAAATGCTTTTCCTGCATCTATTGATATAATCATGTGGTTTTTCTTATTTAGCCTGTATGTGATGTGACGGATCTCATTAACTGATTTTTGAATGCTGAACCAGCCTTGCATACCTGGGATAAATCCCACTTGACTGTGGTGTATAACTGTTTTTATATGCTGTTGGATTTGATATTCCAGAATGTGGTCTATCTTGGTACATGTTCTATGTGAACTTGAGAAGATTATGTATTTTGCAACTGTTGAATTAAGTAGTCTACTACAAATTTTCCTTATATTTGGTTGTGTTGTTGAGTTCAACTACATCCTGATTTTCTTTATTATTTTTTATTTGTTGCCCCCTTTTTTCCTACTTTTTCTGTCTTGTGTGTGGTTTTGAAATTTATATAAATCCATTCTCTCTTTTCTTACATTATCAGTTCTATTTTTAAAAACTTTTTAAACGTCACTTTCAAATACCACTATACTACTTCAAAGGTGATGTGAATACTTTATAATAATGAAATAATCTTAGTTCCTCCCTCCCATCCCTTATATCATTTGTCATTCATTTCACTTATACATAAGCATACATATAATCAGAAACATACATAACCAAATTCAATGTTGTCATTATTATTTTGAACAAGCTGTTATCTGTTAGATCAATTAAGAATAAGAAAAGTAATAATGTTTATTTTATGTTCAATCATCCTTCTCTGATGCTCTTCTACTCTTTATGTACATCTGCGTTTCGATCTCTCTAAAGAACTTAGTATTTCCTGCAAGGCAGGTCTACTGTCATCAAATTCCCTCAACTTTTATTTGTCTGAGAAAGTATTCACTTCTCCTTCACTTGTGAATGGTAATTATGCAAGGTACAGAATTCTAGGCTGGAAAAATTTTTTTTCCTCTCAGCTGTAAATATTTTACTCCATTTTCTTTCTGCTGGCATGGTTTATGAGGAAAAGTTTAATAATAATTCTTATCTTCGCTTTCTACAGGTAAGGTGTTTTTATTCTCTGGTTACTTTCAGGATTTTAAGTTAATTTTAATAAATATAATTCAGGATGTTTATTGTTGATTTTCTATAATATAATAATGATAGCTGTTTAGTTTTTTTGGGGAATTGGTACTGCTTGGTATTCTCTGAAGTTCCTGGATGTGGTTTTGTGTCTAACATTAATTTGGGGAAATTCTCAGTTAGTATTGCTTCAAATTTATTTCTTCTCCTTCTGGAATTCCTACTACATGTATATTACACCTTCTGTAGTTGTCTGACAGCTTCAGGATATTCTGTCCCCCCAACCCATTTTTTTCTCTCTTTATTTTTCAGCTTTGGCAGTTTCTATTGAGATTTCCTCAAGGTCAGAGATTCTTTTCTCAGCTATGTCCATTCTAAATAAGCCCATCAAAGGCATTCTTTATTTCTGTTACAGATTTTTTGATCTCTAGCACTTCTTTTTGATTCCTAGAGTTTCCTTCTCTCTGCTTACACTACCCATCTGTTCTCACATGCTGTCTACCCATTGGAATTCTTAGAACTCTAATCACAGTTATTTTAAATTTGTAGTTTGATAATTCCAACATCCCTGCCATATCTGAGTCTAGTTCTGATGCTTGCTCTGTCTCTTCAAACTGTGCCTCTTGGCTTTTAGTATGTCGTTAATTCTTTTAAGGAATTGCTATAAACAGGTCTTTAGTAATGTGGTGGTGAGGTGTGGAGAGGGGAAGTGTTCTACAGTTCCCATGAATAGGTCTCAGTCTTTCAGTGAGCCTGTACCTCTGGACTGTGGACTTCACATATGCTTATCACTTTTTTCCCTTCTTTGGTAGGATAAGATGGCTAGAGTGGGCTGGAGTATTTCCCTTCCTTCACATGGAAGGCTAGAGCGGTTGTAGTTGGGCATTTCCTTTCCACAGATCAGTTAGGCTCTCATAAAACTCCAGCAGGTTGAGCTCTGGTTAGTTTCTCCTGAAGGCCGATCTTGTTAAGAACAGAATGCTGTGGAATATTTTAAAATGGTTCTTTTCTATCCAAGTGCTAGAAGCACAAGGGAGATTTTCTTCAATTTTAGTTCTCACTGTGAAAGACTGGGTGAGCTCCTAGAGGTAAAATTCACAAAAATGTGGGGGGCTCCGATGAATAGGTCCCTGGAGTTTTTATCTCTCATACTTGTCTACGCTGAGCCTCTAGCCATTCATCAGTTGTACTTCAGGTTTCCCTGCCTTGGCACTGGTTCCTATAGAGGTTTGTGCTCTGGTAAGTTGTGATTCTCTGTGTATCATTCACTTGTTGATCTCTTAAATTTGGAGAGCAGTTGTTTGCCCTGGGACTTCACTTCTCTGCAGGATCTATGAAGAGTTGTTGACTTTTCAGTTTATTCAGATTTTTATTTATTGTGAAAATAGAGTGGCGACTTCAAGCTTCTTATATGCTAGGCCTGAAAGTAGAAGTCTCTTACACAGGTTTTTGAAGTTCACTTTGCCTATTGAGAGCTATGTGGGAACTTTATTCTTCCACTGTTTTTCTCTTATTGAACTATTACAATATGGTATACCACAATGTTTTGGCCTTCATTTGACGTGAAAAGATTAACAAAACAAGTTTACTCTGTTCTTTTCTCTATCACCAGAAAATTATTACTCTGTTACACTATACTGTACTCATGTCAAATTAACACCCCAATTTAGTAAATAATAAGAAATAAGTCTTATTCTACAAAAAGTATCTTTCAGTTGCAACTACCACTACAAAACAAAAGCTTTGCTTAAATCTTTACTGGTACACTTGTAAATATGAAATGATCGTTGTTCATTTTGACATTTGGAGAAGCAGCCTATCATCAGATCTCTATCAATATGTTGA
The DNA here is from genome assembly GCA_004027375.1 of Macroglossus sobrinus. Classification (NCBI taxonomy): domain Eukaryota; kingdom Metazoa; phylum Chordata; class Mammalia; order Chiroptera; family Pteropodidae; genus Macroglossus; species Macroglossus sobrinus. Next base: position 1,086,195 of record PVKZ01000001.1, on the reverse strand, counting down.
AAGCAATTATGTAGTACTGAGATTGTTGTAAACATTTCTATAAATTTGGCACCAAAATCTAATGCTAATAGTTGGTTACCATATGGTCATCCAGATTATGTAGAAAAAAAGTGTATGCTGATTTCTAAAATTATAATTGAAATGAAGACAAAGAGTTATCATGGAGAAAACCAACAAATTCCTAAGAGTATGTATATATATAAGCCCTGGTTTGAGAAAAACTGATCCTATGTCATAGACATAAAACCCTTTACCTTAAAGTTTCACAACAAAACAGTGTTTTCATGAACTGGTATTCATTTAATGCTGGCTTTAGTTTCTTTAAAAAAAACTACAGAATTGTATCACTTACCTCAATGCACGGCATTCTCCCAGAGAAATTGGCAGCTGTATAGCCAAAGGTGACATTTGCTATAAGCTTAAGTCCTAACTGACGTGCATCGAGCATTCGTGAAAGGGCTCTGTCTTGCTTGTAAGCCTTCATTGACTGCTTCACCATGAGTCTAGTCTTCAAAATTTCTTCGAGCATTCTTGGTAGCACACCCTTTCTTACTGAAGGCTATCATAAAGGAAAAAAGAATGTTTTAAATCCCTAAAACATTATAGATTTAGATAATTAAGAAGGAAGCACAAAGTATAACAATAGTCAACTGTCAGGAATTGAAACATACTAATAATAGAGTGGCCACAGTATCAGTGGCCGTCAATACAAAATCATCACATTTTCTTTCTTTTGAAGAGGACTTTTCTCCTAAAAAGTTCCTGTAATGTTTATAAATCTAATGAAGCACTATTATGTGAGTTCAAAGACCTCCAGGGAGGAGGATGTCAACTAGTGCATAAGAGAGCATACAACAAGTTCAGAGGGAAATTTTGTTCAAAACTATGATCCAAACCCCCACTCTTTCAGAAAGACAGATGGGATTTGTATCACTTATAACAAACCTCAGTTTTTAAAGATCTCATCCTAATGACCCCAGTAATCTGCATGGAACTCCATTTATCTACCTTGGAAGAATGATGAGCTGGGTTGACTCTGCTGACATTCAAACCTGTAGTTCCAAGGACTCTAGGTATTTCAAATCTGATGCTTAGACCACTAAGCCATCCCCTCCGGCCTATATTTATTAGCAATCTGGAAGAGGGGATGAATAGTGAGGTGATAAAATTTGTTGATGCCAAAAAAAAAAATCATTTGTATTAATCAAGACTAGGGAGAATTTATGAGAACTCCGTTAGGAATGAAAACCACAAAACAGTATTAAACTTTGAAGATGATTCACAGACACGTGCAAGGCAACAATGCATGTTGGACTGAACAATTAAAACCTAAGGTATAGGATAATTACATTCCTCAATATTAAAAAAAAATTATTTTCATTAAGCTTTACACATTGGGTCAAAATGTTGATGCAAGTTTTAAAAAATGCTGTTAAAGGGAGATAATATAATAAGCTGGTAAATACGTGACCATGAAAACATAGTCTAACCTCTAATTCATTCTGTATACCTTCTGAAGAAACCATGTTTATGTTCAAATATATGTCATAATATGAAGATATGATATTTCCCCAAAAGGAATATATCATTAATTCTCTGGTAAAACTTTTCTCCTCATATCTAAATGGCTAATTTTAGGGTACTCTTCAAACATAGCATCCTCTTATGGTAAAGAATGATGCTACTTTTGCTAAGTACACCAGAATGAATCTGAGGGCTAGTGAGGTCCATGCTACCATCAACCACCCTACTGTCCCACAATTCTAGTATAGACTCACTGCTAAGGAACTAGAAAAGAAAGAAATGAAGTTGGCATATGAGAGGCAATGTAGTCTTCTCCTAGATTTCTCCTATTTGTCTTTAATTTACTCATTTATGAGGCTTTCCTCAGTCTGTTTTGAGGGAAGATAGGGAGAGAAAAAAAGAGACTCTATTATTAGTTTGGATATCTTAAAATGCAATCAAATAAATGTATCATTATTTCTAAAAGTCTTAATTTAAAATAATGTGAATGAACAATTAGAGTTTACATATTAAAGCAATTTAAATCTTTATAAGTTATCATCGTTGTGACCATCAAATAGTTATTTAAGTTTGCCAGATTCTAATAGAGGGTAGAAGGTATTGTGTAAACTCTTTCTTTCAACAGTTCGCTAAAAACTAAGATCTAACAATTAAAAGATTTTAAATCAAAATTCATGCAAAACAAGATGACTGGGTTTTTTTGCTTCTTAGATGATTCCTGTATCTTTGCCTTTTGAGATGAGACATTCAACTAACCAGTTTTTCCCCCTATTTTATAGGCCCACAACATCTAAACCATTAGCTCTCCAAAGGTTAAGCCACAGTTATACCTTTCACTTACAAGAGAGTATTACCTTGACAAAAGCTATTCCATTGGGGGAAACTGTGACATCATGCCTAATTTGGTAAAGCAAATCTGGAGGTACTCTTAGAGAGGTACAGCCAAATTTGAACTCATCATACCTGTTAAGAAAGAAAACATTAAGCAAATACTTTCTCAAACCATCGAATAGAGAGTCTAAGCAATTTTAGGCATCTTTCTAATTCCTTTAGAAATTTATTTTCAAACATCTAATCATGAATTCATTTCTTTAGTAATATGTTTATTCATCTAATTACCATAAAGCAGTTCTTCAAATATTTACGATTTGTTAAAAAAATATTTCTTAAACGGTCCTATCTTAAAATTTATGGGTAAAATCTATACTGAAATACCAAATTTCAACTCAACGTCCGATTGTAGTACCTTACGGTAAGTTCCTTAAAGAAAAATTAAATAACTTGGCAAGTTTCCGTTCTCAATAAAAAGACAGGATTACCAATACAATTTCCACAAATGCTTTCTACGAAGGACTGAACATACTCTAGATAATACTATAACACTTGATTTTAAATACACAAAAGTCATTACTAAGGAAGACTGTATTTCTTACAATATAAGAAAAATATCTACTCCTTTGAGTATTTGAAATGTTATGACATTTAGCTTATAAAATTCATTGACATAACTAACTAAAACCTAACATTTAACAATATAACTTTTTAAAAACAATCATAACTATTTCTAAGAAAAGTCAAGAGGAGGTGATAGCTGGAGTCTTAAGATCATATTTCTCAATCTGTTCCACTGAAAGGTGATTTATATCAACAAATTAAATATAACTTTCATTCAAAAAGAGACTCTAGATATACATAGAGAGTGAAACAGACAGTTGCAAGGCTGATCTATTCATGATCTTCTTCATATGTGTCATTCATCCACAATGCTGAATTAGTCATATGGTCATCGGTGTCAATTAGTAAGGTAACTAAAAATACTGAATTAGCTGTGCTACAGCCTATTCATCTTGCTCATTAGAACAGTCTCAAGAGCAAAGAGACACTCAAAGTCTAATTACAGTAAGAAGTATAAAGCACAACGACATAACTGAAATATGTAATATGAAAAAACCTTACTTTCCCAAGTTCTCAACATGGCCAAGGCAGGTTGAAAAACAGTAGTTGTATGCAATCACAATTGAAGGATATAGTGATTGAAAATCCAAGACGAGAACAGAGTTGCTATAAAAGCGAGATTCAGGCTCCATAATGAGTGGAACACACTGTGGGGCTCTCATTTGGGACCTCTGCTGTACACTAGGTGTCACAGGAATATAGTTCATTGGTTTAGCAATACGCAACATCATTGATTCCACACGGTACTGCGAGTAGAGAGGTGAAGGAGGGAAAGAGAAGAAGAAACAGTTTAAATATAAATATACTGGTCTTGAATATGTGATGGTATGGTAATCTGGGGGATGTTTTGCTCTTCAGAATAAAGCAGCATGACTTTCTTACAATTCAGTTATACAGTATTGGTTATTTACTCACCTTTTAGGTGCCTGAAAGGAGAATTCATAAATCCTTTTCCTGTTATTATAACTTTGATTAAAAACTGCAAAAATAACAAAATGCTTACACCATTAAGTCGATATTGAAAAGACAGATACAATTAGATTTCTTTTTATATTTAAATACAGCTATATCATAATGAACATGTAGGAGAGCCAGCTGTATAGTCTGTCAACTTAACTGAAAAAGTTGGCCAATATTTAAGAAACTGATTTGGGAAAATTAGAAAATAGAAGTCAGGAGACTTGAGATGAATAAATGTTATCCTAAATTTTCAAGAAGGAATCATAAGGATTCTAGAACTGAAAGGCAGTCAGCTTAGCACTCGCAAAATTGAATCAATCAATCACTGATTGTACTAAGCGCCATTAAGCAAATGGTATTATAAAAAAAAAAGCATTCGCAAGAAGCAGCATGAGTTCACTGAAATGTTTTCTTGTGGTTTTAAGGTATCCAACTTTTTGAAATTATTACAAGCCACCTCAGATAGCTTTTAAAACCTGTGGGGGTACAAATAAATAAAATAAATAGCTTATAAATAAACTAACAGGTAACGCCAAAGTAGTTAGAGCTCTATTTTTGCTATAATTACTGAATTCGTAAACTGGGGGAATGTTGTAGACGTGAAGTTATTAAAATAAAAGAAAAGATTTTACAAGGTTAAGGATCCTGAATAATTTAATATAATATCCTTGATCCTAGCACAATGTTTATTTAACACACTAAAAGTATTCAAATACATATTTATTGAATGAATGCTGTGAATAATTTTCAGCAAGGCATTTAATAAAACTCTCATGTCCTTGGGATATTATTTAGGAAGATATGATGAATTAAATGGCTTCCAAGGTCTCATAATGTCCACTTAAATTGATTTCCAAATCCTTTTTTTAAAAAATTTACATTAGCTGTTGGGAGCTGAAATAAGTCACATTTAGGAAGTAAAACAAAAGAGACACAGACTTTCTTTGCCACTTCCCCAGCTGTAACGACCTTTATCCTTAATCACAGTGACAATATTCATGAACAGTATTTCCCTCAAGGACACAATCATTTATATTTTTAATGACATGAAAAACAGCAATTGCCAGAAAGGTAGGATGGAGAAAAAAAAAAAAGAAGTGGAGTTGTTAGTGAAATTAAAGCTTTTCCAGAAAATAAAATGACAAGATTTGATCAACCAGCTATAAATATTAGCTGGTACCAGATAGGAAGTTCAAAAAAACAAATCACCTCAAACATCTTGAAAGTAAAGCACTCACTCACACAGAACTTTCACATGTGAAAAAAAAAGAGGAGGAGGAAAAAAGAAAAATTCCTACCTGTGAACCCCTTGTCAGTACATGTAAAAACTGAATGCCAAAAAGTCTAGCCATTTCACTGGTTTTCCCAATCAGGTCCAGCTGTTCTAACATTTGGAGATTTCCACGGACACGGCTGATGTAATGATCAACCATTTTCCATCTGTTAAAAGAGAATCCAGGCTAGGAACATTAGGTAAAAATTTGGACACTTGAAATTGGTATTGTTTTCATTCTGCCAAAACATACATATTAAAAGTAAGGTTACCTAGGAGGGACTAATGATATATGTTAAGAAGTTCCTAGATTTAGTCAAAGCGTCGGCTATGATTTAGTTTTAATACATATTGACGTACTGCTTTCCAGGTTTTACTAATTTACATTCATACTAATGATAATAAAATCTAGTTTACTTGCATCTTTGTCAACTCTGGGGATTATAATTTTTTAAGTGTTAGTAGTTTCATAGGTAAAAAATTGCATCGCATTTTAATATATTTTGTTTAAATTACTAATGTAATCCTTCAATTATGCAGATTTGCCAAATGTAAATGAGACAATGCATTATGTGTAGACTCAATTACTTCCTTTAAAATAAAACAAAATGGATTTAACAGCTCATCCTTTCTGTAGACCACGTGGGTAATCGATGACCTGCCTTAAAGGTTGTTGATCTTTTCTTCTGCTTGATCTAGTGTACTGTTGAACCTCCCTAGTGAATTGTTCAGTTCAGTTACTGTATTTTTCAGCTCCATTATGTTTAGGACTTTTTAATATTTTCTATCACTGTTGAAATTCTCATTCTGTGCATGCTCTATTCTCTTGACCTTGGTGAGCATCTTTATGACAGTTATTTTGAATCTTCTATCAGGTAAATCATATTAACTGTTTTACTATGGTCAATTTCGAGAGGTTTATCTAGTTCCTTTGTCTGGGATGTCTTTGCCTGATTCTTCATTTTCCTTAACTCTCTGTATTAGTGTCCTGCATCAGACAAATCTGATACTTCTACTAGTCTTTGTAGACCAGCCCTGTCCAAGAGGCCTCCACCAATCGCCCCAGAGATTCTGGAGGTCTCTCTTTCCCTTCCCAAGGAGAAGCAGGCAGCTAGGGTTTTTGTCCACTCACTGTGCTAAGCAGGAAGGGGAGTTATGGTCTGCTGGTCCGAATCACTGTGTCCATTCCCATCAAAGAGTCAGATTGTGCAAGACCTGTTGGAGGTCCAAGACTGGACAGACAGATGACAGCAGTTTGGGTAGCCTAGTAGTAGGTGGGGCACTGGATGCATCCATCAACTCTTTCTCTCACCGGGGATAAACGGAGAGCTGGGATTTTTCATCTACTTGCTTCTGCTGAGCAGCATGGGAGGCTCTATGGTGTCTACCAGCTCATGCCACCGTCTCCAATTGGCTCCGCCAGCTAAACTGTGTCAGAACTATCAGTGCTCTGTAGGAAAAGTTGGGGTTCTAGACACATGAACCAACTCTTCCCTCCCCTGAGAGAAGCTAGGAGCTACGGGCCTTTTCCTGGGTCAGAGGCAGGACTCTGGCACGTGGGTGTCTGAATCTCCCTACCAGCTTTGGTGAGTCTGGTTCTTTGTTCGCCTGGGGTGCAGGAGCCTTTTAATTACTTTCTGACATTTTTACAAAGGAAATTTGTCTGTGAATTATTGCTGAATCAGTGTCTGTGGGAGGACAGAGGGTCCAGGGCTTCCTATTCCACCACTTGCTGACAGCACTCCATATTTTTCAAAAGTATTTTAAAAAGTGGACTGTTCAAATTAAAAAAAAAATTTTTGAAATAAGATTATATTAATTTCTATTTTCTAGTCCTGTCCGGCTAGCCATGTGATATAAAAAAAGAATGGGTAACTGTGGCCTTTAAAAAATAAACAAAACATCAGAAAATTGAATTTTGTTAGGTAATTTATTGTCGTAGTAAGCAAATATAAATTTTGATTTGGAGTAGAGGAAGGGAAATATAATTATGAAGCAAAAGCCACTCAGGAAAGGCATGGGTAGGTGCTGAAATGGTTGAACTGAGAGCAACTTGAAGGTATTTTGTGGGATAGGGCATTTGGGAAGAGGTAGATCAAAAAGGAGATATAAGAATTCCAAGTCCAAACTCACTTATTCTGAACTTTTTCTAAGTACTGGTTCTATACAAATAAAGAATTAAAGAAGAAATTTTCTAATATTATCTTCTTGAGCTACAGAACTCTTTGCTTCCAGAACATACTATTCAATAACTATTCCTTGGATAACAGATGACATCAAGATGGTACTGTGAATTCTCTAGATTAGTAATATTAGGAATTAGAAAAGGTTTTATAGGCTGATTTAGGGATATAATCTCGAGACATAACATTTTTATGGAATAATGTGTTCTAAGTCACAAGCAACAAAATTTTGGTAACATAACTCATTCATGTAAATCAAAGGTTTCCAGGAGACCCAAATCTGAGTTCACAAAAACAAAATAATAACCAAAGCACCTCTGTACTTTACAGATTTAATACAAGAAATCCTTGTCTAGCAAGTTCCTCTAATTTCTGAGTCAATTTACAAATAGATACATCCTTAAAACTTTGTAGGAAGGAAATGTAAATTAAAAAGTATGATTTACTTTCTTGATAAGAATTCACTTAAACTTAGAAATAAAATTGATCTTCCAAAGTATCTCCAAAAAGAGTACATGGTCTCTCCATGTAATAGAATTCAGTTAGCATAAATAGTCTAAAGTATAGTCCAAAGTCCCTTATGTAGTATGTTAGGTCCAGTTCTTTATTTCTCTTGGCAAAACCAATTACTTATCAACTTAAATAATACCTAATTAGAAGTGGCAAAATATGCATTTAGAGTATTCTAGGGCTTATAAACAAACCACTGATTGTAGTTTTCAATGTTAAATTTAACATCAGATTTCATTTTATACATTGGTATATAACGTCTGCTAAGCAGTCTCCTCCCTGAGCCCCAGGAGGACAGGAACTTCCAAAGACTGACTCTGAACCAAAGCTGAATAACTCTCCCTGCCTCAGTGTAAGCCTACCCAGGGTAACAAAACAGTAGTCAACTGTTAACCCTGACTTTGGGAAAAAATGCATTTCATACACTGGAAAAATGAGAATGACTGTTGATTTTTCATCAGAAACAATGGAGGCTGGGAGAAAAGGGAATGAAATTTTTAAAGCGGTGAAAGAAAAAAAAATCTCAGTCTGAGAATTAGTGAGAATATTCAAAAACGAGGTGAAATAGAGATATTTTCAGATAAACAAAGACTAAGAGAATTTGTTGCCATCAGACTTGTACTAGAAAAATTGCCAAAGAAAACCATTTAGAGATTTCTTAAAATGTTAAACAAGTAACCGCATGACCTGGCAATTCTACTTCTAGAGAAATGAAAATATATGTTCAAAGACTCGCATATAGTTTTATTCATAATAGCTTCACACTAGAAACGACCCAATTGTCCATCAACAGGAGACTACATACATGGTGGTATATTCATAGAATCCAATATTATTTACTAATAAACATGAAAAAACTACTGGTTTATGCAGCAACATGGTTGAATCTCAAAAAACATTATGCTGAATTTCTTGAAAGCAGCTAGATACAAACAGGTGGATTGCAAAAAATTTTATTTATACCAAGTTCTAGAACTGGCAAGAATAATAATTTACAGTAATAAAAATTTAACTAGTACTTACCTGGATAATTAAATAGGTAAGTTGATTGCAAAGTTGTGTAAGGGAATTTTCTGGGCGTTAGAAATGTTTATTTGGATTGGGGTCGTGGTCACAGGGTCAAAGTCACCACATGATACACTTTATTCTATATAAATGATATACCGATTATATTGATTAAAAAAAGATATTATCTTCAGAGTTATAAAACATTACCTGTATAGATCTGTCTTGTTATCAAACCAATCTGATAAGACTCGAAAGGTAAACAGGGGAAAACGCTGATGAAGAACATGAAAGCTCACATTTTCAAAGGTATAGTTAGTTAGAGCCACCTAAAAAAAAAGCAAGACTCCATTATAGCGATGTTGTTTTATATGCAAATTTGGTTCTAAAAGATTCCAAATATTACTTCTAACTTTTCATAGTAGATATGAAAGCTACCTGCAATAATGATTTGTGTTACAATTGAATCATAATTAACTTAAAACTATGTATATATAGTCTACTGGATAGAAATGTTCATAATAAATTAATATTTAATTGGAAAAAAAATCAGACCTGATGAGATTCAACTTGGTCATATAATACTTAAAAGAGCTCAGTTCTTATCACTTCTTTTTATACTCTATGCCAATACAAAAAACAGACAGCAGCACTGTCAATCAAGTTAATCTTTTTTTCCATACTTACTTTTTGGTCCCGGTGACATGCTGATTAATAGGATCCCACAGATTCGAGGATTAGTTATCTAGTGAAAGGCAATGGGCATTCATCCCGCACCCAAGAATTACATCACTACTAAACCCAATACATGGATATTATGGAGTCACTTAATTTCATTCCAAAAGCAAAAGATTAAAAGGATATGGCAGAAATGTTTCCCCATCTTCAAAATATGTACATAAAAGCTGCGTTAATGGGAAAAGAATGCTAAAAGAGAGTTCAAATTTATAAAACACATCTGGCTAGATGGTCTCTCAGAAATACCCACACGACATAAGCAGTTTAGATAACGGCAGGCATTTCAACAAAAAATGGATATTAAGGAGCCAGCATTCCCCATTCTTAGGTCAGCTTGGGATTCTGAAGAATAGTTCAAACAGCACTTCATATTTGTATATTATATTAGAATTTTAAAATATTTTCTTTCCACTTTGACAACCCAGCAAGTATAAAACAGGGACTGAATGTTAAGCTCATGTCAGTGCAGCGACTCAAATTGGTCTTACTTAATCTACAATTTCAATCTCCAGACTGACAGCATTGGAATGTAGCATACTTCAGAGTGTGTGTATGTACTTTAAACTCTGGAAGGAGCCTATTTTACTGTTACCAGTTTAAAGTATGTACTAACCCATTATCTTGGAAGTAAAATATCATTTATTTTCCAAAAATCAGTACTGGCCTGAGTACTGCTCTCAAAAAAAAAAAAAAAAAAAAAAAAAAAAAAAAAAAAAAAAAAAAAAAAAAAAAAAAAGAAAAGAAAAAAAAAAGAAAAAAAAAAGAAATCACTGATTTTATTATCAAATTCCCATAGCTGAATGATTCTTCTACTTACTAAAATATATCTTCATTTAGTTTTTTAAAATTCCGCTTAGTTTTATAGAAACTAGAGCCAAATATTTGCTCTCAGGTACTTATACAATCGCCTAAAACAAAGTACAGAACTATGTTGTTCGATGTAGCAATATTTCATTCTTTTTCATTGCTGTGTGATATTCCTTTGTTAGAGCTGCTTTCTCTGTACCCTAACACACACCAGTTATTTGTTGACAAGTCTATCTCCTATTCTAGAGTGTTTTCTAGAGTGTTACAACTTTGATAGTAAGAACACCTTTGTACCCCCTTCCCATTCTTTCCTCACTTCCCACCAAGATTCAACAATGCTCTGTCCTCAAGAAACTTATTATATATTTAATACATGTTTTACATATACTCAAAATATATAATAAGCTCTCTCAGGACAGGGTGTATACCCACAACGAGCCTAAGTCTTGACAAATTTGGTTCTAAAAGATTCCAAATAAGTTTCCTTATTTGGAACAATATCTTACTACTTTGTTCCCTTACTTATGCTGCAAAGTTTGTGAGCACCAAATTTTTAAATGACAAGTCTGCAAAAGTGCCATATAAATGATAAAACAACAAAAGAATGCAAGGCAGTATTATAATTTTACTTCTTTACATAATCTTCATTGCCCGTTGCATTGTCTTAATATTTAAAAGCACATGCTTACTGACAGACTGAAATTATAGTAACAGGAAATACTAGAAACAGATTCCAGTTGCCAAATTGAGATAACAGGACGCTTGTGTACTTGTGTGGAAGCATCCGATGTTCCTAGTGACTGCTGGGCGTGTACTCTGCTGGTTCTTCATTATCTAACTATTCCTTCTTAGGGTCTGATTACTGTCTACTCCTCAAAATGTCTTCATTCACAAAAATGCGTCTTGATCACTCTCTCCTGCTCAATCCTGATCACTCTCTCCATATGCCACTTTCATGTGACTTCCAAGGCTGTATCTCTAATTCAGACCTCTACCCCATAGCTGGAACCTCCCTATTTAAATGCTTGTGGGGTACCTGCACATGGATACCTTGACTGATAACTCATTCATGCTCCATAGTCTTAAATCATCATTTTCCCACCTAAACATGATTTTAAACCATCGATGCCAGAACCATGATAATCATTCTTGATATTCCTTCCTCTTCAGTTTTTTGTATATCCAGCTCTTACAGATTTACCCTCTAAATCGAATCCCTATACTGCTGCCCACTTTCCGTTGAGCTACTCCAATAACTCCAATAATCTCTCTGGTTTCCTTACCTCTGGCCTTGTCGTCATCTACACTGCTACCAGAGAGATAGCTCTCAGAGGTAAAGTCCCATGTCACTGCCTCCATTCCACCTTAGTCACCCACTCCCATAATCATACACCAAGATCTCTCATTACCAATATTCGTACCCCTTCCAGAATCTCATGCGTCTCATTCTCTATCACCTCCTATCCTCCCAGTTTACTCCCTCTAATGTCCTTACCTCTTGTTCCAATCATTACAATCACAACCTGGTATATACCATTTAGTTCTTTGTTCCTCTACTGCTTCATCTGTAATTGACTAAAATCAATTAAATTTTACCAAAGCCAAAATCCTTTGCTTGTGAAGGATTAACTCTGTTATTCTGCACATACATCTGTGAATCTGAACATAGCTGGCAGGTATCACTTTAATTTCTTGATGCAAATCTGAAATGATCTCTAATGCTGCCTAGCTTTTCTACTACATTTTCTTAATTATCCACTCTTAAATTCCTCTACATAACTGTTTCACACTCTTCTCTCCTCAAACCCCAGAAGCCCCTCCACTATGCTTACTGTCACCTGAGAAAAGTGATTCCTATTTCACTGAGAAAACTGAAGCAAAAACTGCCACATCTACCCACCTATCAATATTTGCACCCATATAATCTGCCTTCATGCCTGTTAAAATAAGAGAGAAACCAGCTGTAGTCTTACTTGCTCTAAACCCAGGTCTAGATTTGTACACTAGAGATGGTGCTTAATAAATATTTACTGGACTGAGTCAGGACTGTTTCTAATCTACTTGGCAAATTTTTGAAAGGCCTAGATTAAGTTGATATCCAGTGGGCCTCTAAATATAATTTTCCAGGGAAGAGTAATTTATTATTTCATTCAAGCAGTCAACAAATGTGTCATGAGCATAATATATTTAGTAGGCACCGTGTTTGCTACTGAAGATTCAAACTCCAGAGGACATAGCTGTAATTCCATGTTAAAGTTAAGCAGAGGAATGAAAACTAGCATAGTAAAACCAGGTAAGTTTTTAAAAACCCAAACTAGGTGTAGGAAAAAATATATCCATTCAACTTTAAACTGTATTGGGTGGGGGAGCACGGTTGCAACTACTGAGTAGATGTCCTAGAGAGGACAAGGGGATTTCACTTTCATTTTACATACTCTTCTGCATTAATTTCTTTATAGTGAATATAAATTATTTTTAATAAAAAGCATATTGTAAAAACAAACTATAAAGATTTATAAAAAATAATAGGAGGTGGCTATATAGTATAGTGGTTAGCATGTCTGATTTACACACAGAAGGTCCTGGGTTCATGCTCCAGGTGGAGCCACAGACCACATCCCAGGTGTGCCGGGCCTGGGTGTGCTGGGCCCAGGTGTGCCAGAACCCCTGAATGCGCCAGGCCCAAGTGTGCCAGGCCCCCAGTGCGCACCGCAAGGGCGTGGGGGGAGACGCCCCACCTTCAGAGATCCAGTTCTTATAAAAAAAGGGAGACAACAACATCCATTGGTCAGGGATGGAAGTGTGTGGGGAGAATTAAAGAGGGGAAAAATAAATAATAATAGAGGTTAGTAACTGCTAAGTGTCATGAGGGAGATATGGATAAAAGAAATAAAGATAAAAAGGAGCCTCTGAAACTATTTAATCCAGAAAAAAATAGTATGGGGGCCTCTAATATATATATATATATATATATATATATATATATATATATATATATATATATATATATATATATATATATATATATATATAAATTCTCAGGGCCAGCTTCTGTCCTGTCAACCCTTAAAGTTCCCGAACAGCTTGAGATACAAGACAATCCTTCCCAAAACTTCATTCAAGATTTTATGGAAATCTCCAAATTGCTAGGAGTACCTTGGGTTAGAAAAAAAAGTGACAATCAAATTTGGCCAATCTAGGATGCATGGTGTGTGGGGGTGTTAAATGATCTAACTCATAACTTTCTCACAGTTGTTTCCCACATCTACAAATAAAGATCAGAGATGCTATATATTCAGACTAGAATTAGAGAAAGGCTTTTACCCTCAATTTTTCAGTATGGACTAAATGAAAACCCTAAACTTTGAAAAATATTTACTCTCTGTAATTTTACATAATAATGGATAATTGCTATAGCTGCCTTTTGGATCCTTCATGGATGAAAAAAACCCTTGAAACAAAGATTCAAAAATTTAATTTTCTGTTTATACACTTAATTTATGTGTTCATCCCAGGCAGCATCAGAGACTGCAGTTCGAAATATATTATGGAATATACAAACCAAATACGCCATAGTCCCTGTACCTTTCATACTCTGTGCTGAGTCACTAGAGATGATTTTGAAGTCATTGGGGATTCTTTTTGCTCTGATATTATTTTAAAAATAAAACAACAGGATAAAATTATCTTCAAGAAAGTACATATATCATATATTTTCAAATTAGATAAAATGTGAGCATAACTTTAGGCTTATGATGCCTGAAGAAATAAAAGTGAAAAGAAGAAAAAAATGAGAATACCCGAATTTAATATAGAAAACGTATTTCCTTATTGGAAGAAATTACTGCGCAATAATGCTCAAAGGAATTACAGAGGGCATGCTTGTAAAGTCAAATGTTTTATATAAATCAAAAGAGCCAGAATCATCATAGTGAATGAGTATAATAGAAAGTACATAATGAAAAATGTCAAAGACAAAAAGCAACTGAATACAGCTTTCTTTTAAATATAAACATTTTATCTGATATTATCCGAAGTCCACAATCTGACAATAGACCAATTTACAGTAAGTCTATCATTTTTACATTTCAATAAGAGAAATCAGGCAACTTCAAGGATGTAATATGATCCAGAATCCAATAATCTTACATTTTTGGTGAACAAATTATTTTTCTGAGTGAGTGCAAAAGAATTAGATATTCGTGAAAACTGATACTACCAAAAATCCTTACCTGGGCTCCCAAAGCTTCAACTGGATGCTGCTATTAACTATTTCCAAGTAATTTCTTTCTAATATATCTTATTTGTTTGACCTAGTTTTTAAATATCCTTAGTTTCAAAAGTTCCTTCCTATATCTAGACTAAATTTTTCTTACAGTAATAAATAAAAAAGGCCAACTGAATCCATCTGGCCTTAAGTGCAAATAACAATAAGTTAAAATTCTACAACATTCAACACATACATTATGTTTTATGATAGCTATCGACTTCTCTAACTACTGCTACCTTAGATAGAAATAGAAAAAAATTAATACTCATCAATAACATTGAAGTTAAATACTTCTGCAGCTTTGTATTTCAGAAAGTGGTATTAATTTTTATAAGTGTACTTAAGTATAACAAAAATAATTCACAAAGAAGCATAAGTTACACGGTAAGCTATAGTAAATACTCTATAATGATTAAAATCATTATATTGAGCTAATCTGATTTCCAAACAAAATTTTAGCTAAAGCACCTTACCTCATTTCTCATGATTCTCCAAAGATTTAGGGTAATTCGGCCAACTATATTTATCTCACTCATTGTATCTGATCCATAGTCATCTCTTTCAGCTGCAAATCTGTTCTCAGTTTTGTCATCTATAGAAGTAAATAAAGACTGCATCAGGACTCACTGAAATCAAATTTCCAAGCAAGTTATGTCAAAGAAAATGAGAAAAATAAAAATTAAAGATGAAATGCAATTCACAGTCTATTCTGTTTACAGTTAGAGAATAACCATTATTTTGACCAATATTTTTCTCTTTAGTAATATGAAATAATCTTGTGAAATAAATGTATCTGAAAACTACATATATTTCAATAATAAAAACATATATATGCATTTTTAAAATAATTTTTTTCTCTTTAAATTTGGCACTTTCTGGTGCTATTTTTATTAATCTAATGCTACCGCATTTGGTGCTAGAATTAAAATGTCCATTGTTATAACTGGTTATTTCTTGGACAAAATGGCAGAGTTTTTAACTTAAACAATTCTCTGAAAATGTGTTAACATCAATTAATGATGTTCATATTCAGTACGAAAGTCTCTTAACTGTATATGGAGATGAAGAGTTCTTCTTATAGCAATTAGAGTTCTGAGTTTAGTTTCTTTAGTGATGATTTTTACCCAGAATAGAAACTAAAATGTGTTTCTCATATAACACTGGATATATACAAATGTTGATCAGAGGCTCTGGAATAGTAAGTATATTTACCATATATTGAACGTCTATTTTATTCTAATAACTTTAATAACATTATTTTATTTTAATACAACCACTTTAATGTTAGTATACTTTTTATTTTGCATTGTAGTAAATTCTACTCAGAAATGTTATATCTTGTCCCAGGTTATATAATAATAGAACCAGTGTTATCTATCTGATTTCATAAACCAGTGTTATCTGATTTCAAAGCCCATATACACATATCACCATACTCTTCTTTATTTTAAAGAGATAATATTTGAAAGATTTTTTTCATTTAACAAACACTTATATAATGTTTGCTATGTTCCCACGTTTTAAGTACTTCACAACTGCCCTGAGGTAAGTTCTATTATCATCCTCATTTTGCAGATGAACAAATCAAGGTATGGCTAGGTTAGGTAATTTGCTTGACATCACATAGCTTGTTAGCAGTATAGCCAAGATTTAAACCCAGGCAGTCTTTCTCCAGAATCTATGCCCTTTACTAACCGTCTCCATCACCAGGCCCTTTCTATTGTACCATGCTGCCTCACAAAAATGCTTTCAGCAGTGACTTTAAAAGGACACAAGCTTTCATTTACTCTTCTAGTATGATATATACCATCATATACCTTTCCTGTTTACAACTAATTAAACTAATTAATATGTGCACCTGAATACTCATGCTGCCTCTCCTGAATACTCAGAAACCTATGTCAAATGAAATGTTGAAAAAATTGAGATATATCACTATTCCTATCACTCAAGGGACAGAGAAGCTACAAAAAAATCATGCATCGAAAAACTAAACGTAAAGTACCTCTGCTCTTTTAGTCTAAGCTTTTGCAAAGCTCACATTTATTGTCCTGAAACTTAGCTTCAACTTTTCCCTTTAAATTTACCAACACTCAAGACATTTTATTGAAGTCATAGCCTTTCCCAGGAGGTCTCTTTATTAGATTTTACCAATTTAGTATTTGGTCTTTTAGACTCCCAAAGTATACTATTTTGTCCTAGTCAAATTTGTGGGTAGCCTTTAAACAAAGTTATCAAAAATTCTGTAGTTATATAAAAACACAATTTAAAAAACTGCTTTATAAACTGTAATTTTGATACGTCACTTCCCCCCTCTTTAATCACAGAACCAGACAAAGAAAATAAAGTTATGGTACATCAAGTAAAAGAAATGTCTTAATAATGACTATACAGAAAAATACCTATGATAAGATACTGGATGAAAGCAGCTTAAAAATAATAAGATATATGTGTGATTAAAGTTACATAAAAAATAAACACCAGTATATGTATATGAAACTGACTAAAAGAAAAAAATAAATATACTAACGGTATATATAGTAGTGAGATTGAGGTATTTTTTCTTTTACTTTTCTTGATTTTTGAAATTTTCTATAATGGAGTTATGATATATCTAGGACTTACATAATTCAGTATTAAAAATTAGGCCAGTATAGTACTTTTTAAGCATTGTCTTTATTTATTTTGTAATTTGCTCTTTAGTTGAACTATAAAACATTCACAACTCTACATACCTGGCACCCGTGAGATCATGTGACATAAGTCAACACTTAAAGCAGCAGCCCTTTGTAAGAGGTAACCCCAAGAATGCATCTGAATCTCATACCCCAACAGGATATCAGGATCATACCTAAAGAAGGAATGAAAAAAATTAAACAAGGCCCATATGTTTAAACCTTTCACCAGAAGGACTGTTTTTTCATGATATAAAGTACAAAAATGAAAATCTATAATCTATGATTCTCAGATGGGGAAGGGATATTATAGTGGTGCCTACAAAATTTCTATACCCAAAGGAATAGGAGCAGTTAGGGCTCTTGATATGAAGGTACTTTTGTAAAGCCAACATAGTTTTTACTTAAACTGTGTATTTATTAGTTATGACTTGGGAAAGAGGCTGACAGAAATTAGAGTAGGAAGGAGGCATTACCACTGAAGTATATGAGTGAGAGTATGATTGAGAATATAATGCAGGTAGGGACAGGGTGAAATTTGAGGGCACCTGTGGATATTATATTTTGAAAAGGTCATTTTCTGGCTACTTCTTAACCGTTATAGTCTATACTGTCTTTAAATAGTCGTAATGCTGAGAAAGAAAATGAAAATGTTTTCCATTTCCCACTCAATTTTATTAATGACTTCGTCCTCACCGGAAGTAAGGCCTCAGTAATGACAAGTTTGTCCTTTAAACTTAAGAGAAAGGTGACTCAATTTAAAAGAAGACTGAAATATTAATAGGGGTGAGATTAATGTGGAAAAAGCTAAGCATCAGACATTAAGGGGAAAATGTGCTCACTGTGGTCATAGAGATGCCCTGGTAAACTGAACTGACAATCTGCATCCAACTCAGAGGGAGCTCTTAGTAGTTCCTCTTATGAGGAGCTAATCACCATGGAAAAATGTGTGGGGAAGAGAGAAACTGATTACAGTCATGAATAGAGCAAAAAGTAAAGTAACACTATCAAATTAGCAGTCAAAATTACCCTGATTTTTATTATTATTTATAAAAGCCAAAAAAACGAGTGAAAGATTACAAATTTATAAAGTTGTGTTTTTACGTAACTGCTTGTAAAGTCACTGTGAATTGTGGGATGGGAGCCTGTCCAGAGTATATCATTTAACACCTGAAGTATCATTCAGTGTCTGCAGCACAGAATTACACTAATTTATTGAAGCTATATATGGCTACTCTACAAGTCTGTGGTATAACAATGGATCATGAGCAGATCACCAGATATATTTTTAGAATCAATTAGCTAATATTTTATCATACTTCCATAACTACTTTCTTAACATAGGTATTGAATGGTGTTAGTTTTACTTGTAAGAATATCACAAAATCTCTCCTCAAACTTGTCAGAAGAAGGAGATAACATATATATTATCCATGTACTTTTCTCTATACAAATAGGGTTAAAATTTCTGAGAAAACCACTCGATAAACAGTTATTAATTTAACACCAAATGGACCTTCTCACCTACCTATAAAAAAGTGTTTTCTTGGTAGAAAGTGCCAGGGGTCTGGTAACTTTGGAACAAAGAGCAAGATTATGGCATGAATGTGGAGAAACAAAAGAATGCAAGGCAATATGAAACAATGAGGCAAATTTCTTATCTCAGAAATCAAAGGCTAAAAAGGTAGATTAATTCTTAAAAATGTAGTTCAGCAAGATCCTAAGGCACTTAAGAGGTCTCCCAACACCCTTCCTGCTCATTAGTCTTCTAACATAACATCCAATATAACACATCACTGTTGACAGAAACTTCTTCCATCAAAGTGAAACTCTTCTTAGAGCGGTCAAAGATGAACTACCTGACAAGTGCATCTCCCTGTAAGACTCTGTAATGTATAAATTTGAGAAATAGGGTGCAGAAGTGTCAAGTAGCTCTAAGGATCATAAGAAATAGATTTGAAGCATTCCTACACACACACACACACACACACACACACACACACACACACACACCCGTGCAGCTGACTGCTTTAGTACTAAAAGTAACTCAGAACAGATATTACAATATGCTTACACTTGACCTTGATTTTAGAGAATATGGAAGATTGCTGCATTTCCTATCATACACATCTCTAAGATAGGTATAACACAAAGAGGATGTCAGATTACAGAGCCCTACCATTATAACTCTTATAGTTTTCTAATTTCTTCATCTGAATTTCTCTGATTCATGAAACATCTTTTATAATAATTATTATTCCAGTCAGTTACATGCTCTGTTGTGGCAACTAACAAATAATAGAGCTGGTTAAATACACTTATTTTAGATGTTTAGAAAAAAAAAATTTTCTCAATTAAAAGTTGTCCATTTCACAAAATGCTACTGCTCAGAGATGAAAAAAGTTACCCTATGTTTCTCTCTTAATGGATTAAAAAGTTTTCTTAAGAATTATGTAGTTGTTTCAATATTTTTCAGATCCATTATGTATATTTTTTGACTAAGACTCTTAAAGCTGATAAAACATGTTTCAAGATCAAAATCTGAATTCCGTATTTCTTCTGTGAAAACTTGGTGACAATAACAAAATCTTGGTGACTTGTTCTTTGATGTTTCTGAGTTTTATTCACTCTTAATAGATTTCTAAAACATACAGAAAGAATGAGGTAGAATAGATGGGATTAGTGGTAAAAAAAATGAGAAAATGATGGCAGCAGAAACATAAAAATGATTTTAGGCAAAAAAAAAAAAGGTGCTTCACAACTAATATTTTAAATAACCCACTAACGTGTATAGATGAGAGCTGTGGAAGCTCTAACTAGGGTGGTGGCAATAAGCATGGAGGGAAAGAATTATTTTAAAAAATAATTGAGGTTAAATGGATACAATGTATTTCATAAGTGTATAGGGAAAAAAGGAGGAATAAAAGCTTATATTTAAATGATGGAGACTGGGAAATGTAAAATTATTAATAATACAAGGAAATATAGAAAGAAAATGATTGTGACAAGAAGATAATGGATTAGTTTTACTTGTTTAATATTACTTTATACTATTTTTTGTGTTTGCCACCTAAGGAGGTAAATATTGAGAATGGAAAAATAGACAAAATTATGAGAGTATACATCTACATTTTGTTCAATTTTATGTTTAGCACCTAGCACTATACCTTATACACAGCATTAACATTTAAGTATTGAACAAGTTAAGAGTTTTATGTGCATTAATTCACTCAATTTCTATATTCATCACCCATTTTATAGATGAGGACACTAAAGCTTAGAGAGATACATAACTTGCTTGAGAAAAAAATACAGAGCTGGCTAACTCCAAAACCTGTGTTTTTTTCTTAATGACGAGTGTAATTCATGTTATGAAGATTTAAGAAAGTATCACACTTGCAAATGATCAACAAAAATCTCCATGTCCGCAGATAATCCTGTTGTTGGGAATATACTTAACGAAGAGAAGATAAACATACAAAGCCCAAGTACATTGCTGGATCTGTGCTGGCACACAAAAGAGAACTGACTGAAACTCTTATAATTTCCTTTTGCTAAGCTGCTTGAAGAAATGTACGTGTGGGCACGAAAGCATCTGACAGGTTTACAACAACCTCTGTGAGAAGATAAAAGACAGGACAGACAATGGCAACACTCGAATGGATGGTAATCTATTCAGTCACCAGTGCTGTAAATAGTACAAATACATTCTTCCTTTTTCCTCCCTAAGTGGTGGGCATATCATTTTTGATGCTCTGACATTTAATTTAATTTTGTTTTGTTGAAAACATTTTCTGGTTTTCTAATTTTCAAAATGGTTTATGTTAACCCATTTGAGATTCAATCAGATGTTGAGTGTGTAGAATATCATCCTGACCTTTAATGCAGAATATTCTCTCAGTTTTACAGGCTTTATAAGAGTCCAACTAAAGAAAGTACAACTTAGTTTACAAGAGTTCAGCTACAGAAAGCAGAACAGAAAGGGCTGAGTGTAACAACATGCTCAAGGACAGCTTTTATCTATGTATCAGGATCCAAAGAGTATTTTCGAGCCTGCTTTAAGCATCTAAAACCCTAAACCTAACAATAGGCAGAAATCTTAAATTCTTAAAAAAGTAAAGTATTTAAGAAGAGTGTCCATGGCCACTAAGAGTTATTTTATTTTTAACAGACTGCTTTCCAAAGCTTTTTGGAAATACTAGTTTGTTTAGAACTCGGAAAACATTTTTTCAAAAAAATAAAAAATACTGAAATGGTGGCTGCCCTCCCAGGTAGAAGCCTATTTAATATAGCTTCTATTGAATACAGAAGCCTACTTAGTACAGTTTCTCATTATTTCACCACCACAGAACAATCATACTAAAATCCAACCGAGAAAGCTAGAAGCTAAGCTAATATCTCTCTTTCACTGACCCCTCCATCTTGAAAATAGAACATTCTTTTTCCTATCCATAACTTGATGGTGGTAGAGGGTGAGGGCAAACTCTTTCCAGGGATAACTATTTTCAAGGGCCATCAGAAGGAGATGTCTTCCTCTCTACCATAGCCACCTCTATTAATCAGCAACAGCCTGAAAGGATTATCTGAACAAAAACTGAAAAAAAACCCCAGAAATTAGAAAAGAATACCTCTTTATTATATCTGTAATTTCTTGGAAAAGTGCCTTCTCATCAGCAGCATAGGTAACTTCTAGTCTTGTAATTCCAGATCTAATAAGTAATGGGGTCTGATATCTGATATCTAAAAAATAAACAAAATGTTTATTATATAATTGTGTAAGTAATACTATTCCTTACTTTTGGGTGAAATTTTGGTACTGAAATACTTCAAGAGAGCATCCCCCAAAGTAAATACAAAAGTAACCCAATGTCTTAAAGGTTTTCTAGTTTAATATGTAACTAAAAATTCAAACTTCATATTTTCAGTTATTTTCCTGAAAAGTCTACATTCACAAATTCTGCAGATAATAATATGTCACTCGAAAAAAAATTTTATTACTTTGTTTTTGTTTTCACTCCCTACAGAAGAGCTTTGCTTAGTAGAGACTATTTTAATCAGTGGTATGCTGAAAAATGTTTAAAAAAAGCCCTGGTTTGTAGTACTTTTCTATTTCCACGATAGAAAGACTTCCCACCATGGCTGATTTCAAACTACAAATGCAACATCAACTAGTTTGAAAAAATTCATTAAAAAAAGGCTATGAAATAGTCACTGGTTTGTAAGCTGGTACAAGCTGGCTCAAGAACACCGCTGATTAAACCACAAGTTTCTATATGATTTTGCTCTGTGCTAAGACTTCCTTCTCAGTTCACTGAATTCACATACTACCATTTAAAACAGCAGAGAAACACTTGATATTTTATATAATGCCTTACATGGTACATTATATAAGAACTTCTAAACCAAAAGTGTATGTATTTAGGAAGAGATGTAAAAAAAGCAGAGTATGTCTTAAAAGTCTCTTATAAACCATTTACTTATAGTAGTAACTTCTTAAATCAAAATACTAGCAGCAAAATACCAGCACTGCATACGTAAGGAAGACTGTCCACCTAATCTAGAGATACATAATCATTTGATTTCTGTATTAACAATTGGTATTTTACAAAATAATGTTTAGAAGAAGTCCAATATGCGAATTGGAAATTTTATTAAGATCTTTATATTGCACTGCTTTTTACATCTGACAATTACTAAAGTAAGAATAATGAATCTAAGACAAATCTATATAGAACATTTTCTATCCCCTATATCTCAGCAAACAGTTTAGAAAGGAATTCCTCATGCTTGCTTGGTTTGAAATGCCAGCACAGAAACTCCCCCATTCAAATGTTCATCCTAGGGTGCGAAGGTATAAAATGAAGATAAATGAACACCACCTTGATTGGAGACTGTCTTGTCCTTATCAATCACTATTACACCCGTGAGTTCTGTTTTGTCTGTATCTGGTAGTGGAGTATCAGATGAGATGCAGTAGAAAAGAGCACAAATTGGGTCAAATTCAGGATCTGGTTCTAAGTCTCGTCTAGTTCGAGCATGTATTTCCACACTTATTAGGGTAAGATTTTGTATCTATAAAAGAAAATAAAAATTATGTTTTTAAACACTTTCAATACATACTGAAAAAGGTATGTCTCACTAAGATTCTAAGGAGAAATTACAGAAAACATGGCCATAAAGGACATAATTAGTTTAACACTGGAAATTAAAACTGAAGATTTTCACTTCCAAGGTTAGATTAATTCATGTTTTTATTTTAGGAAATCTACTTATTATTTCTCAATGTTAATACATATTTAAAACTATTTGTCTAAAATGCATGTCATGCCTCTCAATTTCTGCTTGAGAAAGAGAATGATTAGTTCAAGTAGTTATAAATTCAAACTAAAGCTTCTACCCAGTTAACTAACCTATAGTTTTACCTACAGTTTAAAAAGAGATATTTTTCATTTTGAGGTACCTACTTGATAATTTTTTACTACTTGAAGGCTACTTAAATTTAGACTTTTGTATGTACTAGGCAGATTTTTATAGTTTTTCTTGAACAAAAATTATAAGGATTGTATATCAACTACACAACTCCAGATTTTTGCCCATGCACGTTTTCTCTGACATGTAATACAAAAAAAAAATGTAGTGTTTTTCTTTTCCAACTTATTTTCCTATGCTAATAAAACCTCTTAACTGTAATCCTCAGTTCTCTTTCTAAAATCAAGACACAAGTAAAAACTCTGGGTAAGAAAAACAAAATATAGGTTGGATCGATGATTATAGCTGAAATTATAGCAGGCAATGTACATATATTTGGCAATGGAAAATAAAATACTGTTATAATACTGGTAATTATTCAGATCCTATCAAGTTAATAAGGACTTGTATTTTGTATTCATATTGCATAACAACTGTTGAAGAAATATGAATGCAAGGCTCTCACTTGTGACGGGAATAGAATTTGGGAAATCTCTTTGGAGGACAATTTAGAAATATCTATCAAAATTAAAAAGACATATCCTTTGATCTAGCAATTCTACTCCTGAGATATATCCTGTAGATATACATATTGCTAAATTATATGCACAAAAGTGTTCGTTAAACAGTATAATATTTCCAGTCTTTTACAAACTATGAAAGACTAAAAACCTACATGTCTGTTAGTTGGGAATTATACAATGGAATACTCTGTAACCTTTAAAATCTTCAAAAGAATGAACCAAATCTATATGTCCTAATATGGAAAGGTCACCATAAAACATTGATAAATGGAACCAGTGAATACATCTATGTATGCAAAAAAAGTTAAGCACGTGCATAAAAAATTTCTGCAGACATAAAGACCATAGAACTGCTGATTGCTGGAGGAGAAGGTGACTGCTTAGTCTTGGGTGAAAGGCAAACTTACTTTTCTTTGTAAACCTTTTTGCCCCGATTGAATGTTTTACCATGTACATGTAATACTGAATGCATTTATTAATAAATGTTATTAAGTACTTTTTAAAATATAAAAACGTAAGTTATGTATGTATAAGGCATAAAGAATATTAAAACCATTATACATAAATCTACACTTTTCTTAGGAAATACATGTTGTTCTATTAAAACAAATAAGATTAAAAAAATGAAACCACTAGGGGGAGCTGAGGGAAAGACTTTATTTTTTAAAATAATTTTTTGTTATTTCAATTACAGTTGACATACAATATTACATTAGTTTCAGATGTACAACAAAGTGATTAGACATTTATATAACTTACAAAGTGATCACCCCAATAAATCTAGTACCCATCTGACACCATATGTAGTTATTATAATGATATTGCCTATATTCCTTCTGCTATACTTTACATCTCCATGATATTTTGTAACTATCGATTTATTCTTCTTAATCCTTTCCCCTTTTCTACCCATTCCCCCAAACATCTTCCCATTTGGCAACTGTCAAAATGTTCTCTGTATCTATGCATTTGTTTTTATTTTATTTTTTAGATTCCACATATAAGTGAAATCATATGGTATCTGTCTTCCTCTGCCTGACTTATTTCACTCAGCACAATACTCTCTTGGTCTATCCATGATGCTGCAGATGGCAAGACTTTGCTCTTTTCTTAAGGCCAAGTAATATTCCATCGTGTGTGAGTATACACATATAGACACCATTTCTTCTTTATCCATTCATCTACTGAGGAACACGTAGGCTGCTTCCATGTCTTGGCTATTGTAAAAAATGCTGCAATGAACATAGGGATGCATGTCTTTTTGAGTTAGTGTTTTGGGTTTCTTTGGATAAATACCCAGAAGAGGAATTGTTGGGTCCTTCTTTGTCTGTTATAGTCTTTCTTTTAAAGTTTGTTTTATTCTGGTATAAGTATTACTATCCCAGCTTTCTTTTTTCATTTTCTTTTCCATGAAATATCTTTTTACTTTTAATCTGTGTGTGTCATTCGATCTGAAGTGAGTCCCTTGTAGGTAGCCTACTTAAGGGTCTTGTTTTATCCTTTCTGCTACCCCATGTCTTTTGATGGGAGCATTTAATCCATTTAAGGTAATTGCTAAAGATATGTAGATATTGCCTTTTTATTATCCTTATATTTAATCTTTTTTTTAACTTCTTTGAGAAGTCTTTTTAAAATTTCTTATAATACTGATTTGGTGGTGATGAACTCATTTAGCTTATTCTGATCTGGGAAGCTCTTTATCTGTCCTTCAATTCTAAATAATAACTTTGCTGGATAAAGTAATCTTAGTTTTAGGTTCTTACTTTTCATCACTGAATACTTCCTGCCAATCCCTTCTGGTCTGCAAAGTTTCTGTTGAGTAATCAGCTGATAGTCTTATGGGAGCTCCCAGTTTAGTTACCTAAACTGCTAATCTCTTACAGCTTATAGGATTCTTTGTTTTTAACCATTGGCATTTTAATGATGATGTGTCTTGGTGTGGGCCTCTTTGGGTTCATCTTGTTTGGGACTCTGTGCTTCCTGGGCTTGTATGTCTATTTCCTTTGCCAGGTCAGAAAAGTGTTCCATCATTATTTCTTCAAACATGTTTTTGATTCCTTGCTCTCTCTCTTCTCCTTCTGATACTACTATGTTGTGAATGTTGGTATGCTTAATGTTGTCCCAGAAGCCCCTTAAACTAGCCTAAATTTTACACATTGTTTTTTCTTTCTGCTGTTCTGATTAGGTGTTTCCTGCTATCTTATCTTCTAAATGGCTGATTTGAAGCTCATCACATCTACTGTTGATTCCTCTAATTTATTTTTTATTTCAGTGACTATATTCTTCACTTCTGACTGGTTCTTTTTTGTTTTCTATCTCCATTTTTATGCTTACTATCTCTTTGTTGAAGTTCTCAATAAGATCACTGAGCATCCTTATAAACAGTGTTTTGAACTCTGCATCTGATAGATTCTTTGTCTCCATTTTGTTTAGTTCTTTTTCTAGAGCTCTGTTCTGTTCTTTCATTAGGAATATGTTTCTTTGCTGTTTTGTCTGTGCCCCTGTGTTTGTTTCTTTATATTAGGTAGAGCTGCTATGTCTTCTGGTCTTAGTAGGCTTATGTAGTAGGTGTCCTGTGGGGCCCAGTAGGGAAGTCTCTCCGGTCACTTGAGCTTGGTGCTCCAGGTGTATCCCTCATTAGGTTGTAAGCACTCTTTCCTGTTGTATTTGAGCCTTTGTTGTCATCTGCACGTCAAGGGGAAGAAGTGACCCTCAGGCTAATTGGCCATGACTACAGTGGAAGAGCTGTTGTGCAGGGATTCACCCTAGGAAGCAGGATTTGCTTTAGTGGGGCTCTGGTGTCTGCCGTATCTGTCCTTTGGTTGTGTCACTGTCATTTGTGGAGGTGGCTGGGTGGTGCTCTGGTGTAGTCAGAAGCTGGACACCAGCTGTGTTGGTTCTAGGGCCTTTTGGGAAGAGCTCTGGTGCAAACCATGGTCAGCCACTGCCTGTGCCCTGCCTGGAGCAACTTGATATGAGTTACAAAGTGATTGGTGGATGGCTGCTTCTTGTGCTAAGCTTGGAGGTGCCTGGGAGAGGCTAAGCTGTGAACTGAAGGCATCTGCTGCTAGTGTTGGTCTGGGGGCTGCTTAGCAAGATGTATGGGTCATGCTAAGGCTGCTTATTTGGGGTTTCTGAACCTTTGAGAGGTTTTAGGAAAGACCGCAGCATGAGCCAAGACAGACTGTATGGAAAAGCCACTATAAGTAGCTTAGATGGGCCTGCCATTTGGAAGGGGTGGGTCTCAGTGAATTACCAGGACAGGGCTAAAAGTCTTAGCCCAGTTAATGAAGACTCAGATAGGTGCCTGTCTGCATCTACATGCTAAGTACAGGAGATGGCTCAACAAAAGAACAATGGCTTCCGTCAGCACTTTTGACTAGCTGCCTCTCCAGCCCTTGCCTTGAAGCCAGACAATTCAAGTTCCTCCCTATATGGCCCTGGTGTTTTCTGAGCTGCTGCCCCAGCACTGCATCTCAGAGTGAGTGAGCCCATCAGTGACTAAATCTGTCTGTGGGCCCTTTAAGAGCAATGCCTGGGACTCCAGCCAGCCACCATCTCACTTAACCATGATCTCTGCTGGTTCTCAAAGCTAGAAGTTATGGGGACTTCTCTTCTTGGCACTGGTACCCCAGCTGAGAAGCCTGGTGTGGGGGTGGGAACCCCTCACTCCTCGGGAGGAACCTCTGCAGCTGAGATATCCTTCCCAATTTTTAACCACCACATGTGGGTGTGAGCCCAGCCCATTCTGTGTCTCCGTCCCTCCTTCCATTCTCGATATGGCTTCTCCTGTATGTCCTTAGTTATAGAACTTCTGTTTAGCCAGTCTTCAGGTGGTTTTCAATGACGGTTATTCTGAAGTTTAGCTGTAATTCTGGTGTGGTCTGGGAGGTACTGAGGACAGTGTTTACCTGTCACCTTTGAACTTTTACTTTTAAATGTATATTCTTCAGTGCTATTTGATTTTTTAAAAAACAATAAGCATGTATTAATAAATAAAATAATGTAAAAATGAAACACTCTTTCCAAACCCAAGCAAAACAAAACCAAAGAACCAGTTTAATTAGGAAACGATGAACGTGTAAAAAGACTATGGAGAAGACTGAGGACTATTTTAGGTCTAGAGTTTTGGAGGCTGATTGATTTATTTACAAGGTCAAATTTCACACTCAAAATTTGCAATTCTATTCTTTGATATAAAATGCATTACTGACATTTTTTAAAGTAAACATGGAATGAGAAGACAGATTTGCAAAGTGTGACTAGAAAAGAGGTAGGTGAGAAAGGTGGAAAAAGATTATGACTTTTTTCTTATGCATGGAGTATTTATATGCAAAAGACAGAGATTTTCTTCTGGGAAAAGAAGTAAATTGCTAGAAAAACGGAGATAGTGCAGATATTTTTTTTGGTTCATTTTGTATTTGACCACCAGGTGGCTGTTTGGAGTGTGACTTGAGATTAAGAAAGCCTGTGTTGAGAAGAAGGTATAAGCAACTTGCCAGATCTCTGAAGTGATTTTAACATCGAGAGGACCAATGATTCTGAAATGAAGCTACACAGAATAAGAAAACAGTATAAAAAATTTGTTTTCTAAATAATAAAAGAATAATTAAAATAACAAGTCTTTTTGCTACAGTCTATCAAATTTGTTTAATGCATTTTTAACAAATATTTTCCTTAATTTTCTAATTTTGGGTATGTAGTTGATAAGAAAGTATGCCTGAGTTTACTACTTAATTTATCTCAGATTCAGGGGATAACATGTGGCCAGGTATAAAACAGGAACTAATGAATTCTGTTTAATGAGAAAATGTAATTAGGGAGTTAGGCTACGTTTCAATCTAATTCTAAAAAGTACAATTCTTAGTTCAAATTTAGAGTAAAAACGTGGACAATATTTAAAATTTTCTCTTAGTCTATTTTTGTCCAATCCTTAGAACAGTTTAAAAATTGACTTCAGAACAACAAAAACAAACAAAAATTGAATTCTCTGCTCTAAGGGCAAAGACGTAAAATGACAGTATATATACTAGCATTTTTCAATAGATATAATGGAAGTCCAATATGTAAAGATTTTCAGTAGTCACTTTAAAAAAAGTAAAAACAGGTTAATTTAAAAATATTTTCATTTGGTCCGACATAGCTACACTATTACCCTTTCAATATGTAAGCAATATAAAGTTACTAATAAATGGTTACTAAAATGCTAATTTTTTAATGGAAATATTTTATCTGTATTTAGATATAAAATTTATAGTTGAAAAAGCAGTTTTACATATTTAAGTTATTCCTAACATACTTAAAAGTTTCTAATGAGTGAAGTATCAGTTTTTAATACAAATTAGTTAAAATTAAATGAATTTTAAAATTCAGTTTCTGGATGTATAAGCCAAACATTAAATTCTCAATAGCCAAATTACTAGTGGCTACCATATTGACATCATTAAGTATAAACAATACAAATATACTCAAATTTCCACCTTATTGCCAGTCAGGTATGTGCTGTGAGTTGTTTTCTTTAATAGAGATCAATTTATAGTGCCCCATTTACACATATTTTCCAGTCTATCCTGTGACCAATGTATATTTTTAAAGACAGCTTCCTAGTATTTGGATTCCTAATATTATGGTTTGTGCAGGGAAGCTAATTGGGTTATAGAGATTATGTGAATCAATGAATAGCAAGCACTGTTCCACTGAGCCAACCGAACAGAAAATACAATTAAGTACCAGAGTTGGGATATGATATAATGTTCTCATATAACAATCTCAGAGTAGCACAGAGATTTTCTAATAGTTAAAAATGTTTTCTAATTTTAGCTTTTATAAACTGAGTTTGAGTTATAAGATTTGTGAAAATTATGAAACAAGGCAGTCTCAATAACTGATGGTTGCTTTAAGTTTCTCTTATTTTATATAAATATATGAATAAATAAAACAGTAAGAATAATCAGAACAAAAAAGATTAACAGTTACAGAATTCAATGTATTACTCTCTCAATAAAAAAAAAATCCATACTGTTTCACAGAACATAAAAGTTAAACAGTGCATGTTTCCTTACTGTTGCAGTTTTACCTCATGTAAAGCTTTTGCCTCCTGTAAATTTTGTATGCTGACTTTGAAACCATAAGTATTGTTTAAAGACGGTCCATCAATCTGAGAAGTTTCTTTCTTTGGGGTATTTACTGCTGCAAATTGATTCTATTAAAAAAAAAACAACAACAACACACAACCAGAAAAAAATAAATGAGCAATCATTTTCTTTCTTTTGATTATTCCTATTTATGAAATATGCTTTATGTGTTTAGTAACACATGATAAACTAATATCTCTTCAAATCCAAAAAGGAACCATAAGTATTTTATTAACATTCTTTTCATGCTAGTAATTCAAGACATCAGAACTGGATATATGTAAAAATATCTGATATAATCTGTAAGCAAACCATAAGTTAACCTTTGAGTTTATGAGCCTCAAATACTAAAAATAACAGTCTTATAGAGATTTGACATTTATACTACATGGACATTTATCTTCACCTCTCTTGGAAGTATGATAAGCAAGCAAGCAATGTATTTGCAATGAATTTGGCTAAAGTTTATAAAAGATGTGAAATTCTGGATTTGTATTTTACCCTAACACTGTATGAGTCTGAAGGATGAATTAAAACATAAATAATCTTTAAGGGTTTAGAAATTATCTAATTTTTAAAAACTATTTTTTCTGATTTCCAAATCCATCAACCACTTTCCCAAAAATGTTGATTTATATCCACACCACACTGGTTTTGTTTTTAATATAGTTTGTAATCCAACAACAGTGCTTTAAAAATGAAAAGTTTAAAAATGTATTTATAATCTCAAGATAAAAATACTAAAATATATTTTATGTAGTTCATGACATTTATGAGAAGCAGACAGTGTGAAAGTGATTTTTATCATATATTTCTAAGGATACATGTCCAATATATACTTTTTCATATAACCAGATATTTTTAGGTTAAGTTTTACCATATTTTTTGTATTTGAATAAAGATATTTATGAATTCTCAGCATTTCAATAGTAAATAATGCTGTTTTCCTTTGTTATTTAGTAAGATTAACTTAAAAAAAATCACTAATGTTATATTTGAGAAAAAAATAAACCAAGAAAAAGGATATATTTTTGGTGGGATCAAAAATCACTTACTTGAGCTCTGCTGTCATTGGATTGTTCTGATTTTGCCAGTAATCAGTTAATGTATTTGTATCCTCATAATCCACATTTTGGCTATCATATTCACTTTCTCTGTAATATTTGTATTTACATATAAGAATCTTTTAGATCCCAACAACAAAAAAACTAAAAAAAAAAATAGGCAATTTCTTGTTGTCTCAAAGATATGTAAATAAAATGATGCAAAAATAATAAAGTAAAAAAAATTGAGACACAAAATGATCAATTATCTAACTGAAATCTAAGAATAAGAATGGATCTTCCACTGATCTTTAAATATGATA
Organism: Macroglossus sobrinus; assembly: GCA_004027375.1. Lineage (NCBI taxonomy): Eukaryota > Metazoa > Chordata > Mammalia > Chiroptera > Pteropodidae > Macroglossus > Macroglossus sobrinus. The sequence continues at coordinate 1,054,303 of PVKZ01000001.1, read as the reverse complement.
GTATAGTTACCTTTGCTTGTGTTAATAACACTCTTCTATGAGTGTCAGTATTACTTCTTTTCCTATGACTCAATTTCTGCGTTTTTGGCTCTGTGGAAAGAAATTTCATAATTAACATATACATCGAAATGACCTGCTTCTGTTTTAAAATTTTTTGTTGTAAACTCTTAAGTACCATTTGAATTTATCCTATAAATTTCCCCCAAAGACTTTATAAGTGAAACTAGGTCAATTAAAACTTCTGATCCCCACCAAAATAACTTTTAATTTTTAATAAAAATATTTAGATTTTAATTATTCTGTCATTATCTTAATCATTTAATTCATTTATTGATTTCTTTATCAAGTATTTAGGATGATGAAGAAAAGACACCATCTATACCCTCATGAGATTTAGAGACAATGAGAGTCATCAAATACATATATAAAATAAAATTATAACGAGTAAATACAAGAAAGGGGAATGGGAATTTTGATATAGTTAAGAAGTTAGGAAGGCTTTTTTGAGCTGAAGTAGAAAGAAGGTAGTAATAATTAAGAATAAGCAATTAACTGATTCAGAGCAAAAGGCCTGGAAATTGCTAAGGATGGGTAAGGAGGCTAGGGTAGAAGACCAGGAGACATGACAGCCTGACCTAGGTTATGGTGGGAGAAGTAGAGAGATTTGGGTGATTTAGGGAAAAAAAGGTGATAGAACTTGGTAATGGCTTGGAAACCACATAATGGGCAGTGAGGGAATTAGGTGGGTGTTACAAATAAATCCCATGTTTCTGACTTGTATAACTCAGTGACAGAAAGATGTTGGTACTAATGAAGAAAACTGAAAGAGGATCCTGATGGGTTTCTATTTGTGGACACGTGTGCTGCGTGGTTGGTGGTGAATGTATGCAGTGAGATCATGAACTAAGTTAAAAAAAAAAAATACTGACCTTGTGGTGCCTTTGAGCATTCAAGTAGAAATGCCAAATAGGCAGGTGGATGTAGTGTTCTGAAGCTTAAAGAGAATTCTGAATGAAAATTTAAATTTGCGAGTTATCTCTAGTAATCCTGTGGGCAGGAATTAGATCATTTAGGGAGAGAATATAGAATTAAGGGTATAGAAGGCAAAAGGCTAAGCCTTAATAAATTCCAACATTTAGATGAGAATAAGATTTAAAAAAAAAAAAGCAAATAGGAAAACAGAGGAGTAGGAGAAAAGCTAGGGGGAGAAGGAGCTCTAAGAAGAAAGGTATAGACAAAGGATAATGATTGCTTAAAGGGCACATGATAGGAAGACTGAGAAACATCCACAGGCTTTAGCTACATGCAAGAGATATACTGATGAAATGGTGGGAAAAGAATCCAGGTAAGAGTGGGCTGAGAAAGAGTCAAAGGTAAAGAAATGGAGTTGTCAAATTAGAGAAATTTTTTGAGAAATCCTGCTTTGAAGGAGAGGAAAAAGTAGAAGCTGGCAGGTAAAGCAGTTGCTGGCTTTGTTTCTACTTTAAAGTGTGGGAGAGATATGGATATATATTAATGGGAAAGTGAGAATGGGAAAAATCAAGTTGAGAAGAAGGTAAGGTTTCTGAGAGGGCTCTTCTAAGTTCATCCAGAAGCCAGAAGATAGGATAAAAGCAGATTTAAGGAAATCTCACAGCAGAAAGATAAAAGTTTCCATGTGATGATGTCTTTCCAAGACGAGATAAAATAACAATACTCTCATTAGCTGAGCTAAAATTTCATTTAAAAAGGCTTTATTTTTATTAACATAGTCTGTTTTCATTTCTAATCTTTGAAGAACAATTATGGAGTCTCTCTGTGATTTATAACTTACCTGTTGATAAAGGGCTAGAGCCAGTTGCTTCAGGAAGCCTTTCCCGAAGTTTTCTCTGTATGATTGGTGTACTATGAAGGCAAAGTGATTCACACATCCCAGTTCTTGCCCTAACATTAATGGGAGATATTACTAGAGGTTCCTGAGGCTCACTGCAAGGGCTTTTCTGTATACTGTCTTTTACCGGCTTTAAGAAGTTCTCAATAGTCAGGGAACATAGTTCCTCTACTGATGAGGGTATGTCATCTCCATTCAATGTTTTGGAATCTGGGGATGCTGCCTGTTGCCAGGGTGGAATTAATGGAGAATCAGAGGAGCTATAACTAACATAACAGTCATCATCATCACCTTCATCTTTATCAGGATCATATGCAGAAGCAACCAGTGGCAGCATCTGACTTTCACTTGCAGTTTGACTGCATTCTGTGGTTGGCACTTGTAAAGCAATCTGAGCATTATCAACATCTTCCTTGGTATGTGCTGTAGTGGGGAGTATATGTGGAGTTGTATCCATTTTTGGAGGCACTACAGGTTTGTCATCTGGATTAACTGAAGAGCTGAAGTTCTCAGCAGATTTTATAACACCAGTTGGCTCAGTTTTAGACAGTTTCTTGGAACGTACATATTCTTCTTTGGCTTGAAGCCATGCTTGAACCAGTTGTCGACTTGGGGCACATTTGCAAGGCATAATCACAATTTTCTTATCTTCAACCATTTTATGGCTATCACTTGACTCTTTATTGACAAATCCCTGGCCATTACGAAGAGGTGACCCTGGTCTTGGATTTTGAGTCATTGCTGAGAATGCTGTTTTCCACAGACGAAGTCCTTCCAAAGAAAAGTCTCCTTCAAACTCAGCTAGATCATTTGGAAGTCGAGTTTCTACCATGAGAAGCCGTCCACCGATCTCCCTATAAACAACATATTTTACAACAACTGTTTTGTGTCAAAGAGCAATTACCAAAATATTTATCTTCCTATCCTAGAGATCTTTTAAGTTTTCTACTGGAGTCTTAAAAATGCCCATCTCTTCCTTCCTTTTCCATACCACCCTACATACAATTATTTTATACAGGTACACTCTATCTTTAATCTCAATATGCTTTCCCTCACAGGTACATGACTATAAGTTAATTTCCTTTGGAAAATCATCATTAATACCAATGAAACCTTTTCTTCAAGGAGATGGTGCAAACTTATCAGATTGCCTTCCTCTATTCATTTCAAATAATTTTCCATTATCACCACATATCAATAAAAACAATGGAAGAATTTATCATTGGAGACCACATCCCTGGATTTTATCTATAGCTTCTTTCTACGTTCTCTAGACTCTATAGTAGTTTAGCAAAGCCAGTCAATTCATATGAATCCTTGTATCCCCCAGCCAATTCTCTCAAACTTTGAAAACACACACACAATTGAGGTAAATTACCATAATTCTTTCTCCTCTTTAATTTACATGGCAAGGTTGAACACTATCATAAGAATTAGGAGTTGGCAGAGTCCACAGGATGCATAGCTTAAATGCTACTAATACATATATATGTGGGGAATCACTAAATAAAGGGTAGCCTGGTTTAGTTTCAAATAGTTATAAATATTAAGCTAAATCTTTAACACATATCTATTGGTGCTATTTCTGCCTCTGCAGCATCACATCTAGTTTTCCTTCCTTACGATATGTCTTTCACAGATATGAAGAGAGTTCTTAGTTTTTCAATTACTTTTCTTAGGGTATGGTTTCCCAGATGTCCTGGTCATTCTCTAAATAAAACTTAGAACTAGATTCATGTTTTCTGATTTGGAGTTAAAGGAAGAGCATAAGGGTTACCATAGTTCCTTTTCCTCTTTTTATAAAGATTCTGGCCCCTTCCAGTTAACCATACCCAGTACCTACCATGTTCCTTGTGCCCACCTTTCAACTACATGAAAAATTAAAAGTAGAATGATTGCTACTGAAGAAACTGAGTACATATGCTATGTGATCATACCCAACTTAATACTTTGATACAGAAATCATAATAAGCCTCAAGATAAAAAATTGGTGAGGCATAGTAGATTCAGCTTTCTTGAACGTTGTCAGCAGCATGCTAATTGCTACAACTCATCTCATAAGATATGTCAAAAGCCTTAAATTTTGTAGTAATCTTACTTTTAGGGCGACAAGAAAAAACTACAAAATACAAGAAATGATTTATGAAGAAGGTACTAACCACATAATTAGAAAAATAGAGAATGATCTTTCTGTCCAATAATATACACAATAGAATATTATGCAGCTATTAAAATGACGTTTCATGAAAATCATTAATTTATAAAATATTATAAACATTAAGTGAATAATGAATTTGAATATAATACTGTGACTACAGTATGGCTATATTTCATAAAACAAAACTATATATATTTTTAAAAATAAAAACGTATTAAAATATTAGCGATTGTCACTAAAGAAATGCTGTGATTTTTATGTCTTTTATATTTGCTAAGTTTTCTATAATGAATACAGATTTATATTAAAAAATCAAACTTTTTCAAACATGACTATCATCCTATTTCGCTATAGAATGCATGTCAAAGTTAGACAATTAACTGAAATGAAGAGTTAATGACTAGCACCTAATCAATTAACTAAGAATTAAAAAGATGTGAAAGGCTAAGGCAGAAAATAATACTTTGATTAAAAAATATACCTTAACGATTACTGATAGTCAAAGGCCCCCAATAATGGAAACTAATGTCTAAGGAACAGACATTCATATATACTGGAAGCAGAGTCCTATTCATGTTAAAAGATCACATGAGGGACTAAGCAAAACAAAACAAGAAAACAAACTATAAAACTGTGTGTCAGGAAGTGAGGGGGTGGGGTGGGGAATGTTTCTGTCCTTCACATCAAATCCTTAGAGGAGGGAACATTTTATCTCACCTCTTTCTTAATTGGATTCCTGTAGGAATTATTGCTAATCTGCTTGGTAAAAGCCTAGCATTCACTGTGTCTTTTTTACTAGGGTCAGGAACACAATACTGCTAAATGTCAGTGCATACATGCAGTGCGGCCTCTTGCCTTAATTGGTTCTACATATCTCTTTCCACCATTTAGACTAAATAGGGCCTGCCTCAGTAGTACTAGCTAACCTCCTCTGCTTCTAACTGGGTGACTGAAATGAAATGCCTCTCTCTGCAACAGGTTAGGCAAATGGGATCAAAGACACAGGGGACAGGACAAAGAACCATCACTTAAACCTCCTGGATTAAGTCATGTTCCCTAATTTAGCTCTTATTATATATGCTCTACCTTGGTGATGCAGGTGGTACAGGACACCTAATTAACTACCAGTTTATAAATAAACCAGCACTCTGATCCTTGCCCATTCTGCTATTGGCTATGCGTATCTGTCTATCATTTCTCTGAAAAGATCCTTAAAAGAAAGAAGAGATAATGGGAGGCTAAGTCCATCTTGTACCCTTGATAACTGTATAAACTAACAATAGTAACAGTATGACTAAAAATGCTGACAACAAGAAAAGAAAACCGTGTATGATAGAAACTAAATCTTCATTACATATATCATAACCACCTAAATTATATAAATGCTCATTTTCAAACTTTTTAAAGTCTTTAAAACTTGTAAGTTTTCCATTTTAGAAATAAATACCATCTTAAAATGATAACTGTAATACTTTTAAAGTATTATCACATCTAATTTGTCATCATGTCACAGTAAGCCTCTGCATCTCTAATCCTTAAGAGAGACAGTGTTAAAAAATTAATCTAAGACCAACACTCATCTACTTAAATAAATTTCTCTAGGTGTAACCACTCTGCTAGTCTGAATTTTATTTTTTTATTATTTTTTATTTTTATTTATTTTTGAATTTTCTTGATAGGTCCATAATTATCAATAGCTTTCACAATGATATACTAACAAATGCAGTATCACAATCAGAAAAGTAGCAGTTAGGTACCAAATGTTGTTATATACATTATAATTATTCAGAGTGACCCCAGGAGAAAATATAATTCTGATTACCTGGGCTTTTCTGGTACATCAGAAGGATTACTGCAAAATGGTTCCTGGTAAATAGTTTCTGAAAGGTCATGATCCAACAAAGTTGCCATAATTTCTTCCCTACTAGGTGGAGACATAAGTGGTTTCAGAATGTGAACAGTTCGAGGGGTGAAAATGCCATTTTTAGATTGAGAGGGAGAGCTGGTAGACCTTGGTGAACTATCAGGAGTTGGTGTCAATATATCATTATTTCTTGAAACATACAATTCTAAATCTTCAGAGGCTGCATCCACAAGTTCACCATCAGGGGAGGAGAGTATTGTAGTAAAAGAGGTATTGACTGAGTCAAGAGACTGTCCCATTTCTTCTCTGGTATGATCTTGAATCCAATCTGAATTGCCAGGCTGTGAGAGGCTAAAAAACACTTCTTTACTTACAGAACTCCTACCCAATCTGGATTTTTCATTTACACAGTCCTCTGCCTGCTGGACACAGAAAGAATCCATTATTGAATTAGACCGAGTTGTTAGAGGATGAAAGCTGTTTTTCCACTGGTTGTGGCGATGCTTCTCATTGTTCTCTATGGATGATTTCTCAAACAGTTCAGGACTTAGAGTGCCGGATCTAATCCAAGAGGTTGAGTCTGCGGCATGATGTTTGTCTTCGTCACACTTCTGGTTATTATGACTTAAAAGCTCAGTTTTTTCTATAGTTTGTCCTGGGAAAAGATCCTGAACTGCATCACTTAGGAACTTCTGAGGCAAATTCTGATCAGCGGGGACAAACTGACTTCCAGAGTAAAAGCTACAAAATCCAGTTTGACCAATTGTATTAATATCAAAATTATAATTATGTTCAGGAGACAAGCTATCTTCAAGTGAATAACAACTTTCAAAACCTGGATCTGAAAAAAAGATGGGACTATCATCTGATAGGGAGTTCTCCAACTGGCCAGAGTTTTGTAAATTTAGGGAGTCTACTTTAAGAAGTTTGGGAATTTTTTCTTTAGGTTTTGTACTTCTGGGAGTTCGAGGTTTTCTTGGAGATGTTATTGATCGTGTTCGTTTAATTGTTTTGTTATGCTCATGGGAAACAGAAATATTTTGGGTTGGTTGATGTTTATTAGATAATGGGTCTTGCATAATATCTGCATTTTGCGCTTTCTGCTGTCTTTTCTGTAACAATTCTTTTAGAACTGCCAGTCCAGACTGTCCTTCGCCAAAGGCTGAAGGTGTTGACACATTTTGATTTTTACACTGAGAAAGTGCTTTGGTTTGTGAAATTGCTTCTGACAGTGATCTCTGTTTTACCCTTTCAGGTTTAAAATTTGACATACCTAAAATAAAGCCCCTTTGTTTTTGCTCCCATGCTATTTGTTTAATTGGACTTCTCAAGGAAGTTACAAAGCAATTATTAGGCATTTGGCTTTCCTCTGAAGCTGCATTTCCTGGAGAACAAGTTTCACTGTGCTTTGACTGTTCTGCCATGCACACAATCTGCTGCTGACTGTCTTTGCAATGCAAAACATTAGGGGCATACGCCGGGTCTGGCTTTGATTCTAGGGAATTATGACATTCATTTAACTTTCCGATAGATGACAAATAGTTCTGTATATTTGCATTCTCTTCTGTTTTTGGAGACATTATACCCGAAGACATTTGTTTATTCTGTGCTACCTGAGACAAATGGTTGGAAAGGTCAAATATATTTTTTTGAATCAAGGTTGATTCCTTTAGAGTAAACAAAGCACTCTGATTATGAGACCTCTGAACATTAACTTTTGAGATTCCAGGTCCCAAAGAATTACAAACGAGTGATGAATGCAAATCATCTCGTGAACTGGAGAATGTCTGCAAATCTACAGGCTTCTTGCTTTCTAAGAAAGAAAAGCAGCCAGATAAATTCTGTTGTACATGAATTCCAGCGGTTTGGGGAGCTGAAAGGGAATGATCTATAGCAGAGCCCATTAGTGACACATCTTTCTGTTTAAAAAGTAGTTGAGAGCCTCCAGAACTATTTGAGGTCTCAGACACATTCTGATGTTTCAGCACAAACTTAACTTCAGTACCAGACTGAGATTTTATTTTTTCGTCTTTAAGTGTTATGTGCTTTCTCGATGCTTTCTTATTTTTTTGTTTCTGTTTTGCTCTCGGTTTCTTTTTTCCATCATCTACTAGTTTATTTGTATGATTTCGTTTGTTCCTTTTCTTAGTAACTACAGAGGGGTTAACAAGCTTTGTTTTTGACTTCTTCACCTGTGCTCTTGCTCGACTGTTTTTTTCTATACGGGGATTAACAGTTCTGCTATTATATGCATTAGGACCCTTAAAAATCATTGCTTCTTTATTTGCAGCAGCTATAATTTCTTCAGCTCTTGGATCTGTGGGAGACCAGCAGCGAGGTGGAGAAGAATTGATGGGACTTGTGCTTCTCTCAGAAAGAAAACCTAGTTTAGACATAACATCACTATAATTCAAGTCACAGTCTTCGGTTTCAGCATTATAAGATGGTGAGGGAGGAGAAAGAATAGCATGTGACCGTTTTTTCCTAAAAGACAAAGTTCTTTTAATATTTTCACTATTTGTCCTTTGTTGCTTACCAGTTTTTTTCTTAGCAGACTTATGTTTTGTTTTTCTTCTGTGACTTTTCTTTGGTGTTAGTGGATAAATAGGATATTTGGTTGCAGGGGAGTCAGGAACTTTTGGCCAAAAATCCTTCAAAGGTGCAAGCTTTTTATATAGTTCCAGTTTTTCCTCTGTTAATATTACTTGTTTTTCTTTAGAGTCTATTTTTCCTAACTTCACAAGCATATTTTTTCTCCCTCTAAATCTATTAATAATAATATACTTTATAATAACAGGGGGCAACTTTTTAGACATTTTTCTTCGTTTTCGAGATTTAAGAGTTCCATCTAAACTTTCACCAATTTCCACAGGATGAGGTAGGCTAATTTTTGAGTTGTGTGTTACAAAACTTGACTCACTATCTTCAGTCTCATAATTTACCTTGCGTTTGGCTCTAAGTGTATATTTATTTCCATGTAATCCAAAGGACTGCTCAGTTTCTAAGGTTCCATCTCCAAAGTGACAGTCTATAAAACTGTCTGTAGGTGTTTTATTTTCAAAAGCTCCACGGGTGACTTTAATTAAATCACTGGCCAATACATTATTCTTCTCAGAATTGCTATTACAAGGATTATTTTGTATACAATTATCTTTTGTAGATCCAGTCTCATTAGTTTTGGTAGAAGTCTCTTGATGACCCATAAGTTTCTTTTTATTCATTTTTAACCGGGGCTGTTTACTACTGGGTTGTAGTTTATATGTGACAGGAGAGAGTTTCTGTGGTCTACTGAGACAATTAGAAAGAACAACACTGGGAAAAAACATATAATGTGCTGCTTGCTGGCTGAGGTTTGGCTTTTCTGTTTTATGCTCTTGAAATTCTTCATATCTAATTTTAAGTTTATTTAGTCCACTTTCATCAGTAATGCTATCGAGAGAATGTACCATAGTTCTATTCTCCCCTGAGCATGATAGCAATTCGCAATTTTCAGTTAATGATGAAGGGAATAAACTATTTAGAGCTGTGCTGTTTCCTTTTTCATTTCCTTCACAAGATGATTTATTTTTTGAATGACTTAAGTCAGTAAAGTTGAAAGAATTTTTGCTCAATGTACTTTCGCTAGTGTGACGGTTCATATGTATAAAGGGGGCTTCCTTATCAGTTTTTCTGATGTTTGTATACTTTCTACTTGGTACTTGTCTTGTAACAGATGGAATATCTTCTTCGTAATCAAAAATACTACTTTCACAGGAAGATACTGGGGGCATTTCTTTCTTACAACTTTCTTTATGAGAGTTTTCTGAATGAACAGTACTGCTTAAAGATCTAGGGTATTTCATAGAGTAAGTGCTTTCATTTGTAAAAGAAGCAACTGAATGATCTCGATCTTTTTCTATGCTGTTTGGCTGGGAAAGGTCTTCAATTAAATCTTCCTTGTTCAAAACGTGGGAAGAAAGGGCACTTGTGTGTTTACACTGAAAGGTAATCTTAGCAGAAGATGAGGGTTCTAATGTAGCAGCATCTTTGTGAAAAATGGAAGGTTTTACTGATAGCTTGCTTGTTGCAATCACAGAAGAGTGGGTTCTAGAATTTTCATTGTTCAATGGATTGTCTGAAAAGAAAGAAAAAAAATTTATTTCACTCCCACTCTTTATTTAAAAAATATTGTCCCATGATACTATCACCATGAAAGAAATTATATGAAATTAAGTCTGTATGTCTATTATGGTTATAGCAACAGAAAGATTATTCCTAGTATTAGGATAAGAACTCAATATAAATAAACAAGAGTTAGTTACATTTGGTTATCAGTCATTATTTTAAACAAATGTTCCTTTGATCATAAATAGGTTATATTAATATTCAGTGGCTTTTAGGGAAAAATACGGTGACCTTTAAAATTTTTCATAACATATGCTTTCCACCATCACTGTAATAAGCTGAGCATATTATGGTTTCTTATGCAAGTTAAAATTTAAATTAGTGACTAACAAATGTTATAATCTTGAAAATGACAAAAAATTCTATATCTACATTTTTTCAAAGGAAAAAATTCTGTAGGACAAAATCTAACAATATTTTATAGCCTCAATCAGCCAACTGTATAGAAAGTATAATTACAGCTCCAAAATCAAAAATATTTCAGCCTCTAAATTATGAAATGCTCACAGAACACTTGTTTACGTACCACTATTTTCATCTGCAGTTCCATCTAACTGAGGTATAGAAAGATTGGCTAGAAGCAAACTGTTATTACTCCATTCCATTTCTTCTTCTGAAGATGAATCATCCTCTTCTTCGGTTGAGCTCCTATGGGTATTTCGACACAGTGATCTAGAAAATATTAAGATTTATTAGTGAGTATGATAATTAAGAAAATACATGTCAGACTAAAATAATTTGTCCAATTTGATACTATAGTAGTAAAACTAAATAAAAAAGATCTGAAACTTACAACTTTAAAAAAAGCAGCTTTACTTTGTTCCAGTATCATGTCCTACAAAAAGTTATTGTAAATAGATTTTATAATTCCTTTCATATGAGCTAGAAAATACCATCATTCCTGTACTCAAAGCTCTACAATATCCTGAATTACAAAATCTAATCATGTTCGTATATTCTCCCCTTTATTCTATCATTACACACACACACACACACACACACACACACACACACACACACACACACACAGCTTAAGGGAACACAGTAATTTAAAAAAAAGAAGTGGCATATTTTAAAAAGTCTCCATAAATACAAAATCACTACATTATGAACTGGAAAAAACAAATGATAAGGTGAGCAAATGGGTATTTGGGTTAGGCTAAAAGGAGAACAACAGGAATCAAAGAGGGGCTAGGAAGTAGTAAAGGTATTGAGTGAATCCAGTAGTGGCTATAAAGTAGGATTACTAAGGAATTCAGATAAACTGTTAAGTCCAGGTGGAGACTCTCTTTAAGGTTTATCTCATATAGATGAAAAATTTTCACTAGATGCTAGCTTGATACTTTCTCTTCTATCTGGCTGGGTAAACTTTCTAACCATACCCAATTTGTTCTTTCTCTTGTCTCGAGAATTTGAAAATATCCCTTTATTATACATGGAATAGTTTCTCCATTAAGCCTTTGCCAAATCACAATTTGTCCTAAAATTATTCTTTTAAGAGCTGAGTTATTAGAAGTTATCTCCTCCAATTTTCTATTCAATGCAAAACCTTATTTTTAATATATTCAACACAGCCCTGCTTTTACATTCTTGGTATAAGGGGCCTGCTGTTGCATAGAGTAATCTTTTCCATTGTTAGTGGCTCCAATTGTTAGTAAATTTCTTCCTATATCATACAAAAATCTCTTTCCAACTTCTGTATATTCTTCCTGCTTTTGTCCTCTGTAGCCATATGTAGCAGGTTTATGCCATTTTCTACATTATAACCTTTAAAATATTTGAAGGTTACTTATCATTTGTCCCATAATTCCTCTCTAATTAGACCAAACTACCTATTTTTTCTACTGATCTTCAAAATGTACAGAATTCACAGATCCTTCTAGTTTTCTTCCTCTTCTTTCTCTTTACTTTCTCAGTATTCTTAAAATATGGTATATTCTTAAGGCAGAATATAACATCCAATATACAAGTAGAATTAAAGACTCCTTTTCTAGATATTATACTTCTATTATTAAATCTCTCTAATATACATTTATAAAATATTTAGATTTGTTTTCCCAAGGTTTATCTGTGCATGGTTTTCAGAGAATTCGTCCGAAGAACACATAAGCATTAATTATTCATGGAATAAACCATGCCTATTATTTTAAACAGCTTGATAACAAGTAAATAATAACTTTGTAAAAATTTTATACTATATATTTGAATGTGTATCTATTTAATATAGGTATAAAAATATAAACTAAACAAGATATAATCTAAAAAACTGGAGAAGTGCTAATGATTCATTGAAAAAAATAAAAGGGACAATACCAAAATAAAAAAATGAGAGAAAAAAAACACAAATGGAACAAGTAAAATGATACAAAACCAACAGAAACATCAAATAGTTAATAAACTTTGCTAAAATATGAAAGAAGTAATCAAATTTATTATAGCAAGACAAATATATCAAATAAATACTACAATTATTCTATTAATAAAATCCAAACTCTGTTAGAATAATGTTATCTCGGTTACAGCTGGTAGCCAATAATAAAATTCACCATTTAAGCAAACATACAACACTTATTGTGCTCTTAATAAAGTAATATCTATGGATCCCCCACAGAAATTGTTAAGCCCATAATAAATTGAAGGTCTATTTAACTGGTTGAACCTAAACACATCACTTTCTATTAGGCTTCGCTTATTTACTTTCAAGATATTTTTGAATCTATATTCTGTCATCCAATGAATTACCAATGTCCAATATTTGTGACAATCTCAATCCAATCTAGAAAGATACCTGGCATACGGCAAGCATTTAAGTGGTTTTTGAATGCAAAATCATGTAAATTCTGTGAACCCATCTAATCTCACAATAGCCATGTACTCTCCTCCACAAGCATGTTTTGTAAGAATTTGTTAAATGCCTACCTGAAATCAAGACTCAATACAATTATTACATTTCCCTAAGTAACCACATTTAAAAAGGATATAAAGACAGTAGAGTATAACTTGAATTCATGAAGGATCCTGATAATCTCTGTTTCCCATTCTAAGTGCCCACAAAGTGTTTATTTAATTATCATAGTCATCATCCCTAGGAGATAGGAGAACAGGACTGGAAGCAAGGAGACTAGTTAAAAAGTGAATCACAGTATTCTAGATGAATGGTAATGAAGGACTAAACTAGGATATGTTGGGAAGGAGGAGGATGAAGAATAGAACAGAGGCTATGGAAACAGATTTGACTCATAGGGCTTAACGCAAAACAGACAGGGGTGTAAAGGAGGGCAAATCAAATGTGATACTGAAATTGCAAATTTCCAAAAGTTGTTGGGTCAAGTGGTATAATTATAGAAATAAGAAACAGAGAAACAAGAATGAAACCATATTATAGCATTGTCTATTATTATTTAGGCTTGCCTATGCTCCAAAAGAGGTTGATGTGATTGAGGGACCACTACCCAACAGGATATTTCATGAAAAAAGTTATACAGTTTATAGAAAAAAAAAAAATAGACAAAACAATGAATAGAATTGCTACAAAGATTAGGAAATATTAGCAAAAACCATTTTATGATACTGCTGAGTGCAAACTGATTAAGAAATCAAACACTGATTCTGTTTGGACTAGGTAAAATTAGGTTTTCAAAGGTCAAGGGGCTAAGTCTTTGAAAGATTTATCACAGTGACATCAAAGGGAACTGAGTATGTGAAAGTAGAACGAAGGTATAAAATATTTTACAGATTTGGAATTTCTTATTCATAGAATGAAAATGGGACTTCTTTGTTGGAGCATATTTAAAAGAGAGAATTCTGATTTATACCAAGATAACAGAAGGAGTTAGAAATTTTATTTTTTACATAATTTCATACATATGTAATATGCATGTACATATGTAATATAGACATACATGTCAATATAATATATAGATTAACCTTTCACCTTTCAATAATGGCTTTGAAAGGGTGATAATATCAAACGTAGACTTTAGACATTTTAGTATTGCCTACAGAAGTTTAAAGAAGAATATTCAGTGTTTCAGGCTCAGAAGCCTAATTTTTTCTACACATAGAGCATACAGCTCGGGGGTAGATTCAAACCAAACAAACTCACAAGAGACTGATTTAGTGCCATCATATTCATTTACCTTGAGAAATGAACCAGTCTGCTTCTAAAACTGACTTGTTTGCCTACTTAACTTAGTTATTGATTTATAACATTTAAATCCTTCAGCATAATCTGAACTATAAGCCATTCCTTGTCTTCAAGTTGACTCTGTAACTGTTGCTCCAGCCCAGAAACAGTTTAACTCTCAGAGGGCATTCTTTTTTTCCAAATTCTGGGATACGGAGGTACATCTGCTTTGTTTCATTTATTACTCATGCATGTTAATACTACCTGTATAAACAGATGACTTCTAAAAGGTTTATGGGGAAGGGGGAATTGGAAGAAGGTGGTTAAAAGGCACAAACTTCCATTTATAAGATAAATAAGCACTAGGGATGTAATATACAACATGATGACTACAGATAGTTACCACTGCTGTATGACATATTAAAATATCTGAAATGATGCAACTTACCTCTTTTTGGCACAACGTTCTTCAATGTTGCTGTCCCATCTCTGAGACATGACCAAACTAAGCTCCATTTCTTCTTTTTCAATTTCTGGTTCATTTTCTTCATCATCACTATTTTGGAGATTTCTAGTATTTCCAAAGGAACAACATGGCGATGACATCCTATTTCTTTCCCCACTATATCCATCATTTTCCAAACCAGCAAGAAGATGTACCAGAGCCTCATCGGGACTACTGTTCACTATAAAACAAGTAAAGTATAACCAACGAATAACTTCAGTTTTCTAAATAATTCAACAATTCACATCAATTATAAAACAACAACAAAATCATAAAAAAATTGGTTTGATTATGCTACCAGATATGACAAATATGTAGATATTTGCTTATAAGCACCATTTGGGCAAAAATCCATTTATTAAACCTAGAACTGCAATGTTTTAGTTTCCCTGCTTCATCCTTACATAAACTAACATTAGCAAATTAATTATAGATATTTGACTCTCAGATCTTCAACTAACATTGATACTGCATTTTTACAAACTTAGGCAAGGTGAAATTATACCTGCTGATGATACATTTGTCAAATGTAATGAAATAAGAATATGCCTCTCTCCTTTTCTTTTTCAATTCCTTAACTTTCTCTAAGGCCCTCTCTTTTAACTGTTTATTTTTTATAACTAGAATGTAATTTAGAATATATATATATATATATATGTATATATTCAGATAGAGAAAGAAAACATTTTAGATTTAAACTTCAAATTTAGTTTTAATGTGGTCTTCGGATGATTTTTTTCTGCACATGCCATTCATTAAAAAAAAAAGTTCCCTACTTCTGTCTAAAATGTTCTTGAAATATGACTGTACAATAATTTTAGTATTGTTCCTACTCAGTCAATTCATGTTCCTTTCAAAGAAAATATAGATAATAGAGATAGGGCACTGTAGAGAGCTATGGTCATATTTGATGCCATATTTCATTTGATACTATAAGAATGAAAAAAAAAAGAGAGAGAAAATCACTATACCAAGCAAAACAAAAGGCATGAAGTTTAGCGCTATTTCTGAAAAAGATGTCAGTCATTTAGACTAAATTAATAAATATGAAATCTAGCAAATAGCAATTAAAAAGATGCAAAGACACTCTGAAATAACTGTCATGCTATACACTAGCCAAAAATTCATTACTTAAAAGAAATTGTTCAGGGAAATTTCTGACACTCACCAAAAAAGAATCAATTATGGTATTTTATTAATGTACTTAATTTGGAGAATTTTAATTCAAAATAAGTACATTTTCCCCCTAAAGCAATATGGTTTTCCTCTAACAAAAGTGAAGTTAAAAAAAAGTTATTTTCTTTCACAATGGTTTTTTAGAAAAAGCTGTGCAGAAAATGAGAAACAAAGCTACTTCATTTACTGTAAGAATCATTTTTGTACTAAGTAGAATAAGGATTTATTGAACATGCAACATTAACCTCTTCAAAGAAAAAAACCACCCCTTTCATATACTAACTTTTACTAAAAATTTATGGTAAAATTGTTACTTACAGAAAACTGGTGACTCACTCAGTCTTTGGGTCAAAGGCTGAAAAGTCTGACTTGTTTCCATGAGGTTCAAAATTGCTTCTTCATTAATAAGAGCTTCCTCCACTTTGTGTCTAGTGTGACCTTAAGATGAAAAAGAACAGAAAACTTTAAAGCAATGGCCTAAACTTTGTGTTTTGAATTTGTGTAATTAAATTCTAAATTGTAATTAAAATATAAACCTATTTAAAATTTTGAAGTGTTAGTAAAATGTTAAATAAAAATATAAAACAAAAGCAAAACAAAACCCTATGAATCACTACATATTTATAATCTTTAGCTTTTTTATTCCTAGTTTGTATTAGTTATATTACTCTGATAAAAATCATTGCACATTAAAATATGCAAAGGAAAAAAAGACAAACTTATTTGAATAAAACTCTTTATTCTCTATGGCTTAAAAATTACAAATATATTCACTGTACATTAATTTTATATTTTTCAGGAAGTTTTTACTTCATGATCTAAAATTACAAGTCCTATGACATGTGATTTTTATAGGAAGTCTAATGTACAGAGGGATTAAGTAATTTTAAGAAAAAGGATAAAATGAATCTTATAATCTAGTCAAAGGGAGAAAGAGAGTTTAATAAAAGCATACTGTAAAAGAAAAAAAGATCATATACAAAAAATGGCAGGCATTTATAAGAGCTAACTGGAAAACAGTTATTTTTTCTGCTTCCAGTATTCAGACTTCAAGTGTTTTCAACAGTTTTCAAAAGAGAGTTAAAAAGCTACAGAAGAAATATTTTCAATACATCCTAGGACATAGCTTGGCTAATAAAGAGTGTTTGATCAAAATGAACAAACAACTGTGAAACAGCTCATCCCAAAACAAGATTGAGAGGATCCATAAAAATAAAGCTGGTTCTGTGAATCTAATAATATAAGAGAAAAGGCTGGCAAGAACAAGAAAAATAAAATAGAAGGCATAAATAAATTATGTTAGAAATAAAAGGGGATGTGCCAAAAGGTAGAAGAGAAATTAAATACTATGAACAACTTTATGACAAAAACATGCAAAAATCAGATAAAACGAATAATTTCTTAGAAAAAACATGATATAAAACCTGTTTCAAACAGAAATATAAAGCTGAGTACACCTGTAATAATTATGGAAATTGAATTAGTAGTTTAAAATACATTCCCTTTACCTACCACCTCTCAACATGAAGTCCACCCACAAAAAAAATATACTAAGTCTGGATGGTGTTACAGATGAGATTTATCAATCCCCAAGAAGTAGATTATACCAATTTAATTAAAATTCTTGAAAAAGAGCTGAAAAAGAGGGAAAACTTTACAATTCACTTAATGGAGCAAAGTGTAGATCTTTCTCAATTATTTTTAAAAAGTTACAATTCTAAACAAAATATTAGCAAAGTAGATATAGTAATGCTTTAAAAAATATACCACATTGTAATAAAGAAAGGTTTATTTCAGGAGTGCAAAGAAACAGTTTAACATTAGCAAATAAAAATTATTTTAAATACCATATTAACAGAATAAAAGAGAAAAACTGATTATTTCAATAAATTCAGAAAACATTGGGTAAAATTTAATATCCATTTGTGATTAAAAAAAAACAGACTTTTTAGCAAACAATAGAAAAGATATTAACCTGATTTAAGTTTATCTACCAATATCTTGTAATAAATTTCATACTTAATGATGAAATATTAGAAGCATTCCCTTTTAAGCCAAGAGACTATTACCATTTCGACTTAAAATTATCCTAGAGTTCTTAAGCAACGCATTAAAACATTTTTTAAAAAGTATGAGGATGGGAAAAGAATCAAATTGTTGTTTGCAGATGATGATTCCATACCCAGAAAATTCAGAGGAAAAGACAGGTAAACTTTTGAGCACTGATCAAAGTTGCTGAAAATTCAGAGGAAAAGACAGGTAAACTTTTGAGCACTGATCAAAGTTGCTGATGTACAAAGGTCAGTGAAGTTTCAAAAGGTCAGTGAAGTTATTCAAAAATAAGAAATTTTTGAAAGATAAAAATTACAAATGAAACAATTATAAGACACCTGGAATATATCTAACATAAGCTATAAAATAATTTTACAAAGAAAATTGTAAAACTTTATTGAAAGATATAAAAGAAGGCCCAATAAAATAAGAAATATATCATGTTCATAGATGTTCCAGAAGTGAAACAATCTGATCCTAAAATAGCATGGGAAAGCTTTCTTAAAAGATCAAAACCAGACAATTTTGAAACTGAAAAAAGGAAAGATCTGCCCTTGCTGTTTGTCAATACTTATAAAGCTACCATAACTACAACAGTATATTAACACAAAGGAATATGAGTAAGGTGGGGGAATAAAGTGGAGGAAAAAAACCTTTTCAATAAGTATGTTGGAACAACTAGGTATTTATTTATATTTAGAAAAACAGATAAAATTAGATCCTTAATATATATGTATATATAAGTAAAATTTCAGGTGAATTAAAGATCTAAATGTGAAAAACCAAAGTGTAAGCAGACATGAGTCTTAAGAATGAAAACTTTCATTACATCAGGGTAGGGAAAAACTCATAAACTGGGAATGAAAACCAAATCATAAAGAAAAAAATTGTTAAATTCGATATTAAAACTGAAGACATGCAAAACACCAAAAAAAAAAAAAGGAAAGAAAGATGGGCAAGAGAGCTAAAAAAAATTTTTCAAGACTGCTAAAGTATAGATCTAGATGGGGAAAAGATATCACTATAATACATATAAACTAACAAAGGCTTAATATCTAGAAAATATAAGGAACTCCTATAAATGAGAAGAAAAAGACTAGTGACCCAATAGAAAATGAGCAAAGAATATACATAAATAATTTTCAGACAAAGAAACACAAATGCTCAAACTTATTAGTAATCAGGAAATACAAATTTAACTAAGAAGATACCATTCAAAGGATCAGAATGATAAAAATTTTTTACATCTGACACTATCAAATGTTGTTGAGAATGTAGGGTAATATAAGCTCTAAAATATTGCGGAATTATAAATTGAGTTACAATTGTTTTATAGGATAATTTTGTAATACTGGCTTTACTACTATAATGTGATTATTTTTATTATTAACATACCTCAATATCCGAAAAACTGAGCATTATAAATAACAAGGCTGATAGAAATTAATATTTAAGGCAAAATTTATGCAACTTTGTAACCAGAGCACTACCAAATCAGTAATTGGTACCTGGGGAGATCATTCTGATCAGTAAGGAAGGCAGCTCAGTGTGGCTGGAGGCTGTCACAGTGGATATTAAAAATGCACAGAAAATAACAGTATAAAAATGCTGGGTACATTTTCATTAGAGTGAGGCTGGAAGATGCTAGGGACAAAGCAAATGGAAGTAGAGCTCTGAGCCAGCAGGCTGGCATTAAGGTGAGCTCAGGAGATGGTGCAATCAGCCATGAGTCAGATATGGCACAATGCAGGAATGCAACTCTGAGGGAGGGAGGAAGCCCTGGGTAAAGGTGCTCACTTTAGTTGTTGCTGTTGTTTCTTTTCCATGCAGTCGAAAGAACCCCTGCTGCCATGTAGCAGTGAAAAAAGAGCTTTTCCTTTTATGCTGAAGGTTGCAATTCTATTCCTACTATTCTGTCTCCTCTGGCCCAGAAAAATTGCATATAAAACAATGTGACTTCTGAGTAAAACTTTCATTACTTTCTTATTTCCCAATTATGTATAAGCTAATTGCATTACATCTGTTAGAGCAGATGCTATCTAGGTAGATACAATACATCCACCTTAAGACTTGGCAAATTACACTTCTATATATCTTCTGTAGAGAAGCTCTTGCTCATAGCCACAAGGTGACAGATATAACACTGTCAATAACAGTGCAAAAGTGAAAACCAACTAACAGTTGTAGAGAAATGGATACAGTTGTTAAGTCTTATAATGGAGCACTAATCAGCAGCTAAAATGACCCAGAAACATGAATGAATAAAAATAGATTTCAAAGTTATAATGTTGATATAAAAACACTCAACATCATTAGTAATGAGGGAAATAATAATTAAAACCATAACGAGATGCCATTTCACACACACTAGGATAGCTATACAAAAGATAGATAATAAATAATCAAGTATTAGTGAAGATGTGGGGTACTGGAACCCTCACATACCACTAATGGGAATGTAAAACCATACAGGCACCTTGGAAAAGTTTGGCAGCTTAGTAAAAAATGAAACACAAATTTACAAAATGACCCAGCAATTTCACTCCTTGATATTGACTGAAGGGAAATGAAAATATATAGTCATACAAAGAGTCATATACAAATGTTTACAGCAGCATTGTTCTTAAGAGCTAAAAAATGAAAACTCAAATATCCATCAACTGATGACTGAATTAACAAAATATGGTATATTCATACAATGTAATATTATTCAGCAATGAAAAGAAATAAAATATTGATACTACAGTATGTATGAACGTGAAAACACTATACTAAATGAAAGACACAAAAGATGAAACATTGTATGATTTCATTTATATTATATATCCAAAAAAAGGCAAATCTTGAGAGACAAAGTAGATTAGTGGTTAACTGGGGCTGGAGGTGGCAACAGGTTTGACTGCAAATGGACATAAGGAATCTTTTGAGATGAGAGAAATGTTTTAAAATTGTATTATGAAGATATTTGCAAAACTCTGTAAATTTAGTATAAATCACTGAATTATACACTTAAAATGAGTGAATTTCATCTTATATAAATGATAATTAAGTTGTTAAAGAATATAATGCTGAATGAAAAAAAGCAAGTTATTTAATCTATGCCAAGTAGGACACCATTAATACAAAATTTAAAATTAAAATCATAAGATGTGTTATAGATATACAAATATAAAAAAATTAAAATCACTTATGGTAGGAGTTTGTACCAACTTCCGAGTAGTGCTTATCTCTAGAGATAAAGAAAAGGTAAAGGACTGGGAGAGAGGTTTTTGCTATATCAATGATGTTTATTTCAAAGGAAAAAAAAAACTTAGCAAATTCAACCAAATCTAATGATCTCAGTGCTAGATATACTAATGTCTGTTAGGGATGTTAGGATATTATCTGTATACCTAAAAAAAGAAAACCTCACCTTTGCTCAACTCTGTGTCTTTGTGTACTTCTACCATATTAGCCGGTGTACACTGAAGAATTTCAGGAGATAGAACCTCAGAGTGCAATGTTAACTCAGCAGAGAACTCCTGTGATCCATTGCTGTAGTCCACAGATCCTGATAATGTTCTGCTTAATTAAAATACATCTTTTATAACAAACTAGATGACAAAGTAATAAAATAGTTCTGAGATCTATAATAAATAACCACTTACACAGAGAAGTCATTCTGTTTGAGAATTTCCTGAAGTTTCTTCTGAAATTTTTTTTCACTCTCTGTTGCCGGCACAAACCTGCGATCTTTGAATTTTAAAAGTGCATTAAAAAGATTTAGATGGCAAATGAATGAAATATTTTCTTTTCTCCTTGAGTAGCTTTAAAAATAGTAGCAATTTCCTAACTTTCTATTGACACATATAACACCACCTAAAAGTAGTTCTATTATAAAATCAAACAAAAGAGAAACAGTTGTTACTGAAGCTAAAGAATTAAGCACTTAAAGTTAGTTCAAGATTAAGTTCTATAATTTAAATATAACACAGAAAAAATTGTTCTCTACCTATACATGTATCAAACACTCTGAACTTTTCCCTTATAAAATGTAATATTTCTACTTTAAAAGGTGTTTGAAATATATCAAAGCATTTTTAGTGTTCAAGGAACTATAACAAAATTTTAAACTTATATTGGACTTCAATATAGGCTTACTACTATATTTCAAATACATCTGTCTTTTTGAATTATGTCTTTTATTCTTTTACCTTTATTTTAATATATTAATTGTATCTGTGGTATTTATTTAAGCTTCCTCAAATTCTTTTCGAATACAGCAGGGTTTAAAAATAAATGAGTGTTTTCTTAAGAGATGTATAAGATGATCAAAGTGAGAGTTTATATGACATACCTAGAAAATAATTTGGAAAAATAATGGGTTACATTTTCAAAGCTTAATGAGTTAAACACTGTGTTTCTAAGTTGGGATTCATGATGTTCTGTGCTTCTATAACTTATTTGAAAATACATAAGGTCAGAACATACTGGAGGATGAAAAAGGAACAAAAAACTTGGGGCTTAAACTTTTCCAATAAAATATCTTGTTTAAAAAGTAATTAGAATACTATTCCGTATATACCTTGTGATTCAGGTTGGCTAATTTGAGAAGTTTCATTTCTATTTCTTCGCCGTTGCTTTTCATCTTCCCATATAGCCTGTAGACCAGGGTTTCCACCAATTTGAGCTGTAATCACAACAATACTTCACTACTACAAGCTCAAAGTGAAAAGTGCTTGCTTAAAAAAGAAATCCAAATTTTTAAATAATAAATACTGTCTCTTAAGAAAAACAATTACATTACCTACTTTGTATAATAAATCGGACAAACTATCCCAACCTCCATTTCTTATGTTACTCCTTTTATAGTTTTCTTCCCAGCAGTTCCCAAAAACCCACCAAGTGAAAAATTAAAAAATTAAAAGTCAAAGTATATTAAATTTTTTTATACTGGTTAATTTAGTGTTACACATACTTTAGGTTCATGACTATGCAAACATACTCATATGAAGGAAAATATAAATGAAAAAAATTATGACTATCTCATCAGAGATACAGAAGTAATCTTGATAACATTTTGTATCTTCCTTTTATAATATCTTACTTCTCGAGTAATGTTTCTTCCCTACTTGTTCTGCCCTATTTAAGTCATTAATTTTTTAAAATAAAAATATATATGAAGAATAATTGTGTATATACCTTCAATGTCCAACCGATTTAAGATATCAGCAGCTACAGCATCTACTTCTAATTCACAAGTACTCTGTGGTTCAACACCTTCCAGTATTAAAGAGCTGTATTAAAAACATATTTAAAAAAGACCCTAATTATTTAAGAGCAAATTTTCTGAAGATTTTTCTTACTTATATAATTTTTCATGTTTAGGTGGTAAGCAGAAAAGCCACTGATATTAATTCACAATTATTCATGACATAATTGATTCTGTGCATATGCATATAAAGAAATGAAAAATGGGAAGAGAAAAATACAAAATACCTATTTACATTGACAACTCTATTTATAGAGATCTTTTCGCGGTACATTCTACATATTTTAGTTCATTATATTTTATATATAAAGAATGCAAAATGTTTTAGCATGTGCATCATATCTAGGACAGAATGGGATAACGGAGAGACAGACAACTGACAGATGCATCAAAAACCATGCACATATGAAATCATTTGCCCAGAGGCATCTTTCTCAGCAATCATTGATTAAATAAGGAGAGAATAAACAAAAAGAGATGACAGGAAGTGAGCATACTGAAAGGTGAACAAATGATACTATTTTCCCTGCCCCCAACTACTGATGAAATAAATGGAGAATACTTTAAAATTCTCCGTAACTACAGAATTGAGAAACTACGTTGTGTTCAACAGTGAGATCATAACTAGAAAAAGTAGTGACACCACAAAAGATTAATTCTTATGAGAATCACAAAGGGAATAATTCTTATTCCTGTTAATCCTGTTTGACTCAAAAGTGTTTTTGTTTTTCATCAGAGCCACAAAAATACAAAGATGAGGACATCATATAACTGTCTCTGCTTGAGATAGAATGAATATACATCATCTAGGGTGAATCCCAGTTTACTCATTCCAAAATTTAGATATCTTACAAATATGGACATCAGATAAAAAGGAGAGAACCATGATTTTACTGGAAAGTGGGTGATGGCAGATTTCCTTAACATTTTTATGAAACAGTTTTAAATGTTTTAAGAGAAATGATTAGCAAAATTTCATTTTCCACTGTCTATCTACAAGGAAATTTTGATGAAACATTAGAAATTAATTTGTTAAACCACAGAATTTTTATAATTTAAATAAATACACATGTATACATATAGGCATACATGTATACACACATACACACATATATCTTTTGACCACTGATTGATAGAGAAGAAACATATTAGCAACCTATCACAATATACATTTTTTATTTTAGAAAAAATAATTCTCAACGGTTTGTCTCCTTTATTCATATAATTTAACAAAATCAGTTTTGCCATGAAATGAATCAGATAAAATAGTTTATAATCAACAGTTTTCTCATAAAGTTTCACAATTTTTGGAAGAATTATATTGTAAATTTCAAGGCTGAATTTTCCAGGAGTAGCACATTTGTAACAAATGAGGGAAACAATAACATTGAAAAATATAGTCTCATAGTAAAAATTCACAACTACTTGCTCTTATTATAAAACTACTTCAAACATTCAGAACAGGTGTTGCTAGAAAAAGGCAATAGTTTTCAGAACTAAAAATCTGTTTCAAGTAGATAGAAAAGCATGAATAAAAAATTTGAGTCAGTAAATATATGCAGACCATTCAATTTGTCATGAAAGGTAGATAAAAGATACAATGGTAGACAATTGTGCCTCTCTGAACATTTCTGTTCATACAATTAAATTATGGTAACCATTAATTTCTAAATACAGTGGGATATATGTAAATCAGTTTTCTTCTGCTTTACATTAACTAACCTTGGTATTTCATTTTCTTCCCACCGAAATAAGGTACCAGTAAGAGAATTTCCTGGTAGCTGATCCTTGCAAGAGCCAGCTGCACGCAATGAATCACCTAGAAATAGAAAGATAAAAGGGGATAAGTTTGAATTTCAACTTGCCTATAATTACCCTTTAAGTAAAACAATATACAACCTATTTGACTAGTTCTTAAAATTGTGTCCTAAAAATTCATACACACATAGGAATGTGTATGTTCTACTGGGAGTATTGGTTCCAAACCTGAGAGGGGAAAAAAATATTGCAATATATACTTATAAGAGAAACAGCTACAAAACGTTGATAGTAGAATAACAGTATGACTTTTTTTTTTTTAACCCTGAGAGCACTTGGTCTTCCTAGGTGGTCTCCCATCCAAGTACTAACCAGGCCCAACCCTGCTTAGCTTCCAAGATCAGACGAGATCAATAGCATGGCATTTTAAATGTGCTATTGTGATAGGTATGCTTAAAATCTCATTTTATGTGGCTGAACTAAGAATTTTTGTTATACTTTAATCCAAATTCCTGTATGAGCCTCAATTAAAATACCAGTGGAAATCAGATGCCATACTTTAAAACTAATCTCTGAACAAAAAGAAAATACACAATGCATTCCAGGAAAAGTGGCAGAAACAGTGAGTGGAAACTTGGGGCAAATACAAATACAAATTTACCAGCAGTTGAAGAGGGGACTATACATGTTTGCTTAGTTGTCTGAGTTTCAGAAACTGAGTCCTATGGTAATGCTTTGGAAGCAGTCTCTAAATTTTAGCAACTTTCCTGTGACTTCTTATAAGAATTTAAATTTTCAGATAAAAGAAAGCTTAAGTGGCACAGAAAAAATCTTAACATTAAGATAGTAAATTTGCAATCCTCTTCATCTAAATTTAATGCTTTAATTTTATTTGGTTAGCTTCATCACAAAATGGGTGTAATCAGATTGCGATCAGGTATTACCTACCATCTTTGCTATTTCAATGAAACACATGCCAAAACGTGTAACTGATACTTACTTATATATTATGTATTGTTTTAGAATATTTCTCTAAAGAACATGGAAACTCTAATTGAAATACGCAAATAAAGTTTCAATTCAACTGTGGATGTCAAAAAATGTAATATAATATGCCTCTGTGGTCCTCAAAATATTTATTCTAGATAATTATTTCTATATTCTTCACCTTAATGACTATAGTAATTTCCATTTCATTTGAAAACTAGTTATATAACTGAAACCGAGACAAATTATATATGCATATGTATTAAAATTTCTAAATCTTTTTCACTTTTAAATTTATGCCACTTTCAAAAGTAAGACTACATTACACACTACGTTAATTTATCTTATAAGATAAAATGTTACATTATGTACGTTATATAATTTACCATAAAGTTTATTGTCAGTTTAATGTAATGTGTCTTAGATAACATGACAAAATACAAAAAATTATTCATCTATCTTTTCCATAATTTTAGCATAACCTTTCATCCTATACAAAACCAAAACAAAGCAAAAACCCGAGGGCTATTTAGTATAATAAATTCAAATATAAATTATTTCATCATACTTGCAATTTCCCTTTTTATTTCCCAACTAATTTCATGTATTTCTGCCTTCAAATTGTAAAAATTTTCTGTATTTTGAAAAAAAATCCCTTCTAATTACCATTCAAATACTTACCTACATTTATAATTAAACTAAATAGCTTAGGTATACTTGCTAAGTTAAACTTTTCTCATGCTTTTCACCTATTAGAAACAAACTTTTGCTGGGTTTCTTAGAAGTGTTGAGAATGTTCTAAATTTGACTGTGGTGATGGCTGTACAACTCTGGCAATATACTAAAAACCACTGAATTTTCCATTTTAAATGAGTGAATTATGTGGTATGTGAATTATATCTCAATAAAGCTGTTACACAAAAAATTTCTTTTGAAATGCTTTTCCTAATAAACTAATACCATTTTGTATTTTTAATTCGTTATCCATTTGGCACTTATTTTCTAAATATATATGATTTTATACACCATCAATTACCTAATCCTTGTTTCAAAGCTTTAATTTGAAATTGAGAAATTAGCCTTACTTTTCCTTTTTGCTTTTCGGAACTTGACAGCAGCCAAATTTATTAAATTCATTCCATACAGATTATAGTCAATGAAGAGCTGTAGGAGGTAGGGAATATGAGCTTCATGAGGCTGGTAAAATTTATTCATTATGGCTCCACTTTGCAAAAGTTCACATATCCTAAAGTAGGGAGAAAAAAGTTATATTATAAAATGTTCCTAGAATGTTAAGTGAAACAATGATTTTACAAATATAGAGAATAAGCACATTATATTTGCATACCAATTTTTTACCTCAAATTGCCTGGAAATTTATATTTTGTTAGAAATTAAAAATTTAAATCAAGTTTTAAAGTACGCCACATGGTTTGAAAGAAAATGTCAAAAAACTTCTTAGATGAAGAGTATTTTGACTTCTAAAAGCAATTTAATACGAAGTACGCTGAAAAAGCCAAAATGTTAAAAAGGTTTTTGAAATACGAGCTTTCTCTTTTAAAAATTCAGAAAATTTTTTGAATAGATTATATGAAAATTCTAAAAAAGGAAATATGACTCACCCACAGAGATGTAACCATTTAATACTTTTCATCTCTGAGTTGTTTTTCCTTCATGATGGGAATACAAACAACAGGCAATTATAAACTGTATAAGTGCTATGCTGGGGAAGTGTATGAAATATCTAGAAGGGACACTAATCAGAGGTGCAGAGGTAGTTTCTGCAAAGCTTTCTTGAGAAGTCTCAAAGCAGGGGACTAAACAATGAACTGAAGATACTTTTTCTCTGAAGAGAGGGAAGAGTATTTTATGGAAATAAAATTGCACATGCAAAGAGTCACAAGAAAATGTGGCTTATTTGGGAACTGAAACCACTGAGTGAAGCCTAGTGACAGAAGAACTGTGGTAAGAGAGATGGCTATAGAGATGAGAAGTCAGATCATGCAGAGCCTATTAAGACATCTGAGGAGGTAGTGGAATTTCCTTGTGAAATGACCAGAAGGAAACTAGATTAGCTAGAGAATGCACAAGGCTAGATAGAGATTGGGAATGAGAACATTACTATGGGAAAATTAAGATGACAACTTTAACAAGGATCATGGAAATATGTTGATTCAGAAGACATACAAAAATGGTCAGGCCTTGATGGCTAACTAGATGTGGAAGATAAGGGAGAATAGGAGTTGAGGATAATCCCTAGATTTTTTGCTTAAGCAGCTAGCTGGTGGTGCTGCATTTATTGAAAAAGAAAGAACTGCAAAAAAAACAAGTTTGTTTGGGGATTTTTTTTTGGAGGAGGAATAAAGACAAACTGAGTTTTAGACATACTGGGGTTTAGGTATAATGAGATATTCATGTAGATGTCTATGAAAACATTAAAAATGAATGCAAATGAAGATGAAGATAAGAATAACTTTATTAACACAGCAGAGGCAGGTAACATATTTTTAAGCACTATGTACTGCATACTGTGTTACGAGCTTTAAATGTTTAATCTCAAGTAATCCTCACTACAAACCTATGGTACTATCACTCCCAATTTATAAATAGAAAAACTGAGTCTTAGATTAAAAAGATGCCTAAAATCACACAAGTAGAAGAGCTAAACTTCAAATCAAATTTTCTTTGACTTGTGAACCCTTAACTATAGTGCTGGAGATGGTTTGATACATTATTCAGGAGCTCTGGAGGAAATGTAGGCTAATAGTATACATTTAGAAGTCAAATACATAAAGATTAACAAAAACAACAAAACCATGGGAGTATATAAGGCTGTAGAGTGGTGAGAAAGTAGAGAGAGAAAATTGAAAAGCCTAAGACAGAACCCCAAGGAACAACCACAGATGTTAAAAGAAGAACCAAAAAAATAGCAAAATATAAAGGATCAGATAGGTATGAGGAAAACCACAAGTTTACATATTAAAAAACCCAACATTTGGGATTATTTACGGCACTGTAAGCTTTGTCCTGAGATCAAAAGCTAAGGACAAAAAGCGTTCAAGTGGTTTAGCATTTTAGTGAATGCAATTTCAGTGGAATGGTTAAAGTGTAAGCCATATTGGAGTACGTTAAAGAGTAAATTGGAGGCAAGAAATTGTATTCATAAAGTAGAGTTAATCCCTTCAATGAGAATAGCTATGAGTATAAATGTATGTGTCATAAGTATGAATATGTATAAAATTAACAGTCTTACCAATATGTAAATGGTGTAGGAAAGGGAAATGGGGATAACTAGTAGATGAAAGAAAAGGTCAAAGAGGGTGGATCTTGAGTTTGGAGGTGAGGGGGGAAATCTCTCACTGTAACAGGTAGCAAAAAGGAGAGAATGGATGTGAATAGAGTTTAAGGATATTAGATAGAAAATTAAGAGAGCTCTAGTCTAGTGATTCTCAAACTTCTTGGTCCCAGAATCCCTTCCTACTCTCAAAAATCATTGAGAACACCAAAGAGCTTTTGTTCATATGGTTATATTCATTAATATTTACCTTATTGAAAGTTAAAACAGAAATTTTAAAGAAACTTATTTGCGAATTAAAAAATAACAATAAACCTTTTAACATACATCACATTATTTAAAAAAACTGTATTTTCCAAAACAAAAACAATTTAGTGAGAAAAGAAGAAATTGTTTTACATATTTGCAAATTTGTCTGTTTTAATAGAAGATAGCTGAATTTTCACATATGCTTCTGCTCAATATATATTTAATATTTTGTTCTGGTTGCAGCATATGAAGAAAGTTCAGCTTCATGTAGATATGTCGTTGGAAAAAAGAATAGTAACTGAATAACTTCTCATATAAATGTTGATTTTCTCTGACACTACATAAAAATTGAGTGGAGTAGTAGTTTCTTAAAGGTTAGCAATAATGTGAAATTTGAAAACATATTAATAATGTTTTTATACTGTTGCATTAAAAACTATCATCTTTAAAAATACTTTAAGTATTTTACCCATGCATGATTTTCTAACATCACTCACTAATCACTTGGAAAATACAGATCCACTAAGATAGACAGAACTTCTAAATGTTGATATATTTCATTAAACAATATTAAAAAATCATTTGTTAATATCATCATTAACTCATCAGAAAAATCTTTTAAGTATGGGAAAGCTGTTAAAGTTCACAGTACCAATAAAATCTTCCCAATTCTAATGTTTGCTTGAAAGCTCAAATTTTATTGTGGGCAACAAATACTATATGAGTTTTCTTCTTCGAAGTTGACAGGTTTGCTTTGTTCATTTTTGAGAATATGTCTGTCACACAGGCAAATCACTATAACTTGTTTTGTCTATCAGTTATTCTTTAAAGTAAAAATTGTGTTCCATTAACAAAAACACTAGGTAGTTCAGCTTGCACCTAAAAACCATAAGAATGTTTGTTTCCTTGAGACAGTCATAGCACTGCAGCACACAGGAGATGTGTTTCACGCTTGCTTTCATTTTGTTACATAAAATACTGATGCATACCCAAAGGTCAAGATTTAATAAAATTAACAATTGTTACCATATCCTCAATAAATACTCTTAAGTAAAGCTGGCTTTTATTTTTCATCCATGTTTAGTAGTAGAAGCTACAATGACCAGAACAGTAGTCCCCCCTTAACCACAGTTTCACTTTCTGAAGTTTCAGTTACCTGAGGTCAACCTTGGTCTAAAGATATTAAGTGGAAAATTCCAGAAATAAAAATTTCTTAAGTTTTAAATTGCACGCCACTCTTAGTAGCATGATGCAATCTCTCATCGTCCGGTTCTGTCCCAACAAGCATATCACTTCTTTGTCCAGTGTATCCATGCTTTTACATGCTACCTGCCTGTGAGTCACTCAGCAGCTGTCTCAGTTATAAGATCAACTGCCACAGTATCGCAGTGCTTGTGCTCAGGTAATCCTTATTTTACTTAATAATGGCCCCAAAATGCAAGAGTCGTGATGCTGGCAATTCGGCTATGCCAAAGAGAAGCTATAAGGTGTATGTGTATATGTATGTATGTATAGCAAAAAATGTAATATATATATAGTTCGGGACTATCTGCAGTTTCAGGCATCCTCTGGGTCTTGGACTGTATCCCCATGGATAAGGTAGGACTATTGTAGTTTGATGCTATTACTCTGATTTGGGCCCCAGTACCAGTGTTTTACCCACCACATGTGAAGTGTGGACTGGGGATGTGGATTTCTGATGGATTCTACTTTCTATAAGGAAGTAGGAGGCAAAGCTTCAGGAGGGATTTAACATTTGAGTAAAGAGGGTAGAGAATATATGGAGAGAATTAGAAAAAAAATACAAGTAAGACAGGCCTAGGCAAAGCTGAAGAGCATGAATTTAACAGAGGCACCAATTGGTTGTGATTTTTTGGTATCCTGCAGTAATGAGAAACCAAAATTTAGCACAAAGAAAGTAAATAAATGGAATAATCCAAAATTGATGGTTTTACCTTGCAGAAAAAGGAGTTGAGAAGGTAAAGAATAAATGCTAAGATGGAAAGGAAAGAAATTAGTTGCAGGAGGAGGCTACAGAACGGGGTAGTAGTAGTGGTGCCAAGGAACCTGAAGCCTGAAAGTAAGAGTTTTAGTAACTCAGAGACAGAGTTAAAAAGAGAGAGAGAAAAAAAAAAACAACAAAGAATCTTACTGGGACCATGAAAAGGTTCTAATACTGAATTATAGTGATAGGTGCACAACTTAGTAAATTTCCTAAAAATCATAAAATTGTGTATACATAAAAATGTGTGAATTTTGTAACATGTAAATTTTATCTCAAAAATATGTTTAGAAACCAAGATGTTGGCATTTAAAATTTCAGAGGTAGAACTGGTCTTTGGGTGGTAAACACACAATAGAATATACAGATGCCAAATTTTAATGTACACCTGAAAATTATAATAATTGTATTAACCAATGTTACCCCAATAAACCTACTTAAAAAATAAAAATAAAATTCCAAGATTAAAAAATAATAATAAAAAATAATTTCAGCAGTAACACAAGTTCTAGGGCGTGGTCAAGAGAGAAGGTAGCTTAAGAAGGATGGAAATAAAGATCACAGGAGATGAACAAGTAGGAGAATTAAGAGGCCAGTCCCCAAATGATATGTATAGTGTTCAATCATTCATTCCACCAATAGTTATTATTGAGTGCCAGATACTATACTATCTAAAAACTGGGGATTTAGCAGCAAATAGCAGAAAAAAAATCTTTACCCCTCGTGACTTACTAGTAGGATATAAATTTTATATGGACATTTAAAAGAGAATATGTGCATATATGTATATATATACATATGAAAAATAAAAGGACATACACCAAACTCTTAAAAGTGATTGCCTTTAGGAGGAGAGTTAAGAGTGTAAAGTCCAGAAGATGCACTTTAACATTTTACATATATAGTATAGCCCATATATACACAGTACTTATAATGTGCCAGGCACTGTTCTGAGTGATTTATAGATATTAACTAACATACCTGATCATCAGAACAATGTGTACCAACATCAACACTATTTATAGATGAGAAAGCTAAGACACAGAAAGATTAAATAACTTGCCTAAAGTCACCCAGCTAGTAAGTAGCAGAACCATAATGTGAATGCAGGCAATCTGCTTTGAGAGTCTGGGCTCTTTAACTACTACATTATGTATTAGTTAGATACTATAACAAATGATTCATGTTTAAAAGTATTATAAAAAATAACGACAACAAAATAAAATGTTTTTTTTCACAGAACCCTATTCTTTTCCTTCATAGTATGTATTACAATTTTTATCTAGACATTCAGGTTACTTGTTTACTGTTTGTCTAGGGCAGAAATCGTGTAAACTTTGTTCACCAGTGTTTACCCAGCAAATTCCATAGTGCATCAAATAATGTAAGCATTTTAAAAGTATTTATTAAAAATGGATAAATTAATAAATACATTAATAAATCAGAGAATTTCAGATATGCACTGTGATAAAAGTTATATAATTTAAAGCAAATTTATTAGAAATAGTTTTTAATAAGTATTTGATTGCTATAGTCACAAGAAAAATATTATATTTACACTTCAACTAAAACCACAGTTTACAGGTTACTTGTAAAAGACTTATGCAAATTTTTTCATAGTTCACACTTAGTACAATTAGAGATAAAAAAGAAAAAAAAGAAACAATTGAGGTTTACTCTTACCACTGTGCACGCAAAAGGAGGTAAGAATCCACAGGAGTTGGTATAAAAAAAATCACTGTTTTTAAGTATCTATTCTGGAAAATTGTTTTGGTACCCTATGTAAAAAGAAACTGTTTGGGGTAAGGTTGGGGGCAGGGTATAGGGAAAATTAGTTTTTAGTGGTTACTTAGAGAAGTGAATAACCACTGAGATTCAGTGAAGTCCTCAATGACCTAATTTACAGTAAACCTCATCTCCTTAGTGGCTGTGCCTCTCTTGGTGCCTAACTTCATACTGGGGAAATATCTAAGTTGTATCTTACCAAAAGGTTACCATTTGGAACCTACTGCTTATTGGCAGAGAGGATCTTCTGAAAAAAACAATACTCAGCACTTCTTCAAGACTACTTTTACCCTGGGTTGAAAACACTTGTTTTGAACCCTAGAGAATGAGTGAAGTCTTCTTTGTATTCCCCTTCCTGCCTGCAATAACTTGAGCTCCAGGATGACTGAGACAGGATGACTGAGTCTCTCTAGGAAGAGAGATTTAGCGAGAGAAGGGGAAAAAAATAAAAATAAATTTAAAAAACCTAGGATATAAAATTTCACTAATGACTAATAAGGAGTTAAAAGGATTCTGAGATATCAGAAGCCTTCCCACTCTGGCCTCATTCTCACACTTCTCATTTGCTTTGAAGCTGAAGAGCAAATTTTTCTTGGTATTGAACATCTGATCTGGCCAATGGGGCACTAAGATCATACATGGCAGCCATGATCATGTCTCCTTATCTACTTCCACAAACTCTAAATCTAAGATAGAAGGGAAGCCACTAGGGGCTATAAACCAAGGTACCTTCACACTTAAAATATCCTTCTGTCCAAGTCATGGGTCTCTCTCTTTATGCATATATGTACATATTATGGTGTCTTTCTTTAATAATGCTATAAACAAGGCTTTCTTCTAGATTTCTCTTTTTATTATTAAAATACTTAAGTGATAGTTATTCACATTTTTATTTCATTTATCCTTGTACCTTTTCACCATTGCAGGATTGTAAAGATAGATCTTCATAAAGTGTCTTTCCTTCTCATGATAACCATAAAAAGGCCTGAAAAAAAAGAAAAAATATATCAAATTATTTTCATCATTCAAAGATGTAACAATATAATTTATTGTTCTAATTTGACTCAGCTTGGCTAATTCAATCTTACACTCCAAAAACCAAATAAAAACTTCTTTCTAATTGAATCTACCACAGGTTAACATATAAAACATTGAAATTTGGTTATTTCTTTTAAAAAGTTTAAAAATATCACTTAAAAAACACTAGGGACAAAAAGCAGCAGCAAACTATTCACACATAAATTTCAATCAGCATGAGTATTAAAAAGTGGCTTTTTTCTTTAACTCTGACCATGTATGAAAAAAACAAAGACCTTTCAAATACCTTCTCCCATTTCCCATTTTGTTTGTCAAAAACTAAAGTTATTCTTCAAAAGTCCTTTAATTAACAGCATTTACATCACTTTCCTTAATCATCTGTTTATTATTAATTTTGTAAGTTCATTAGGCAGAGACGATTATATATATGTACATATACATGTATATTTATGTGTGTGTATATCACACATCCAAATCAAATGAATCCTGTGAAAACTGTGTAGACAGGAACTTAAGAGACTGAAAAAAACATGGACTTTCTTAAGAACCCTAATTACGTTAAGGTTGGGTTTTTCTTGGGGCATCAGCTGGAGTGGGGAAAGGGAGAAACAAAAATCTACATGATAGGGAGAGAAACAAGTTCTCAACTGAAGATGAAATAAGTTGGGCTATCATGTTATACCAATACATCTGATATTTAGACCACCGTTTTCAAAGATGATGTAATTAGAAAGAATATATGAACAGGTATGAATTTGGAGATGAAATAAAAAGTGTTGTATTTACTTAGAATTTCTCTATAAATAGGGGGATGATTAAATCTTTAGGTGGATAAAACCTTTCATTTTTAAAACATTGTCCCCACAAGACCGACACTAGATAGAATTTATTAGGACATTACCTCTCTCTGTCATGTCTGACAGTGTAGAGGACATCAAATACAGAGTAATTTGGCAATGGCATCAGTATTTGGGGTATATTTAAGCAAAATTTTTTAGCTGTTTTGAGCTGTTAGGTTAGAATCATCTGTATGACTACTAAAAAGCAATTTCTATTTCAAAAAAATCCAACTATTTACCAAGGTCTAAGAGGTTCTTTATGTCATCCTTGTCCTCACTCTAATCTCATACCACTCTTCCTTTTTCCCTCTAGCCATTCTAACATTTCAGCCCCTCTAACTTGGTCTACTCTGAAGTAACTTGCTATTTCCTCTTCCTGGAAAGCTCTGTCTTGAACCTTTGCATGACCTGCTTTCAATCTCTTTTGTGTGTGTGTGTGTGTGTATATATATATAAAAATATATATTTATTATGACATTAACAAAATTCAATAAGTTTCAGGTTTCTGCTTAAACAGACCTCCTAAGAAAAGCTTTCTCAGACCATCACTCCCTCTTCCTTACTCATCACCCTTATTTACATTTTAAAAAAATAACATTTACCACTTCCTATTCACACCATTTTTGTTGCTGTGAAAGAAAGACACATTACATGAATAATCTCACTGGCAAATTCAACTCTTTATTCCTCCTGCTATGGCATTTTTCCTATAAATAAATGTAGCTCTCTATCTGGAGACATGAGTTATCTTTAGCCACATAAATGGGGAAAAAAGAATTAAATCTTCATTGGTGTGGTCCATGTTATCTTTGCTTTGTTTGGTTTTGTTAACAATCTTTAGGTTTTTACATTTCAAAAATGTAAAAATAGCTTGAACTCTATAAATTCAGCTTTCTGCTTCTTGTGGCCAAGAAAGTTTCTGTAGCTGATTTTGCCAAAAATCTTGAAGACCCTTTCCTTTGGAGGAAAAGAAAGTAGAATAGAGCAGAGTTTGAGGGCGGATGTTTTTATGCTTAAAAAATTATTAGTCTTACTCAGATAATTAGAGTAAGTTAACATAACAATAAGAAAGAAAATGAGCACAAACAGGAAAAAAATCTCAATTAACTTAGATTAACTTAAAATCTCTTCATAGGATATTTTCCAGAATCCTATAAATGGCAGCTAAGTATCAAAATTGAAGCCTATCCTACTTCAGGGACATCATGAGAAGGCAGAGTTCTTTGGAAAAGACAATAATACTGGGAATAATATACGTTAACAGGAAAAGAGGCAGACCAAATATGAGATGGAATGACTACATAAAAGAAGCCATACGCTTGAGTCTATAGGAGCTGAGCAGGGCTGTTGAGGACAGGACATTGTGGCCATCTCTCATTCACAGGGTCTCCAGGAGTCTAAGCTGACTCATTAGCTCCTAACACACAAGTGGCAAAGAATTCCAGAAATGAGCCTAAGGTCATGACATGGTCCTATCTCTTAAGCCAGCCTCAGGATAATGCATAGTCTAGGAAGACTGGAATCAAACTATGTACAAAGTATAATTTGATAGCTAGATACAACCTTGTCTATCTTAAAAACATAGGGAATATTGAAGGAATAAAGAAATCACAGAAGCTAGAATGTATGGTAAGGGAAAAGGGGATCTAGGTAAGAAAAAACCCTCAAAATATTGGAATAGGAGAAAAAGGAGAATAACAGCCATAAATTAGACTGAACAGCTCATCTTTGCCCAGGTATCCAGATACGTAACTCAAAAACATGACAATGTCTTTAACAAATACCCATCAAAAACACAGAAAGACTAGTGACTAATCATTTCACTAGGCTGTCTAGAGATTCAACTTTGAAATGAGAATATATATAGGAAAGTTTTTAGAAACATTAAACATAAAAAAGTTAGAATATAAAGCTAATGATTCTCTTAACATAATGGTTGCTGTTATAAGAAGGGTATGAACTTCTACCTCATTGATTTAACCAAATAGTTACTGAGCCCTACCTACTAAGTTCCCAACACTGTACAAGATGCTAGACATTTAATGATGAACTAGACAAGCATGGTACTTTTTCTAATGAAGCTTACCTGCTGGTAGGAGAAACATATACCAATTCAGTAAATACGTAAAATATTAAAATAATTATTAAACTATATTAAGTGCTCTTAAAGGAAACAAAGAATGGGCTGAAATACAGAATAATAAGAACAACCTATTTTAAGAATGGAAGTCAGAGAAAACGCCTCTGGTGATGTGAAAGGTTTGAAGGATTGGATAAGGGTAGAGCACTCAAGGAAAGAAATTCCATTACAAAGTTGAGAAAGAGCTTAGCACATGAGAGAAACTGAAAGACCAGTGTTTCTAGATGGAACATAATGACAAAGTTACAGAAGTAGCAGGGGTCAGATCACATAGGCTGTGGTTAGAATTTTTTTCTAGGAACACTATGAAGTCACTCAAGGCTATTAAAAGATTTTAAAAAGATCCATTTTACATTATAAGAAGAGTACTTTAGCAACTCTGGAGTGATACAAGGATAGAAGAAGGGAACTGAATTAAAAGGATATCATGTGGTCCAGAGGAAAACCTAGATTAAGGTGGAAAAACGTATACAGATTTAAGATTTCCGCTGGATTTCATACAGACATATCAATTCAATTATGCTCCAGTATGAGCTCCAAATCTTTCCTGTCAGCCTGTTCTACCTGCACCTTCCACCCTTTTAGCAGCAGAGACTCAAATTTTATAGTCATTCTTAACTTCTCTCATAACCCTCATCCAATGAGACAGCAAACCTTGTCGACTCAACCCTCAGGATACACCCAGAAGCTGACCACTTCTTACTACTCTCCTGCTGTTACCCTAGTGCAAGTCACTGTATTTTCTCACCCAGGTAAATGAAACTGTCCTAATGCTTTCCCTATGACCTATTCTTAACAATATTGCTAAAGTAATCCTTTTAAACTAGATCAAGGCTGTTCAAAATCATACAATAGCTTACAGTGAAAGCCAAAGCCCTTAGTAAGAACAGCCTAAGGCAGTGGTTCTCAAACTTTAGCATGCAACAGAATCATCAGAAAAGTTTTAATAACACAAATTGCTGAGCCCTACAACCAAAGTTCTGGGACCCAAGAATTTACTCTAAGTTCCTAGGTGTATAAGTTCAAGTCCTCTAAGAAGATGCCAAAATATGCAAGAAATTTATGAGTCCTCAACTGTCTTCCAGAAATAGGCCTGCCATAGTATCTGTGCCGTGCTTAGTCATGGGCTGGGAGTAGTCTATGGAAAGCAGCTTTAGCTGCTATGGGATAGACGAATTTTAGCACAGTAGCTAGGGCTGTTGTTGTTCAATTATGCTCCTGTTTTTGGAGATCTCAGTACATTCTCATGGCTATCAAAGCAGGTACAGCTGATGCTGGTGATCCTGGAAACCAAAGTACAGAAATCATACTTTAAGAACCACTGGCCAACATGATCTCCATCCTCTCATATCTCTCTAACCTCATTTTATCTTACTTGTCTTTACTCCCTCCATTCCGGCCACTTTCACTATACTGTTCCTACTCTCTCACCTTTAAGTCTGCTCAAATGTCAAATTGCTTGTCAATGAGACCTTCTCTGATTATCCTATAAAAAACTGCCACCAGTCTACTTCTCCGTATCACACTACTGATCCTTTTCATACTGCTATACATCTTTTGTTCTATAGCACTAATTATCATGTAATAAATAAATAAATTTAAGTTGATGGCCATAACACCCTGGATGCGCCCAATCTTGACATAAATTCATTTCATGTTGTATCTATTGGTTATTTTCCGTTTCCCATTATTAGAATATAACTTCCATGAGGGCAAGGATCTTTGTTTTGTTCACCAAAATATCCCAAATGCCTAGAACACTGTCTGGCATACAAAAGGTGCTCAATAAATGTTTGTTGAATGAATTACATGAATTTCTACAGTTCTAGAAAGCAAAGAAATAGGAAGGGTTAAAACAAAAAGCACCATTAACCATCTATCTTTCACTGCAATAAAAATTAACTTTAAAAAGTTCCATCAGACAAGACGCAAAAGAAAAGTGAAGAGTATATTTGTCCCTAATGTTTTTTTTAATTAGAAAAATGATAAATAGAAAAACAATAGAAATTTAAAAACATGACATATACTTACATTCCTGATACTAATGACACTTTGAACACGTGCTGAGCAGTGGAAGATGGACTGCCTAAAGCCACATTAAGTGCTCTGTCGATACTGAATGCCATCTGAGAAAGATAGCTTTCTGGCTGCTGTCCATAACCATCGTATGGCACATAGAGGTAAGGAAAGATGCCATGTAGATGAAGACATGTCTTCTGACCTAAAATGTAATACATTAGCAAGTTTAGTCTTGAGATGCATTTAAAAATTTTAACATTACAAAGTTCAGAATGCAAGTCATTTAAATGTTCTAATGGCAAAACAGCTTATCTAAGGTAAGGATTGAAGAAAATTAACCCATAGTTAAAGCCACCTTGTATTAACTATATTTCATAACAGACATTTAGGAGCATTTTATAAACAGAAGCATTATAGTATGGTTTAAATACTTATGTCGAAAATGTTTGAATATTTCACCCTCACAATCTATAACTGTTATGAACTTCACTGAACTGCCCTATAATTTCACTTAGCACAGGGTTAGGAAGCTTACAAAAATTCATTGGAAGTTTACTAAATAAATCAATGAATGTCTGTCCTTGCATAAATGTTTTCAAACAAGATACTTCCCTAAAACAGAGACAGCTCTGGGTAAAAGGAGAAGGTAAAAGCAGTTTCAGTGTGTGCAATTTTGCTACTGGGGTGGGAAAGGTAAAAATAAAATTTTGTTATTAGAAAAAAAAGACAACACCACAAATCAAAAGAAAATCTCTACAGATCAATTATAATGGACTTCTGGATATCTAAATTGCACATTTGGTGGAGTGGGACACGGAGACACAATGAAGAGAAAAACAAGCATGCACATTTCTCAGGAAACCATTATATCAGGCAAGGTGCAGACGCAGTAAATGGTGCTGACTTGCCAACAGACAATCTAGCACAGCCATGATAAAGAAACTCCTATGAGTAAGAACCCACAAAAGAAATGCCACAGAAACAGTAATGTATCCATGACAAGGTTAAGTAACAACACCATTACTCTCATGAATCTGGCAGAGCTGCCCTGTCCTCTGAGCATTGTCCCGAGTTCCCCTTGGGTCTATGCCATTTGTCTATTTCAAAAGAAGAGAGCAGCAGTGATGGAAGAACACATCTATTTTTCTCACTCACTATTACTGTACTCTCCTGCCAACACAATCCTCAGGCTTCTTCTCCACCCCTTATCCCATTCTACTTCACTAGGCTTTTTCTTTTGGTAGGAAAGGAACTGTTTGGTTACTATTTCCTATTTATAATTTAGAATGATTTATATAAAATGTATAGAAAATAGTTCTATGTTACTATAATAACTTGTGTTTATACTTTTTATGATGACTAAAATCACCTTATCTTACTCTGAAGGTAGTTATGAGTTAACAAATAAATCTGCCAACAGTTTTTCATAAATAAGCAAAATCGGAAAGACCTGTAACATAATAGAATAAAATCCGTACCCTTATGAGTGTAGTATTCTGATGTGAACTATCAACTTTCACACTTGAAGAATTACAAATTGTGTTGCTATCAGACCAATTTCAGTTTCTATTTTTAGCAGCACTTATGCTACTTAATATCAAAAGAATGAAAAAAATATTTTCAGTTAAAAGCAAATTCTTGGCTATTTAGTTTCATTTCTAAATACACAGTACTATTTCCTGAAAACAGTTTAATTCTTCAAATATAAAAAATTCAAATTGTAGTGGTGAGCTAGTCTTAAGAAAATATAATTAATTTACTAATGATATACTTGAATGCTTTTAAACATCTCATGAAAAAAGGTTATAATCATTTCCGTTCTGTTTGTTTAAAAGCAACTGGCATGCTAAACCATGGGGTAAGGAGTTGGGGAAGACAGAGAAGTATTCCCTTTTAGGTTGACAAATCTAAAATCAGTAATTATAGAATTACTAGTATAGCAACATTTATAAGAAATTATTTCCTAAAATAATTTCATAGCCCATATATATTAATAATGAAAATTTAGATAAATTTTTATGAGATTCAATCATAAAATTTGAGTTTTACTAATAGTTTCTTTATAGGGAGGATGTTTACAAAGTCCATAAAAATTTTTAAATATCCATTTTTCACATCTCCTCTGAAGTAGGGGCCAGAAAAATTATCCATTTATAGGCTTTGGAACCGCAATAATTTATGGTATAGGACTTAGGAAAAAATCAGAAATGATTTATACTAAGTGCCTTACATACATATATTTCTAAAACTTAGAATAACCTTGCAAGTATTACAGAGTTTAACTTTCCCAAAGCTATTAGGTAATAAATCAGGATTTGAAAACATAACAAAATCTAAAACTAATGCTTTCTATTTAACTATACTGGTTCAATTTTTAAAAATTAATGTTGGATTCCTTAATCTTTAGTTCTTATTTTGTACTATAAACAC
Source organism: Macroglossus sobrinus (assembly GCA_004027375.1). Taxonomy (NCBI): domain Eukaryota; kingdom Metazoa; phylum Chordata; class Mammalia; order Chiroptera; family Pteropodidae; genus Macroglossus; species Macroglossus sobrinus. The sequence goes on along the minus strand of PVKZ01000001.1, from coordinate 1,012,595 downwards.
CTGTTTCCTTATCTGACTTTCCTAACTGACTGCAAATTCTTTGAGAACTGGTGCTGTGTTGAAATCATCATCATAATTCCAAGGACCCAGCACACATAGTATGTGTTAAATAAATATTTATTAAATGAATGAATGAACCCTCAGCAAAACTTGCTTAAAGGCACAGAATGGCGTGAAAGCCTTTGAACAGCTGAAAAGAAAATTTGAAAACAGAGGGGCACAGCTGTGTCATCCCATGCAGATAAAAGTCTACTTCAACTATACATCAGTTAGAATTCAGTTCAGCTGTGAGAAAATGCTTAAAATCAGTGGCTTAGTCCTTAAACTAGTGGCTTCTCTTGCATAAAATAAGTCTAGAGGTAGGTAATTGGTACTAGGGACTCAAGTTTAGTGGCCTACTTAAGAGGAACTTGTGACTTGAGTCCAGAGCCTTTTCCTCAATACTCCAAGGAGTTCAACATTCAGGGTTTTTAAAGAATGTTTTTATAAAATTAGTGAAAGCTATGCTATTTTGAAACATTACTAGATGACTTATGATTCTTAAAGGATTTAGAATATTAGCTATTTCTAGGTGTCAAGTGGATCCAAAGAAAGAAAACATCACTACTTTTTGAATTTCCCCTTTATTGTCATGTCAAACTGAATTAAGGCAATAAGTCCAGTAGAGATAAAATTGTCATTGGGAGACTGTGTGTGTGTGTGTGTGTGTGTGTATGTGTGTGTGTATGTTTCAAAAAGTTTTTAGGAGTTTGAATTTTCCCATTTAACTGATCTTGCCTAATTCAGAAACTGCAACAAAAATTGTTTCAGGAAAGCTCCATGGAAACTTGTCACAGCCTAACTACTGGTTTTTAAAGATACCATGACAAAACTTTGTGGAGTTGGCTACTTTCCAACTGTGTGTAAGCAGGGCTTCTTTAACTAAGGCAGGTGCCTCTGTAGCAGCCAGTATTTGGGTACCACCAATCTAATCTTTCACAGAACTTAGAATTACATTAAACATTAAGTCCTCTGTATTCCAACATTTCTTATGTCATTTTCCTAAATTTTCTCTATATTTTAAGTGCCTGGATTTGGTCTCTTAATTAAAATGTGCACTTAAAATATTATTAGTTTCTTTGTAGCAAAATCGACCTGTATTTTTGCAGATCCATTTTTGATAAACAGGAAGACTAACAAATACCATTACTTTAATTCTGGGGTCTGCAAATATTTTTCTGTAAAGAGGCAGATAGCAACTATTTTCATCTTTATGGGCCATACTGTCTCTGATACAACTAAACTCTGCTGTTGTAGCCTGAAAGCAACCAAAGCAGTACTTAAGTGTAATGGGCATGACTGTGTTCCAAAAAAAATTTCATTTACAAAAACAGACAATGTGAGGGATTTTGTCCATGGATAGCAGTTTGCCAATTCCAGCTCTAATTGATTAGACTTCTTTATCTTCCATACTTTAAGAGTTTAATGTCTTCTTTTTTCTTTTTTAAAACAAGCTGATCGGTACCTGCAATTAAAATCATAAGGCCTAAAAGTATGTTAGGAGATTGAATAAGAAATGCTTATTTTATAATTTGCAAACCCATCTCCCAAATCTCAAACTCAATCTCTACAAGATTTTAAATAAAACTCTACAGTTATTAAACAAAAAACTTGGAATACAAACATATTTTCTTAGAATTTTTCATATTTTCTTCTTTCTAGAATATGTTGTTTTATATTACTTTGAACCAAACAAAACTCCTCACAGTCACAAACAGAAAGCAAATATCACCTATTCTTTAAAAAAAAAAACCCTTAAAGATGTACTCTTAGCTCTAAAAATTACACTTTCAGAATTTATTCTAAACAAAAAGTTAAGAATATACATGAAGACTGAGATATTAAGATACTAAGATAGTATTACTAATAGTGGTAAAATAATTGAAGACAATATAAATTTCCAAAAATAGGAGATTAGCTACAGTATCAGTATCATAGATTTATGGCTTTCACACCAAATCCTGCTTGCTGCCTGTTTTTATAAATCAAGTTTTATTAGAATGTACCATGCCCGTTTAGAATGGTCTATGGATGCTTCTGCTACAAGCAGAGTTGAATAGATGAAACTGAAACCTTATAGCCTTGAAAGTCTAAAATGTATAGTGGCTTTACAGAAAAAGGAAATATGTGGCTCTTTACAGAAAAAGTTTGCCAACCTAAGCAACAGGTGGTATGAGGTATTTTCCTAGCATGAAGGGATGTTTACGATATATTTATTTCAGGTGACATTAATGTTTATTTCAGTTATGAAACTATAATACATTAAACCAGATAATGGGTAATTTCTTTCTTTTTTGCATATAAAATTTCCTAAATATTACACAATTTATTTAAGAGAAAGGCAGGAAGGAAGAAATTACCTATTTCTAAATGACCTAGAGATTTGAAGACAAAAAAAACAAGAATAATCACTAACTACATAAAAGACATATGGCTATATCTTCATTTTTTTTTATTTTGTAAATAATTCCTCAGAGTATCACATTTATTCATGCCAGTTTATTCCTTCAACTAAAGTAAACAGGATTTTATTTAGAATCATTGGCTTTAAGTTAACTAATTCTACACTAACAGAAATACATTCTTCAAACACCAGAGGTTTCAACAATCTATTTTATTTTTGTATTTCTAGGACTGAAGATGGTTGCTTCCTTCATATATAAATGTACACAAATTCTCAATTCACTAATTTGTGGAAGCTCAGTATTAGGTGCTAGACCACAGGCTGCTCATAAGCATAGTCCCTGATCTCATCGACTTTACAGTCTCCTCAGATAAAGATAAACAAATAGGGAATTCTATATCTGGAAGTATCTTATTAAGATTTGTGAGAATACAGGAAGGCTTTCCAGAAGTAGCAACAAAAGGGCAAAGAAAGAAAGAATGCTGCAGTATACACAGAAACCTGAAAGCAAAAGAGAACATGGAATGGTTTCTGAACAGGAAAAATATAGTTAGTATAGAGCAAGATGTGCAATGGAGAAAAAGGCTGTGTGTGTGTGTGTGTGTGTGTGTGTGTGTGTGTTGTAAAGTCTGTGACCAATGTGAATTTGCATTTTATAAAGTTCCCTTGTGGACACACTGTGGAGATGCTGGGGACAGAACTACAACAGGAAGACCTGTTTGGGAGGCTGCTGGAATAATTCCGGTGAGATATGTCAATAGATAGAGAAAATATTGAGTATTCAGGGCACAGAATAGAGAGGCAACTAATTGGAATGTGAGGATAAAGGAGAAAAAAATTAAAGATGACCCAAATTTTTGGTTAGGTAACTGGATGAATGGGAACGCCATTCAAAGAAAACAGAGAAAGAAGAGCTGGTTGATTTGTTTTGAATTTGTTTTGAATTTGATGTCTATAGACTTTCCAAATGGATATTTATGAAGCACAATTAGGTGGAGTTAAAGAGTGAGATCTAGGCTAGAAAGATTGAAAGTATGAGCAACAAGTGAGTAAGACCATTCAGGGAGAATAGGTAGACAAGCGAAAGGGCCTAGGCTAGAAATAAGAAATACTAATATCTAGGGAAGGAATAGAGAATTTTTATTTATATGGGATGTGAGAGAATGAGCCCCTGAGAGGGCTGCCAGGCAGGAAAGGGAATAATTGAGCATATAAGTATGTTAGTCATGGAACCAGAATTTCAAGGGTCCAGTAGAAATGTGTAAGAGAAAGGCAAGTAATGAGGGGCTGGATCAGAGACTGGAAGCAGGACACAGATAAAAGTATAAATCTGCTCCTCCATAAAAGCAACAAGAACACTGGGAAATACTGAGAAAATCAACTTTTTCAGCACTCTAGGAATTAACTAAAGGCTTGTGACAATCTTAGTGTTTATTCGAAAAAACTAGTTGACTCTCAGCAAGAATAGCAAGCTTAGTGGTGTTTTAACTTTCCATAGACCAACACTCCCCACTACTCAGCTCCAGGGTAGCCTTGAAAACCAAAGCCTTATAACAAGTAGCTGTAAAAAGCAACAACCAAGCAGGCATTAGAGAGGCCAAAATAGATTTGGCGTTCTCTAAAATCCCCATCCTCAGAAAACTGTCACTATTTAACCTGCCTGGCAACTCTCTGAAAAACTCTTCTCAGGGCTTGTCTTTATTTGATCAGACTCAGAGCTCATTCTATGTGTATAGTCCAATCCACAGCATTTTTGATAACAGATAGCAGCCACTGTTTAACACCACAGTTGCCTGAGGAGTTTTACCAGTAGTAGCTAACAAGGGGCTGACCAAAAAACTTAAAAGGAAAAACTGAGGAATGAACTGTCCATAAGGGCTTGCAAAGTTCTGACATAGTCCTGCGTATTTAAAAGGCTATACACATGTTTGGAGCTGTATGCATACTCAGGAAGACCTCAGAAGGTCTAATCTTTCACTTCTAGCTCATCTTGAGGCTCAACTCTAACACAAACACAGAGTCCTTCAGCAAGAGCTGGAAGGAGATCTATTGGTTCAGGCATTTAAAGAAATCTCTGGCCAATCATTGACTGACTACTAAGCTTGCTAATAAGTAGAGACTTCAAAGAATACAGACTATACAGAATTAGCCTAGAAAAGTCACTAAAGCAACAAACAGCAATACCAACAGAGCAAAAAAAAATCCTGGGGGTAGGGAGGAATATGATTTTCCTGTCACATTATTTAAAATATCTAATGTCAAAAAGAAACTCGTGGACATTAACTATAGGCTAGTGGTTACCAGAGGACTATAGACTAGTGGTTACTACTGAGGTGGGGGAGTAGGGGAGAGGTAGACGGAGTAAAGGGGGTCAAATATAGGGTTTAGGGGGAGGGTGAAGTGGGTAAAGAGGATCAAATACGTGGTAGGTGAAGGAAACTGGACTTTGGGTGGTAAACACACAATAGAATATACAGTTGTCAAATGATAATGTACACCTGAAAATTATATAATTGTATTAACCAATGTTATCCCAAAAAATTTAATTAAAAATTAAAAAAAATAAAATACCTAGTGTCCAACAAAAAAAATTCTAAAACATACAAAGAAAACAGGGAAGTATGGTCCATACATAGAAAAAAAGTCAACAGAAACTGTCCATGAAGAAGTCCAGACATTTGTCTTACTAGACAAAGACCTTAAACATGTATTATAAATATTTTAAGAAACTAAAGGAAATCATGTTTTAAGAATTAAAGGATAGTCTGAGACTCATGCCTTACTTAATAAAGAATATAAATGAAGAGATTTTTAATAAAAAAATCAAGTAGAAATTCTGGAATTCAAAAGCTCAATAACTAAAATGAAAATTTTATTGGAGGTAGTCAAGACCACATTCGAACTGCCAGATGAGAGAATCTGAATTTGATGATAGATAAGTTGAGATTCTCCAATGTGAAGAATCATAATAATAAAGAAAAATTAACAGAGCCTCAGAGATCTGTGGGAGTCCATCAAGCATAACAACATATACATAATGTGAATCTCAGAAGGAAGCAGAGCAAAAGGGGTAGAAAGAATACTATTAAAAATGGCCAAAAACTTTCCAAATTTGACTGAAAACATATACTGCATATGTAAGCAGCTCAACAATTTCCAAGTAGATAAAACTTGAAGTGAATCACACCTATACATACCACAGTAAACTATGAAAAGACAAAGAGAAAATCTTGAATTGCAAAAGCAATTCATGGTGAGCAAAGTTTCCTCAATAGATTAAATAGCCGACTTCTAATTAGGCCAGAAGACAGTGGAATTATATACTTGAAGTGATGAAAGAAAAAAGACTGTCAAGCAAGAATTTGATACCTAGGAAACCTGCCCTTCAAAAACAAAAGAGAGCTGGGTGAGGTGCGAAGAAGGAAGACATTCCCAGATAAATAAAACTGAGAAAATTTGTCACTAGCAGACCTGTCCTACAAGAAACACTAAAGGGTTTTTAATTCCAGGCTCAAATGGAAGGACAATAACAGTAACTCAAATCTACACTAAGCAATAAGAAAGCACCAATAAAAGACAATCAATAGATAAGTAAATACAAAAAATAGAAATGTATTTTTGTTTTTAACTCTTTCTTCTCCTATGTCATTTATAGGACAAATGCATAAAAGTTTTAAGTGTGTGGATAGGCTTAAAATAAAGATGGGTTCATAGTGGAGCAAAGTTTTTATATGCTATTAAAATTAAATTGTTATCAATCAAAACTATACTGTTTTAAATTAAAATGTTACGTGTAATCTACAGAGCAACTGCAAATAACTAAAAAATTATATGAGACAATAGAATTAAAAAGATATACTAAAAAATTGATTTAGTGTAAAAGAAAGCTGTAGTGAAAGACTACAGCAACAACAAAGTATAAGACATGCAGATAACAAATAGCAAAATGGCAGATGTAAAACTATATAGAACTGTATAGGTGGCTGAAAGACACTTCATATCTTAGCCTAAAGCTCTATACTCAATGGGGAAAATAAATTTTCCCATTTTCACATTCACCAGTACAAATTGGGGTATTATATAAATGAGAATTTATAGAAACATCACAAGCCAAAAAAAATTCTGGGGATTAGACTCCTTTGCCTCAGTGTATTGCCTCAGATGTGTTCAACAGACTTCATTGAATTAATTAATATACTCTATAACCAGAAGAATCATCACTGAGGAAATAGATTAAAGATTGATGTAAAGAGAATTTTTTGAAGAAAATAAAAAACATAAATTTGTATTTAAATGGAAAACACTGTAACTGCATCTCATTCTTAAAGGACCAGCTCATTTGCTAATTCAATTATACACATTTTCCTTACTCTACAAAAGGAGGTTTAAAACTTGTTTCCTCATTTATATCTTCACAGAAGCACCTGCATAAATCTATTATGGCACTTATCACATTATGTTATTGTATATATATGTTTATACACAGTGGAATCACATCATATGTGCATTTTATTTACTGGGTAGGAAGGGAATGATGGGAATGGGAAGAGACACAGGGAGAGAGACAAAGAAAGACTGAATGAATGAGAACATAATTAAATAGTACCAATGTGTCCAGTTAATAAATTTAAGCTCTAGTGTTATGAGGTAGAGTATATAAATCTGTTGTTCTTTAGTTAGTCCCAGCTCCTTTGTGCCTCTAACAGTAAAAGTTCCCTACTGAGAGAGGGAACTAAGTGTGGTTTTACACTTTAAAAGATACAGTTCATAGTTTTCATAAAACATGGCCCTGACTATGGGCCAACTATTTCAACTAGAGCTCCACTGATGAAACAATAGTTATGTCTGCACCTGAGGAAAACTAACCTGTTGGACTAATTGAAGGACACTGTGTAATTTAAGATACTATCAAGGGAAATCCTGCCTATGAGGTTTCAACCTCATACTTTCACTTCAGAACCTAACCCCCATGTAAGATGCGACTATCTTAGACTTCACACCTGCAATGTGAGCTTGAAGACATATATCATGTCTTCTTATTCTTCCTATTCTCAATGCCTAGCAGAGAGCCTGGAATATAGTGGGTATTTGATACATGTGGGATAAACACATGTAACATAATAAAAAAGAAACATATACATATAATTTCTAATACACACATATAATAAAAATATTTATTTGGTCTTTGTTTCCAGTTCCTGGCACAGAGCTCCTAAAACCCTTGAAATATTCTGAGAGGAGTATTTTTCATTATTTATAACAAACTCCTTTCAACCGCACCTGAATTTATGGAGATTCTTGGTGGGGCCTTTAGGCAGCTTTGGCCCTAAAGGGGGCTGGTTTCCAGAGGAATCGACCATATGATTAGGGGGTTGGAACTTTCAATTCCATTCCCTCCAGCCTCACCTCCAGAGAAGGAAGAGGCTCTTATGATTTAGTCAATCACCAACGGCCAATTATTTAATTAATAATAATAATGCCTTTGTAATGAAACTCCAATAAAAAACTCTTGAACAGTGAGGATTTGGGAAACTTCCTGAGTGGTGCACATATTGATGCACCAAGAGGATGGTGCGTCATGACTCCACAGGCACAGAGGCATCTGGACTCAGGACCCTTCTGAACCCTACATGTCTCTTTATCTGACTGTTCATTTGTATCCTTTATAATAAACCTAGAGCACTTTCCTGAGTTCTATGTTTTAGCAATTTATAAAACCCGGTGGGGGAGAAGGGTTGTAGGAATTCCTACATTTATATTTGGTGGGACAGAAGTGCAGGTACCCTGGGAACCCCATCTGAAGTGAAGGTAGTCTTGTGGGACTGATGCCTTACACTGTAGGGTCTGCACTAACTTTGGGTAGTTAGTGTCACAAATGAATTAAATTGTAAAATACTCATTGTTGATGTCAGGGAATTAAGAACTTATTGTTGGAAAACTGATACAAGATGACTTTTTTATACTGAGTAACTAAGAGGGCTTTCAACTGAGTCTAGTAAAAAATTTGACTGCTTTTATTTTACTTTCTCCTAATAATTTCTTTACAAATGCTAATGAGACATTTATAATAGCTTCGTATCTTCTCCGATTTGCAAGGAGACTAACAGGACTGAATTAAGTACCAACTTTCCATATTAAACAACAGTAAAATAAACAGCAAAATATAACATGAAAATTATTTTACGATGAATATGTCAAGAATCTGATGAAATGATGTATCCAAAGTTCATATGTAATTTAGTTTGTAATTATTATCATAGAAAGGAAATCAGTAATCACCTTAACGTTCACAGTGACTCTGAATCTCAGCTGGGCACTGCTTAAAGGCCCACACATCATGGTATACCATCATATTTTTCTAAAAAGCCTAGCCTTAAAAAAATTAAACTGTTAACAGTGGTTTCAAGCCAGAATATTAAAAAAAAATACACCTTTCAGATTTAATGTCATAAAAGTAGTGTTTATTAACCTTAGCTAAAAAAAAATTTTCTTCCATTTTTTTAAAACAAGTATTATATTAGTTTCAACTGTTTTAGCCAGAAATGGTCTAACATGTTAATCTTTATAGTATTTCAAGTAATCCAAGGTCTTGAAGTAAAATTAATAACCTGATTACAATGTGAAAATTCCCCTCAGACGATTTAAAGCAATACTAGTAATAGCTAATCAAGATAAATTTACTGTCCAAACTTATACATAAATGCTTGAATATTTTTTCAAAAACACACATATAAAATGTTATATAGGTAATTAGATTATGCAAATCTAGTAAATCCTTCAACCATACATTTTGGTGGCTGAACACTAAAAGACCTTAAAATTTTACCTATCCACAAGAAGGCAAAAAGAATAAGAGAAACTATTTAGAAATCATATTTGATAAGGGACTTGTATCTAGAATAAGCAACTCTTATAACTTTTTATTATTTTCACAATAATAAGAAGACAAATACACAATTTTAAAATGGAAGGAATTTAAATAGACATTTCTCCAAGAATATATACAAATGGCCAGTAAGTATATAAAAAATGCTTAATATCAGTAGCTATCAGTGAAATACAATTAAAAACCATAATGAAATAGCACTTCACACCCACTAGAATGGCTATAATGAAAAAATCAGACAATGACAAGTATTGTAGAGAAACTAGAAACCTCGTACATTGCTGGTGAGAATGTTAAATGGAATACCTGCTTTGTAAAATAGTCTGGTAGTTCCTCAAAGGTTAAACATAGTATCATATGACCAACAATTCTATTCCTAGATACATGCCCAAAACAAATGAAAATATATCTCTCCACAAAAACCTATACATGAATGCTCAAAGCAGCAACATTCATAACAGACAAAAGGTGGTATTTACTCAAATGTCCATCAACTGATGAATGGATAAATATAACATGGAATATCCATACAAAGGAATATTTATTCTGCCATAAAAAGGAATGAAATGCTGATACATGCTACAACATGGATGAATCTTGGAAACATAATACTAAGTTAAAGAAATCTGTCACAAAAGGTCACATATTAAATGATTTTGTTTATGTGAAATGTCCAGAATAAGTAAGTTTATAGAGACACAAAGGTTATTGATGGTTGTAAGAGCTAATGGTGTTGAGTGGATGGGTAGTAACTGCTACTAGATATGGCATTTCTTTTTAGAGTGCTAAAAATGTTCTAAGATTGACTGTGGTGGTGGTTGCACAACTCTATGTATGGTATGTGAACTCTGTCTCAATAAAGCTGTTATATAATTTGTTAACCTATCTATACTGTTTTCTTTGAAAGTTTCTAATGAGAACACCTAATTTTGAATATATCAGTAGAGTCAATGTATTCATTAAAATAAATTACTGGATTTGCATAATAGAAATAAATCATGTATTAATAGAGAGAAATACAAACAGTAACCACTAAAACCACTTATATATTTTTATTTAATGATGCACTAAGTATAGTATTTTTAAACCCTGAGTTACATTAAGATACTTTGTCAAATTACAAGATGTTTTACAGTAATCATTATCAAAAAAGATAAAGATATTAAAGATTAAGAAACTGTTAGTGTAAAATGGTTTCTTCAGACAATAAAAACTAAGGACAATAAACCTAAATTACTACACTGTATTTAATATTTGCGCTGACAAAAGGCAGAAGCAGCACAGACTCCTAGCTCTCCACCCCTTCCCTTACAAAGAGCCTACAACTTTTATATATGAATTAAAGTTTTCTTAGGACTATGTGTAGTCATTTAGAGTACCAGACTGATATGGCCAGTAGTTCCACTAAGCACACAATTGGTTACATGGGGGCCTGAATAGGGCAGTGATAAATCATGAAAATTAAAAGTATGTACAAAGTTTTGGGCAGAAACATATTGCCAAACCCATCAAAAGCAATGCAAACCGCAAGTCAGTGGATCGACATCTTTCAGTGGTTGCTCTAGAGTCTGCAGTCTAAATTTATGTCTAATCTATGTCGACTGTCAAATAATACTATGCTGCGCTTCACAGGCAGTACAGGTACCTTATAATTCCAAATTCTTCCCTCCAGTCCTTTATAACATCACTATTATTCATTTCACTTATCCATAAATTATAACCATCTAGTTTCCATTATTAAGTTATTACAGCAATTAAGAACAAGAAAACAAAAGGTTTTACTTTACCTTTAGCCATTCTTTCTCTAATGTAGATCTTTTTTCCTCTCTTTATGTAGGTCCCAGTTTCTGACTAATATCCATTTTCCTTTTCTCTGAAGAACTTCTGGTGATGTAAGTAACATTTCTTACTAGCAACAGATTTCTTCAATTTTTATTTATCTGATAAAGTTTTTATTTTTCCTTCATTTTTGAAGAATAAATTCAAAGTATACAGAATTTGAGGTTGGTGATTCTTTTTCTAGCAATGCAAAACATTTTGCTCCACTTTCTTCCTGTTCGCATGGTTTATAAAAAGAATGGAATCCTTAACCTTAACCTTCTTCCTGTATAGGTAAGGTGTTGTTTTTTTTTTGTTTTTGTTTTTTTACCTTCTGGCTTCTCTCAAGAGTTTCTCTTTGTCTTTGGTTTTCTGTATTGAATATGATATGCCTAGAGATGTAGGTTTGGTATTTATTTTATTTAGTGTCCTCTGAGCATCCTGGATCCGTAGTTTGGTATCTGCCATTGATTCTGGAAAATTTTGAGATATTATTATTCAAATATTTCTTTTGTTCCTTTTCTTCTTCTGATAAGCTCAAGGCATTCTTCAAGTTATAGTACGTTTGATTTCTAGTATTTCCTTTTGATACTTTCTTAGAATTTCAATCTCTCTGCTTACATCTGTTCTTGCATGTTATCTGCTTTATTAGAGCCCTCGGCATATTAATTTATTTTAAATTCACGGGTCTGACAATTCCAAAATCTCTGCCATATCTGACCAGGAGTTAGGCTGTATTTACAGAAGCTATAGGTGTCAGGGGCTAAAATTTCCTCTAATATTCTTACTTTTGTCTTTCCTGTTATCTTTGGGTTTCCCTAGAGACTTCTTAAATTTAGAGGACAAGCCTTGCAGTTCTTTGGTCTGTAATCCTATTATTATACAGGAGCCTTACTAATGTGGTAAATTGTTGTGGGGGGCCGAAGGTTCTATAATCCTATGATTAGGTGTGGAGCTCTCAGTGGGCCTGTATCCCTGGGTTCTGGCCTTCACAAGTGCCTCTCAGTATCCTCTCACCGCTGCCCCTTAGATGAGACAGCTAGGCTAGAGCTGGATATTTCCCTTTCCCCAAGTTAGGCTCTGGTAGTTTCTTCTGTGGGCAGGCAGAGAGAACAATGTTCTGAGCACATTTCAAAATGGTTACTATTCCTCTTCCTCTACTGGAAGCAGGAGAAGATTCCCTCCCGCCCCACCGCAGTCTTCACAATGAGAACCTGGTAGAGGTTATGGAGGAGAAACTCACAAAAGTGTGAGAGCCCCCCAAGACTGAAATTCTGAGAGTTTTTAACTCTCATGCTAATCCACACTCAGCTTCTAGGAGGAGTTATCAGTTACAATTTAAGATTTCCTACCAACTGCTAGCTCCATCAGCTTCTGCTCCTATAAACTGTGTATACGCCTCTCCACCTGATTTAGGTGCACTGGTTTACTCTGTAACCTCAATTCTCTGATGAATCCAAGAAGAGTTATTGATTTTTAGTTTGTTCAACTTTGTTCTTATTGTGAATGAGGACTTCCAATTTCTTTCATGTCTGAGTAGAAACGAGAACTCCTGTGTCCTTTTGTTATGTTCCCATCATTTGAACATTTTCTTATTTTTAGAACAATAAGATATTCCAGGTTCATCTTGTACTTTCTCTGCCCCAGCCATCGTATCAGCTCTCTCTCAAGGAAGTTTTGGTTCTTTTAGTCGAGAATGTTATTTAGAAATCAAGATCTGGACACAAAGTGGGGTGTCATTACTTCTAGAACTTCTAAGCACACAGAGCTGAGAAATGTAAAAATCCCTTGTACTGCTTTTCAGTCAATCTCTACCTCTTCCAGGGCAATCACCATCCTGATTTGTCACAACAGTTTTGTCTAGCACTTCATAAAAATGGAATCGCTCTGTACATATTCTCTTGCACCTGAATTCTTTTCCCCAGCACAGTGATATATTAATGTTTATCCATATATCACATGCACTGTATAGTTCATTCCTTTTTATTGATCCATAGTAACTCCTTGAATGGATATATTACAGTCTGCTTACCCATTTTACATATAAGAGAAAAGATTCAGAGTACCTAAAGTTACACAGTCAAAGGAATGAGAAGAATTCCAAGGACTTCAGAATCAGAAGCACTCTAAGCTCTTAATTCTTAGTCTGGTGTTCTTTTCATTCTACCAAAGTACCACTTCAAACAAGCTAAATGAACAAACACACACACAAAACCTTACAGGGAGATTATATATATATATATATATATATATATATATATATATATATACATACATACATATATATATAAATATATATATATTTATATATATATATAAAATTAAATTAGTGATTTTAAAGAAAGTATCTATTTATAATCACAGAATCACAGATTTTCAAAATTCATCACTATAATACTTTCCAATGACTTCTTAATAGAAAAAATGCAAAATTAAAGGGTCATCAAATCAAATGCAAACATTTAAAAATCATTAAGAACATTGACATTTCTTTCAAAATCCATACTCTTTCCTAATCCTTGCTTCTGCCCATGCTGATTCCAAATTTGCTTGGGTTTCTCAAATATCTCCTAAACATTTACCCTATGTTCTGTCTTAAAAAAAAATTCATACGTTCCCCAATTTCTCCTGTTCAGTATTATTAACTGCTAAGGAGTACTCTCCTATTTTCAGCATTTTGAGACAACTTTTAGCCTTCTGAGCCTCCTCTTAAGTCTGCCAAATCATCCCTTTCTAATCCTCCATTTAGAAAATCTATTGACCTATCTCTCCTTAAAACAACACAAAAGACAGTTCTTCAACCCATGACCTTTAAGTTCACTGTTACACTTAATTTAGTTATTCTGATCTAAGGATGAGAAGTTTTCTGTACTATCAAATATTACTACTTTCCTCCCTTGATGAAGGTCTATTGTAGCACCATTCAAGGTGACTCTAAGTCATTACCATAGACTGAAGACTCAAAAGTAGGGAAACACTAAGAGTGAGACTGCCATTGGGTTGGATTGTCCTGCCACCATCCCAAACATATGTAACTGGCCTCTTGGCAATATCTAGATGAATTACCTGAAATTGAAGTAATTGGGAGAATTTGATGTCTCTTTCTCAGAGGCTATGAACCAATCTATGAGTTTATTATATTTGATATATATAACTCCCACTGTAAGGTTCCCCTCTAATAGGTTTCCAAAGCTCTCGGATATTCCAAAATGAAATTCATGTCATAAGAACATAGTAAAATATAAAGTGTACTTGCTGAGCACCTGAGGATTCTATATCAATTTCAAATGTTCCCATAATAAATCAGGGGTGGGAGTGGTACAGACTTGGTGTTATAATCTTAAAACTCCAAAAATGAGAACAGATTAACTTTAGACTTAATCAGATACATGATGACCCACAAACTTAGTATATAATACAAATGAGGTATATGAGATCAACTGATTTATCCTATTCCATTTACAAGCCACATCCTTAGCTCATAATTTATGTGAAATAAAATGCCAATCATTATTCTGAGTCAAGAATAATAAGAATTTAAGATGTGATCAAAGCACTGAATAGAATTCTATAACAGAACTTCTCAAATGCCAGTCACCAAATCAAGGACAAGTGATAGTTTGATGATTAACAGCTATGGCAAAGACAGTTGTTTAGACTGGCTTCACATTTTGGTCTTAGGTTCTGAAAATTCCTGTGAACATCTGCTTTCATCCAAAACAAGAAATTTTGAGATAGCCAAGATAATATGCCTAAAGAGCTAGCTGCAGGCTTCCCCTAATCCACGTCTAATAAAATTAGACTTATTTAAAAGAAAAAATTGCCAAGGCTGTAATGTCATCAGCTTATTTTTCCTTTTTGTCACTAGAAAAATTTTACAAAGCAGGTTAATGTTTAAAGTATACTTTCCTCAACTTGGAAAGAGAATTTAACACTTTCTTCCTACTTCTTCCTTAGAAACATAGTGTAGCTAAAGTGAGGGAAATTTATGGAAGGCAATGATTAACCCAGAGAACTAACTTAGATTGTCAGGCAACAGATCATCTCATCTTCAGAATAAATGCTGAAGTTGCTTAAATGCTAAATTTTAAAGCAGATTTGGCTACTCAAGGCGAGTTGACATGATTATAGATAAATAGGGTGACCATATAATGTTATCCAAACTAGGATTTTTGAGAATGAAGGATACTATTAATAATTATGCTAGCACTGGAATGATTATCTTAGTTATTTGTAAAAAAAAGAAAAACCACAAAAAACAAAAAACAAAACTCCTTTAGACACAGGGGCTCTGCTTTTTCTTCCTTAGATTCTCTTTGGTGGGAATCTCCTATTGTGGAGCTGTAGGGGAATCTAACATTTGATATTCAGATTAGTGGCAATGACTTTTAAAAAGATAGGTACATACTAAAAATAAATAACAGATCTATTCTTTTCATAGTAGTAGAGACCTAGAGGGTGAATATCTTCATGCAAATCTGACTTCTTTGCCTTAACTAATGACAATCATGAACACTGGTACTATATACTGATTACTAACTTCAGAAGCACCTTTAGACTCAGATGGTATTTCCTAAGCTTTTGTGTTTAATTTTTACATTTGAAAACAAGTTAATTTTCAATTATTCCTACCATCTCAAAGCACATTACTTTTTGTTTTAACATACTACAATGAAAAAATCGTTTTTATTCCTAAAATTACAGAAAACACTTAATGGTTTGCAAAAGATTGTTATATGGGTAGTTGCAACACTTGCCCTTTAGCCTCTTGCCAAATACCACATTACGTATATCTGAACCACCAGTAAACTCAGATACCATCGTGAGATATTTCAAACCCAACCAGAATTAAGAAAAAAAAAATCCTATGGTCTCAATGAATGAAACCAAAAACTTTTAATATCAGAACTTTAGGAGAGTAATTTAATCTCTTTCTAAATATTAATTTTGGTCAAAAACCTAATTAAGGTCTTAACACTATAAAAAGAGCTCAAACTTTTTATATTAAAAATATATATAAAATCACCCTATGCCAAGGATTAGCAAAGTTTTTCCATAATAAAACAAATGGTAAATTTTTAGACTTTGTAGGCCAGAGTCTTTGTTGGAACTACTTATATCCTGTTGAAGCATGACAACAGCTATAGATAATACATAAATGAATGAGAGGGGCTATGATCCAATAAAACCTTTGTTACAAAAACAGGTGGCAGAGCTGGTTTTGACTCTCAGGGCTGTAGTCTGTCAAGCCCTTTTCTAGAGTATTAGCTCCTTTGTACCACTAGTATTTTGGACAGTGTCTGGTACCTAATATATAATCTATAAATGTTTATAGATGAATATTATTTAATAATCAAAAAATAAGCAAAATATCTGAGCTACTTTGATATAAACATTGTGTTTACTGAGTATGATCTGAGACTTAACTTCCTACTTAGAATTTACAGGTTGGTATTTCTCACATAAAACACTTATTTAAAAAATCTGTTAATTAAAAAAATTATATTAATCATAGTCATGTCACTATTGAACTCTGCTTACCCAAGATTAATAATTTTTCTGGCTCCTTGGGACCATTCATGTAAACAGGTAACCTGATAACATAGTAAGGAGTGGAGCTGAAATGTCACGTTAAGGCCAGAGTTAATACCTTGGCAAATGAGAGTCAAAGGCATGTGGAAAGAACTCTGCAAAGGTGTACAGGAGAGAAGAGAAGCCAGATGTGTTTATACCATGCAATAAAGATCTGAGAGGTTTCTCTGCATTATAATAATAAATCTCCTTTTTATTAGAGCTTCTTTGAAAGAGCTTCTGTTTTTTGCAAATCAATGATTCCTGACTAGAAAATGGATTATGAAACATTTTGGAGAGGAGTTAATACTTGAGCTGAATCTTTAAAAAATGAATAGACAAGGCTCCCAGTCTAGACAGAGTAACAGAGATCACATTTACCCTCTTTGTGAAATGACTAAAAAGAAAAAAAAAACAACCAGAAATATATGAAACAATGGTTTTCAGACATTGGACAATGGCAGTATAGGAGAATAATCCCCAAAAGAACAGCGGGAGAAGAAACCCAGGTGCAAACCAGCAATGTCCCGGACTGAGGAAACTGGGAGGTCAGGCTTGCTAGCATTTGCCTGATAGAGCAGCAGAGACAACTGTAGAGAGCAAACATGCGTAGATCTGCAGAAGATCCTCCTCAAAGGGGATGCTTACGAAGAATCTACCCAACATAGGAAAAGAACGAAGTGAACAGAACAGAGAACAATCCCAGGGGTTCAGATAGTGGCAGGAATAATTTGTGTTTCATTCAGAAAGGGAAAAAAAGCTCGTATTTTACAAGATATCAGGTAGATTATAAGGTTACTGCCTCAGCAGTGGAGCAAAATTAGCCCTAAATAAAATTTGGTCTGGTCCCACCTTACCAAGAATAAAAATAAGCACTGAAAGTGTCAGTTTCCTAAAAAGTGTCTCAAAATAAAACTTAGAAATATTTCCAGAAATACAAAAATATGCAGAACAGAACAAGGTAAAATTCACAATGTCTGATATTCAATAAGAAAGTATCAGGCATGAAAAGACACAGGAAAATATGACCCATAATGAGAGGTAAAAGTTGCAATAGAAACAGGCCAAGATATGACAAATAATAGAATTAGTTAGCAAAGATATCAGATAATTATAACTATAATCTGTATGTTGAAGAAAGTAGAGGGATGCTTAAGCAGGAACATGGACAATATAAGAATGCAATCCAAAATTTTCATCTCATGAGAGATAAAAAAATAAGTGTTGGAGATGAAAATACAACTGATTATCTTAACAGCACATTAGCAATACCAGAATTTAAGATTCATGAACTTGAGGCCATGGCAATTAGAAACTATCCAAAATAAAGCACAGAAAGAAATAATCCTGAAAAAAAAAATGAACAAAACATTAGTAACCTATATGGCAACTTTAAACTCATACATGTAATTCGAGTCTCTGAAATGAAGCATAAGTGCTCCTACTTACTACACACACACAAAAAGTAGGTAAGTATGGGTTTAAAGTAGTACACAAGAGGAACTATGATAGATTATGGAGATGAGAAAATCTGTACAGTTGGACTATTAATATGATAATGACAAAGAGCACAGCTAGAAGCTGTCACTACTAAGAATGGACTAATAAGGATCCAAACTAGGATGTGACAGTAGGAAAAGAAAGAATTGAAGATATCTAAAGAATAAGAACTAGTGATTAACTGTATATTGCGGAGGAAAACGTGAGAGATTACAATTTTGAAAAGGACCAGACTGAGTTTGAATCCTACCTTCTCTACTTACTACCTATATAAATGTGGAGAGGTTAATCTCTTTCTGTCTCAGTTTCTTCTGGAGATAATAACAACAACTATCTAACAGAGCTGTTTTGAGAATTAAATGAGTTAAAACATGTAAAGCACTTTGGCATGTAGTAATTGCTCACTAAGTTGGTCTCAGGACTACCTTTCTCTCTTAAAAGCTAAAAAAGATCCCAAATAATTTTATGTGGTTTATATGTGTCCATATTTACCATATTAGGAATTAATATTATCTGAGAAACAGATAATGTACTAATTTTCATTCATTAATAATAAACCTATATTACATGATAATAGAAATACATTTTGTTTTCCCAAAGAAAAAATTAGTGTCAAGACAGAAATTGTTTTACATTTTTGTAAATCTCTCTCTAATGTCTGGCTTAATAAAGGAAAACTCGGTTCTCGTGTCTGCTTCTGCTCAATCTGTTGCTTATATTGTTTTGTCTGGGAAAGACAACCAACCAAACTGGGTTATGTAGAAGCTAATACACCCAAGAAAACTGAGACAGCACTTCCTAAGTGAAATGACTAAGTATAAAAAGGGAGATAGGACAGTATTCATACTGTAAATCTTAAGACTGAAATGAAGAATTACCTACAGACTATCCTAATCAGCTCACAAAAGAGCCAGAGAAACTATTTGTTTATTAAATTTATCCCACATGTGTTACAAGAACTCCAGAAAGAAGAGGGAATCATAAAAAATTCCCATATAAAATAGTATAGATTTACATTTCTTCATGAAGAGTAAGGAAATGCCTGGGGCCTGAGTTGGGAGTCTCCAAAGGAAGAAAAGAGAGGAAGGCCAAGTAACAGAACCAGGAAGGGCAGGTAGGGGTGGGCAGGGTAGAGTTGTGTCCAGTTCTGAATACCTTGCAAGTTTTTCAATAGTCCAATACATTGTAAAATTGAATCAATAAACATTTTAACTGGTTTTATTACTTATATTTGTACAAATTTATCATTCTGCAACTTCTAGACTGTAAATTCCCTAACAAAAGGGCATTCTATTTCATTCATAATCTCCTTAGGTCTGATTTATACAAGATCTGTGTTCACACTAGTAACTCAAAAAATGACAGGGAAAGCACTTTTAAATACACATGTGACAACTGGCTTAAATGTGAGAAGTGTGTTACCATAACAACAGTTATCCCTTAGCAGATAGACACCAACTATTACCTAGAAATTAAAATTGTAGGGCAAAAAAGTGGCTCTAATACTCTACATGTATTTAAGCCAAAATTCTGATGAAATTCAAGCTTAAAAATGTCAGGCGGCAAGTTTTATAAGGACCTCACAGCCAGTAAGATCCTTACCAAAATAATCTCCTGAATATTCTAAAAAAGGGGTATCTAATAATCGTTTAGAATTTTGAATATTTATATTACAACCTACTAAAAATGAGGCATAAAATTTTACAAGAAAATAAACTATTTGAGACTTCATGTTAAAGATTTCTTAGGTCACAAAAAGCATGAATTATAAAAAATAATAAATCAAACTTTATCACAATTAGAAACTCTTCTTCTTCAAAAGATACTATTAGGACCACAAAAAGCAAGCTGTAGATTGGGAGAAAATATCTGCAAAACACATATCTGATAAAGGACTTATGTCCAAATAGATAAAGAACTCTTTCAATTCGATAAGAAGGAAAGTGACTTAATTTTTTCAGTGAGCAAAAGATTTGAACAGACACTTCCCCAAAGAAGATATGTAACTGGCAAATAAGCACATGAAAAGATGTTCAGTATCCTTAGTTCTTAGAAATGAAAATTCAAATATCATTACTGGACCTCCCATACACTGCTACAGATAATGCAAAATGGTACAGCTACTTTGGAAAAGAGTTTGGTAGTTTCTTATAAGTAAATTTGCGCTATGACCCAGCAACCCCATTCCTAAGTATTTATAAGAGAAATAAAAAATATATATTTACACACTTATATATGAGTGCTCACGACAACTTTATTCATAATAGCCCCAAGTGGAAACAATCCAAATGTATATTTCCTAGTGAATGGTACATCCATCTAATGCAACATGACTCTACAGTATAATGGAACACACTACTGATACACGATGTGAATGAAGACAGAAGTGACTATATACTGTATAATTTCATTTATGTGAAATTCTAGAAAAGTCAAGACTATACTAGTTATAGTGACAAAGTATATCAGTGGTCGCTGCTGGTGGGGAGGGAGGTTTGACCAAAAGGGGAACAAAAAACTTTTTTGGAGTGACAGAAATGTTCTAGGTATCACGGCTGTGGTGATGATTAATTGGCTATGGACATTTGTCCAAACTCATGTACATATGGACAGTTCTATGCCATTTTATAAAAGGGACTTGAACACCTGAGGATTTTGGTATCTGCAGGGAGTCCTGGAACCAATTCTGTTGACACGGAAGGATGACTTAAGTTTTTTGGGAGTTGAAAGTTATGTGCAGATTTTGACTATGTGGGAAGTGGCTGGTGCCCTTGACACCTTTGTTGTTCAAGGGTCAACTGTAATTATATACTTAAAATTGGCTGATTTTGTTGTATGGAAATTATACCTTAATAAAACTGACTGAAGAACAGAGAAATGAAAATATTTTTCCCTTCACTTATCTGTCACTCACCAGGATTTATCAACCCTTGACAGAAAAATGACAGTAGGTAGCAAATACAGATATAGAGATCATTGTCAAAAAAGAACAGGGAGCTGATAGGAATGATGCAGTCACAGGGAGAGAAATAATATATCGTTTTATTAGATTTTAACCATTCCAATAATGAGAATAGTCTGTTTCTAAAAGAGACCTTGGCCAATCTGAAATATGTTTCATCAAAACAGTATTTCTTACATTATGTTCTAAGGACTATCTAAGTCAGAGGCACCCCATACCTTCTCCATCAGACACTCTAGGTGAAAAGTCTCAAAATCTACCTTTTATATTGCTCGCAAAGAAATTATCTTGCAAACTGAGAGAACACTGTATTAGATGGAATGTACACATGTGGGTGAACACACATATACATCAACTGGGTTTGCAATGGCTCCAGGTCAAAAGTAATCAACAGCACATAAGCTTTCCTTGCAGGACACAGAATCATTACTACTTCATGAAGATGTAAGGGGCCTATCATAGCATATGATAGCCACTTCAATTTTAATTACAATTTGTAATATCACAATAATATTTACTTTAAGTATGTAATTTTTAAAAGATATATGCTGTTCCCCTTTATAAATTCTGTTGGTTTGTTATAGAATTTCTTATGGGCTTTCTCTGTACATTTAACTTAATTTCAAACACCCTCGAAATTAAGTACTAGTAATGCAAAAAACCCAAAAAACAAAAATATAATTTAACAACGAATCAAGACAATGTCAGGAATTGTACAGAAAAAAAAACTGACTTTCATTAATTTTTTTAATTATGTAAAAGATACATAACATAAAAGTTGCCATTTATCCTTTTTTGACTATACAATTCAGTAACATTAAGTACATTCACATTGTTGTGCAACCATTACCACCACCAATCTCTAGTACTTTTCCATTATTCCAGAATGAAACTCTGTACCCACTAAACAAAAAATCTCCATTTCCTCTTTCCCCCAGTCCCTGGAAACCACGAACTGACTTTCTTTATGAATTTAACTTATTTAGGTATCTCATCTAATTGGAATCATACAACAATTATACTTTCTTTATGAATTTAACTTATTTAGGTATCTCATCTAATTGGAATCATACAACAATTATACTTTCTTTATGAATTTAACTTATTTAGGTATCTCATCTAATTGGAATCATACAACAATTATTCTTCCACTGTGAGTTTTTTTCTATTAATTTTTCATGAATGTCTAGGCACCAAGCACTGAAAACACAAAGACTGGCAGTATACCGACCTGTCTTCATGAAACTTACACTCTAATAGGGAAATCAGACAAGTAAAAAATGAAACAAAAAAAATTGCAAGTCATTGTAGTAACTGCTCTAACAGAAGTACAAAATATAATGATGGCAAGAAGGACTAATTAAGGAAAGTCAGGACAACTACATAATGCAAGTGATGTATCAGGACAGATCTGAACTAGGAAGAATTCACTGAATAGATATGTCATTCCATCCAGAGGAATGGTATTCATTCATTCATTCATTCATTCATTCAACATTTAATGAGAGACATCACTATATCAGGCACTTCTGCTTTTCTTAAGCTAAAAGAAAATACAGCCATAAGAAAGGTATCTGAGCAAAAGCAATCAATTAAGACTGAAGAGCAAAATGCTTGGGGAAGAAGAAAACGAGGCTTGATATCAGATTGTGGAAAAGTTTTATGTTATTCAGAGTTTTGCTTTACACTACAGGCCAGTTTGAGAACTTTAAAACATGTAAGAATCATTAATGGCGCTTGCAGAGGTACACATTTGTAGGACAACCTCAAAGTTTTAATATCATATGTCTGCGGTGGACTCCAGGATCTTTACTGTTAATGAGTATACCAGGTGATTCTAAAGCAGTTATACCCATGGACTATTTTTAGGAAAAACCTGTGTAGAATATGGAAAGCTAATGATGGCTTTGCATAAGAGAATAATGTGAACAGATTATATGTCTTGGTGTATTAATTTTTCCCCAATAATAAATAGATGCTTTTATTTCAAAGATACAAAAGAGCACAATGAAGAAAAAACATTACTCAAATCTACCACCTAAACACTTCACATTCTGACATATTTTACTTTTATCTGTTTACATTATATACATTTTTAAATAGAAAAATCATACTCTACAAATTATTTTGAAGCCTATTTTCCTCATTTAGTCATGCAAGTGAACATTTCCCCCTTTTATTCTTTCTTAGAAAGAATTTTATGACTGCATTGCAGATCATATGTACCATACAGATGTGACTACCCTCATTTTTGAACCTTAGGTTATAAGCAATTTTCACCTATTTTCCTGTACCGTTGTCAGTATGTCAATATTGAATGAGATTTGGGTTTTAGAAAGATTGATCTAGTGATATTCTCTGAGCTAAATTTGAAAATAGAAGAAATTAGAGGTAAATTGAGAGGCTATTATGACAGTCCAAGCAAAAATAATGAGATCTCAATGAAAGTACTAACAGTGAAAATAGAGAATGGATTTGAATGTCCACAATATACATGTAAGAATTTTTCAACTGTTTAAAATTACATACAAAGAAATAATTATTTTCTTCAATATTTACTAAAGCCCTACGATGTATCGAAGTATAATTATAGAGAAAAAACATTAAGATAAACGACACTATGCATTTTCACTTTTCTGTGTGTGTGTGTGTACATATATGTGTAGGATCAGGGTTCCAACTGCATTTAAGTAATTTAGAGTCTTCCTTTTTACCAGAGGGAAAACCTTATTCTGGTTCTACAACTGCAAAAGAAGAACCAGAAAAAGTCATAGTTGTCAAAAGAAGTTTGACCCTCTGTTCTTGAGTGTATGCTGGGGCTATAGCAGGAATTTAACATAATAAAGAAGAAACTGCTACTGATCAGGTTTACTTCAAATTTTAAAAAGAATCTGTATATGCTGGGGCTTTCTCTAAAAACAAAACAAAACCCACAAATGCTCCTGTCCTTTTATATGGCTATTCTCTAATATCAGCTAAGAGATGTCCCCATTTCAAAATCTTCCAGCTACTGAAACATGGGTCACACAAAACCTATTTTCTCCATGCAAAAAAGTATAATGTATCATAACAAAGAATCTTACTAAGTGAAGCTGAGATCACATAAAAATGCTTATAATAATCTAGTTACCCCCAAAAAACTTTTTAAAAGATAGTAATAGCCATTTCACAGTACTAAGCTTCAGCTTTCAAATGTTAAGATTTTTTTTGTGATTAAACTTTTAGACACTTAAATCAGACATATCCAAATATTCTTTATTTAGTAAATCTGACACACCTCAATTAATGTAAATGAAAAAAAATGGAAGCATATCTTGCTTTCCTTTCGAGATAATATTCCTTTTTATTTATC
Organism: Macroglossus sobrinus; assembly: GCA_004027375.1. Lineage (NCBI taxonomy): Eukaryota > Metazoa > Chordata > Mammalia > Chiroptera > Pteropodidae > Macroglossus > Macroglossus sobrinus. The sequence continues at coordinate 988,063 of PVKZ01000001.1, read as the reverse complement.
TAGCATATAATTAAGAAAACAAGCTAGTTAAATCTCGTTTATCACTTTTGGTAATTTAAGGCATCTGAATATATTCAAATTTTTCCCATGATATACTGTGTAAACACTAATCAAAAGGAAGCTGGACAGGCTATATTAATATACAAGGAAGACGTCAAAACAAGAAATATTACCAGGAATACAGAGGCCATTTTACCAGGAAGACAATAATCCTAAATAGGTATGAACCTAACAAAATTTCAAAATATATAAAGCAAAAAATGACAGAACTGAAATATAAATAAATAAATCCACAAGTTGGGGACTTCAACACTCTTCTGAATATTTGATAGAACGAGCTGATGATAAGCATATGGAAAAATGTAACCATATTAGTAAGAGAAAATCCACAAACAATGAGATACCATTTACAAGAATTAATTTAAGACTTAGGAACTGAAAATTATAAATGTTGGTGACGATGTGGAACATCAGAAACTCTCATACACTGCTGGGGAGAGTACAGCTTGGTAGAACAACTCTGGAACACACCGTGGCATTAACAAATAGAGATGTGTACACCTGAATCAATGATTCCACCCCAGCATAACCATGACGCATTTGTGCACACATGCAGCAGCAGGCATGTACAAGTTTCCACAACAGCACTGTCTGTAATTGGGGGTAAAAAATAGAAAACAACTCAAATGTTCATAAATAAGAGAATGAATAAATTAATTGTGGTATAGTCATATAATGCAGTACTATATGTTAGTGAAAATAAATGAATTGTAGCTATGTAATTCAACATGGACGACTCCCAAAAACATGGTAAGGGGGAAAAAATCGTAGAAGAACAAGCACACATAAATAACTTCAAAAAGATAAAACTAAGCAATATATTGTTTAGGAATCTGTACATATAAAACTATAAAGAAAAACAAGCAAATGATTAATGGAAATTAGAAACCAAAATTAGACAGGAGAGGAGGAGGCAACCAGGTACTTCAAAGATATCTGTAATGTTCCATTTCTTATCCTGGGTAGTAGACAGATGTTCGTTATATTGTTCCTTAATCTATATATAATATAGATATTCTCATATTATACATCTATAGTTTAAAATTCTTATGAAGAACAATAAATATAGATTCACTCAGCAAATTTTACAAACCAAAAAAATAAAAATAATATCACAAAACATAGGTACAATACCTCCTGTTAAGTCCAAGAGGACACTGAGACTCACAAACCTAAATAGGCCACACTAGACATTGGTTATATTTAGCAGGATATAAAATATGAAACAACATGCCAGGAAAGTTGTGTCTGGTATTCTTCAGCAGGAGTCTTCACAGCAATTCAAAGGATATTCTCTTTGATACCCCAAGGTTGCAGGTCAAGTGTAAGAGAATGAGATCACAAGAACTGGTATAAGTAGCTACTCTAGCTTAGAAGTACCTAATAGTAATCAATATTTCTATTCCCATAGACACAGCTTCCTAAGCCTCACATGAGGACTTGCTCAATTACAAGAGTAATCACACCCAGGAAAACCCAAAGCTGTAGAATCTCATCAGTATTCATGGTTTATTTGCAGTCTTCCCTGTCCATTATGTAATTACTAATTTTAAAAAATAATTTACAAATTATTTTTACCAAAGACAATGGTGTTAGGGTTACACAACTGACATTCTATCTTTATCAGGTTTCCAGGTAAATAAAACTAGGAAGTTAACCCAAGGCCTAAATTGTCAGAGAAAAGAAAAACTATTATTAACTCTACTCACAACAAACAGGGAGATTCAATTTAGAATGGCTTTAGCTAAGCATTTATTAATATATTATATTGAACCTAAGATGCCAATGATTATAGGGCATCATTAATTTTGCAATACTAAGAAAAAAAATGCTGCTAGGTTGTAAGACACATCCTAATTACTGAGATACAAAAATGAGAGGGAAATATACTTCTTATACTTCAATGAAGTACAGAATAACCCTTCTTCCAATTTTTCATTAAATATTTAAGATATACAACCCTATTGTCTACTTTGGAGAAATAGTCTGCTCCAATATAAACCAGCTGTCCACTAAAAACTTTCTTAAGATATTTAAGGTTGTATTCTCTCAATACCTGTCTTTCTTCATCTATTCTTAAAAAACAAACAAACAACTCCCAGTTTCAACATAACTGATGAAGCTTAGCTCTCTCCATCCTGGATGAGAAATTAGCTTCCATCACTAATGATATCACCGTAAGTCCTAAGGGCCTTTACAACCTAGAGATTTTCACATAATGCTCTCGGATACACACACCCCGTCCCCCCCCGCCCCCCCCCCGCCACGTGGTGTCTCAGGTTATGCAAGAATAAGAGTGCATAAGACAGAGACTGTAGACTGTGCAGTGAGAACAGGGGGAAAACTCTTAAATCTGAGTTCAGTAGAGGCACAATAGATGAATGTTTTTATCTAAGTTGAGTTGTGCACAATTATTAGCTTCATATATCTGGAAGGGCAATTCTATCAGTTATGAGCAGAAAATGAAGATGACAAAATGGCCTTTCCATACTTTGCCTACTGACAAAACACTAGAACTGGGTAAACAGCCTCTTATTCATAGATAGAGAAGCATGGGACCCATACAAACACTCAGTAGCAAAAATAAAACATCTTCTTAAAATGTTAAAGAAAACAATCTGTGATAGTTTACATTGGGAAATGGCAAAAAAAATGTATGAAGTATCTGCTGTGTGTTCTCTGAAAGATACAAGAAAAAACGGTTCTGTGAAACATCTTTCATAAGGAAAGATGATCAGTTAAAAAGACCAGGAAGGAATAAAAACACAACAGACATATGCAGATTAAGATATAAATGGAACTCTAAGATATAAGAAAAAAATATAAACAAAAACAAAACCCACCCTCAAGATGAGAAAGATCAATACTACAGAAAAACATCAGTACTGTAGAAGATGAAAATAATGTTCACCATGAATATGAAAGGACAAAGTTAAAAATAAGAGGGAAGACAAATATGAAAGAAATGTGCTCCATTCCAGAAATACACAGGTATTTCTTTAAAAAAAAAAAAAGTATAACAAATGTAATAGAAGGAATAACCAAAGGCATAACAGAACAATTTGAAAATAAAAAGCACCAGAATCTCTATATTGAAAGGATTTTCTTGTCTCAGTCAAAATTAAAAGCTATCAGAATAATATATAGAGAATTTTAAAGGAAAAAGCCTGGGACACAAGAATATCATATTGAGCCAAGCTGTCAATACATACGTGCAACAAAAAGTCATTTTCAGATATTCAAGGATTCAGAAAAGTAACCCGCATGTATATCTCCTGAAAAATAGTACCTGAAAATATATTTGAGGCAACAGAAAAAATAAAATTGGAACTCAAGAATGATTATAAATGGTGTTGTACAAATAGATTAGTGGTAATGCTCCCTATAAAATTAATACATGAGAGTTGAGTCCAAATTGTTATTGAAATTTAGTACATAAACTAAAAAGTTTTTAAAAGATAATACAGTTTAAAACATTTGACATTCATAAGTTAGTCTTAAAAATTAACTTGGGAAGCAGAGTGTTAAAAAGTCAAGCTAAATTCCTTACATTACACAAAGAAGAAAATAATACTTTGTTCTTGAATTCTATAATTACAATTACATTTCTATGTATATGCTTTCTAAAATGATTTCTGTTTCTATGTTTTAAAAATAAAATGAAATAGTTTATACAGCAAAAACAAAAAGAGTAAAATAATTAAAAACTATAAAATTATGAAAGTAAAAATCAAACACATCAGTTATATCAAATTATTATTGTTTAAAAATAATTTAGTTTGACTGTTTCCATGACACAGGCAATGATGTGTCATGGAAACAGTCAAACTAAAAAGAAACAGGAATAATAATTTTGACATGGGACAAGTGGGATTCAAGAAGAAAAGAATTAAAAGGGTCTCTAGATTGATAAAAGGTATCTACAGTGTTACTCAAATTCAGTAGATGAACTAGCTATTATCGATCTGAAACAAAGACAAGTATAAAACTTGAAAACATTTAGAACTCATAGTAATCTGACAGGAAATTTCTATACTTTTTTAATATAATAAAAAAGGGAGCTTGTATTTGCTTATTGGTTTTTCTCATTTCATTTTTCTAGTAAATACTTTTAATGTATTTTAAAGTATCAAAAAAATTAGATTCTTTAATACAAATAGTCTGAAAAGCACTGCTTAAAAGACATATCAGTTATGAAGCTTTATGTGCCCAATAACAGAACATCAAAATATACAAATTTAAAACAAGACATGTAATACAAAAATAAAGAACACAAAATGTCACTTAGAATAAGTTGTAACAATGTTGCTTTGAGTCTTACAACACATATAGTGATAGTGGTATAAGCAGTGCTCTAACTCTGTATAACCCTTTACCTAATCAACCATGTAGCTAGCCTTTTACCCAGTGGACCCCATAGAAGAGAAACAAACTATAACTTTTTTTGAGAAAGCAATGATGCTACCCACTACTCAACCTATGTTTTTAGTAAGATTGTAAGAGAGCTACAAAGAAGGTTAACAGAGGCCTCTGTGACCAATGCAGTACTTGACCTTATAAAATATTTCGACTTCTGTATAAAAGGGGATTGGAAAACCGTGAGCATGTTTTGAGTCATTTAATGTATTTTTCTAATTTTTAAATTTGGCAGACCCTTTCTCCATATGTAATTTTACCTATCATCATCAAAAGAAGCAAAAACCAACTAATCCTTAAGTGATTTATAGTGGGGAATGGTTGAAAACCAGTTTTTGCTATACTGTAGATAGTTTTTAATTTTTCAAAGTAAGGTGTTCTTTAGGGTCTGTTATATCATCAACATATTTATAAGTGTTTCCTCGATAATTAAGTATTTTCCACCTATGCCACACAGTCTAATCATCTAAATGTAGCCCTGCAAAGGATGATCCTACTTCTGGACTTTTTGTCAAAAAAAGAAGGGGTCTCATGATACAATCAAACCTAGAAGAGAAAAAACTAAATCAAAGATAGGATCTTTCCCAAACTGTTAATTGTAAGTCACAGTTTTAAAAGGCAGCTTCTCTAAAGATGTGATAAAGTCAGGATCTTTTTCTCCCATTCTCTTGCCTAATATTTAAATTTATCTTCAACTAAATGTCATCTAAAAGTCTCATTTTAGATACAAAACCTCTTTATAAAAATATGCTATTTAAATAAAAAGTATTTACTATAAGAATAAACAGAATGGGAAAAATATTTGCAACCAAATTCAGAGAGACTAATTCTCCTAATATATGAAGAGCTTCTTGGAATTAAATAGCAGAAGACCAAGACTGGCAACAGGAAAATGGGCAAAAGATAAGTAGTAAACTGAAAAGGAAATACAAATGGCTTTCAAGCATATGAAAAGACACTCATTCTCACTATAATAAAAGAAATGCAAATTTTTTTAAAAAATGAAATCCTTGTTTGTACCTATTAAATTGGCAAGTGTTAAACGATTTGAGAATATAATCTTAGTGAACATAATCTTAGAGAATATAATCTTAAAAGACATAAAAAAAAGTCTCATTGCTGGTGGGAGTATAGACTGAAAGAACTCAGTATTACAGCTTTTCTCACTTGACAAAATCTTTGTAAGACATTTTAAAAATGTAGTACATAAAAGATACTCAGCCTAGTATGGGCTGTCGATCATTTTCAAAAAAATTTATAATTGTCTGCTTTTATAGAATACTGTTCATATAATAAAACAAGATAAGTAGACAAGTTTAAGATACTTGGACAATGAACACATCAGTCTTGCATCATCTGCTGTTCACTTCATAGTACCTTATTGTGCACTAAGTAGGTGCTTAGTAGATATTTGTTGAGTGAACAGGACCAAGAATGATGCCAAAGGATGATGAGAATGGAATAAAACAAGAACAATGAATTAACTAAGGTTATCTGAATTGTTGAATAAATTGCTTACATAAACACTATGATTTTTCACGATCAGGGTACTGTTACACTGGCAAATGTTTCCTGAAAATGAGGCAGCCAGCAACAGTGGCATCGCAGATTATTGCAGTACTAACCCCACAATGAGTCAGTCACACACTCTTAGGAAATGCCTCCCACACTGACTCTGGGCTTCGGGTTGGCCATGTGATTTACTTTGGCTTGGATACAACAAAAAACATACCGGGCTTGCCTTCACTTGCTGCTCCTGTAAATCCTACTGACTGACTCCAGATGAAGGAGAGCCTGCTGGAGATGCATGGCCTCCACCACCCCAGCCAATAGCTAGCACCAAGATCCAGACACAAGAGTAGAGCCATCACAGACCAATTAACTTCCAGCCGACTGCAGCCAGGTAAACCAACTCAGCCAGGAGCAAAGCTAAACTGAGCCAAGACCAGAATCATGGGCTAACAAATGTCTATTGTCTTATACCACTAAGTTTTAGGAAGGTTTGTTATGCGAAAACTGACTGGTAATCAAGGAAAATTTTTGCTTTACCTGTTTGTTTTTTAAATTTCACAATGAGAATATATTCATATACTACTTGTGTAAATTAATCTTATAAAAATATTTTATATTAGATTTATATTAAAGTCCTTCTATCATCTTATAAACACATATACATTAACCAAAATAATGCAGTCCAAATGGAAACATGAATTTGAGAGGAGACATTAATACTGCTCAGGAGAAAATGGGTCAGTACAGAATACCATGGTATATTATGATGAAAAAAAGTAGTAAGACTATATTCATGGTCATTGTCATGTCTCAATAATTCTATTATCAGACTTTGGAGTGTTAGAAGACATATTGCTCATATTTTGCTTCTCTGCTTTTTGTGCTTAGGCAGATATTGGCCTAATACATGTTCCCTCATTTTAATTCTCACATGCTAAGAAATAAACATATGCTGGATAACTAGGCAAAAATTAATTAACCTCTCTGTGCCTCATATCCTCAACTATAAAATGGAGATATTACTTATTTTATAGAATTGTTGTGAAGATAAATTATTTAGAATGGGGCACATAGTAAGAGCTCAATAAATAGTTTATTAGCTCTGTTAGTTAAATGGCGTTATTGCTTTTGACTAACCTTGCTTTTATTTTAAAATCACTAAGCATCATCAACCAAGGTATAATCCATCAAAATTAATTAATCTAATGATTTAATTTAAAAAAATGAAAACCTGTTACTAAAAAAACCAAAATAAAACCTGGGAATATTTGTAAAAAAAAATATGAAGAGAATTGAAACTCCAGGCAATAATGCAATAATGAATTAATATGGTCCACATTTCACAATCCTAAATAGGTTTAAAACCCACTGGCTTCAAATTTTGTGTGTATGAGTTAGAAATTCACAAAAGGCAAAACCAAAAAGAGAGCAATAAATCCTATGTCACCTTTACTATGACCTCTGGCACACACTTTCAACTTGTTTTACCATTATGTAAAAAAAATAATAATAAAAGCACTACTGATGGCTTTGGAAAATAAGGCCCTTTTACAAGAGATAACACTTAATCTGCAGCATTGGAAAACTGTAGTTATTCCTTGACCAATGGTATCTCACTGCTCTTTTTCAAGGTAAGATCTGGCCTGGACACTTTTCTGTCTATATATACAAACAATGGCAGTTAAAAAAGAAAAATCAGGCCTGAGGCAGGGGTATTTATAAAAAAAATTATCAATTTTTAAAAAAGCGTTTTAGGTAGTTAGGCATGTGAGTCAGTGACCAATTATAAAAAGCCTTACACCACAATGTACAGGTATTTTAGTTCATCCTACTGTGAGGAATGAATAAATACTACAAAAATTTAATGTTTCATTTCAGTTGAAGTCAAACATTTAAAAAAGTGCTTAGTATATACAAACGTAATGTGGTAGATTCTGGCACATTCTGTGGTAGATTAGAAGAGTAAAGTAACACTTACGTTACTATATATATCAGACATTTGTTGGTAATTGTATTTAATCATAATAACCCAATGAGTTAGAGATTATTAACTCATTTTACAGAGGAGGAAATTAAGGCCCACAGAAGTTAAATAATTTGCCCAGTGTCACTCAGCAGTAGACAGTGGTGTGAAGATTATGGGGCGGGGGTGCAGGGAGGCACATGAAGATAGTGCCATATGATTTATTCCTACAGACAAACACAATATTCAATGCAGTAAGTTCTTTTTCAGCAATGCAAAAGGGAGCTAGGACTATGGGAAACCAAAGAGATAATCTTTTAGAAATGGGCAAAGGAGTCACAGAAGGCTTAAAGAGGTTGGTATTTGAATTGTCACTTTAAGGATGAGTAGGACTTATTAACTTCAATGCCAAGGCTCACCCCCGCCCCCCTCATCCCCAATATATTAACCAAAATAAATTACTTACTTGAAATTGAGAAAAACAATTTTGAGAGAAATCTTCCTCAGATATATTATTCCATAGTTTTAAAACAAATAATATGATGACAGTTTAATTTTTAGGTTGCTTTTATGTGGCTTGTCTTGGTTTTTATTCTGAAATGAAATTTAGATTAGTCATTTTCTTGTTCTGAGAAACTAGGAGTATGCCAACATGTTTTAACTTCACATTTTTTCACATATCAACATGTATTCTTATTTACAAAGTCTTTCATCATCTCAAATAAAACCTAATTTAATATAGAAATTACTTTGAAGTGTAAATATATATGCAAAATAAGATATTTCTTTTAATTCTTGTTATACTTCCTTGGTATATGTAATAAATGGAAGAAAAATAGAAAACTCTTATTATACTGTTATATACTACACAAGCATTTTTGAGGTAACACGCTTTCTTTTATTTTTTGAATCATTTATGCAATAAATGCTCTCTCAACCCAAAGAAAATTTTAAAACTTCCCCCGAGGAAATTGACCTTGAATTCTTAATATTTCCTACAACTATCAAGAAAAAGAAAATAGAATTGAACAACAACAAAAAAAACCCTCTACATTTTCCAATGACAATTTATGACCCTTTTTTCTCAGAATTTACTTTGTGAGGCATAGATTCAATTTCTGCTGCAGAAAACAGTCCAGTTTGCCAGTACTAATTAAGCAACAAAATATTTTCCATTAAAAAAACGAAATATTTAAAACTCTAGAGAACTAGAAGAAACACAGAAGATCTGGAAAATTTAAAATGACCCTCCCTGAAACAAAACACTACCCATACACCAAAAGGTTAAATAGACTGTCATTAAAAGAATTTTACTTATCATTTGTTTTTGTCTCAAAAATGCATCCATTTTAGTCTGAGCAGTGGAGTTTTTTTAAATCACCTAAGACACCTACTCCTGTCTTATCTGTATCTTACCTGAAAACTATTGGTTAATACAATTTTACCCAAATTTTACTGTACTTTAACTTCCATTATTCCTTCTCTTATTTAGCAGTGTTAAAATGACAGCCAGGTACCAAAGTGACATACACCATACCATATCCCCTATATTCTAATAAGTTTCTAAGTATTTAAAATATCTAGGGCTAATGGAAACATCCTTTGAAACTATTTAATCCCAACCTACATAAATCAGACTCATTTTTCCTTCATATTTTTAATTGAACAAATTCTAATCCAATCAAAAGACAAGAGAAAATGTGATTATAGCACCAGAGGAACTTGAAAGGTCTTCCAATACAGTCCTTTCCTTTGGAAAAATTTATACATATAATTCTAGTATCAACTTTTATTTACATCTCTCTTAAATTCCTCTTACTATAATCTAACCTTTATTATTATTTTTTCAAGGAGATATATACCATTTTCATAAAACAAATCCTAGTACAACCAATTCTATAGGAAGATTTTAAGCACTACTGGACAATGCAGGCCCTCAAAGATTTCTAAGCTGTGTACATGCAATTCTTTTAATAATTCTTCTAAAGTTCTGTATGTTCATCTTTCAACTATCACCAATGTGTTCTACAATTTTCCCGCAGGTTTGGGGGCCAATGTGAAGCAGTGAAAGCTGAGTTAAGATTCTGTTTTCAGACCCGCCCCACACCAACCAACTACAGGACACCTATCTAGATTTCAGTTTTCTTTATATAAAATGAGAGGATTTGACCAGAACAATGTTTCCCAACCTCTTTCACATAGTAAATAATATTTATTCAGCACAGTGGCCAACAAGAGGGCATTTGATGGCATCGACAATACTTGGTGCAAAATATTAATTACATTTTCTTTATATAATTATAAAAGAAAAAATCTGAATAAGGTTTATAATAATATAAATTTCAAATCTAGCCCTTTCTACATCAGGAACAATATTTCAAAACAACAATGATGTTTCATTTTTGCAGAACACACATGCACTTTTAGGCAGTCACCTTGCAGCAAGCTAAATGACACATCAGCTGCACATTGCTAGGGGGATCCAAACAGGTGAATATAGAGATTCAGGCCAAGAGCTGGGCCTCCCTGGGCAACATCCCTGCTACTGTGCCCTCTCATCATCAGTGGTCTGCACCTTGTAGTGGGTGACATGCTCCTTAGACATCCAGAATACAAACTCTAATAATTGCTCCAAGATCCCTTCTCCACAAGAAGCAGCTATATACTCTTTGGCTGGCTGAAGTAGATTCCAAGAAGTAAAGCACCTCCTTTAATGCACTTAAAATATTAAAAGGAACAGTAAGATAACGTTGTTGGTCATCATGCACTCTGCTTATAAGAACTCCACAGCCTTCCTTCAGACCCCACTCCACCAGAGCCACCCTCCAGTAAACCACATGGCATCAACTGGAAGCTCTGAATTAGAAGACCTCTAACAAAACCTAAAATTAAACAGTATTGCTGTAATCATTTGACAGCTGTTTTCAACTACTATGCCTTTTATTTTTCTTCTTCATTATCAATTCTTACAAGCACAACATAAGTTAAAAAATTAACTATGAATAGGTATTACATGCACGTGGTAAAAAAAATACTTAAAAATTACCAAACAGTATATTAAAAAAAATTTAGTGTTCCACCTTTGTCCCCTATTATCAAACTCTTATGTATCCTTCTGGAAATGTATTTTATATATATATGTATGTATGTATACATGTTTATATATACACACACACATATATATGTATATTTACATGAAACATATATTATATACATATATTTTAAAACCACACAAATGGCAGCATACTATACATGGAGTCTTGCGTCTTTTCTCTTAATATATCTTAGATGTCACATCATGGCATCACAGCAGTACACATAGTGTTGCCTCATTTTCAAGAATGCTGCCTAGTATTCCATGAGTAGATATACCATCATTTACTTACCCACTCCCCTACTGATTTGTTTAGGTTGTTTCCAGTCTTTTGCAATGACAAACAATGCTGCCACAAATATTCTTATTTGTCGATCTAACACATATATAAAATATTTTAGAGGACAAAATTCTTGAATGAAATTGCTAGTTCAAAACATATGTGCATTGTTAATTTTGAAAATGATTTCCAAATTGCTTTCCATGGAATACTTTATATTCCCACCAGCAATGTATGAGAATCCCCATTTCCCCTTCTTCTCACCCTCCCCAAGTTATACTACATAACCAATCTTTCCTAATTTGATAGTAATAAATTACATGTTGTAGCTTTAATTTACATCTTCATTATAAATAAAATTGCACATCTTTTCATATGAATTCTCTTGCTTAGTTTTCCTACTGGCTTAGTTTCTAGGAGCTCTTTGTATATTAAGAGGAAATTAGTCTTTTGTGAAAAGAGTACAAATAAGATTTACAAGTCTGTTTCTTATTTAACTTTATTTTTCTCTATACAGAATTTTATTTTTATGTCGTAAAATTCAGCAATCTGGTTTCAGTTCTGTTTCATACTTTCAAAGGACTTCACCGTTTCTAGATTTTATTTAAAATAATTCTCTTACACATTTTGCTTGTTTTCATATTTAAATCTTTGATTCATCTAGAAGCCAACTTTTGATATTTCCTGATGATTGTTTCAACACTTTATTAAATCATTTTTATTTTTCCTAATGATTAGTAATGGTAGTATCCATTATCATATACTAAGTTCTAATGTATATTTGAGTCAATTTCTGGTCTCTGTTCTGTTTTATTATTGCCATGTGCCAAAACCACACTTTTCAAAACATTTAAAAATTAAAATCTGTTTACATATAAATGGGTATAATAAAACTAGAAATTATGGGCTTGCTTTAATATAAGAATTATTTTGCAGTTCCTAAGTTGAATTTATACAATCAAGTGCAACACTACCATGATGCAATTATGCATTTTGGCTGGTACTTATTTTGGAGCTCAATATGAACCTCAAATCTTTTTTTACTATATCTTTGAGCCATCTCTAAAAAGCCAGTTTTTCCTTAATTTTTGCATAGTTTTTTTTTTTAAATTATAAAAATCAATGCATGTTTTCTGTCGAAAAACTAACTACAAAATACACCTCTCAGAGATAACTTTTATATTTTGGTGTATTTTTTCTGTATACTTAATAAATTACTATTTGTAAACTGATTTTTTCACATAATATATTGACAGCATTTTCCGATATTTTTGTAGTCTTCTAAAACATGATTTTAATGACATAAATTCTATTATATGAATATGCCCAAATGATGTAACCATTTCCCAACTGTTGGACATTTGGAGTTGTTCTCTGTGATGATTATGATCTGTTGATTAATTCTTTGAACAAATGCTTGAGAATCAAGCACTGTAAAAAGCACTGACTATATAATGGTGAGCAAAAATGAACACATAACCATCATTCATGGAGGTTATTGGGAAAAACAGACGTTAATCTCCAACATATATAAAATTATAACTATAGCAAGTGCTATAAAGGAGAGTTTATGGAGTTTTGAGAGTCTATGATAGGGAAGGCTTCCCTGAGGAAAGATAATCACAGTTTAGGTGAAAGAAATGGAAAAAACATTTTAGGCAGAAGGAACAGCAGGTACAAAGTCCTCACTGTGGGAGGGAGCATGGCAAGAATAAGGGACTGAAATAAGGCCAATATGGCTGGAACACAGAGCAAGGTAAGAAGAACATGGCTCAAGCCATGACTGAATAGAAAGGTAGGGGCCAGACTATACAAGACTTTGTAAGACATGTAGATGCCACCACATAAGATGTAGCTTTATCCTTATCCAAAATGCAATGGAAAGCTACTGAAGCATATCAAGTGGTAGGGTGACATAATCACATTTGTATTTTGAAAAGATCCCTCTGATTACAGTGTAGAAACAGAGTAGAAGGGAACAGAGTGGATTGGGGTAGGCCAAGATTTCGAGGCTATTGTTGCAAACGCATCCAAAAATGCTAGTAGTTTACACTAGGGTGGTGATGGATAATGAAAAGAAGTAGATGGATTCAAAAGATAAATCAGATTTTGCCAAAAGATTTATATTCATAGATTAAATCCCTAAAATTGGAATTACTGGGTCAAAAAAGAACATTTCAAGGATTCTGATATGGCATTGCCAAGCTGCCCTGCCGAGAGCAGTTTTCTCTTCATTTGTGAATTACCTTGTATCTGTTCCTCTATCAGAATTTTAAAATTCTTTTTAAGTTCCTTTAAAAATGACAATCCATACTTCCTTCACGAAGCCTTCCCTGACTCCTTTTTGCCATCTAGGTGTGTCACTGAACATGTCCTTCTTTGAGGCATGGCTCTTATACACACATTGCTATTGTACTCCAAACAAACTGCTGAACTTATGTTTACACTGTCTATCATCTCTACCACTCTGTGAGCTTCTGGCGAGTAAAAGTTGTTCACAACGACGGTACCTGAAAAACAGCTCAATTTTACATAGTAAGTTTTCAAGTGTCCATTGAATGAATGGAATCACATATTACCAGATTCTACTGTGTCTACAGATTTAAGAGGGCTCTTGCTTAAGACTCTGATTTACTGTTATTTTAAATTAAATACAATACAGAAAGCTAATAAAATTTGCTACTCGACTTCAAATACCTACTAAAGGAAGTGACGAATTTTGTTTGTGGTAAATCACTAAATCTCAGTAGTGCTCCTAAAAAATCTTTCTCTCTAATAATTTTATCAAATAAGTATTATGTAATCTTAAAATATTTTAAAAAGGCTACAAACGAACAATACTTTTATTAGAGAAATTATCTGTAATCTGTTGTTGATAAATGCTAGTTTTCAAAATTGTACTCATTTCAAATATATTTGATAATCTACAAATTTACCAACAAAAGGTTATTAAGCAATTACATAAATTTATATAGTATTTCTGAATTATCCATTTCTTATGTTGAAACACTTAATTTCATGTTTTACAGTTAGCATCTAGAACAGTCTATTAAAATTTTCACTAGCTGGAGAAAGACTTAGAGAGATTGGCAGAGTTCCTTACAGTAATCTTAAAGACAACCAGCTCCCTCTATAGTCCGTTTGGCCTACTTTGTTTAATTACTTGCTTTGTGAACATCTATCTCATTCACACTCTTCTATTTATTCCTACTCTGCATCTTAGCAGGGAAGCTTTTTAAAGGGGTAATTCTGTTAAACCTGATGCTGAGAAACCAAGAGAGCCATCTAATCTCAACATGAAGTGAGTTATAACAAGCAACTAAGCTTGAGTTGGGATATGGAAACTGGACAGGTCCACCTGAATCAGGTCCTCACAATGAAGCATTTAAGATTTTATTTGAAGTGAATTCTCAGAGCATTCATATCCATATTCAAATTTAAGTGGAAAACCCTGTCCTCTAGTTAATACGTTACTTTCCTCCATTAAAACAAGGTACAAAAATACTGTTATAACACTCAATATATTGTTTTGTCAAAACAATGATTAAGACGTTTTAGAAATGAGTGAAAGAAAAACAAGAGGTTTTTTTTTTTTTTTTTTAATAATTCCATCACTCACATGAAGAGAATTTAACTGATTCTCTCAGGAATCAATATCCTCAGTTAAACAAGGGATTAAATCAGTAAGGATTTGCCAAATTTGAATATGCCACTTTTCAAAATACCTTTTAAAATTTCACCAACTTAAGATATGAGAGTTTTTAAAACTAAGACATTTGATTTATTTCTTAAATTACTCAAGATAAACCCTGAAAGCACATGACAATCAGAAGTCAACTGGACTGTTTTCTAAAGCAGAAAAATACTTAGGAAAAACAAAGAAACTGAACTCGTAAAACGTAATAAACCAATCAATGTAAATCTGAAATTACCATTTTGGGGGGAGAAAATTTATTCTGCTGCTATTTTTCAAGATCTCATTTTGAAAGCAAACAATTTTAAAACATCTTTCTCCAAACCAAGATAAAGAATTAAGGACTTCCAAAATTAATTACTATATGTAAAACTTAAGATATGGTACTTTATTAACATAGGTTTATCATGTTACAATTTTTCATTATATTACTAATATAAACAATTTGTACTTTCAAATAGTAAGTCTGTCTTCATTAAAAATTCTAGCATTCAGATTTTTACTAAGTCAGACTGATCTCTCATTTACGTTATTTTCAAGTTTTATTTTATTGCATGGACTGGAGTAGTTTTCTTTGGGGAGAGAATTCAGAAGTACATAGTTGTACAGTTTTTCTTTATGTTTAATTAATGCTAATTTTACTAGGAGTTTCTGACATGCTAAAAATGTTGGTTTGATTTCTTTCTGAAAGCTGTAAACTCTAAATGTATGCCAGTGACTTTTTTCACCTGTTGAAAAAACAAATTTTTTTATGTTTGAAACTATGAACTATACTTACACCAAACTCAATAAGATAATCCTTAACATGAAGTTTGGGTTTCTCTGTAGCAAGTTTCATATTCTCAACTTAGGTACAAAAAGTCTTACTTTTGTATTCATTTATATTACACATTTCAGGTATGCTGAAAAACGGTGGCTTAGGGTGGGTGTGGGAGGGTGGCAGGGGCTGGTAACCTACTGTAAAATGTCCAGAAGAAACCTTTCTTTCATAGAATATTTCACTTGTCTTTTTTTTTTAATATTGAGAAACACAAAAGTACATCACAGTCTTTATTTTTTTTAAAGACTATTTTCTTACATAATAGAATTAGTGCTAGCTCACAGTGAAACTCATATTTCCACAAACAAAACTTTCCTTTACATAAAACAGAGTTTGAAAATCATTCAGGGACACATATTTAATAACTTCTGTAGAGGAAAAAAAACTTTATAGAAAAGTAACTCAAATCATACAATCTGTAATACATAGAAATGACAGTTGTATCCTATGAACATGTCGATTTACAATTTGGAAATCTGGCGGAACAGAGCTACACCAACGTCACTATCTTATTCTTTCTCTGCACCTGAAGTGAGAACAAACAGTATATTACACTGAAATTCCAATTAAAAACAAAGACAGCAGCACTATATTTAAAAGGACAGAAAATCTATCCTCCAGAATACTTTATTGCCTCTATTTCTCAGCCTCCAAATTTTCAAGTGTTACACTCTCAATAAATTGTTGATAGCATTCAAATTCCCCATCTTACAAGGTCCATATCGTAAAAATCTTTTTTCACTATTTTAAAAAGAAACTCTACCAAATCTAACAACGTTGAAATCTTTAACAAAGAAAATTCACATTAAAAGATAACTGCTTGGAATGAACACTTGTGTTTGGGAAAGTAGCACTATTACCGTGGTAGTCCACAGAAACGGACTGTAGCAATAAGATGAATGGTGATTAGAGTAAGGAGCATCAAGTGGGAAATGCTATCTAAAATCCCACAGGACAATATATTGCTAGAGGTAAGAGCATACCATTCTGGAGACAGCTCCATTATTTCACGTAGACAGTTCGAAGCTTGAAGAAAAGCAAACTAAAAAAATTTGGCCACTATCCTATTTATATTATAAATCCCCAAGAGCTTTTGAGAACGTAGTTTATCACTGCTGTCTCCCCCACCTCATTCTTCAAAATAAGTGTTTTTTTTTTTTTGGTTTGTTTTAAATATACGTGTATTTAAAACACAACTCTACACAACGCAGCAGAAAGAGATGTAAAAATGTTTGTATTGCTTAGTTTAGCTGTGGTCCCTAAGAAATTTACGCTATTAAGTGGGCACCATAAACACGCGTTTCCGACTTGCACAGACACACATTTCCCTGCCCCTGAGGACGCTGCCCCGGGCCCAGACTTCGAGGCTGTAAACTCGAAGGAGTCATGACCTGCACTCACAGCAAGCAGAACCACACGGTCACTTCAATGAGAAAGATTATCTGGCCCCAGGCGCCACTCTTAAGCCTACTGCATCCCCGGAAGGGGCAGAGTAGAGCGCTGGTAAGAGGCGAGGAGGAGCGACTGACAACACTTCCCCACTCTCTTAAAGCCATTTTCAGAAAGGGGCACTTGTGAGACGCAGGGGGTGTCTGTGGTCCCACTAGCGACCAACCTCAGAACGAGGCCCTGCGAACCCGTTCACGCAGGACCTGGCGCGGCCACCTGGCCCAGCCTCCGGGGAGAAAGCGGTGCTCGCGGACCCTCGTTCCCCGTGCCCGCTAACCGGGAGTGCGGATCCCGCGCTCGGCCGCCTCACGCAGTGTAAACACTCGGCGTTCGCCGCCTCCCCGCTTGGGGGGCGCAGCGCTAGCATAGACCCACATTTTTGCGCCTCTTGTCACGCACAGGAGGAAAGATGAGGAAGGCGGAGGGCAGGGAGACGCGGCAGCGATTCATCGAGAGGGCCGGCGGCGTGCGCGCGTGTGCGCGGCGGGGAAGGCAGCCCGGGCGTCCCGCCGGCTCCCGCCCGCGCCCTGCGCCCGCTTACCTGCCGGTGTCGCTCCGAAGACTCGCACCACCGGCACCTTCTTGACAGGGGCCTGGGTGAGGGGGGATTGGCAGATATCCAGCCCCTGCAGCGGGCTGGCCATGTAGTAGTCGGCAGTCACTATCCTCACTGAAAACATGTTCGCCGCCACCGCCTCTTCTCCACTAGCGACCTGGCAGCGGCAGTAGCAACAGCAGCTGCGGCGGCTCCTACCGCAACGGCGGCCCCACAGCGGCGGCGGCAACCCCTCCCCTTAGCTTGTCCCCCTCCCCTTAAACACAGACACCGTGAGCGGCGGCGGCGGGCGGGGCAGTGTTGGCACTGCTGCCGCAGCCTTCTCAGGAGCACCCGGCGAGGGGCAACAGGAGAGAAGCCCTCGCGCTTTCGTCGGCGGTGGTGCTGGTGCTGCCGCCACTGCCGCCGCCGCCGCCGGGAATCACACGGGCTCCGCGGTTCCAGGCTGCAGCTCTTGTTGCC
Organism: Macroglossus sobrinus; assembly: GCA_004027375.1. NCBI lineage: Eukaryota > Metazoa > Chordata > Mammalia > Chiroptera > Pteropodidae > Macroglossus > Macroglossus sobrinus. The sequence continues at coordinate 969,757 of PVKZ01000001.1, read as the reverse complement.
ATGATGATGATGTCACGGACGCAACCACTGGGGGAGGGGGTTGTGTGTGTGGCGCAGGGAGGGCTGTGAGTAGCTGGGGGAGGGGACCCGGCGGGAAAGGAGGGAGCGGGGCGGACGCCCGAGCGGGACACCCAGGCCGAGGTGTTTTCTCCCCCGCCCCCGGGCACGCAGCGAGGGAGGAGGGAAGGGGAAAGCTGGGTACGCGCCCGGCGCCGGGAATCGATGGCTCGGCCACTGGGCACGGCCACCTGGGTGAGGGGCCGCGGAGAGGGCGGCGGAGCGCCGATTTCATGGATGGGCTCGGAAGGGCTTGAGGGAGGAGGCACGCCAGGGTCGTTTGGGCATTCAGGCAGGATTGGTCGGAGCTGCGGTGCTCGTGCTCGCCGCCCCGACCGCCATTTCACAACCCGCAGAGAAAGCGGGGGTACCGCGAAGATGGCTTTTTTTTTACAAGGTAAGGAAATCCGCCCGCGGGAGGAGGGAGTAGAGGTACAGATCTCGTGCCGCCACGGCCTCACGGGAGGGCAGGCGGCGGAACGGGCGGGGCCGGACGCGGACGCTGCCGGCCCTTCTTAGGGAACGCCGCGGCTCCGCGCGTGGCCTGGGGGCGGTGCGAGGGGCGGGGGCGCGCGAGCGCGGGCCTCGGCCTATAAAAGAGCCGCCTCATGATTGCTCCCCGTACGTGTCGCGTACTTCGTGGCATTCTCTCGTTCTACGTGGTGCTGCAGTGTCTGCAGCCAGCCACTTAATGAGATTTATTCATGCTCGCTTCTGCTCAGCTTTGTCCAGGGTTGACAGATCCAGTGCGCAGGATTTCCCACCACGGTGTTTTCCTCCCGCCCCTTTCTTCCTTTCGCCCTAGTGGAGCTTTCATTCCTACCTCGGGCCCGTAGTCTGGGTCCCGGGCGCGCGCGTGTACTTGTAAGGACTTGTCAGCTCCGGGTGACTTCCCTCCTTTTTCGCCCCCAGAGGAATGTAGAATTAAGAGCCTTTGAATTTTCGGCCAAAGAAAAGGGCTGGTGAGAGTCTCCGCGATAAACGTGGACTCCCAATATTATTCTTTAACAGGTTGTGCTAGGATTTACTGTCTGAAGGTCTGAAAGCAAAAGGGGGTAGGGAAAGACCGTTAGACAAGACGACTTTATTTAAAAGCGGGGTGGGGGAGGAGTAGGGGTGCAGTTGTGAAATAAAAAAGAGGTAGTAGCAGATGCAGCTGGGCTGGCCGTTATATTGGAACCGATGGGTTTTTGTCTGACTTGGTCACTAATATTGGGCATGACCTTGAACAAATAATTTGGTTTCCTCATCTGTGAAATGAGTTTCACTTAATCTATAAGGGTTTTTTCCTTAACAAAAGGAATTAAGCGGTAGGAGGCAACCATGGTTTCAAATTCGAAATATGCCATTGCATTAGGACTTTGACGTTCATTTTCAGTCTACCCAAATTAGAAATTATTCTTTCACACGTGTTATACAGGTGTATTTTAATGGTTGGTAGGTTGCCATTTGAAGTGGTATGAGAGATCCTCATTTGGAACTATTGTGGTTCTTCAAATAGAAAAAAAAAGGCTCAAAGGGACAGATCACTGGTAAGAAGCTGTCTAGAAATTCCATAACATATAATGCTAATAAGAATTTATGCTCCAAGGGATTTGAGACTGATGACTACAGTGAGTGAGGCTGCAGTTTTCAGCCACAGAGCACAATTATAAACATAGGTGGCAAGATTTCTACTAATATACAGGAAATTGCCTAATCTTTCTAAGACGCCAAATCTTTTAAATTGTTTTACGTTTTAAATTGATTTAAGAAGGCTATGGAAATGATTAAAAATAGGACTACCATGCTAAAATGCATTTTCTGGCAAAATAAGTATTATGCACAAGCTGAATGTTAAATGCACAATACCAGTGATTCTCATAGCATTCTTTGGCACTAGAAAGTTCTTTAATATTTTGACTCTTTCTGAATCATTTTTTTTTTGGATGGGGCCTAGAAATCTATATTGTTAGCAACCCCACCTACCACTCCATGGTTCTTAAGTAGTAGTAAATTGAGAATCCCTGTATTATAGTATAATCAGCTACATCCAGGATGTTTAAATTATACTATTCCTAACTAGAAAAGGATAAAAGCATTGAATTCACAGATGAGCTATTTCTAGAAAAGAGTTTCTTTCTTCCTACTTTTTGAATCAACATCATTAACTTTAAGAAAAGGCAGTTGTGATCACAGTTTGTCCTTCTGGAAGTCCAAGAAAAGAATGTTCACTCTTGAGAAAAACATTTGCATCATGAAATTAGGATAACGTGTCCATTGCATGTATTTGAGTTTAAGTTGATGCTCAGTTGAAAATCTGACAATAGTCCCCTAATCACGGTCAAATGGGTTTTATAAGTATAGTCTTGAAGTACAAAAGTGCTCTGGAATTTTAAGTTCGAGAATGAAAATTTTAAACCATCATTTACTAGCTAATGAGTTTGAACAGATCACTTTATTTTTGGAATTTGTTTCTTTATCTATGAAATAGATAGTAATTCCTGTTTCTACTTAGGGATTTTATAAGGCTCAAATGAGGTAATATATGTGAAAGAATCATAACTGTTGTCATCCAGAAGTTTAACTCATCTAAAAACGGTAATATCACTTGGAATTGGCTTAACTACACACAATATGAGAAATGCCAAAATTGAACTCTATACTTAATATCTTTAAAGCATCTTTTTTTCTGTTATTGTTGGGTGGCTTCTCTTTGCCAGGTGATTTGAGATATAGTGAGAAGCAAAGCAGACATGGTCCCTGCCCTTATAGAACTTATAGTCTAGCATCTTAGAAATGTATTTTAGTCATATCAATTGGCATTTTATCATCTCTTCTAGTTCACTAACCTATACTCATCATGTCATACCTTTAGTAAAAGGCTGCCTAGCCTTCTCTACCAGTACTGTTAAGTGTCTGTTAGCTTCTGCCTTTTAGCGATTTATAACCTAGAACAGAAGGCAATGGCTACCATAATTTTTTGGCAGTTTTTATAAGATGGCTCACTCAAAACTCATCCAACCCCTTTCTAGCTTGCTTTTCTGTACTTTAGAAGCTAGAAAATTAAAAACTACAGTTTCCAGACTCCCTTGCAGCAAGAGTGCTGGCATGAGATGGGTGGTGTGCTGGTGAATGTTTAACAATGGCTGGGGTAAGGAAAAGACCCTGATTTGTAGCACTGGCCAATTTTCATGGTATGAATACTCCTAAACTACCAAAATGACTTCATGGAACAACTTAGTTGGAGGAGATGCAAACAATCAGAGGCTGTTTTCAGCATATCACTACATATAACTTAGTTTCCAGCAATTGAGTATATCTATTCAAAACTTGGGTGTGAAAGGGAGCAACATGATGCCTCAGCTGCACTCAGGGGGATGGGATTTCCTGGCGACCATGGTGCAGGTGTCTGGTTCTGAAGTTCTGGCATCCATTTTTAGAGTCATAGGTGCTGACTGGAAGGTCGGTGCTGGGATGGGTTTCTGCTAGAATAGCCCTGTGATGTGAGATGAGTGTTCTTCCTAGTTTGGTTTTTCCTAGATATTACTTCTAGCTATGTACTATCTAAGCCTTTTCTCTGTCTTCTCAGATACTGTAAGCTAAATACTACCATTGAATCCTTTTTACTTAAACCAATTCAGTTATAGCCAGCTACATAATAATTTGTGGGGTTCAGAATAAAATAAAAAATGGAAGGCCCTTTGTTCGAAAAGCAGGAAAAAAATTGTCATTATATGTACTAAAATATAAAGCTTTTTCTGTCTTCTGTCATCTCTCCTTCGACTTGTCATGATTTTTTAATCTGCTTTTTAATGTCATTCTAAGTAAAGAAAAATTAGAATTTTAAATTATTAGAATTTTACCATTCATCTTTATATTGTGCAATGCCATTTATAAATGCAAATGTAAGAGCATTTAACTCATACATGGAATCACCAAAATTACACAATTCATATTTCATAGTGTGTGCATGCATATGTATTTCATGCTTATTAGAACAGTGTAAATGCTGCACAAAACCAGCTCGACTGTTTTTATTTCCCTTCTTGATATGCACACAGCCTACCAACCTGAGTAAGGAAGGACTGAAAAGAAAAGGGATTATGAATTGCCCTACCTTCCCCCTTCTTTCTTATGTTATCATTTTTAGTGTAAATAGTTCAGGGAAGTAATGCATACAAGAAAGGAATGATGCAATAGGGTTCTTTGGTCACTTGTATTTCTTAGGATGCTATTGCCTTCTTTCTGTGCCTGAAGCAGGTTCTGGTTGAGATGGAAAGCATAGCTTCTTAGAGCTGTCAGCACCTCTACTAAATCAGTCACAGATGTGACATGCCTGCCTTGTACTCACTTTGTGACTCCCTGAGTTCCTATATATCATAGATCCACCAGTCCTGTGCTTATGAGGCATCATGTAGACTGTATGCAAATGGAGTGGCAGGGAAGAAAGGACACACACAATGCCTCCTTTGCTTTTGTATATGATACATTGAATCACTGGACTTCATTTATAAAACAGACATTCAAACATAAAAGTATTAAGATTTTCAAAATGGTGACTGCAGAGCATTAAGTCAGGCACTGAGCCCTGTGTCACCCACACGGTTGGCATGCCCATGCAGTTGACCTGGAGCTTTGTGTTTCTCAAGGCGGCTTCTCCTGGTGTTTTGGGTGAAACAGTTCTTTTTTGTGTATTTTTTTAATTATTATTTTTTATGGTGACACTGATTAATGAATTCTAGTGTTTCAGGTGTACAGTTTAACAGTAAGGCATATACATGTTGCATTGTGTATTCATCTCCCATAGTTAGATTTCTTTCTGTCACCACAAATTGACTCCTTTTACCCCATCTGCCTCCTTCTCCCTGCTCTCCCCTACCCTCTGGTAACCACTAGTCTGTAGTCCATGTCCATGAGTCTCTGTTTGTCCTGTTTGTTTTTTCTTTTAGTTTTATATCTCACATATAAGTGATATCATGTGGTTTTCAACTTTTTCTGTCTGGCTTATTTCCCTTGGCATGATTATCTTGAGGTCCATCCATGTTGAAACAGTTCTTTATTGTGCAGGGTATTTAACATCCCTGGCCCCTGGGCACTTCATGCCACTGTGACTGAAATGCCCCCCAACATTTCTAAGTGCCCCCAAAGAGGAGTTACTGCTCTCCACTGAATTCCTAGAGTGGATTCCACTGTCTCCATGACCATTACAGATCCAAGAAAGGCTCTGTGCAGTTTTTGCTAGTCATTCTCAGGCAGAACAAAATATAGTTGATTTTAAAAGATTTCAAAATTCTCATACCCCGGAGAGTAGAATTATGGTGACTTTTTCCCCATTCTCAGAAGAATGGTACCATCTACACTGGTGATGAAACAGCTATTTGGGATGAAAGTTTAAAGGTGAGCAGTGGGTTTTAAATGTCACATGCATATAAGTGGTAGCTTACTCCAGATAGATGGCAATTTCTGATAGTTAAGTAAAAGAGCAGAGAACCACAGAAAAGCAGAGAGAATCATCTTACTTTCATTATCTTCATCAGTTGGCTGAAGGGGGCGAAAAGCCCAAACTAAGAAAGTTGTCACAAAAAACCATGGTACTCTTAATGTTAGATTTTGAGCTTACTTTCATTTTGTCTCTCTCTTTTTTTTTTAAGTTTTAGTTCTGGATTTAAGAATATTAACATCATAGATTTTAGAGCTGAAACAATATATCACAGATCATTTGGTTTCCTTTATCACTATACTAATAGCTTTGTAGAGATTAAAAGCTCTAGCTCTCTAGACCTGGCCTTGCCTTTGCTAACTCTGAACCTCACTTTCTGTGAACCTCAGATTTCTCCTCAGTAAAATGGGGATAATAGTATATTATCTTAGGTTCTAAATCATTTCACTAAAAGGCAATTCATTAAAAGTAATTTTTACCAAAGAATACATTTGTTAAATTCAAAATGAATATTCCCTAAAACAGTATTTGGTAAAATATAACTGATTCTTTGGCAAATTAGCTTTTAGCAAAATTGACTATTTTCCATCCCTATTTGGCATATTATAAGGATTAAATGATGTATTGCAAAAAAAAAAAGTGCTTGGCAAAATACTCAACAAATCTTAGCTATAATCCCCCCAACATTCTGACTTCAAATTTTGCTCATTCTTTCTCCTGAATATTCCCATTCCTGTCCACATAATTACTGTCTTTCTGTAGGCTTAACTACCTTTAGGTGGACATTGCAATAATCACTCGATTGGTCTCTTGGTACATTCTCTTCTATACTTATTTAACACACTACTACAAGGGCAGTCTGTCTACCACATAAATTTTAAATTATCTTCTACAGTGTAATATCTAATTTCACGCTCTTCCATTTATTCTCTAACACCACTGGAGTACTTGTATTTCCTTAAATATATCATTCTTTGGGAAAAAGCATCAAATCTCTATGCCTTGGCCTTTCTAACTAGAGTATCTTCCCCTTCATGTCCCTTATCAAAATTCTTAGTTATCTTCAGGTGTTGGCTAAAATGCCGCTTCCCTTGTAAGGGTTTCCCTGATTTCCCTAAGCAGATTGAGGTGACTTTCTAGGCTTTCACTGCTTTTTGTACACGCTTCTGTTGTAACTCTTAGATTGTAGTAGTTTGTTAGTTTGTCATTCTGATAGATTGTAATCTTGAAGGAAGGGACCATGTCTCTTCATCTTATACTTGCTCCAAGTATAGTACTTGGGTTATGTCTTCAACATTTATTGCATTAAAAAATTTAAAAATCTATTTACAACCCACTCTACTGCCTTACCACCACTCCTCCATTTTACAAACCAGGAATCTGAGGCCCACAGAGATGAAGCAATTTAATGAGAACCCATGCCTTCTAACTCCAGATCTATTACTTTTACTTCTATGAGGTAAAGAATCTTCTGAATAGTTTCTATATACTAGTCATATTTGTTGTAGGAAACAGCCTGTTTTGTCAGTGTCTTCCATTCATCTTCAATCTAAGGAATGGTCAGAAGGGCATAGTGATTTGACAAGATTCATATTTTCTTCCATATTCAATTATTTGTTTTCTAGTAAATTTAGTGAAATTCAAGGTAAATTTTTTTGTGTGCCATTCCTTTAGCTTTATAGAACTCAGTTTTCTTAACTACCGTAGGATTGGATGTCTGATGCGGTTAGTCCAGTGTTCCTCATTCAGGACAATTATGGCCCCCGGGGACATTTGGGAAAATATCTGGAGAGATTTGTGATTATCACATCTGAAGGAGTGCTAGTGGTATGTAGTAGGTAAGAGTCCAGGGCTGCAGCTAAATATCTTATAATGCATAGGACAGCCCCCACAATAGAAAGAATTATCTGGTCCAAAGTGTCAATAGTACTGAGGTTAAAAAACCCCGACCCAATGTAAAGGAAGTTTTTACCCAGCCCTTTATCCAGTGCCGTACCTCTATGAATCCATGATGGAAAAGAAACTTATTCCCTACTGTAAATGGCTGAAAGCCCTAAATAAGTATGGCAAAGTCTAGAGGTAATTGCTATCACCAACTCTACCCATAAGTTGCAGGTTTCCCCAACTTATTCATAGCACATGCCTGGGTATAAGATAGGCAATAAATATGTATTGCCTGAATGATTAATAAGATATTTTCTGGCTACAAGAATGGGGTTTTATTTCTCTCTTTTAAACTAAAGGGAAGTCAAATTAATCATTGTGGCAAGAGCTGAATTTCTCTCAGTTCTTATCTTTTTAACCAATTAATCTTTTCAGTTACAGGGAGAAGCAAACTTTTTAAAAACAACTCTCAGCTCTCCCACTTACATAAATTAGCAGTAATAATTTTAAGGGAGAGACCAATGAGCCTATAAATTAAAGATGATGTTTGAGAAACAAAAAATGAAAGAAGCTTTCAGAGAGGAGTAATATTAGAACTGATGCTTGAGCTCTCCAGGACCCTCATTTAAATTATATATCCAGAATTGATATTGGAACATTTTCAGTGGGTTATGGCTAAGAAGGAGGAGACCATACACACATAGAGTAAGGTCACATTAAGTTCCCAATTTAATCAACATATAAAATCTCAAAAACAAGTTGTCTATGTAGGGGGTCATATCTCAGGATAGTTTTCCCTGGCTCCAGAGTCCCCACTGTACTTTTATATTCACAGCATAAATCACATCCCAGGAAAACTTCCACTAATCTTTGTTTTTGACAGTGAACTCTCCTGGGTTTTGATCCTCATTTTACATCCTCATTCCAGGGGCCAGGAAAGACTTTTCTCAGATGTGTAGATACAGAGCAACACTTAACATTTCCTTACTTTCTCAATAAAATGTGTTTTTTTCAATTTTAAAGGTTTTAAATGCATAGCATATAAAATATGGAAAACTTTAAAGAAAATGTGGGATACTCAATCCCACCCAGAGGAAGTCATGATTAACATGTTAGTTCATTTTCTTTTAGAAAATTTTTCTAGAAATATATTATATAGTGGAAAGAATGCCTTTTTAAAAACTTTACATTATAGCAGAAGCATTTCTTATGAAAATTAAAATTCTTCATATACATTATTTTAATGGATGCAGAATATACTGTGCTGTGGACATGTGACAGTTTATCGTTTTCCCCCTGTTGGTTAACAACAGAATGTTTCATATTTTACATTTTTATAAATATCCCACTGAGCATTTGCTCCATTTTGGATCCTGCCTTTACCTTTCAAGTAACTTACTTTATAGGTCGTTATTTGACAATATCAGTTACAGGTATATGCCATGTTTCTTCTCTCCAAAGAAGAATTACATGTTATGATAGTCTTTCTGCCTGGTTTGATTGTCCTAGATCTACCTCTTTATGCACAGTTAATTCACTCTATAAATTTCAAGTGAAAGGACACTTTACTCAGGGAAGCGTTCCTAAACTATATTTGATTATGATTCTCTGTTACATACTTTAATTGTCCTGTGTTCCTTTTTTTCCATAGCACTTGCGTCTGGCTGTAGTATTCTATTCATTTGTGTATTATTTGATTAATTTCTATGTCCCCCCTTGAACTAGAGTACTACAATCATTATCTGGATAAGCAGTAATTGTAAGACTGCTTATAATACATTTTAAGGCCGATTAATATGATCTCATTCATATCATTGACAAGATGGGTTAAAGCTTGAGGTTGAACTACAGTTAGTCCAAAAATATTTATGTGCCAGGCATTAGGCTAAGTGCTGGGAATGTAGAAGTGAAAGCAGCAGGCATGATTTAACCATTATGGAGCCCATAGTCTAGTTTGGCACACTTTTTCTGTAAAATAACGGATAAATATTTTTGGCTTTTCAGGCCATATGGTCTCTCACAGCCACTCATCTTTTCTGATGATCATCAACAATCCATATGAAAGAGTGTGTCTGAGTAACAATAAAACTTTATTTAAAAAGCAGGCACAGGGGTTGGACTTGATCCATGGGCTATTATTTACTGTCCCCAAATCTAGGGAACAAGAGAACCATTAAACATATCATTTGAGATGATGAATACTTCAGAAGAAAAGGACAGAAGAAAAGGACAGAGTGCATTGAGGTCACTGGCAGAGCTGTGTGCGTGTGTGTGTGTGTGTGTGTGTGTGTATGTGTGTGTGTGTATAAATAAAGAATAGAGCTGAGTGCTGGGCACAGGGTGAAGGAGTGGTAGGGTAGAGAATGAAGAAGTAGTAAAGGAAATAATAGGAATACTTTGCTACTAAATAGTATATACGGTATACAGTAGGTGCTCAATAATTTTTTGAAAAATGAATAGAAGGATAACAATATAAGATCAAAACATCTAAGAGGCAAAGGGTTTCAATAACAAGTTGGTCAATAGTTTTGTATGCTTAAAAGAGCTATTGATGAAGGCTAGTTTCCTTGGCTATATGAGAAAGGATGCAAGTAAGGATTCAGCCACTCTTGATGCCCTAGCACAGGATATGATTGACCTCTAACTCTTACGTCTAGGAAAGCTGACCTGGTTCTTTTCTTCCTTAAAGATAATGAGTAGGAATAGGGACCTTCCTATGTCAGTATATTCTCAAAATAAAAATGTAAAATTAGAATAGTAGCAAGATTTTTCATAGATTACAGTGATACCAGCTCAACTGTTATCTCTTCTCTTATTCACCTATATTGTGTATTTTATTACTTAATTCTAAACTTTTTGTATTGTTTGAACTTTTTTTAACTCCTTGTTGATACCTATAAACCCCTATGTAAGAGACTGAGGGGGATTAAGAAAAAATGTAAGATATGGCTCTAGACTCCAGTGTTATGTAATTGACCAATAAGTTGTAAGCTCCTTGAAATTGGGAATCATATCTGACATTTCCTTTTTTTCTTACACAGTATCAGATATTTGGTTGGTACTGCAGAAATAGTTCCTACTGCCCTCTGCATTACACCATTTCATGACCAAATGATGTCCAAGCCAATTCTCTATGACTTGGACAAAATATGCTGCTTTCTGAGGCATACAATAACATTTTGAAGGTATCAGTAATAGCAATTTCAGCTTTTTGAAGGTAGAAGTTCTTTGTGTGACGGTCAGCCTGTCAGTAAGTAGCATGCCATCTCATTCTTTCAAGATTATAAAAAACCTTTGAATGTGGTTTTTGTGTGTGTGTGTATTTTCTTTTTTTTAAGAGTATTGGGGAACTGTATCCAGTGGTCTCACCAGATCTTTTTAAATCAGAACTGGGGTAATTGAGTTGTATGTATTTTGAAAACATTTCTTTTCGCAAATTTATAAGAGTGAGGAACTGAGATTTCCCTTGCCTGAATTAGCAGGTAGTTTCATTCTCCACTCAACTTTAGCAGAGAAGACCTAGCCTTAGGATGAAAATGTGAAGATGAGGTTCTTGCCAAGTCTGAAAAGTGGAACAAAGATTAGTCTTAAGAATTAAGGGCAACATTACTATTTTTCTTAAAACAGCTGCTTATTTTTGCATTAGTCTGAACTTTTTACACAAAAAGCTCATAGGTAAGGGGGAAGCATCCCATTTCTGAAATATCCAGTTCCCTTTACTAAGCATATTCAAAGTCTTTCAAAACTAAATGTATTAAAGACTGTGACACATGGCTTACAGTCTTCCTCTTTACCTTATTACCTCAGGCCCTCATCCTAAGTGAATTCATCACTCATGTAGACAACCCACTTAGCGCCAGCCTCAAAGTTCCTTGACATGCTCATCTCTGGTGATCTTCAGCCACTTGCTTCTATTGCCACACCCTGAATTTGTCATACATTCAATCTGTTTTACCTCTAACCTCGGAAATGCAGACTTCCTGTTCTCTGACCAGAACTTTCATCCTAGTTCTCTCACTCTGTTACTCCCAGTACAACTGTCCTCATTTTACTGACATCTCATTCCTAGTGTTCTTCCCCACTCTACTTTGGCCTCTTACTGTTCTCAGATATCTCTCAGTTGAGACCTCCAATTCACAGACTTGGCTTTTTTCTCCTATCAGTCTTCTTTTGCCTTCACTTCCTTTGATCTCCTGTTGCATTCTATTTAAATTACCACTCTCGTGCCAGGAATGGCTTCTCCTTTGCCTTTGTTGACTTCCTGTCACTCACCTGGCACTCCCTGTCACTCACCTGGCAAAACACAAGCTCTAACTAGGTGCCTTTGCCCAGACTACTGAGTGCACTCAGATGGAAAAAAAGTACCACTGCTGTGTAGATTAGCATTTAACACTCTACATTCAGACCACAAACTTCATCTAGATCACTATTCATACTGCCTAGAAGAGAAGGTTATCCTTATGATGTATTTAGTCTCTACCATTTGAACCTCATACTCCAAATGCCTAGGTAGAGTATTACAAATTCTGCTTTATATACCCCAAATTAGTAATAGGCTGAATCATTTCAATGATCACTACCTCTCTCTGAACTCTCTAACTTAGCTTTGGTACTTACTTATCTTATTTACTTATGTACTTTATAGTTTTGGGTCAAGTTCATGCAATAAGATAAATTTCCAATGTTTTAAAAATATTTATCAGTCAAAAAGAACACGTCTCAAACATAATGGAATGAAATGATAACTGAAGGAAAATTACTCCTAGGGATATTTACTCTTTTTTGACAGGCCTTTGTGACACAGGGTCAGGGCCTCAGGCTCCGCATCCTTGAGTCATTTCATTCTTGCTTTTCCCAGGGCTTCTACCTTTCATCAATTCTGATCCTACAAATTTTCTAAAAGCACATCCTTTTTCCCCCTAAAGTAGCAAGGAAAGCAGTACTACTTGGATGGAGAACAGTGGTGGGTACCATTTGTATGTATAGGTCATTTATTGAATGGCAGTGTAACATACTGGTTGTATGTATAGGTCATTTATTGAATGGCAGTGTAACATGCTGGTTAAGAGTTTAGGCTCTACTGTCCAGTTTCCCCTACTTACCTCCCTGTGACTTTGGGCAAATTATTTTCTGTGCCTCATCTGTAATATATAGATGGTAATATTGGTACCTATCTCACAGTATTGTGTGGATTGAATTACATATATTAAATGAGTTAATACCTTAGAACTGGTTAGCACTCAGTCACTGTAAGCTATTATTCATAATTTAGAGGCAGCTTCTCTATTTTCTTAAATATATTTATTCATGAACAAGAAGAGAGTAATGATGAAAGCTAGGAGCTATTAAAATTCCATTGATTGGATGTAAAAAGTAGACTTTTAGAATTGCAAAACATCCAAGAAATTATTTAGACCGTTGTTTCTTAATCAATATATGCATCAGAATCACTTACGAAGTGTTTTAAAGCTGTAGTTACCCAGGCCTTCCCTTCTCACATCTACCAAGTCACAAGTGTCCATTGGCAAGTCCAATGCAGTCTTCCTTGCAAGAGTCACTGAAATTTTATGTCTTTAGATTTTATGATGAGGAAATTGAGACTTAGAATAAATGACTTGCCTAAGACCTCACAGAGTAAGTGGGATCCTGGTCACCTAGCTCCTTGCTAAGTGATCTTCCTGTTTTTCTATGTTGCTTGCCAAATATATTAATATATTGCTTGCCAAATATATTAATTTTTAAATTTTAATGATAGTTTATCCTTCTCTTGGTAATATCAGGAAGAATAATACAGGCTTTAAAAGTATACATGATTCAACATTTAATCCAGAATAACAAAGTTTATTTTATAATTCATTTAGAGGACTATTGCATATTTACATTAGGAGTTAAAGTGAATTTTGCTGTGTTTTTCATGTAGACATTAGTCTTTGCCACAATGCTTGCTGCAAATTAGTACAAGGAAACACTGTGTATGGCAGAGAGCTTACTCAACCCAACCTCACAGATTGACAGGCAAACAAATGATTTTTAGGGCAAGGTAGCTTTAGAAATTAAACTTAGAGCCCTCAATAATAAAATATGCATTTCTTATAATTAAGATTTTTTTGTTTTACTTAAAAAAATTTTTTTAAATCCTTTGTAAAATATTCTTGGAATTTTTCCAGTCTAAGGACAATTAATGTAGAAAAATCAGGTTATTAGGTACAGTGTTAGTGTTCTTATAGCTTTACTGATGGGTAGATTAAAAGTTTAAAAAATAGAGCAAAAAAAAGTTTCTGAGTTTTAGTATTTGGTATTGGGTAATATGATATTATAGCTCTTAAAATGTTTTCTTTATCCATAGAGGAATAAAAAAATATATTAGAACTTTTCATACATAAATGTATGAAACAAATTAAGGTGACAGGGCAGAAGAAAGAAAATGGAGCTCAGATTAAATCTCTCTCTCAAAGCAGGTCTATTTATATTTCACTATATTTGCTATTACAAAATTATTTCCATTTCTTTGCTAGAAATGATAATGGCTGCCAACCCAACTTCTCATTCTTAGGCAACTCCATTTTACCAAAAAACCATTCATTTTCATTTGGTAAATGCTATATACAAGCCCTAAAGAAGTCTACCATCCTAGGTCCATATCAGCCTATGATTAAACTACTGTTGCTTCTCTTGTGTCTGCCTGATTCCATACCCTTTGCCCTACACTTCATCTCAGGTACAACTTTTGGATCTTTATACTCAATGCTTGTGTTTAGCTCCCTAGCACTTGTCTTTCTGCTCAACCCGACCATCTCTGGTTAGACTCACCTTCCAAGCTGCTGAGACTTATACTCCTTGATCGCAGCAGTTCAGGAATTCCTGGCACAGTCACTGGCTGCTACCTCAGACCAGCCCTAAATACATCCCACATGATAAATGTCCATTTAGTCATCTGTTCAACAGATTTTATTCATTACTCTGGGTAAGGCACTAAACTTCTGGGAAATACAGAAGATTAATTCATGACAGAAATCTCCTAAAAGCTCTTAAAATCTGGTAGGACAAATAATACAAGTATATAATGATAATTTAAGATGGTATATATTTAACTCTTATAAAGACATTAATTAACAAAAGCTTCAAATAGAGAAATTCTTAACCAGGGAGTTAAGGGCTATGGAGTACAAGGGAAAATCACCAATAAGAACCTGGGATGGTGGGTCATAGATTTAAGATTGAGAACATTGATAGGTATTAACAAGACTTTGAATATAGGGTAGAATAGACACCATGGTAGAAAGACATTAAAAAATGTGGAACAAAAACAAGAGCAGAAAAAATAAGTCTGACGGTATAAGTAGGGAGTAGAAGAAAGTCTGGGAAAATTGGTTGGAATCAGGCTATGGAAGGCTTTGAAGCCTGAGGAGTTTAGAGTTGGCAAGCATGTATGGGGGACTCAGAAGGTTTTGAGCAGGAAATGATTTAGCAGTGGTATACAAGAAGGATTTGATAGTAGGAGTTAGGCAGGGACTGCAGACCAGGAAAACTGGAGACTAAGAGAGTACAGGCATACTTTGTTTTATTGTGATTCACTTAGTGGTGTAAGGAGTACAGGTATACTTTGTTTTATTGTGATTCACTTTATTGTGCTTCACAGATGTTGCATTTTTTTTTACAAATTGAAGGCAGGACCCTCAACTAGCAAAAAGATTAAAACTTGCTTTTTTGCGATACTCTATCATAGTGGTCAGGAACTGAACCTGCAATATCTCTGAGGTATACCTGTAATCTAAAGTAGGGAAGGCATGGAGGTGAAACTTTATTCATTTTATTAAGTGTCTTTTTTGAGCTGAGTACTGGTGGTAAAATGAAGACTAGGTCCTTGTCTAGAGGGAATTTTCAGTCTAGTGAGAGAGACATTGATCTGTTTAAGGCTCCTAGAGGGTCCATGGTGGCTACATCCACTATAATCCCTTCTGTCACTTCTATCTGGCACAACTAAGTTATGGGTAGGGGACTCTCATTTGGAATTGAATCTTGAACAGAGGGACTCAAGAACACAAGAAACTCTGTTTATATCTTCAGACTTAGAAGTAATGCTCCTACTCTCAAGTAGTCTCTTTTTGGTTCCTTTCTTACTTGGAGCCTAGTTGGCCAGCCCTCATGTTGATCCTCCATAAATTCTTGTTTTTGCCTTAGTTAGTCCAAATTGGTTCTTACAATAGAAACAAAACAAAAAATTGGGCTTACAGTAGAAACAAAACAAAAATACTGTATGTGATGTTCGAGGCACCTGTAGATAACTAGGTAGAGACAGATAGTTGGAAATATGGAACTAAGATAGTGGTGTAAGAACCACAATCAGCATCAGCATCACCTGAGAACTTGTTAGTATTGTAAATTCTTGGGCCCCACCCAGATTTACTGAATATGAAACTTGAGGAGTGCAACCTTCATAAGCTGAATATTAGTAAGTTCTCTGGGTGATTCTAAGACACACTATAGTTTGAGAACCAACTGAATTAGAAGCTTAGAAGAGAGGTTGAGGGTGGAGATAAAGATGTGTATCAAATGTATAATAATTGCTATTGGAGGAATGAATAACTCCCAGGAGAATGGAATAAGGTGAGCCCCTGAAATAGATGAACAAATTGAGATGAGTAGAATACAGTTACGGAGGGAAAAAAAAAAAAATATATATATATATATATATATATATATATATATTTATGGTGACATTGGTTAACCAAATTGAAAAAGATTCAGCTATATATTTTAACAATAAGGCATTTATGTTTACACTGTGTATTCACCTCCCATAGTTAGATTTTTGTATCACCATATATTTAACCCCCTTTACCCCATCTACCTCACCCCTCCTCCTACCCCTTACACTCTGGTAACCACTAATCTATAGTCCATGTCCATGAATCTCTGTTTGTCCTGTTCATTTGTTGCTTTTAGGTTTATATTCCACATATAAGTGATATGTGATTTTCAACTTTTTCTGTCTGGCTAATTTCGCTTAGCATGATTATCTCAGGGCCCATCCTTATTGTCACAAATGGCAGTATTTCATCTCTTCTTATGGCTGAGTAATATTCCATTGTATATATGTACCACAGCATCTTTAGACAATCATCTATTGTAGGATACTTTGATTGCTTCCATGTCCTTTCCGCTGTGAATAATGCTATGAACATCTGTGTGCAAATATCTTTGGATATGGGTTTTCAAGTCTATGGGGTAAATACCCAGTAGAGGGATTGCTGGATCATATGGTAGATCAATTCTTAGTTTTTTTGAGTTAATTTTTGGTGTACGGTGATGGACAACAGTCTAGTTTCATTCTTTTGTAGGTGGCTTTCCAGTTTTCCCAGCACAATTTATTGAAGAGGCTTTCCTTTCTCCACTGTATGTTTTTGGCTTTTTTGTTGAAAATTTATGGGTTTACTTCTGGACTTTTGATTCTGTTCCACTGGTCCATGTGTCTGTTTTTCTGCCAGTACCATGCCGTTTTGATTACTGTCACTTTGTAGTATAATTTGAAATTGGGCAGAGTGATGCCAAGGAGGGAGAATTTTAACAGAGGTGTCAGATGATCTACACAGTGTCAGATGATCTACATAATATCAGATGCTATACAGAAGCCAAGGTGAATGAGGACAGAGCCAAAGCTATAGGATTGACCATTAGGAGGTTTTTGGTGTCATTTAAGAGAGAAGTGGTACAGATAACAAGAATAGGTTGTGAGAGAGCAGAGGCCAAACAATAAAGAAAACTTTTGGGAGTGCAAGAAAGAAAGTTGGGACAGTAAGGCCAAGAAGAGTTTTTCAGGGTAGATGTTTCATTTAGCTTTTGCTGCAAAACAACACTCAAATACAGTGGCTCAAAACAGTAATTATTATATGAATATTTTACTGAAATAAGACTAATAAATTATTAAAGTTTTTTTAAGAATTAAAAAAAAAACCAGTAATTACTATTATGGATCACATGTCCAAGGGTTGGCTGATTTCAGTTGGGCCTGCTTGTGTATTTGCAAGCTTTTACTCTAGGCTAGACTCTGTTTTATTTACCTGTTAGCCTTCTGCTGGGACTATCTGGCTTGCCTGGGCATACCTTTCTCATGGAGATAGAAGAAGAGTTTTAAGAGGACAAGCAGAAACATACAAGGCCGAGACTCCAAACTGACACACTAGCATTTCTGCCACAGCCCATTATGGGGCCAAACCCAGATTCAAGGGGTGGGAAAATTGAATCACCGCCTTAGAGAAATTGCAAAGAGCATTATTAGTACATGGAAAGGTGAAGAACTGGGACCATTAATAGCATAGTAGGGATGACTTGAGCATGCTTGAAAGTAGAGGGAAGGAATATGTAGAATGAAGAAGTAATTGAAGTAAGTAGAAAGATCAATATCATAACTCAGAGAATTGACCTTTGAAAAAAGGAAGGGCACTTCTGACAATGGAAAGCGTGGAATTTGATTGAATTAGATTTAGCAGATTAAAATACAAGATGCCTAGTAAAATTTGCATTTCAAGTAAACAGTAAGTTTTTAGTGTTAAGTACATTCAATACAGTATTTGGTACTCTTTCAGTACATAGTTTGCTATTTTTAAAATTATTTTAAATACCATTTAAATATTTCTATAATGAAATATTTGGGACATACTTATACTAAAATACAATTTCTTATTTATTTGAAATTCAAACTTAACTAGGCATCCTGTATTTTATCTGGCAACCCTAGTTTGGATGAATTTTAGATAAATTCATTGCAAGATAATCAACAATGGGATGGATGTGTGCATTTGGGTTTTAACCCTGAAAGAGGTTTGAAAAGTGTCAGTGACAGGATTGCTGAGCAGTAGTGCAGGCCACTTAACAACAGGCAGCATGAACTTTTCTTGGATTAAATCAGCAGTAATGTTTCACTGCTGAGAAGCAGTAGTAGTAACAGAGATGCTGATGCAGATGACCGCCTTGGTTTGATTTCAGCAGGAGAGGTTTGGGCAGGAGTTTGGGGCTTAATTGAAATGACAAGGGGTCCAAGTTGCGCAAGGAAACAGGTGAAATTCAAATGTGAATTGAGAGGCAGAAGGTGAACAATGAGTCAGAGAGGTTGAAGTTCACAGAATAAACAACAAACTTTACAATCTTGAAGAATAGTTCTATGTGATAAAGGGATTAAAATTCCAATTTTACATTATATAACTGAGCTAAATTAAAAGCAGGAGCTCTAGAGACAAAATACCTGGTTTTAAGTGAAATAAACCATATTAAGTGCTAAAACAGGATGTCTGATACACAATAAGCCCTCAAATATTTGCTATGTTTTATTATTTTAAATACTACCTACATGTATCTATAATCAACAAATGCAAGTGCTTTAATAAATGTTATTTTAAAGACAAATGTCAAGTATACATTGTGTTTACTTCCACCTTAGCTAACAAATGCTATGTTTAGTAAATATATACACAATTATCTACCTGTTGAAGTTGGAACTCACACAGCCTTTACCATTTAAGGTTGTTTACTGTTATTACAGGAAAATAATTATCATGCTTAAGTCATATCTTTCTCCTCATTTCCCCTAGGTGACCATGCTTTGGGATTTTCATAGTTTGAGTAATTCCTCTGGGCTCTGCCACCCAGCAAGTTAAAGAGGACAAGCTTCCTCCTGGGGGACTATGGTTCTGGGAATGTGAGCAGCTTGTTTTAATGAGATCTGCACCCTGACCTGGCTTACTGTTAGGAGCTGTAGTGTTGATGGTTGTGTTTTTTCATTGTTTCTTCCATCTTACACAGTTATGTGTATATAAAGACTTTAGAAAAGTGAACGTTTTGTGGGGATGTTTTGATGATACAAAGAAAAATTAAAACTATTTTAAAGCTATTACTTGTGTCTTATATTTTTCTCTTTTCAAATAAATGAAAATATTAATTGATACTCTCTGGAAAGAAAATAGCCAAGGAAATGTCTATGCTAAAACTTTAATGTTTTAAAGTAAGGTAATATTATTCTCTGTTTGAATGGAGCCTTCTAAGGAATTATTATGGTCTCATGCACAATCGACTTAAACGCATTCTTTATCTTTAAAAGGAAGCAGAATAGGATCATTGAGTAAATCACATGTGTTCACAGTCTTGTCTGGTGTAATCATATACTACACAAACACATTATTCTCTAGTCAGGAGGGTAAGGGGACATTTGAAGCAGGATTTGCCCTTGCAGAGACCTTTTTTTGTTTAAAGAATAGTGCAGTGAAAGACCACACAGTAGAAGATAACAGAAAATATCTTCCATGCCTTCCTCCACCTTTATACTTTCTCATTCTCCTTTGTTCTCTAAGGACATCTGTTGTAATGATTATTTTGTAAAACTCATAGGTACATAGCAGAAGGCATATCATATTTCATTTATTATTTTGTCTACTATAATTATTGCTCTCTTTTATATCATGCCATTGTAGGTTTTTAAAATATTTTGTTTATGGAAGATATGAAAGGATGTTGTAGAAATTTATTAGTTGACTGTAGGTAAATGTTTTTAACTCTGAATTTAATAAAATTATATCTTAGAAATTCTAAGATAAACATACTAAACATACATCTTAAATAAACATACTAAAAAGATGCTTAAAAATTAATTTAATTTTTTATATTGCAATAGATTTTTAAAAAATGTTATAGGCATTTGAAAGACATTCTTAATTATGAACAACAGTACAACGATGTGAGACTTCGGAGGTTTCAAAAGAAGTCCATTATTTCAAATGTTTTCAACATTTTGATAGCTTTTTTTCTATCTATATTATAGATGCAATTTAAAATTAAAATGTTTACTTCTTATTTTAAGGGTTCTTAAATTGCCTCCCAATTTTGCCCAAGGTTGATCCTTTGGGGATTTTTGAAATTTATGTTTGAAGGTTTTTAAAATCCTTTTTATTAGGAAAAATTTCAAACATATACTAAAGTAGAGCAAATAGTATGATGAACCCCCAGGTTGTGTTTGAGCTTTAAGTGATAAGTTAGTGCAGGTACTACATTTGTTAATGCAGCAGACATTCAGGAATTCAAGCAATGATTGTGGCTTAATGCACACTTAAAAGTATTAGTGTAAATAAAATTTTTAAAAATATCCAACCATTCCCAACCTATGACAGATTATATTTCAAGTGTTTGTTGGTGGTCAGCCAATTTTTGGACTATAAATGTGTTTCTCATAAAATAATCTTAAAATGGCAATCAGCTTTTCAGACCAGCTCTCAGTAACTTCACTAATTTGCAGCTAAGGGAAACCCACACACCATTTTAAACATTCAATGAGAAAATTCATCCTTTGCAACTGGAATATGAGGGAACCACCACCAGTGATCTATCTACTGAGTTTGGGATATAAGAGAGTGGAGAATCAAGTTCTCCTGTAATGGAGATTCATGTCCATGATGGGTCTTTACTTCTCTCAGCAAGCTAGCAGGAACTCAGAGGGCAGTAGGGTGGGATGGGGGATGGGAGTACATGCTATTATACACACCATTCTGAAATTATCTACCATTTTCTCTGCTAGTGGAGTTTGGTTTTCTGCTTTTTAAAAACAAGGCCTATTTGTTAAAAGAAGAAGGAAAAGAAGAAAGAAAAGGAAACCCTTTTTTATAAAACAAATACTCTATGCTGTATCTAAAGTTTATATTTTATAGACTTTAAAACTAGGTTTCTGATTATTTTCTTCTTTGAGGAAGTTTCTGGCATGGGGAAAATTATTTTTATTGGCTGAGATATGCTAAAGACAACAAAATTTCTGACTATTAAAACATAAAATTGGAATATAAACATAGGTACTAAACTGCCAATGAGCTAAAATCAGGTTGTTGGAATAATGTTTATAGTGAACCTATAAGTAGTATTAACCTTCTAGAGTATCTGAAAATGAGATATGAAAGCAGGAAGACGAAGATGGGCTCCAGTGCCTTTGTCATGCAGTCTATATTCTCTCTCTTCCAAACTGACTTTAAAGTTTTACTTGTCCAATATCCTTCTTTAAACAAAAACTTGGAGCCACAGAACTATGCTAATCAACTCCTCATTTTGCACATATGATATATATATAAAATAAAAGGAAGATAGAGCAAGTGCTTTATAAATA
Organism: Macroglossus sobrinus; assembly: GCA_004027375.1. Lineage (NCBI taxonomy): Eukaryota > Metazoa > Chordata > Mammalia > Chiroptera > Pteropodidae > Macroglossus > Macroglossus sobrinus. Next base: position 948,257 of record PVKZ01000001.1, on the reverse strand, counting down.
GAAAACAAGGCCAGCTCAGGATTGAGAACTCTAAATATTACAATGTTCTCTGACCCTGAGATGGTCACTTAACCCCCTAGGATAATTAATAAAATGAATGATTGAAATATCTATTTTATTTTTTCTAGTTCTAAAAGTCCCATCTGTGAATAGTCATCCTGGAAAGTCTTCAAATGCTAGTGTGTGGCTATTATCCTGTCAGCTAATAAGAGCTCCAATCTCATACCACTACCACCACAGCCCTCCCCAGAGAGTGTGCATGCTTGTGAGTGACTTGACAGCAGGCCCCTAAAGCTAGCTAGCTTTCATTTCATTTTCCAGAAGGAGTAATGCCAGTACCCTTATGTACAGAGAAAACCAGGCATACTTTGTTATGAAGGTCCCGTAGTTTGGTGTACCACAGCTTCACTACTGACCCATGCTCGCATTAGACGAAGAGTGACCGACTGTATGTTAAGTATGGCATTAACCTTTAATGAGGTACTTTACATACATTACTGTATTAATCCCCATAGCCATCCTGAGGAAAGTGGATAGTGTCCTCATTTTTACAGTTGAGGATATTTCCCAAGAACTTTAGTGATGGAGCTGTAAATGGTAAAACTGGATAAAAACCTTTTATGAGGGGAGTGAACCACGGATCTCTTATTTGAATCTGCCCACCAAACTTGCGAAGGGAAGGAAACCAAAAAGCCTTCTCTGCAGTTAGCTTTACACTCACTAGCAGATCCAAGATAAGCACATTTCCTCCCGGCCCTTCTGAAGTCTCAGGTGAGTATCATGCAGCTTTCACAAGGCTCCTTCAGCTAGAAGAAACCTAGTCACCTTTAACCTAGATGAGGAAACTCTTGGAGCTTGATATTAAGACACTACTCCAGAAGAACCCTTAACGTGTGAAGTTCCTCCCTGCCTTCTGGTGGTACTAGGTGCCAGAAGGCAGGTTCCCCTGCCAACCATGTAACTAACTCAGGGCAGAACCTGAATGAAGATAGTAGCTCAAATTGAGATATAGGGTGCATTTTTAAAAAAGAATAAAAATAAAATCCTAGGAACCGGAGTTAACAGGTGATCCTGCAAAGGAGCTTCTAGGCCCACGGAAGTTTCTTTTGCATCAGCAACTTCTCCAATAACTTCAAAGATAGGTACTTTTAGTTCTCTGAATTCCTAACTGCCGGTAAAGGAAAATCTAAATTTAAGAAGCTCAGACTCAGAAGTTACTGGTCTTGGGACCAATAGTGTTAACTTTACCTGAGAACTTGTTAAAAATGCGAATTATTGGGCCCTATTCCAGACGTACTGAATCAGAAGTGGGGTTCAGAAATCTGTTTTTAACAAGCCCTCTGGGTCATCCTGATAGACATTAAAAGTTGAAAACCACTAGCCTAGGTATATGAAGGATGATCCCAGATTCTCCATCTTTACCCAGGATTAATTTTGCAACAGCTGCTTGGGGCTAGATTCTGTCCTTTCCCCCTCATCCCTCTCCCCAATTCTAACTAATGCTGTGGTTACAGTTAGGTGACTCTCCAACTATGACTATTGCCTAGTTGCTCATTTTTTTTCTGTGAAAACTAGGAGAATTTTGGGTAGATAGCAGATGATCAATAATGATTGAATTGAAATTTTAAAATGCATTGTTTATGATAAGTAAATTGGAAATAACAAATGTCTATTAATAGGACTTTGATTAAAAACAAATTCTACTAGGATTGGGACCAACACTGACCAACACTGCGGTCACTATATTTTCATTGCCTACACCATGTACATATTTAATATTTGTTGATTGAATGTATAAATGAATATATATTTATGTATATTCAAGTCCTTAAGTACAATGCAGCCATTAAAAAATATGTTTTTTAATAGAATTTGACTCCTACGTATTTACTCAAAACCCCAAAAGTCAATGTATTTAACAACTTCATTTATAAGTACCAAAAACTGGAAACAACCTGTCTCCTACCTGACTCGCCTAAGACTGCATTTGTGGAACTAAGGGGACGTTATTTTATGTCACTGTTTGAATTGTTTATTTTTAAGAATTTATTATGTAATTAAGAAATAACCATTTTAGAGACAGGAAGGATAAGTACCCAGAATGTCAATAGTGGTTATCTCTGGTTGGTGAGTTGGCAAGTGATTTTTATTTTCTTTGTTCTTATTTGTAGTTTTAATTTTTTTATATAAACAAATTAGGCTTTTGTAACTAGAAAAAAAAAAACAAGTTATTAAAAATATGGGAAGGGAGCAAGGGAGAGCCAGGAAGCATGACTGATAAAAAATTTATACAAATTAGAAATGTTATATTTATAAAAATATTCAAAAAAGTTTCACTGGAAAAAGAATTTGAATACTCCCTCTAGAATAGTGCTTCTCAAATTTCATGTCCACACAATCGTCTAGAGTGCTTATTGAGATGCAGGTTATGATTCCAAGGATTTGCATTTCTAACAAGATCCTGATCAACAGAGCACTTCCTGTATTCGGTTCTCAAACTACACTGTCAAAACAAAAGAGTAGCCATATATGGCTAGTAAGCACTTGAAATGTGGCTAGTACGAATTGAGATGTACAAGTGAATACACATTGGAATTTAACACACACAAAAAAAGAATGTAAAATGTCTTTACAATTGTTTTATATCAATTTCATGTTGAAATGGTATTTTTGGCCATAGAGTGTTAAATAAAGTATATTAGTAAAATTAATTTCATCTGGTTCTTTTTACTGTTTTAATGTGGCTGCTAGAATTTTAAATTACATTTGTGGTTTGTAGTTTTGGCTTATATTATATTTTTATTGGACAGCACTGATCTAGAAAAACTGTTAACAGAATTTTACTTCACTCTGGGTCTTAAATCACCAATATAGTGCAGGAAAAGGATTAACAACTTGTTAATGACCAAACTGGCAACTTTTGTATATTCACATAAACAGTTCTAGGCTTTCTTAAAATCTATAGGTTGTAATTAAGACAAATAGAAATGATAGAATTTAGATCAGGAAAGAAACTTTGAGGTTATCAAGTACAAACCCCTTGTCTTCTGGAATTATTTATCAATTTGACAAAGATGTATTTCGTACTTAGTATCTGTAAGTAATTACATGATAAATAAGTGAGTGAGGGGAGGCGTCTGCCTTGGAGAATCCATGAATGATGGTGGTGGTCTGTAACAGCACCCCATGAGGCATGTTGACAGAGTGTTCTCAAACACATGAGGCAGAAGGCCAACTCAGACTCGATTTTCCCAAAGAAGAATCAGACGAGCTCCACACCAGAGGGCTTATTTGGGCTTGCTTCAAGTTTCCCCAAGTTTTACAGCTTCTGTTTGATCTTAATGATGCAAATAAGGCTTTATTTAAATAATCAATGTAAGGCATGCTGTCCTTTGTCTAATACAAAATAAAAACACTACTATTGGAAAGCTTTAGACCCAAGAAACTGAAAGTTTGAATATGGTTGATAGTAGCAGAATGGAATTTGGAGTGTAGCAGTAGCACAGTCAACCTTAAGTGACAGGTGCAAATGAGGAGGGGCGAGAATTGCTGAGATGATTAAAAGCTATGAATAACATGAAAAGCTCATTTTTTTTTCAAAAACTTATTAGGAATTATGACAAATTTATTTTTATTTGAGTTACATTTCCTTTCTGTGAGGGAATGAAAAAACATTTAGGATAAATAATAAAGTGTTTCAGTGAATTATGATCGTTCTTGTTACTTCAAGAGGTAGTACAGGTTCAAAATATGAATAGCACTTAAAAAGTTTTTTAGTTGAAGTCTGGATCCTTCCCATAATATTTCAGCTGTTTATAATGTAGTATTAAAGAATCCAGGTTGCTTTGGTATGCATTCTCAACCTGTAGAGAAGCAACTTCAGAGGACAAGCCTTGCTCATTACCTGCACAGACCCAAAGGCCATGGCAAGCATGTGTTGGATCTAATCTGAACATTTGTATTATTGATTTTCAACCAATAGTTTTTAAATCGCCCATCTGGAAAAAAATCAAACCTGAGACTGGCTGGATGAGCCTTACCCAAGTGAAAAACTGCCTAAAGCCATTCAAAACTAAACTTGAACGAAGCCAAATAAATAGTTCCTTCTAAGAATTGTAACTGCTTTCCTCTGTCTTTACAAGTAATTGGAACATGTTTTTAGAACCTTAAATGTTTGCTAGGAACCAGTGAATTCGTTTGTTTAATTTTGTTTCATCCATACCAAAAAATAGCGTGTGTTGAGTCTTTGGTTTTGAATATTCCTAATATATTTTTAAACATCTCATTTATAAACATGAACAGTAATTATTTATAGGAAGTAGCCTAATTTTCTTAAATAATAATATGCCACCACCCCCCAACACCTGTCCTTTGGATCTGCATATTAGGGATTGCAGGAGAGTCCTATCTTGGAATACCCGTCTGTAATAGGGGAATCTGGGCTGATGAGACAATTACAAATTGTTTAGATTCTGGAAATACATGTAATATATATTTATATATGTAGGTGTAGTCCAATAATGTTATAATCTACATTGAATTCTTTTTTTCTGGATACAGAGTTTTAGGAAAGTAATGTTTTAGGAGAATCAACATAATGTTCATGTCTCTTAAAACACAAAGATTGCTTTTCTATTTTTCTGAGTTGCATCAATAGAAAAAATATAAAATGATAATTAGTCTCATCAGAGACTAAACCTCATCAGAGGTTTTATAGAGTTATAATATGATATATGGCATATTTATGACAAAACTTACACCCTTATTCTTTGAGATTATTTTATTAGATGATATCTACAGGCTATGAAAAAATAACCACTTATCTTTTCTAAGCTTTCCATGTCAGGTGGTCATTAGAAAGCTTCGTGGTTCTTCGAAAAATTTCTGTTATTCCTATATGACATTAATTTCTTCCTCAAAGTTTTTACCTCAGCTGTAATTTTAGAGTAAAGGGAAGTACACATAAGTGCATTTAAAATTATAATACTGATTTTTAAGTCTTGTAATAAATTTCAAAACAAAACCTCTAATCTAATTTCTTCAAAAATATAGGAAAGCTGCAAATCTGACAACATACCTAATTCACATATAGCTATAGCTATACATTTCCAAGGCACACTATCTTTATTAGAAGACAGAATTCTCTCTCTCTCTCTTTCTCTCAATCCCTCTCTCTCTCTCTTCCTCCATTCCTTCTTCTCTCCAGGATAGAATATGCATAATAAAGAGGGATTGGCATTGATAATTGCTTGGCTTCATAATGATGCTTTCTTCATGTACATATGCATAATAAAGAAGGATTGGCATTGATAATTGCATGGCTTCATAATGATGCTTTCTTCTCTAAGCAAAATGTTTAGAGAATTGTTTTAAAAGTATCTCTAGTTGAAAAGACCAACCATGGCAAATTTAATCTGGTCATTCTCTTACTCTCCTAATCCACTGTTTCATACCTTTTTTTCTTAGAGCCACCAATACTTCCTTCCCCATCTTTCTTTTCAGCCCTTGTTTTCTCTTTTCCTAAGAACTGGAGTAATCAGAAAAGAACTTCCACAGACTCCCACCGCCAGCACCACACTCACCTACTGTTATCTGTGCCCATATTCTCTGCCCTCCTTCCTGTAACTATGAATGAACTGTTCTGAGCTCTGAACGCTTGTGGCTTGTGCACTAGATCTCATCCTTTCCCCTACTTAAAGATAGTGATGCAGTAACTTTCTCCTCTCTACAGCATCATCATTCCAACCCTCTCTATTGGATCATTCTCATTCCCATAAGCTACTACCACTGTGGTGGAAGCAACAATCAGCTCTCCTGCGTTCTCATAGTAGCCTCCTAACTGGTGTCCTCTCAGCCCCCGCTCCCCTTCAATCTGTACTCATCACAGCAGCCAGAATGATTCTGTGAAAATCCAAGAAGATCTAGTCACTCCTTTGCTCAAAACCCTCTAGAGGCTTCACATCTCACTAAGTGTAAAAGCTAAAATCTCTAAAAAGGGTTTCAGGGCCATATTTGGTCTTCCCTGTCCTCTCCCTCCCCTACCACTCTAGCTTAATCTACTCTTCCTGGGCTCTTCCTGCACCAGCTGCACTGACTTCTTTATTTTTCATTGAACATCCAGACACCTTCCTGCCACTTACCCTAGTATTCCCATTGTTCCCTTACTTTCTTTTGATCTTTTCTTAAATATCACCTTCTCAATAAGGTCTTTTCTGCTCACTTTTTAAAATTATAATTCTCCCCATCTCCTCTGCTTTGTATTTTTCCTTTACACTTATCTTCATGTGGTGAAATACTATATGTTTTTACTTGTTAATTGTTGTTTTATAGTATGTTTCCCCCAGTTCCCTACCCAAAGTGAGATTTATGAGTGAGTGGGATTCTTTTTTTTCCCTGTTTACCTCTCTACTATATTATTAGTGTTTTCCTGGAACATAGAAAATGCACAATAAATATTTGTTAAAAGAATAAATCTGTTTTTGTGAGACTGTAACTGAAAAACTACATGAGAATGTCAATTAGGCTGACTAAATGTCTTTACTACATTTCATCAATTCTGTTTTATATACAATTTAAACATAATTTTAGCTTCTCTTATGTCTCTATAAGCATTCCTCTTCTTATAGAGGAATTCGTGTACACTTTAAGAGAACTACACTGTAAAAGAAAAGTATGCATCTTAATTCCTATTGAACTTTTGTACTTTCAATGCCTATCTATTTAAAAAAAATTTTTAATTCAATTTAGACATTCAGATATTTATACTTATTCTTATGGTCCCTATTCAAATATGATCTGCTACACATTATCCTCTAAGCACTGCTTTAACTGCATTACACAAGTTTTATATGTTTTATTTTCATTATCATGCAGTTCAAAAGATTTTCTTATAATTTCTTTTGCAATTCCTTCTTTGACCTGTGGACTACTTAAAAATATCTTATTTGAGTTCCAAATATTTGGAAATTCTGCTAGCAAATCTTCCCAAACTTTGCCCTGGAAGAAGCTATTCTCTTTATTATCCTGGTCAGGAAACAAGTCTGCCCTTTGTCCTAGAGGATGACAGTGCACCTGCCAAAGGCTGTTGGCTGTACAAACACCTTTGGAAAGATAGTCAAGGACAAAAGTCACAAGACATGTAGAAATGCCATGGAAAATTGTCTCTTGTCATCCACATGTTGAAGAGGTCTCTCCACTGGTTGGAACTCAAATGCTTCCCAGCCCTGTGAAAATGTGGCTTGAGTCTTAGATCCATAGTAATTCTTTCTCTGAGAATTGTTCTTCTAGTAGTTATTCTTTGCCTGGACTTATAGAGTCCTACCTTATGCAAGTGCATCTTAATAGTCAAACACTCAAGAAGACCCTTATGCAGATTTCTGGAGCTCTGTACATTTTTTCCTTTTTGGTATTCTGTTTCTTAAATCGTAGTCACTAAGTTCCAATATATCTTAAGCTCAGCAAAACTACTGTGCTCTGATTGAGTTCTCCCTCTTTGCATGTCAGTCCACAGAAAGCCTTAAACAAAGAGCTGGGCCATTTGTGGAACTCATCTCATTTGTTTTCTTTCAGGGATCACAGTCTGTACTGCCTGTTGTTGAACTTCTAAGGTGGTTCAACAAAATTATAGCAGGAGAACTAGTCTGATACCAGTTACTCCATCATTTCCAACTGTCTTTTTTAGCATTAACTTCTTTATATGTTTTAGAATTTTGATTTGCACACTGTGAGTGGGAGATATTTTTACTGTCATTTTTTCTTATACCATCTCCAATTTGATGAATATTTCCATCTTTCTTTATCACTTTACCATATCCCAGTCCAGAACCAGGTCTTAAAATGGCTTTATAGGGTGCCTGCTCCTTATTGATATTGAGAATATGGCCAGTCTACTAACTGACCCAGCTGATATCTCAGTTCAGTGTCCGTAGTGATTTTCTTTTGTCCTTTTGCTTTCCTGGGTCCACTGCTTCCCGTAAATTTACAGCTTTAGGCAGTACATTGGCAGCAATTTCATTCAGCCTCTTTTTATTGGGCTGGAGAATATTGGTTGACCAAACATTGCTTTTTGCCCAGAACTAAGGGGTTTCTGGGGACTTGGAGTTTTTTGGTACTAAAAAGGGAGAGACTCCTGAGAAGATCAGGATGGTTGGGCTGGCCCAGACCCTGGCTTTTAGTTGCTGGCTTTGGTTATCATCTTGAAAGAGCTGTTGCATCCCAGTACTCCACAAGAGCTGAACTTCCAGTTGCCACTAGCTGCTGTAAGACAAATATCCTGATAGGTTGCAGCTTTAACCCAGTTCAATGCTTTGCATTTCTGTTATGTTTCTGATCCACAAAGATATTTATCTTGTTTTCTGAGCCCAGCAATAACCTTTTGGTTTTCTTTTTTTCTTTTGCTTTTATTTGTCATTACTATGTTTTTAGAGCATACAGAATGACTTAAAGCATGAATTCACTGTGCCACCATGACTAGAAATTCTACTGATTTTTTTTCCAATTTGATATTGTCTTAGTTTCACAAATAATGTCATTTAAAAGCCTGCTTTATTTAGAAACCCTCCCAGCTGTTCCAGTCATACTGAGGGACCCCGAATCACAGAAATTCAGGTGAAACACAGTCACTATCCATAAAGTGGTTCCATTCTTTTATCGAGGGTATCATAACCCAGTACTTGGGGATTAGAATAGAAAAAAGGAGAAATAACATCCTAGTTTGGTCCAGCCTGTATCTTTAAGGTTTTTGGAGAACACATGGATTTTCAGACCCTTTGTCATAACTTTGGAGCCAAAAGAGTTACTACCACTCAAATTGGGCAAAAGGAACAGGAAAAGCCTTTCTACTTTCTGGTTTCTTTGCCTTAAAACATGCTCTATCTATATTCTTTTAGATGTGAAGATTCTTTTTAAAAAACAATTTTCTGTCTTTGCTCCTCCATTTTGTTGACAATAACAATCCAATTAATTGTCTTGCAGATTTACATTATAGTTTATAGTAAGCATCTTAAATATTTCTACTGAATTAAAGAGTTTTTGAGCATAGGACTTTTCACATTTCAAAGCTAAGTATCTAAATATCATGCAAACCAAGCTTCTGCCATATCAGTGAAGTAGCAAAAATACTTCTTGAGCAAAGTTAGTTCACACTATCTTAGCTCTACTTAGAAAAATATTCCCATTATTCAGCTTTGGTATTCTGTTTTTAATTGCAATGGTAGAAATATGTATTTGGCCATTCTCATTGAGACTTAAAAACTGCTATCGCATTATATCATCTTTAAGAACCAGTCTATTTTCAGCAAAAATAAATATGTGAGTTAACTGTATATGATGAAATAAATACTTTCTGGGAGGTAATTCAGTAAAAACCAAATGATTTAAGAATTGATTACCCTACCATTTTGTTTGTTTTGTTAAAGAAACTAGTTGGAAAAACACCTTATTGTATTTTAAAATAACTCCATAGGTAGCTAGCCTGTGATTCCTGATTTGGGGTGTGGGAAAGTTACAAAATGAAATGGAGAGCTATCATTTAGTAATTGAGGATACACATTACTTATTTAACTAGAACTAAATAGTGCTGGAGCAAGTTTTGTGCTAAAATTAGACATTGGGGTTGGTCCAATAGCAGCACAAGTTATAATCCTTTAGAAATCATAGTCTGTTAGTTCAAATCAGGACACTGCAATGTGAGACTATAAATCACTTATGCCATGTTCCTTTAAAGCCATTATACCACCGTGTTCTCCATTATAGGATAATAGAGTTACAAAGCTAGAATTACTTCTACTTAAAAGTTGGGTTTTGTTTTATTTTGTCTTTTTCTTTTCTTTGACATAGGGGAAGATACTTTGAAAATGATATCTAATTTCCTAATGTTCTGGCTCCATGACAACATATACACATATGTGTGTGTGTAAGCATGTAACAGATGAGTACTGTGGACAGCATACTAGAAGCCATAAGTTTTAGAAAGTTAATGGTAAAAGTAATGTGGTCAAGTGGAAAGAGAATGAGTCTTGGCATCAGATGGACCTGCCTATGAATCCCAGCTCCACCATACTCTTTATAACTGGGCTCAATTACTTAATATCCATAGGCCTCAGCTTCTTTATCTGGTTAAAATACATACATACATAAAAACAAAGCAGAAAATGTCAGGTACTGAGAAAATGTCTCCCCACTTCCAACCCTACCACTACCATCCAACCCTATCACCACCATTAGAAGACATTTAGATAGATAGATAAATAGATAGGCAGAATTTTATTAACTTAGTGTTTCTTATGTGCCAAGCATTGTGCTACACATGATCTCATTTCATCTTGACACACCCATGAAGTACTGGAGCTTATGCAGCCTCCAGATATAAGGCTAGAAAGTGGCAGAACTGGGACTTGAGCCTAGTGCCCTTAACCATTCTGATTTCAGCATCAGAAAAATCAAAACCTCTTAGAGAATTCCTACCAATTTAAAGCTGTTGGAAATGTAATGACAAATCATTAGTTTCTCACCATATTTAATTTTTTTAAACCAAATTTAATTTTGGTGCACTTATTAGTTTGTTAGGTCTGCCATAACAAAATACCACAGACTGAGTGGCTTCAACAACAGGTTATTTTCTCACAGTTCTGGAGGATAGAAGTCCAAGGTCAAAATACCAGCAAGTTTGTTTACTTAGGCCTCTCGGCTTGAGATGGCTGCCTTCTCTCTTTGTCCTTACATGATCATGCCTCTGTCAATGGTGTTGTATCTTTTTCTCCTTTTCTTATAAGGGCACTAGTCATTTTGGATTAATGACCCTATTTTAACTTAATTACCTATTTAAGGGCCCTATCTCCAAATATAGTCACATTCTGAGTTCTTGGAGGTTAGGACTTCAACATATGAATTTGAGGGGACACAATTCAGCTCATAACAATGCATGTGCAGCATAAATCATATGATACCATATAAAAAAAGATGAGAAAAACCAGAAGTGAAGCATGTGTGTCCTAGGACTTTAAATATTAATAATTCATTATAGGTACTATTAAATAACTAACCCCTATAGAGTGTCAACTATGTGTCAACTCTATTCAAAACACTTTACACATCTTTATTTAATCCATATGAGCCAGGCACTATTTTCATCCCCATTGGGTACAGAGAGGTTAAGTGGTTTGTCTAGAGTCACGTAACCAGTGAGGGGTAGTGCAGGGTTTGAATCCACATAGCCTGATGTCAGAGTCTGTACTCCTTCACTGCAGTAGAGTACCCTTCTCAAAAGGAAACATCCAGTTTGGACTAAAGAAAAAGAAACACAGTAAAATCTGTTTGAGGTAAAATTATGATTAACATCAAAATGATATTCTGTCATACATAAAAAATAATGAAGCCACATTCATTCATTTCTTTACTATAGCACAAGGAATACACCAGAGTCACTTAGAAAAATGACCAAGAAAATTTTAAGTAAATTTCTAGGATTCTGTTCTATGTAATAAAGACTTAATACAAAATATTTTTATTCTATATCTTCAAAAGCAAATAGTACCCATAATTAAGTATTACTATTTGAAGGTCTAGGACATGCCTCACGTCTGTTTTTTGCTTCTAAGTGGACATTACTACTGCTTCAGCCTATTTTACTGAAGCTGAAAAAGAAGCCGAGTTTCATATTTGGAGCCGTTGGGCTCAGGGATAGCAATGTGTTCCTTTCACCCACTGAACTTAGTCCACAGAAGCAAGAACTCGGAGCCAGGGCTCACTAGGAAAAGAAATTATAAACCACTCCTTTTGAGAATCCCCAGTTGGGAAAGAATGTAGGGCTCCCACAGCACAAAAGAACAGAATTTGAGCCAATTTAGTTTAGGACAATGTTTCTCTGCTTATATCTGGTTTAAACCTAAAGTTAAAAAAAAAAGAAAGAAAAAAGAAAAAAAGAATAGATTTCGTGTGCTTTCTCCACCAGTCATTTTAGCATCTCAACAGAACCTCTGCCTTCAAAGTGCTTACAGTTTAGTGACTGGGGGGATTTACAAAGATAAGATAATGAGAATTTACAGCACGCTCACAGTCAGGTTCCAGGTTGAACATAATCTAATAGGAGAATGAAGCTGCGAACACTGTGATGGCTTTTCAGGATTTTAGAGGCCACTACTGACTGGAGTTATTAAGGCAAACTCAGTGAAGAAAAGGCAGGTTTTGAGATGGGCCTTGAAAGATAGAATAGGATTTGCTGGGTGGGGAGAAGTAAAGGCATTTTAGACAAAAAGGAGCATGCTTTAGCTGGAGCATGAAGGGAGGAATGAAGGAAGAGTGTGGGAACAATGAAGAGATATCCTCTATGGAACAGACAGATTTGGAGGAATAATAGGTTATACTCTAGGATTAGACAGAGTGGGGTGAGGTTATGAATACAGCTTTGTACTAGAGGTCAGCATTATTATTCTGTTAGTTGAATTGCTCATTAAAATTATCTCAGTTCTCTAAACCTGCTTGTAAGAACGCATCTCAACAGAAATAAGTGCTTTGCATTTAGTAACATATTTATTATCCTTAAGACTGTTCAGACTACAATATCATACTCCATGGACTGCTGTCCCTTCCAGAATTGTGTCATGCCTAATTGAGCTGGGATATCATGTAACTGTTAGCCCTAGGCTTCTATAGACTCGGGTCTGGCTGGAGGCTTCAAAGCAAGCTTAAGTTGTTTTACGTGCCTGACTGGAGTCAGGGGAGAGTGTGCCACTGCCCAGGGAAGGCATACAGACTGAGAAGTGGCTTTAATTTTTGAATCAATGGAATACACAGTCTCTGTCTGCATTTTATAAACCTTAGGAGCGAAGTCTATAGAATTCTGAGACCTCCATGGTGTCTTGTGGTAATAGAAGTTTTGGAGTCTCACAGACCTTTATTTGACTTTCGACCCTCCTGTGTGACTTTAGACAAATTACTTAATCTTTATGAGCCTGGTTTATTTTTTGGTATGTAAAACAGCCTAATAACTATGTAGTTACTGTTAATTCCCTTCCTCCTCTTTTGTGACTTTTCTCAGTCTCTGACATTTTTGAAGAACATCTTTTTTTGACCATAATTACTCTCTTCTATCAAGGAGGTAAAAACTATGCTGTTCAAGATGCTTGTGGATCCTGAAGAAAACATGAAGTTGGATGGAGTTTACCTGTCCCTGTCCTCCCCGTCCCCAACCATTGATTTCCTCAGGATAAGATTTCAAGTCACCCAAGATAGTACGGAGTTCAATAGGGTTCAGAGTTCTTGGTAATTATCCTCAGAGTGGAGGAATCAACTACCCTCATTTGTACTGAGTTTAAAATAAGAAATAATGACTTAAAGCCATTATGTGGCCTAAACCATATAGAAATTAAGGTTACATGTGACGAAGCATTTTATGAGTTCAGAAACAGTTGGGCAAGGCCATAAACTATCATATTACTATGTTGCTACCATTTCTAATGTTCCATCTACCTACAAGTTATGTCCTTAGAAGTTGCAATGTGCTCTCTCGGTAATCTGGGAGTACCCAGTTGTGCTTGCAACTAACAAGCACATAGGGTTTGTTGGCTAGTATTTTGCCTATATTTGGATCCTAAAAATAACTATCTCATGAGAACAGAATAAGCTTTATGAAGATTATATTCCAGTTGGTTAGAAATGGAGGTACATTTTTCCTATCTTCCCTTGCCTTTCATTTATAAACACATTTGTCTCTACTTTAAAGCAGAGGAGACTATTAGAGCAGCTGCAGTGAGCAGCTGTAGAGTGTTCTATGTCATCTACTCTTTGCTTTGCAGACTTTGTCCCGTCCTTTGCTCCCAGTTGTCCTTTTCTTTCTTTCAAAATGGCCCACTTCCCTCTTCTGCCAATGCCCCGCCTGGGTTCTGGCTTTGTCCCTGCGGTGAGTTCATAGGATTTTGCCTGGTGTCCTTTTGCCTTTGACAGTCTTTGTGATAAAAAGATTATTAGTGAAAGATTTTATCTTATAAAAAACAACTGGAAGGAAAAATAAAGTCTATTAGCCAATATACAGCTACTTGCTGATGTCCCTGCACATACTGGTCATTTTTGTAGAGCCCTTTTCAATGTGCTACCATATCAGGACAATGTAAAGCTATAATTATATATTTGCATGCATAGGCCCAACGATTATGACTCTTTGAGAAGAAGCCCTCCACAAGGTTACTGTGAGAGAATTGATTAATTCATCTTATACACAATAAACAGTTATCCCAGAAACTGTAACCTTTAACTTTCCACACAGTGCTTAGGGAGTGGCTCAACTTCTATCTAAGGCAGACAGTGGGAGCTAGTGCAGGACAAGTTTCTTCACACGATATGTTCATGGAATTTATGTTCCATGGTTTTTAGGGAATAGCCAGCTCATTTTGACTGAACCTTTTAATGTTGTTTAATTTTGAATACTTTGAAATGGCTTGCTTTCTTTTTCTCGTTTTGAAAAAGCTATTATGTTCTTTTAAAAATATATATTTTAGACCTCAGGTAATATGTTATCCAAATACCAATTTAAAACAAAATATTATTTAATATGTTTGATTTATAACACATTATATATACCAAGCATAGAAAGCGGGTAAAATCAGATTATATGTTTTATTTCACTACGTTGGCAACAGAAAGGTCTGCCTTAAAAAACAATATAAATCATCTTTACTACTGTTCTCTGAAAATAATATGAGGTTAACAAAATCTACATTGTGCTTGTCAGAACTGCCGGTAGTATCTTCAATTTTCACTAATTTTACTCTCCCTTCTCTTTCTCCATATGTTTTAGAGTAATGGAATAGTGGTGTAATTGACACGATAAAAACAAAAGTCAAAGAAAGGAATGAAAAAATGTATAAAAATTTTTGAGCCTGTAATAAGATAGATCCTAGCATGAAGAGCATATAGGTACACAGGCAAAGTATACCTGAAATAAGGCCGTACGCATGCACCAGACCAGGTATGTGGATGTGGTGTGTGCACATGCTAAACTGCCCATTTTATCACATAAATATGACAGTTTCAGTACCTAGCGGTAAGTATATTAATGCTTTAGGTGAAAAAAAGACCCCACTAAATTGCCTTCTTAAATTGTGATCAACACACATTAAATATATCTTTGCTTAGAAATGTGAAAATAATGTGCTTGCAAATGCTCGTAAACTGGAACTGAAAGTAAATGCTTTGTGAAGAATAGATAAGAAACTAGAACAATTAGACCTCAGTTGGTACAGGTCAACTGTGAAAATATAGAATCACAGAGGTCTTTTAGAACACTTCAAATATTTGGAAAAATTTATAAACACTTTTGAGCCTGTAATAAGATGGATCCTAGCATGAAGAGCATATAGGTACACAGGCAAAGTATACCTGAAATAAGGCAGCATGCACCAGACTGGACAATCATCATGACTTATAATTGTCCTTTAACTGAGCTGTCACTAACCTAACCAGTCAGAGCCAGGATCTTTATCCATCCACACCACTCAGCAGCTGAAAGATCCCTGTCCCCAGAGTAGATTGGTGGCGATGTTTCTCAGATGATGGGGCTGTGATGTGGTTGTGCTGTATTTATGAGTTAACTGCTGAAGACACTGGAGCCAGAGAAGGGAGATCTTAAGCCTAAAGAGTCACAGGAAAGAGCACTGGGTCTTAATTAAGTTGGTGGCAGCAAAAGCAGGAACTGAGATGCTTCACCTGTGCCAAAAACCAAAACAAAACTATAAATTCATGTCACTGACATTCAACCAAACCTGTAATTTTGGAGCTCCAGTTTCACCACCTGTGTCGCTGGCCCTTGCATGCCCTTGGGCAATCTTCCCCACCATTCAAAAGTTCCCTCTGTAATTTTCCAAGGTATGTGCTGCTTTTCTGCCTAGAAAGGTGTCCCTTTCTCCTGACCCCAGCTTAGATATCGTTTCTCTGGGAATGCTTCCCTGACTCCCACCCCGCTCACCCTGAGACTGGCCTCTGTCTGCCACGGCACCCAGTGGTCGCCTCTACTGTAGCACTTACTTCAGTATGTTTTAATCACCTTTTCACTTCTCTGTCTCTACTGTACTGGAAGCTGTTTAAGGTGAAGGACTCAGTCTTGGTCCGAAACACTTAGCTCAGTGCCTGGTACATACCAGAACTCAGAAAATATTTGTTGAAAAAATGAAGAATGGAGAAGATAAAGAGGGAGTAAATAAAATGAGGAAGTTGGAAAACATTATCAAAATAGCCTCTTACAGCTAAAACTTTTTTTTAAGTCTTATCTTTAATGCCAACCTCAGATTTTCAGAAATTCAAATTTTCTCTAGTAAAACGATGAGTTTCAAGTGGTTATACCAAATTAAGAAAACCATAAATATATAGTCATACATATCATTTTAGGACCAAGATTTAGAGTTCATTTAAGAAACCCAAGCCTTATTTTACATATGAGTAAACTAAGGCACATTGGGATTAAGTTATCTGCCCAAACCCATCTGGTTAGTGAGAAGACCAGCTTTCAAACTGCGATCTCTCTTGCACCTAAACCAGGATAGCTAGTCTCTAATCTTCTTTTTTTTTTAAAGAACTGCAATAAACTGGGCTACAAATGGAAGTGACAGATATTTTTTTCCTTTTATATAATGGTTGTATCTGTCCAGAACTTTCTGGCTATAAATTAAACTTTGAGAAACACCCTCTCTGCTCCTATAAAAGGGAATTAATGCTCTTTTCTCCCAGAAATGTCAGGAGGTGCTAGGATACTATAGGAAGCAACTCCTGTAAGTTGTTTGCTTCTTGTGAGTTGCAGTCACGTGAATCGCTTTTAGCTAGCTTGGGTATCCAGGCTCAGTGTTCTGGTCTTAAGCCATAGGATAATGCTGCCATGAGACCGGCTTCTTGGCAAGCAGCCCTGAGGTGCAGCTGTAAGGTGACCAAGTGCAGGCTTGAGGCCAAGGCCTGGTGCTCACTGCCAGAAACCTGAGCCAAACATTGGAACTGATTCCCAGGGCACTGAATTAGTCTCAATTAAAATTTTAGATAAAACGATTTTTTTGTTTGCCCAAAACAACCACTTCAATTATAAGCTCATAGGAAAACTGAATGTTTTTCATTATACTAAGAATACTTTTCAGGGGCCAAACTTAGAAAAAGGAGAAGGAGGGTGAGGAGAAGGAGGACCAGGAGAAAAAGAAGTCTTTAGATTATTTAAGAAGCCATGAAATATTTCTTGAAAGCAACAGTTTAAATAAGATATGCTGACTGGAGAACCTTTCTTTTTCTGTCTTTGAATATGCTATGTAAGTTGTAAAACTACTTCAAATGTAAGGTGATATTAGATTGGAAATGGTAGAAGTAGTGGTCAAGGTGATGGTGCTGATAGAACCTAACTCTGGACCCATACAGATCTGATTCAGAACCCAGCTCCACCACTTCCTAGCAGCTTACCTTGGATAGTGGTATATATTGGAGTTTTCAACCTGGCTGTGGTAGAATCACCTGGGTGCTTTAAAAAAGTATCCCTGCCTGGGCCCAAACCAGACCAATTAAATCGGACTCTCTGGTGGTGGAACTCAGGCTTGAATACTTTTAAATGTTCCTTGATGATTCTAATGTTAAGGACCAATGTTATATAGTGATTAAAACTTTGGCCCTGGAGTCAAACTGCTTGGGCTCAGTCTACAGATGTGCCATTTTGTGGTATTTGATTTTAGACAATATAATAAATCTGTTTGAGTCTTGGCGTTCTACTATGTAAAATGAGTTAATAAGAGTTTAGTTTAGGGTTGTCAGAAGATTAAGGCAAGTCATATAAAATACAACAGAGTGTCTATGATATAGTGTGTTCAGTGATAGCTGCAATTTTTATTATTATTATACATAATTCCTTTAATTCATGTTGAGTTTAAGGCCCTTTTTGATCCTGTTTACACTCCTTCAGAGAAGACTGAAAAATCAGGAGCATATTACTAATGAACATGAAAATAAGTGGAAGATCCTATAGGGATAATTATTTGTATGCAACCTTTTTGTCAGATTTTAAGTGTCAGCATAAAGTTCAGGATCTGCACTGACTCAAGGGACCTTAGTATTTATGATTTCTCCACTTCATAGAGTCTTGTTAAAAAAAAAGAAAGAAAGAAAATGTATAAACACAGGCAATCAAGGGAGATACATATTAGAAAAAAGACAATGGAGGCTGAAGGACTCTAGCTAGAAAGATATTTATTAGCTCAGCAGTCTGTTTCAAGTACTTCTCAAACTTAAGAATACATCAAAGAATCATCTGGGTGCTTATCAAAATACAGATTGCTTGGACAGCACCCGGGAGATTCTGGGAGTAAGTCTGGGATGAGGCTTAAGAATTTACATTTCTAGCAAGTTCCCAGGTGATGCTGATTCTGCTGGTCCAGGAACCACACCGGACATACAACTCTTGGTAATCTGGGTGCTCTCAGACCTTGTCAGTTCAATAAATATTTATTGAATGCATAGAGGGTCATACAACAAATACACGGGAACTAGGATTTGAAACCAAATTTGTCTTAACTATGCCATACTTGCTCTTTCTTCACCTTTGGCCTTCCTTTTATCATCCCATAAACTCATCCCCCTAAATCAGTTACGAGTCTGAGCAAGTCCATTATCATGATGTGCCTGCATTTGGCCCCTTTTTCCCATTTCTGCTGCGACCAACCTAGTTAAAGTGATTGCTGTTTATTTCCTGTGAACCGTCTTTTGCAGGCCTCTCTGTTGCCTACACAACTTTTACCAGTTGACTTCTTTCTTAAAGCGCATTCAATATATATCATACTTCTGCTCAAAGACAAGGGTGGTAGTGTGGTATAATGAAACACTAAGGAACTAAGAAAACCAGTGTCTGGTCTCAATTCTGTGGCCTTGGACAAATTCTGTATCCCTCTGCGACTTTGATCTCCCCTTTAATAATGTTAAAAAGTTGGACTGGGTGATCTTTTCCCACTCTAATGTTGTCTGGTGGTTAGATGCAGGGCTGCTAACCGTGTCAGTGGAATCAGGAAAAAGGGTAGTTGTGTCTCCAAGAGGTTTAGAATAACATAAATACATACATTTTTATCAAACAAAGTAGAACAGTGTTAGTGCCACCAAAGAAGTAAAATGAGGAGCTATGGCCGTTAGGGGAGGGGGAGATCACATCTGATCACTGATAAAGGTGTGTGGACAGGCACAGACATTGCTCTTCCTCTGACATCAGCCCATCCCTGGTGTGCATGTTCTCACCTCATTGATGAGAGGAGAAGCTGCTGAAATCCTAGTAGCTTTAAGCAAACAACTTCAAGCTATTGCAGAAATCCGTCATGAACACTGACTCTAATTTGGAAGTTGTTGTCTCAAGATATACAAATTGGTCTAATGCTTAGGAAACTGCTTACAGGGCAAAGAGAAAGCGAAAGTGGTTGTCAAGTTCCTGATACATGCTCATGGCTTATGCTAGCAGTTATTAGTCAGGTGGCCTTGGTCAGGTCATTTATCCTCTTTGAGCCTCGGTTTTACCTGAGTTCCTTATCTAGAGATTAGGGATAATAATATCAACTCTGCAGGGTTCTTGTGAGGAATAAATTAGATGATTATGTGAAGCCTCTAGTGTAATTCCTGCAACACAGGAGGCATTCAGGAAATTTTATCTTCCATTTTACCTCCTACCCCTCTAAACATATCCATGTGTAGAAACTCCCTTTAAAAATCCCTGGTGGGGGGAGTTAGTGGGGGAGTTAGAGAAGGAGAGAGAGACAGTGAGAGAGGGGGGAGAGAGGGAAAGAGAGAGAGCAAGAGCGAGAGCGAGAGCAAGAACGAGAGAGAGAGAGAGAGAGAGAGAGAGAGAGAGAGAGAGAGAGAGATTGTTCCACAGTAACAACATGTAATATTCTACACACTCTGCCTTTGCATTCATTTGAATTTTGGAAATTATGTGCCATCTTTACTTGAGCGTTCTCACCTCTTTATAGCTATTGAAAGGACAGGGTTGAAGGGACAAATTAGAAGTTGTCCCTGGTTTATCTGTGGCTGAAGGAGTAAGTGGGGAGGTCCATCAAACAGCATTATTTCTTCCTCCCTGTGAACTGATAAAGACTTAGAAGAAGTAGCTGCATCACGGCCAGGGTAGCCTAATCTTGTCTTTTTACTTTCATCATATAGTTAACAGGCCTTTAAGGAGTGGTTGTTGCTATATCAATGGTTGACCATCATCATGGCAACTGAGAAAATTTATGTGGCAAAAAATTACATTTCATTAAACATTGGAATGAGGGAATATATATGTAGGATATTATTGTTATTTGTTAGAAATTAAGGAAAATCATTCAGCCTTTAAATGTTTATTGACAGTTACTATTGTGACAAACACAGTTCTAGGCACTGGGGATACAACAGAAACAAAAAAAAATCTATGCTTTCTCAAACTTTATATTCTGGTGGGAGATGTAGAAAATAAACAAGATAAATTAGTAGGATATATAGTATATATAGTAAGATATATAGTGCTAAAGGAGCAAATAAGGTAGGAAAGGGGACTATAAAATGTCAGTGGGGATGAAGTGTTGAAACATTAGACAGTCCAGGGGGAGTCTCACTGATAAGGTTCTTTTGAAGCAAAGACCTAAAGAAAGCGACAGAGTCAGCCAGGAGGATGTCTAAGGGACAATTTTCAAGGAAAGGGGTAGAGTAACTGCAAAAGTCCTGAGATGGAAGGGTACCTAGTGCGTTTGAGGAACAGCCAGGTGGTCAGTATGATGAGATGAGGTGGGGAGGGAAAGCAGTCAGAGATCAGAAGTCAGAGAGAAAGCAGGTGGCTATGTGGGGCATGGTAAGGACTTTGGTTTTCATACAAAAAGAGAAGCCACCAGGGAGTCTTGGCGGAGGACTGATAAGATATTATATAATCCATTTTTGATTGCTTATTCTGTTAGATTCTATTTCAAATGCTTTTTTTGTAATCCTCACGGTAACTTTATGAGAGCTCTCCACTTCCTTATTTTACAGCTAAGGAAACTGAGGCCCAGAGTTATGTAACTTGCTTGACAAGGTCACGTAGCTAATAGGGACTTGGCCAAAATTAGACCCAGGTGAGCCCTTAACCACCTTATTGTCCTGACTCCCCAGATGCTTAAGAGATTGAAACCAAGTTCTTTTTTTTTTCTTGATTTCTGTATTTCCAGAACACACATAAAATGAAATTACTTTATACCCATTCATAAATGCAGATTTTTTTCACTTAAACTGATAAATAAACCCAATATTTTGCTTTATGATTTCAGGTTTTATAAAGCCCTCAGAATAGCATATTAACAAGCATGTTGACATGTCTCTTTAATTATGCAGACAACTAATTTTTTTAACCTAATGTAGAGGTTGATTGGGAAAATTTTTATTTTATTGCTTATAACCTTTCCTAAGTGCTACCTGAATCACTAGTATATGATTTACATCTATAATTTATCGCTTTCCTCTGCTATTAGATGAAATGCCCTTTAAAGCATTCCACAGCAAGGTGAATACAGTCAAGCTTGCAAAGTTCTAGAAAAAAGAATTGCAGAGTCATTAAAGAATAATGAAATTTGATTTAATAGCATATAATATCAGGGCTGCCCAGTTTAACAAATATAATTATTCTAAGTCATTTTCAGAAGGCATCTAAATTTCAGCACCTAATTTTTATCACCTTTTAAGGAATAACAATAAAAATACCGTATTTATGTAAAGATTCTATAAGCGAAATTTTTAATTCATTTCTCTGTATTTCATTAAAGCTAAGACTGAAACAATAGACATTTTAAATTATAGGAAACCCAGATTCCTTTTACTGTTGTGTGACTTTAACATTCTACTGCCATAGCTGACTCCTCGGTTTCTGGAGCCAATTGCCTTTTGCATGCTGATTTTCCAGAGAGAGTCTCTCAGGAGTTATTACTTTTGAGTAGTATCTGCCATGACTTCAGTCCCTGCAGGAAGTGGGGGTAGCAAAGTTTGGGAATGAACTTTGAGGAAAAAGAATTGAGGAAAAAGAAATCTCTCCCAGTAGAACCATTAACTCATTCTAATTTTAGGTTTCAGGAG
Organism: Macroglossus sobrinus; assembly: GCA_004027375.1. Taxonomy (NCBI): domain Eukaryota; kingdom Metazoa; phylum Chordata; class Mammalia; order Chiroptera; family Pteropodidae; genus Macroglossus; species Macroglossus sobrinus. The sequence goes on along the minus strand of PVKZ01000001.1, from coordinate 926,189 downwards.
GACCACTTAGCTGTACCTTCAGCTACCGGCAAGTATGCCTCTCAGGTGCTTATTGTTGAAGGACTACAACCAGGACTTAAAAAAATAATAATAAAGTTTCTATTATTATATTTTTCAATAAAATAGGAAATGTGTGAGAATGTGTGTGTGTGTGTGTGTGTGTGTGCATGCATGCATGCAAACTATGTGTATATACATCCATGTTCAAATATTCATAGCATTAAGAATAAGGGAGATGGTTTAAAGGGGTTTCTGTTTTTCATAAACTCTAATTTTTACTTCCCACCCCTCAGAACTTATAGTTCTGGGCTCAAGACCTCTGAAACCATATTATTGAATTTTGTGAAACAGGAATAGGAGACATTTTGGGTAATAAATTTTATGTGGTAGCTATTTTGATATTGAAACAACTAAATCAAATCTAACAAAGGTCTTCTGAGAGGAAATGGTTGAAAGGTTACATCTCATGGCCAGGAAAACCACAGCAAAGTAATAAATAAGAGAGAGCTACACTTTTCTGGAAGGGTCAAGAAGTCAAACTCTTGGCCTTGGGCTGCCTCTCACCTCCATCCATGTTGACCCTGAGGACAACTCACTCTCTCTCTGTGTGAAATCAACCATTGCTGCCAAGTCTTGCCATTCCTCTGCAGAAAAGAGCCAGGGTTTTTTTTCTTTTTTTTACCAGAGGCTGCCGGCCAGCATTAGACTCAGAAGGAAGTTGCCAAGGTGCCAAGGGCTCTCTAAAGTGTCCCAATGCCAGCTTTCTGTCTACAAAGGAAAATTCACTACACTCACTAAAGCCAAATCCTGAATTTTTTTAAGTCTCCAAAGAAGTTTTGTAAGCTGTTTCACTACTAGAAGACTGAGCTTTTGTTTCCCAGATTATATTGCTATTTTTCTTAAGTTCAGCAGCACAGTTAATCCATGATACCCACTGGTGTACAAGAAAAACAATTCTACTGTCTTCATAATCAGTTTAAAGCTTATAGCTGTGACATCTTAGTACTTTATGCTGTGATTAACTGCCTTATATTGACATCCGATTAATATTTTTTAATATTCTTTAGATAACCTGTACGGCCGACATGTGTCGTTACTTGGGAAACTGAGGCTATGACATGAGGTGCCCAAAAGAGATGACTTTGATGAAGATGTCATGCACTCTTGACCTCTTTCATAGTATTTTGCTCTTTTGAAAGCATCTAAAAGAAACCTACCTGTCCCTCAACATTTAGCTTAGTTCCTGCCCCCTGTCCATAGCCTTGCCTGACAATTTAAGTTCTCACTGAGATCTTTCCTCAGGGACCACCTAAAGCCCTATTTTCCATAAAGCTATTATGGCATTTGGAAATATCATCATATGCCATCATTTATTTACTGACTTTTTTCAAGTCAAGGACCATGTGCTCTGTCTTTGGACAGTGCCTAACAGAGTGTTGAGCACATATGGATGGATGTTCCATAGAAATGATTTGGATTGACTTGTACCCTTTTTCATCATTTCTTCTATTATCATATATAGGGCTAGATTTGCATTATAGCCTTTTATTTATCCATTCACTATCTGTTCCTTAGTGGCGCAGAAGCATCCATAGTGAGCTGCAAGTTGGAGCACTCTGGAATAGGTTTGTCACTTGTGGTTTTTGTAGCTTGGACATCCCTATTCTTCACCAGCCATGGAAAATGGAAGACAAATTATATTCCTTATGATTGCAGTCATAAGGGAATGACCAATGTGTATAAAGAGAAAAAAATAAGCTAATGGAACAAAAAAAAAAGCATTAGAGGAAAAGAGTTGGGGAAGAGGCAGGGAAAACCCCTCAAAACCCAGCAGTCATGCTCTCTGATGTAAATATATGTTTCTTTTTTAGTGATAAAACATAAAGCCTCCTTGCAAGTGTGTTTCATGGATGATTACTTGCCCATCTTAAGAATGTTTGCTCTTTAGGGAATTGTATGCAAAAACAACTGCTTTCTCAGTTTGAATTAGGAATAAACTGGAAAGTAAAAGCCTACTAACACCGGAGCATTGTATGTGGCAGAAAGAAATGACAACTCAGAATGAGGTAGACTTCTCTCCTATGTGATCAGCTTGTTACACCCTCAATGAGTCCATGAGATTTTGCATTTTATAGGATGAGCTTCCCACTGGCAGCAACTGAAGCAGTTCATTATAAACATCGGTCACGTGATCCACTTCATCAACCAAATGGAACTGGGAGAATAAGTCACCCTAACAAGATCCTTCAGTACACTCATAAAAACTACTTACAGATGTATTCTTCCTCTGAAGGGGTACAATGAGTTTCCTTGTACTGTGCCACATGATACAGGAAATGCATTATCCCCATCCAAATTCAGGCCTACCAGGAAGAAGCACATGAAAAGAAAGCAGCTCACAAAAGCACACACAGCTTTTGCAGAAGTCCTGAGAGGGGCTCATACACCAATTTATGATAATGGCAGATAAAATCCCAGGCCTCTGAAGATCAGTTCATTACAAATGCTAATGTCCATACAGGGAAAGGAAACCACATCAGTATTCAGCAACGACACAAACACTACTGATGCTTTTTATTTATGGCTGTCAGTGAGTCCCTTCATCAGTATGCCAGATCTCCATTTGTGTTGTAACTTTAGCTACTTTATGTGTTTTCATGACTAACTATGTTATGTACCCATAGGTGACTCGTGCTTTCAAAGTGTGTCTGGTGAGATAAGCAACCACACTTCTGATCTTGAATCAGGAACCATTTTGTTCACATTCAGATCAGATAGAATGAATGTTTTTGTAGATGAGGCTAGGGTTAATTCACTGACCATTGTTAAATTTTTCTATTCCAGTTGGTGTGATCAATTTATCATTCATTCAGTCAGCCAACAAATATTTATTGAATATGTGCCATGTGCCAACATTGTTTTAGGAACTGGAGATTAACAATAAATAGTCCTACCATCCTAAAGATTACATTGTAGAGGGGTCAAGGGAGACAGTAAACAAATAGTATGTAAGTCTAGTTATTTATAGCAAAACAAAACAAAACAAAACAAAACAAAACAAAAAACAATATCTCACTTGCTTAAAACAGCAGTTTATTTCTCATTTCCACTACACATTCACTGCAGGTCTGCTGGGGGCTGTGCTCCATACATCTTTATTCTGGGACCTAGGCTTCCTGGAAAACTACCCTCTGGAGTATGGCTCATCTCTGTGGGCTTTTCAAGTTTATGCCTGAAAGTGATACAGGGCACTTCTACTCACATATCACTGGACAAAGCAAGTTACATGGCTGCACCCAACTTCAAAAAGTGAGGAAGTACTATCATTCCGTGTGTTTAGGAAAACTGGACACACTTGGCAGACAGAACTGTTCCCGATGATGATGATAGCTATAAAGAAAAAAAGCCAGGTAAAGGAGATGGCATCTGGGTAGATGGTTTCTACTTGACACTGATGGTCAGGAAAGGTCTCTCTGATAAGGTGACATTTGGGGAGAGATCCTAAGGATGAGAGAGAGGGCCATTTGGATAGGGGTAGGGCAACTTCCTGCAGGGGATAGAGCAAGGGCAAAGCTATAGAAAATTAGGTCAGAGAGATAAGAGTCGAGGGACACAAGGTTGCATCTTACATTTTGGGCTGTGGCCATTGTAGGTTTTTGTGTAAAGACAAGATCTGAATTAAGTTTTCTAGGGATCTTAGTGGCTGCTATGTGGAAAATATATGAAGGGGCCAAGGGTTGAAGTAGGGAGTAGTTAAGAGGCTCTTTTAATAATCCAAGTGAAATAAGAGAGAGAGCAGTGGTCGAATTCTAGTTTCAGGGTAGAACCAACAGAATTTGCTAATGTATAGGTATAAGAGAAAGAGAGGATTCAAGAATGGCTTTCAAAGATTTGTTTTTTTCTAGTAAACCCCAGCTATGCCTAAGGACTGCTTTGTGTATTTGAGAACCTCTAAATTTGATAATATCATTATAGCATATAACCTCCTCAGTAATATTTGTTGAATGAAACCTCCTCATAAATGACTAGGGAGTTGGACAGCTAAGTGGAGATGTGATGCTGGACAGTCAGCTTGATTCATGCACCAGCTAAGGGACGTCTATCCCCATATTGGCTTCATATCTCGTCTCCCTTTGGGTTTATGATCCAATTTATTTCTAACATCAGAGAAATAAGCTTCATAATTACAAGCAAAACAGGAGCTATGACTGAATCATCTCAACCTCATTCCACACCTCCATTTTTTCACTCCAAAGAAACCCAACTGTTACAGCATGGAGTCTATCCGCAGTGGATGCGAGGATAGTGATGGGTCACCTTCAGTTCTTCTGGAGATTGGTTTGATAAAAATCTTAATAAATACTATAAAACAGTATTGTGGTGTGTTTCTAAATAGTGCATCCTTTCTTTCTGCTCATCCTGTCTTTCTGTAACATCACTCTCCTCAGCACCACTGCCCAGTAAATGGCAACTAGAACTCCCTACCACACCTGGGCCTTTTTTTAGGTCGCTCTCTTGGATCTACTATGCTCCGGTAGAGCGTAGATTGAATGTAAAGTTTGCCAACTGCAATAAGGTAATGAACAGATCAAGATCAGTGCTGCTTTTAAAAATTATATTTTGGGGGTATTTGTACTCAAAAGCATTTTTTTATTCAATGAATTTTCTTAAACTCTTACTATGTGTCAGACTCTGGAGACCCAGCCATAAATAAAATATATAAATAATACACATTTTTGAAAACTGGGAAAGCATAGAAAAGTGTTAAGAGAAGATAAAATTTTCACTGACTCACCACTGAAACATAACTGTTGGTAACATTTTGGTGCCCAGTCTTTTTCTGAGCGTAGATATTCTTCCTTCCTAATTTTTGAATATAATTTACAACTTTGGATTTATACTGCACATTTTTTCTTTAAATTTTTTTCCTTATAAAAATAAATCACAGCAGATGCTCAGTAATATTTGTTGAATGAATCAAAGAATTAATTATAGAAACTTAATAAATTACAGAGAAGCAAAATTTTTTAATGAAAATCAGCAATAATATCACTTCTAAGAGATAATATCGCTATTAATAGTTTGGTTGCTTAATATGGTTTTGAATAATGAGCATATTTTTCACAACATTATTCCACAAAAAATTATTTACTTTTTAAATGATAATTTTCTCTCTCTCTCTTTTTTTCTTCTAGTTATAAAAGCGATACGCCATGGTGGATATGTTGGAAAATACTGAAAACTACAAAAGGAAAAACTAAGTCATTCATAGCCCCACTGCCCATAAACTACTGTTATTAATATTTTGGGCATTTTCTCCACTCTTTTCTCTGAGCAGTACAATAAAAACTTGGCCAACTTACTTATCCTCTCTGAGCCTCATCTGTAAAATGAAACTAGTAATATCCACTTCGTAAGATTGGTGTTAAGTTTAAATGAGATAAAATATACAAACTGTGTAGTCTAGTATGTGACACATAATAAGTGCTGAATATGGGAACTCTTACTATTTTACAAGATAGTTCTACATAGCTGGTCATACTTTATTCATGAATTTTTATCTTTTTAAAAAACTTAATGTTTTGTTATTATATTTTAAATTATGAGACAATCTCAAATTTTCAGAAAATTTGCAAGTCGAGTGCAAAGACTTTTCTACCTCAACCCATTTGAGAGGAAGTTGCTGAACTGATTCCTGCATCACTCCTGAATACCTTAGCGGCATCCTCAGAGTCATTTCCCTACTGAACCCTAGTCCAAACAGCAAAATTGGGAAGTTAACATTGATATGATGGGGTCTAATCCTCAGATTCCAAGCAAGTTTCTCCATCACCCAGTAATGTACTTTTTGCAGAAAGATTCCAGTTCTGAATGACACCATGCATTATTCCTCATGTCTCCTGAGTCTCCTTCAGTCTGGACTAGTTTCTCCGTCTTTATTTGACTTTCATATCCTTGACATTTTAAAGAATATAGGGCAGCCATTATGTAGACTGTCTCTCAATTTGTGTTTGTCTGATGTTGTCTCATGATTAAGTTGTATGTCGTTGAAAGAATATCACATACTGTGTTTATCAGGAATATCAGATGCTCTGTTATTATAGCACACCTGCTTTGGCTATAACAACCTGTACTGGACCACCTTCCTATATCAACACTGCCTTCACCCCACCTGGGGCTCTGAAATCCCACATCAATCCATCTCTCTACTGGGGTACCCTCTTCAGCCTGGCCTGGACTCTGACACCCCACACTAGGCTATTCTCTCGTAAGAACACTCCATTCACCCTCTGTGAGCTCTGAAAACCCATGCCAGGCTGTCTCCCCATCCTCAACCCACCTGGGATCCAACACCCTGCACTAAGCCATTCTGTCAGCTTGCACTGGTTCTGACACTGAGCTAAGCCAATCCTCCACAGGGATGCCCCCTCATCTGTCCCGCCTGGGCCTGACACCCTGCACTAGGCCACTCTCAAGTGGATGCCTTCTTCATCCTTTTTTTCTGGTGTTCTAATTCTCCAAAGATTTGTATTATCTATGTATATAATATCAGTTTTTTCTCAAACTAGAAATGTCTCTGTATATATTATTGACGGCCTATTAGTAAGAATGTGTGTTTTTATTTCAACGATGATCTAAAAAATATGTAATAAAATATAAGCGTATCTGGCTCACCTGGAATGTTCATTTTATAACCACATGCTTTTAGTGTTAGTGCTTTGTGTTTAAAATTGGTTTGGCACCACCTGATCACTCATGTGGCATTATTTAACTTTTAATGTGTTGGTAGTCTTTTTTTCTTTCTGTCTTGATTGCCTTTAGATTTACTCTCTTAGCAACTTTCAAATACGTAATATTAATAATAGTCATCAAGCTCTGCATTACAGCGTTGATAGTCTTTAGATTGGCATTCCTTGTATCAAAATAACAAAAAACATCTTGCTTTCTGTTCGGTAAAAATCACGCTGAATTATCTTAGAGATTATAAAGCTAAAATGGCTCTTTTTCAGTGATATGATAAGATGCAATTAAGTTTAATCTCTTAATTTATTTAATAAATTAATTAACTACGTACTTTGTCACCGGCCAATGAGAAAAGAACTAGGCCAATCTAATATACAAATGATGTGTTTATGCAAAGTGAAGTCCAGATGAATCATGGCACCAATATAAATGAAGTTTTATACTTCACAGTAGTTTAAATAGAGGAAAATGGTGATGAAATTGAGTTTTTACAGTCTCATGGTAGCACAGGTTGAACTCAAAAGAAGGTGGATAAAGCAGTCACTCTATTCAAGCTATAAGCAGATGCACTGGTTTGATTTTGTGTTTATATGACATACCACCTTGCAAATAATCTCCATGAAAAACTTTTTGTTAGAACCTTTTAAAAAGTTATTCATCAATATTATATTTTGGAGAGTACCATTTTTAAATCAGTTGGACCAATTAAAATAATCAACTGATGCTTTCAAATGAGTAACCTGATGGGAAGAAAAATTATGATAATGATGATTGTGATTCAGATGACTGTCCATCATGCCCAAAATTAAATATCTAAGTCAACAATTGAAATAAAATGCATAAAAGCATCTTACTATGCTTTTATAATTACTCATATAAATTGTAATTAAATCCAACATTGGCTATTTAGTTTCAGCAAAATGTTACCACCTTTACATTAAATTAATGTTTTTTATTTGAATTTATCTGGTGATTTTATTTTAATTAAATTTGTAAATATGATTTGTTCTTATAGGGTTTTTTCAATTGCGGTAAAAAGGAAACACATAAAATTTACCATCATAACCATTTTTAAGTGTGTGGTTTGATAATTTTAAGTATATTCACATTGTTGTGCAACAGTTTGTGTTCTTATAGTTTTATTTTTTGTTTTTGTTTTTTGTTGTTGTTGTTTGTTTGTTTTTTAGGCAAGGCAACCCTTGGTTGATCTCACAGATTGCAAGGATCTTGTCAGTTTACAATCCCTTATTTTTTATTCTTTTATGCTTATAGCACCTGGTTTTCCTAGGTGGTCTCCAATCCAAGTACTAACCAGGTCCAACCCTGCTTAGTTTCCGAGATCAAACGGGAGCAGGCTTGTTCAGGGTGGCATGGCTGTAGACTTGTTCTTATAGTTTTTAATAAGCTACAAGCATAAAACACTTATGCCAAATTATATAATTGTGTACATATTTAAAGAAAAATATGATAAAAATTATTTAAGTCAACATGGGGGCAGTTTTAAGAAAACTTTATTCCTTTTGAAAACAAAAAAGGGGTTTGAGAAACACTAACCAGTATGGTAACTCTCTTTCAATTCAAATGTTTGCTTAACCACCCTTCTTACCTTTTCCATGGCGAGATAGTTTTGGGTGGGCTGTATTGGAGATAACAGTTTTCCCAACCTGAATTCAAAATTTTCTTTTTAATAATAGGTATAATATGAACTCAATATTGCCTTTCAAATTGCTTTTCGAAATATTTTCAAATTTATTATCCTATCAAATTTATTTCAAATTTTGAGGCCCCATTGTGAATCGCTAAAGTTAGCTTCCTTTAAAGTCAAACATCATTGCCAAGTTTGATATGTTCTACCTTTAATCATTCCAACCAGTGCTGCTGGGAGTCTTGCTCCTTAGCAAGACCTTGGAGGAAAGAAGGCTGTTTTCAGATGCTGTGACTGTACTCTGAAGCAGTTAGGGCCTCTCCCGGGCCTTATTAAGAAAACAAACTATACTAATTACCTCCTCTCAAAAACTAGATGGAAGTTTTAAGCTTAAAAGCTCATTGGTTGACCTCTCCCAAAGCTTCATTTTTAAAATGAAAGATTTTGTTGTTGTTGTTAGGATTTGCTATTTACCTTTTTGGAAATAAAAATTTTCAAAGTCCCTGTAAATAATCATTAATTAGGAGATAGGAAGCTAGAATGAAAGGGCAAGAAAGGAGGGAACAGGTATTGATTATTTACAAATACCAAGCACTATCTTAGAAGCTTTCTATCATCACCCTGTCTTATCCTGATAGCCTCCCTAGGTTGTGGTTCTGTTATTCCCATTTTATGACTGAGACTCTGAGAGGTAGAGTAATTTGCCTAAGGTCATGTAACTTGTAAGTAAGTGAACTGAGATTCAAACTCAGATTTGTTTGATTACAAAGCTACGCCTCCTGTGCGAGTGAGAAGCATAAGACGCATCACAGACTCAACTTGGTCAGTGTTTTATGCCACAGATTTTGTTTGGGGAAATTGGACAGTGGCAATATTCATTCATGGAGAGTTTTCTTTGCCCAATCCAGCAAATTATCATTTTCTGCTTTCTTGCTCAGTTATTTGTATGGTCAGCTGACAGACTCAACTTCAAACATTCCCCACAGCCTACTTAGCAGAGTGCAGAAACCCACCTGCTTTCTCTTAGCTGATCCCAGCACTGGTCAGGTTTCTGCCTTCCCAGATGTGGATGCTGCAGCATAAAAAGCACATCCTCATCTTCCCACTTTCCACATTGTTGCCTGGCCCTTCTTGAGGCATGGAGCTAGGCTGCTCTTTAGAGAAGGCAGATGCCCTGTGGATCGCATCACCATTTATTGGTTTAATATGCACACTCTGCGGTGCTTTTTCATACTTTCCCATTTCTTGCATTCTGTCTCCTAATCTCAGATCTCATTTACATGGTGATTTATAGGTACTTTGAATATTATAATCTAAAAGGTGTAATGTGGGGAAGAGGAGTGAGCAGGTCTTCTGTTTATTAGGAAAATTCTTCAGTTGTCTGCTTTGATGATCTGACCTTGAAACAGCATAAATGTGAGCTCAAACCTGGGTCATAGTGAGGGTCAAGGAGAAAGGGACCAGCTGGCCCACTTGTTCAGCCAGGTTTAGCTGCCGTGGGTTTCATCTTTTCACATGTTGTATCCTACCTGGCTAGAGTTTAAATAATTGAAGGGCAAGCGCATGTATCACCCATCTTTGTGCCAGGTTCAGTACCTGGCACATTGTAGGCACATCATAAGTAACTGGGGATTGGTTGCTGATCTGTAGCTGCTGCTTACTTCCCACGTGACCTATCTGGGATTAGATTTTGGATGTGATGGAACAGAACATTCATGCTTATACTGGGGTGTCGTGGACTTCTGATTCACGTGTTCTTTCAAAGAATAACTATATGCTGATATCCAAAGACCGATTTTAAAATCTTGAATTTTAAAAACCTGAATGTGGAAAGGCCCTGCCCACCCACTTTGGAATGCCCCCCTTAAGGTCACTTCACAGCATGGTTTAATGCTCGAACCTTGTGATACTAATTTTCCTGGTTGGGTTAGTTCATGAAACCCTTTCCACCAGTGACACCAGAGCTTCAGTTAGTTCTTCAGGCAGCCATTATTTTTTTCTTTATTAAGATCAAAGTTAAGGTGAAGTGTGAAGGGGCTGCCAGGGCATCATCTGGGAGGCTATGGCTCCCAGGAGCGGTGGTGCTGAGCATTGTGTTGGAGGAAGGATGGAGCACAGGCAGAAGCAGGGGAGGGAGTCTGCAGAACGCTGACCGCTGCTTGCCAGTTTTGCATTGAGCTGGCTGGCTCTGGCTGCACAAGTTCTCTTCAATTCAGAGTCCTGTGTGTTCTCAGAGCCTGTTGTCAATGAGCATCTCATTTTGAAAATCACCTTGAAGCTAGAGTGGGAGTTTTCTTGTAGTCACAAAGTGAAAACAATGAAAATAGGACTATTCTTCTTTGTCATTACTTTTGGCCTTGTAACAATAAAAAGTAAACTTTTCTTTTGAACTTGGGAGGATTGTATAAACTCTCTATATTTTGTGTACATTTTGAATGGAGAATCTATTTCCCCCAGAACCCATTTGAGAGGGATTTAAAGCTCAGGGAACAGCAACTCTCTGCAAATTTCTGAGTAACTGAACTTTGTAAATAACGACAGATTGGAAGATAGAATCAGTTAATCCCTGAACTCAAAGACCCCTTGGCACACATCCCAGATAACATAGGATGTTTAAAATTGGTCAGGTCCCAGCCTCACCTAAATACGATTCTCCCCTCAGGAAAATGCAGCTTTTGTCCAGCAGCACGGGAGAGAGAGCCAGGTCTCACCGTTACACCTTTATGGATGCATGAAAAGGAGGGCTTCTGTGGAGGACATCGCCTGGAAGGTGCAAAGACTGGATGGGTACCTGTGGCCAGCTGCTGCTCAGTGACGAGGCTGGCAGCCAAGCAGAGTGCCAGCTTTTCAAAAGCAGCCCTTTTGATAACACATTACATTTTCCTTGCTAGAGCCTTGGGCTGATTGAGCAACAGCCAACTTCTCTGGGTAACAAAGAGGAGGGGAAGGTAAACCAAACATAGGTTTTATTATAAAAACCAGGGAGTGATAGAAGTATGTTTATTCTGTAAGATAACACACCTGCTCGTGCCCAGGAGGCTCATTTCCATCAGTTGCCATGGCAAACTCGTTATACTTCAAGGCCATGTGGCTTTGTTTCCTTTTGAGATCTGGTCCTTGTCCTACCTTTTCTAACAACTCCAACACAATGACATGGAAGCCAGTGACAGCATAATTGATTTCTCCTTCCCTCTATCAACGGTTCCCATTTATTCGGCCAGGACTGAGGCTGCCTCCTCCTTTGAACTCCTAGCTAACCATGAAGGCATACTTCAGAGAGCCATCCTCATTAACATTCCAGGTCCCCCTTCGCTGTCAGTGATAAACAAGCCCAGCATCAATGGCCTCCTTCCTTCCAGCTTTACAAATGCATGGCTGAGTTCCACGTTTTGCTGCTGATCCAGGTGCCCAGGAGTACAATGCGTGGCTCAGAAGCATGCGGGAGAAACTAAAAATAGAACAGCAGTTTTGGATGCATACCAGAACAGCTACTTCATCTCAACTTGCTTTGCACACTAAGCCTAATGGGATCCATCAGGCATGAGTTCTCTCTCTCACTCTTTCCCACCCTCTCCCTTCTCTCCCCAGCTGCCTGTCTACCATCAGCGCCTTCCTGGTGAAGGGAGCAAAGGGAGGTCAGGCAAGGGACAAGAAGTGTATGCCCTCATGGTTTTAGGTTTCAAATCCTGGGAGAGCCAGAGGCTGCAATTACTCCTTCCATAGGTGTGTTTCCAGAAAAGAGGAGGCCCAGACAGGATCACCTTTGTCCAGGCACCTTTGGTCCAAGATTCTCATTGTTTAGCAAAGGCTCAAATATCACCTCCTAAACACCAGGGGAAGTGTGATCTAGATTCATACTCATACACTCCTTGAAAGTTAGAAAACTAAACTACCCTGTGTGTTCCTCTTACAGCCCCTTTGGCTTGAAGCTAAGAATTTGGGAGCAAATGCACAGTCACAGATGGAGGGGCTGTGACACACGTGGGTGAGCTGACAGCAGGTGACTGCCCAGGTCTGTGAAAGCCTCCCACCTGCCACCCAGTATTCTGTGATTCTATCTGAAAGCTTTTTTCAATAGAATATGGAACACATAAGTATTAAGTTAGGAACATGTTCTCCTGCCTGGGCACAAGACCTTATCGAATGCCAGCTGTATCGATTGAGCTGGGCTCCTTTATGTTCTGTGCCTTCTGCAGCCTCCCCGACCCAAAGGAGAGGTTGCATGACACAAACATTTCTCATTTCCTCATCTGGAAGGTAATGCAGATGTTTTAAACCACTATGTATTATTCCAATAAATGCTACTCTTGCAGAATCAGAAGTGTGAGGGAAAGATGAATAAAACATATTTAAAAATAAAAGCCTTTTTTACTGTTTTTGTTTTGGAGATCAGCCAGACAAAACTAAAAGGAATTGATCTGAATAGTAGCAGATTTTGTCTGTAAGCTTCAGGAAGTGTCAGGTCTTTTAAATTGTGCCTTGATTTCCTATAATACAAGTATGAAATAAATATGCCAAACTATTTCGAGAAAAGTCGTACTCCATGTAATCACAGCATTAATTAATACCCCAAAGAATTTCCCACAGAACAAGTTGCAATGTGATCATTTAATCCTTCAGCCACCAGAGAACGGAGGTGCATCTTCCCTCAGGCCTCCTGTGTTCCCGAGGCTCAGTGTACCTCTGGGAGATACTAGGTCAGTTGTTGAACAAATCTGCCATCGAAAACCAGAAAGCTTTCTAGGTTCACCAAACAAATGTCTGCAGACTGGAAACCAGGATACCTAGGTTGTAGCCCATGGTGAACTTAGACAAACCACGGTTTCTGGGGACGCTACTTTTCTCAAGCATAAAACAAAACTGTAGAGGTGATGGGCTTCTACAGTGCTTTCCAGTTTGAAAATTGCATGACAGAAATAAATGACACAAGAATTAAGTTGATTTTGGTGCTTTCTTTTTTCCCATCTGGTGTTTGCTGTTTATTTGGTTGGTAGACTCACACAGAGCTATTTTATCTTGAAAAATAGCACATAATTCTTCAGAATGAGCGGCATTTCTACTTTGTGGTATTTTCCCACAGTCTAACCTTCCTTCTCTTTTCAGTTGTCACTAGGAGGTGGGTCTCACTGATACTTCTTGGTTCATTAAGAAGAAACAGAAAGATCCTCTGTTTCTTCTTAATTTGAGATACTCTTTCTGGATCATTTCCCAATGATCATAGGACTTTGTAATCCATTTGGCAAAGGTGATGGTGACAATGGGGTGTTTGGCAAAGTGGATGAGGTGGTTGATGAAATGGCTGAGGTTAGGAAGAATGCTGTTGGCAAGACATCATGAAACAAGGTCTGGAATGTTCAAAACAGAGAGCTTGCCTCCCTTGCTAAGATGACTCTGAGAAAAATTTAATCGTTAAATAAGCGAGTTATTTAATAGGAAAAGAAGAAAAGAGTATTAACTACTATAATTTTTTCTGAGCACTGAGCTGAGAAATAGCTAGTCTAATACTTCAATTATAACCCCGAACGGAGATGTCTTTAAACAATATAAAAGTTAAATTAAATGAAACAGGCAGATATGTTGAAACCAGTCACTGAAATTAAAAATTACATTTAAAATTTTAAGTTAGTCACAAAATAATAGACGATAATCTAACTTTGCATTCAGGACAGCTCACCCTTAAAATCTGAATAAAGCCTGAGACTAAGAGGTGATTATTTTTACGAAGTCAGCCCTACCCCACGGTCACCCAAAAATACCAACAGATGAGTCCATGGGGACCAGTGTAATGTCTAAACAAACTGAGTGTTGATCTTAGTGTCAGCACTCTAAAATTGTTGTTAAAGTTTTTTTGCTATTCGTGGTCATCAGATTTCACAGAAACTTCAGGGGTCAAACTTTCATCACTTTGCCAGGTATGTGTGTGTGTGTGTGTGTGTGTGTGTGTGTGTGTGTGTGTGTACTTTTCATCTTTTTGCAACCAATGCTACCAGATGCAACACTTTAATGACTGTTTGTGGAACACCAGGGACCTTCCCTCATCATTCACCTGGGGTAGGAATAGTGGCTGAACGCTCAGGACAGGTCTCTGAAGGGAGGAGGGGCTAATAACAGCACGTTATTAAACCTCTGCAAACTAGAGACATTTCAGAGTAATAATTGTTGGTGTATTTGATTTATAACTATGCATAGAATCCATAACAATGCTGTCAACTCCAAAAAAATAATAAAAAGAGAGAAAGAAGATTTGAAGTTTGTGTTTGGGGTGCTTTCAGGCATTTTGAGTTAATCAAAAAAGTCAGTCTGTTCTACTGGGTCTCAAAATAATAAAAAGAGAGAAAGAAGATTTGAAGTTTGTGTTTGGGGTGCTTTCAGGCATTTTGAGTTAATCAAAAAAGTCAGTCTGTTCTACTGGGTCTCAAATGCCATGGAGCTAAAGGTACCTGTCACTGAGTCTTACAAATGAGTATTTAAGGTATACTTTTTCTTTCTTTTTTTTTTTTTTTAAAGACATTCACTTTACCTGGTAGACATTTAGGTTATAGTGTAAATAAAACTAGTGTTATTTGTGATTTATTAGCAGAGTTTCTTAGTTATAGTTAGTATATGTCTTTGCTATGATGACATAGAAGGGTTGACCTATCTCATAGCAAATTGAGCCTTGTTTAAGATATAGAAGATTGATTATTTCAAAAGGCATCGTTTAACTATCTGGCTTTAATCCTTTAATACAAAGTTGTTTGTTACCTTTATCTAATTTATATCTAAGGAGCTTTATTAATGTCCCTGGAAACAACTATTCTTCTTATTATAAATTATTATAATAATTTATATCTATCTGCTTTGAGGTAAGTGAGACATAATCTTACAAAAGAATAAACATTTTATTATTTGTACATAAATCCATTTTGTTGAGGCCACACAAGCATCTGGTGATCTCATAAAAGAAGCCTTAAGCAACAGGAGGGTGTTTGTGGTCATTACATTTATTGCAACATCACTTATATGATCTACTTGCTAAGCAGTGAGAAGCCAAGAATGGATGCATCAGACTGTCAGGAGGAATGGACAGTGGGTGTAAGAAGCAGGGAATACAGAACAGCCATGGCCTGTTTCAAGACAGGGTCTGTGGAGGTCGCAGGAGGAATACTCTGCAGAACAGGTTTTCTGGAGTTGAAGGGCCCCTCAGGGAGGCACTGAAAACAAATACCCGCGAATGCGCCAACCAGTCTCAGCTAAAAGAGTGTCTGTCAGAACAGGCCCCAGATGTGGCATGGACCCAATGATCCGGGGATGGAGGTTGTCACAAGGGTACCACCTGAAGGGTTGGCAGAGGCCCCCGGGGAGGAGCCACATACTCTTCCTCTCTGAGCAGCCTGAGCAGGATGTGTTTTTTATTCTTGGGCCAGCTGTAGATGTGAGTGTTCTGAAGCCAGGTGGGCACGTGCTCCTATGAGAGAGAGGATGACAGGAGCAAAAACCATTAGGGAAAAACCTGGGTTCCAGATCCCAGGCTCAGTTCCCAAACATCTATGGCTTTCCCTTCAGGGCTGTTTCCTACCAAACAATCCTGGGGGTTGCTTTTGGAAGGGGTTAGCATGTGACGTGCTCTTGGCTTCGGGTGCAAGCTGTACATTTCTTTATGGAAACCACATGTGTGCAGCATTTTCTGTCAGTATCCCAGGCTACCTGCCCTTTGCATATCAACATGCTTTTCACCACCCTCACATAAAAGGGGAGGACTGAGGTCATGCAGAGTGATGCGAATCCCCCCGTTGCTTCATAAGAAGTATGCCAAAGCTGTGGGCTTCATCTAATTCATTATCCTTTCACTTCAGCCATAGATCTGGCCTGCAGTAAAAGAATCGCACCAGACCTCAGTTATCAGGCAAAGGCAGAAACTGTGAGCTTGGGATTGGGGTGGGGTGGGGTTACAGTTCCAGACTGCCCTCGTGGAGTGGATATTCTATGAGGGAAAGACAGATAATGAATGAGTAAAAGGTATAGTGTGTTCATAGGTGCTATATGCTATGGAGAAAAATAAAACAGAGAAAAGGGATAAGGCAGTGCTGGGACTAGATTAAAGATTTGCAGGGTATTTAGGAAGATAGCAAAGGGAGCAAGCCTTGTGGAGGTCTGGGTCCAGGCCGAGAGAAGCGCCAGTGCAGACACTGCAGTGGGAGAGCGCATGGCCTATTTAAGGAGCATCAAGGCCAGTGTGGCCAGAGAAGAGTGAGTGAAGCAGAGGAGGTGAGGAAGTCTGAAAGCAGAGGCTGAGTCAGACAGGGCCGGACACATTTTTCTCTGAGTAGATGGCACTCCTTTGGGGCTTGCAGGACGAGCTTAGAAGTGGCACCTGCTATGTATGTCTCACGCATCATGTTATTGATGATACTCAAATAAAAAAGACAGTTACTTCCATGAAGAGTTCATAGTCTTATGATAGAGTCAAAATATTAAGAAAAAGAAATTATTTTCTAGGCAATGGTGTACCCAGGGGACAGGTGGTGGGAGCAGTCTGCCTTGAGCACAGGCAACAAAGGGATTGTCTGAAGAAGTTTTAAAAACATTAATAAAACCAACTAAAAGTTGGTCTGCTTTTTCTATCACTATGCTCCAATAATTCTAAACAATTATGTGCCTCCACCCCAGCCACATACCATTGACTCAAGGTACTATAATTAAGAGCTCTCAAAAGAGGTCCAATTCATATATGGGAGAAGAGATTGGGTATTACAAGGATAAGCAAGAGTTCACTAGACAGACAAGTGCACTGCAAGCAGAGGGACCAGAAAGTGCCAAGACATGTGTGAGGGCATGCTGAAATAGTCCAGTACAACCAGGGCATACAGCCATCTATGCACACAGTGATAAGAGATAAGGCTGAGCAACTGAGCACAAACCTCCTTTAAGGGGCCTCATATGTTATGCTAGAAAAGGTGGATACGATCTTACAGTCACATATAGTGGGAAATCACCATGAAATTGCTAAACTGGAGATAGATCAGACCTACATTTTGGACGTTCCTCTTTGACGGCAGAGGCAGAGGATGGCTACTCTAGGGTCAAAGTGGAGACAGGAAGACCAGTAAGGAGATCTTGCAGTGAGAGCAATGAGAGCCTGGGCAAGGGATGGAAAGGCATACCATTGTGCAGGGTGTGAACCGTGCAACCTTAGAGTCCCTTTCACATAAATTGAACCCTCCCTCACCTAGGGCAGAAGTCTCAATGCAGTTCTGACATCTAGGGATCCTCCAGGGTGAAGCTGGGCCTGAGCTCAGGGTGATGTGGTCTGACTCACAAGACATTTACTACACTACTGCTTCCCTTTGCCAAACCAGGTACAAGGCCTCAGATGGTTTTTGCCCCCATCTCACAGACCCACTGGCATGCCCTTCTGCTAAAAAAAAAAAAAATCCCTCAATGAACCACAGCAAAGTTCACTTTAGTAACTGTGTAGATTTAATTCTTGTATTCTACAGATTTGAGAGCTGAACTATATGCAAAAAACTTCCGTGGAACAGCCAGCAAAAATGTACAGATCTTGACTTTCATGTACAAGAGATAAGAAGTATCAGATGAACAGTCCCTCTTTCTCTCATTAGTTTAAACACAAACTACTTTGTGTGTAATGGCTGTTTGAACAATTAGGATGAGATGGTCTATTAGATAATGCTTTAAAAACTTCCCAATTCATGTTGCTGAACTGAGTGGTACAAGTTGTTGATCTTTCCTATAACCACTGTTATCTGGAAGGAGCGATAAAGAGTTGACAAGGTTTTTCACTTAAAATTCCAGATGGTAAACAAAGCAAAGCTTGAATTCTAAGGTTTGTTTGTTTGTTTACCTTCTTAGCATTTGGGAAGAGCACAGGGATGAATCTGAAATTCATGCTTCCTTGTTTTATGAACTCAATCTGCATCTGGAACAGAACAAATCGAAGGTTTAATTTCAGGAACAAAGATGAGGTGTTAATGGTACCCACGATCACACAGTATCTCTATTTCAATTTCCTAATTTGAGTACCACACACCTAAAATTGTAAGCCCTCCCCATTATAGATCTATGCCATTCACTCATTCACCAATCATTTATTGAAGGCTTATTTTAAGTCATGCTCTGTGCTAGACTGTGAGTTTCAAGGAATAGGGTACTTCCAGAGTCTACTGAACTGGCTTGCATCGGCTTACAAAAATTGGATTGTGCCTCTTCCCAATTCTGTGTTCAGTGACTTCACACTGGTTGCTCAGAGTTGGCCATGGAGAAGGTATTTGTACCATTGAAATAAACAAATGCTATAAATCAGGATTTTTTTTTTAGAGAACCAGTTTACCAGAACACCACCCATACAATTCCTATTCTTACAAAGCCAGCAGTTTAGCGAGCAGTTAGAAAGATAAATTACCAACTTCAGTGCCATGTAAAAAGTTTTAACAAATTGCCGTGGAAGCCCCCCAAATGGAGGCCATCCATTCTACATCATTGCTTTAAAGGACAGTTACAATGGAGGTGTCATTTGGATACTAAAAGAAGAATTTGGTAGGGTAGGGAAAATGGGATATAGGGGAAAGACATTCTCAGAGGAAAGAGCATGAGTACATGTTTGGAGGTGTGAAACTGTGTTAATAGGTTGGGGCTGGCTAGTAATGCATTAGAGCTTGAGCACAGAATGGGCTTGGGAGGGAGCAGAAGATGAGGCTGGGAAGTCAATTGTGAAAAACTCTGTCTGCCAAACGTTAGGCTTCCCACACCAGTTCCAGTTCGCTCTGACACTGCAGTGGCCCCAAAAGATTTAGCTGCCAAGAACTCTATCAAAACCAGAATTTTCAATATGAGAGGAGCCAGTGTCTTTCAAATCCTGTGACCAGCACAAAGTTTTCAGTCCTCTGATGACAAGGAGATGAGGAATTATGTGTTTCCAACTATTTCATCTTCCAATTGATTTTTATTACTGAGGAGTCTTCATTGTGCGTGGGAATAAAAACAGAACTGAGAAGAATGTGACAGTGGTGATGACTCGTTGTTGAAATCACCAAAAAACCACTCGTGAACGTACACTCTTACATACTCACACTTATTTGCATACACACTATCATACAACACACTCAAATTCTCCACAAGGTGTTTTCTCAGAACCACCTCCTTTTAAAAATCAGAAGATAACACCAAACGCATATTTTAAAATGACTCAAGTACTGTGCAGCTAAAAGCACAAACCACACCAGTACAAACACATAAAAAAGGAAGGGTTTAGGTTTTATAAGTTAAAAGTGAAGAATTAGAGTTAGTTTCTGACTTCTAGGACATTATATACTGTAAAATTTTATTTGTTCACTGAACTACTCAATTTATGTAGGGGCCAGCCAGCAGGGGTATGTGTTTTTATCTCATATTTCCAGATATTGGCTTCCTGTGAAGCCATCAGCTCTATGAGGTAGTTACTCCTGATACTTCTTCACTCCCTCTATCTTGGAGTTTTCTGCTGCTGGGAAGGGACCAGGAAGGAAGCCAGGTGGGCTTCCTTCCAGGCGTCTGTATCTGGCCTCTTTAATTCCTTCAGCGATGAGGAAGGAAGGGCCCAAGCCACAGTTGCCCTCAAGAAACTGGGTTTGGAGACAATCTAGTTCATAGCTGGGCACAGCCATATAGGCTCTGGGGTTGAGCTGTGTATTGCTGTCTGGCATTGCCACACACCAGCAGAGCTTGGCAGGTTTCTCCAGGGACTGGCAGGGACCTGGAGCCCTTCCCACACACCAGCTGTCAGCTCCCAGGACTGGCAGTTCCTAGAGATGCAGACAGGACATCAAGTGCTTTGGGACCATACACACATGCAGCAGACAGCCAAGGGATGGCAGCACCCAGAGACAGCCATACCTTTTAGGGCAGCAATGTACCTTTCCTGGGCTCGGCCCCTGGGCTGTCAGACTGGGAGAGAATGGAATAGAAGGGAGATGTGTCTCCTGATGGCTTGGCCTTATTCTTTGCCCTCACCATCTTGCTTCAGCTTTTATTTTGGGTTGGTTCTGAGCTCAAATAAATGGTCAGTCCGTGGGAGAAGAGGAGACAGAGACCCTAAAGACACCCCGCTCCCCGCTCTCATTCTGTGGTCCTGACTCACAGGACGGACCTGATTTAAGTCAGCTTCCCTTGAAGTAAAGTCGCAAGTCCTTGAATGCCTGACTGCCTCCTGCCCTGTGCTGTCTACTTATTCCATCTGGACCACTTTTGCGTCCTGCTCCACCTTCCTAGCCTAGTCAGTGATCCTTTATGCCCATTCCAGTTGCCTTCCCCCACTGTGGAATGTTAGGGCTGAAATGGAGCTTACGAGCTTTGGCCCAGTGATTTTCAAGTTTTTGTAAATCTCAGAATCCTTGGTAAACAAACAATCCCAAGAAAGGCAGACTTGGCTGAGGTGGTGTGAGAGGCCCAGAGCACCTGTGCCCGCAGCACAGATGAGGACCCATTAGGGACTTCATGAGACAGTTTGAGAGTCACAAGTGTAGTCCAGCATCTGAGTCCAGTAGAAACCATCTCCGTGGTGTCTCCATCATCATGGGAAGCAGAGAGATTGCTCGCCCATAAAACAGCCAGTTCCAAAGCTGGGTGATATTCCAGTCAGAATGTTTTATCAGATGCTGAGTAAGTCTAACTCCCAATAAATTTTACTCACTGACCAGGCCCCATAGATCAGTGTGGCAGTGGGCCCTTGCTCCTCTATCATGAGCTAAGAACAATGCTTCCCTTGATTGAGCATCTGATATATGCCATACACCTCACAAACATTTAATCTTCATAACAGTACTGTAAATATTAGTGGCCCATTTTATCAATAGGGACATGGAGGTACAAAGACGTTTATGTAGTCGGCCCATAGTCACACACCTCCACATGAAGAAGCTGAATATGAACCAGGTCTATCTGACACAACAGCCAGAGTCCCTTTCACTAGGCTACTCTTCCTCTCTGAAAAAGCAGGGGATAGGACAGGATATAGACGCAGGAGCCTGGCTCTTCACAGCCCCATCTCTCACCCCTCTTAGGACTTTATACTTATCGGTAAACAACCAAGCCAACAGAACACAGCTTTCCAGAGTCTTGGAACTGAGAGGTCACAGATTAATATCCCCTTGTCACTGATAGGAACACTTAGTCTCAGAGGTGTGGTGGCTTGCTCAGGTTCCAAAGGTAGATGGAGCTGAACCCACATCACCCTCTCTCGCCAACATCCCTCTTTCACCCATAATCATCCTGCCTTCAGTTGGTCTCTATTGAAGGACAGGTCTTCACAGAAGAAAAAGCCCATCTCTGAGGGCCAGCGGGGTGCTGCGGTTTCCTCACCACTCACCATTCTGTGAATGTACTTAGTATGTAAGCCATGCTCATCCTCGTCCAGCTGCGACTCGGCGCCTTCCACATCCTGTTTGTATTTGGGACTGATTGCTACAATTATCATCACTGTCTTCTGTTAATGAGAAGGAGAAAGCATGTTTATGACAGTGTGAAGTGTGGTCCATTTGGTGATGGCAGGCTGGAACCTGGCCAGCAGGACCGTAAAAGCGTTCTCTGACACACTCAAGGGTGGAGGGCTGGGCTCATTCTCCGTGGAAAGTGAGAGGCAGTGGCTCCCACTTGGGCATACTACTGTTTCCCCTTTTCCTCTGTCTCCCTCTCCAGCTCCCTTCTAACACACAGAGCAAATGGCTGCGAGAGGAGCTCTCTTAAATGGATGCAATTTTGCCCACCATTTTCCATAACCATCACTAATAAACGTCTAATGAAAGCCTGAATCACTAAGTGATTCTGTATCGTGGCAAAAAGGCTCTGCAACACCAGCGATGAAACACCCCCTCTCTACCGCAGCTGGATCTAAGCTGCCAGTTACTGCACTCCTGACTGCCCTGCTTGTGGTATGTATGGGTTAGCACAGTCAGGAGGACCAGATCCTTCAGCACAAAGCAAACATCAGGCTGCAGACAAAAGGAAAAGCCACAAAACCCCAGCCTGCTGAGACTATGTCCCCCACTGCTCCCTCCAAAAGAAGCAGCTGAAGCACTGACATGGACACGCTGGCAGCAATCAATTTCTATCTTGTTAAAGCACAAAGTACCCGGGAAAGCTCTTCTGCCCAATCCTACAAAACACTTAGGGTGGCCGCAGATTAAATTGAATTCTGCCACTCGCTCCCCACTCCTGCCTTCATTTCCTCCTTTCCTATTCTGGTCCAAAAATTGTTTGCCCTGATTGTTATCAACCACCTGTGTCTGGTTTGACCGTTTACTTCCTGCCCACGCATGTCCAGGAGGGTGACTCCATCCTTCCTTTCCAAGTCTTTGCACTGCTGCCAACAGGAGAGGCTTTGTTGGGACTTTCTCAGCTTTGGACTTGGTGGGTATACCAGTGCTTCTTTCATAAAATAACTTCACAAGCTCATTGTCTTTCTAACCAGAAAGTAAACTCAGAATTTTGGAATGTACTTACATCTCTAAGGTAGCGTTCCATCCACTTAATGATATCAATGCCTCGGATTCTATCCTCAAATATGTCAATCTACCAAAAAAAAAATATGCGGGAGGTGACATTTAATGAGAAGCTTTCTCTACATGCAAAGCACAAGAAAACACAAGAGACTACATACATTTAAAACTGAAGAAGTTATTAATGCTTTTTTCAGGGAGGTGCAGTAAGTCTAAAAAACAAAGTACAATTTTCTTAAAATGTTCCCTATTTCAATATTAGTAGGCATTTAAATATTTAATATCCATAATGAGGATATGGTGGTATGCATCAAAATATATCTTTGCCTACACAATAGTTATGTTTTAAAAATCTGAGAGACCACCAAGTTGGATGCAAGCCAGCAATATACAATAAATAAATAAATATCTATAATTTGAAAGGCAAATGTGATTCTGGAACATTTTAATGGATGCATGGTGTGTAAGTATTGAGATACAATTATGGTGCTTTACTTGCATTAACCAGGCTATTATTATGGTATTATGTCCAGTTACAATCTATATATTTAAAAAGAATTGTATGAAACTTGGAGCAAATCCAAGGAACTGTCACAAAAATAATTACCGAGATGGTGGGGAAAAGGTTTATGATGAAAGTCAAGAAGTAAGACTCTTAGGCCTTGAAGACTGATACTAATTATCAAGTCTTTGAATGAGTATTGGAAGGGGAGAAAAGCCAGATATTTTATGTTTTACAAAAAATCAAATAAGGTCTTTCTTTCTTGGGCTCAGGCTTGTCCTTTAGCCAGAAAATAATGTGTGTGTAAAGGTGCTCTTAATTGGAAGGGGGATTTGCAATATTGGACTGGGTGACTTGGGGAGAGTGTCTTTGAGGAGGGGTTATTTGATTCAGTCACACTGTTCCCAGATCAGTTGTCCTAAACGTCACTTTATTTTTTACGGCTGATCACATTCCAGGCATTCAGCAAGCTTCCCGTACCACCTCTGATCCAGCTTTGCCTCTCTTTTCCCCATATGCTCTGCCTATTTTACTCCCCAGACTGGTGTTTCTGCACTGCACCCAAAAAGCAGAGTGCAGGCCCCCACTGCTCTCTGAATTCTCCCTACACATTGACTTCCTCCTCCTTAGCTCACCAAACTCTACTCCAGAGGTCCCCAACCTCCTGGGCCACAGACAGGTTCTCATTAGGAACGGAGCCACACAGCAGGAAATGAGCAGCTGGTTAGGGAGCTAAGCTTCATCTGTATTTGCAGCCACTCCCCAGCGCTAGCCTAACCACCTCATCTCCATCTCAGATCATCAGGCATTAGATTCTCGTAGGAGCACCAGTCCCTAATGCCAAAAAGGTTGAGGACTGCTGCTCTACCCCATTGTGACCACTGGTGGTTCTGGACAATTAACACATTATTATAACGTTCTTTCATTTACTAAATGTTTCATTTATGTCTGCCTTATCTCTTCAACTTAGTTCTCAGTTTCCTATGAAACTAGATTGTACTTCATTACACTAAACTGTCAATTGCATAGAGTACATAATGCAAGTTTGGAATATGTTTTTTCACTGATGAAACATAAAAAATAGAATGGCATTCCTTTTGGTTTGGATGACCATTTCTTGCTTTAAAATGTCTGATGGCCAATGACTACATTAAGTAACCTTGAGAAAGCTTTTGTAGCTCTCTGTGACTGTCAGTAATCCATTTGTATTATACAAGACAGAAGCACTATAATGTTGGGGCAGAGAAGAGACAGACAGCTTAGCTCTGTTCTTGGTTCTATGATTGGCTTCTGTACTTCTCACTTGCATGAATTTGGAAATATTACTAAAACTTTCTAAGTCTTACTATCTTCATTTGTAATATATGGTTAGTAAACCTACTTCCTAGGGTGATTGTGAGGATTAAAATGAGTTAACATGGAAAATGCATGTCATAATGCCAGGTGTGATGTAAATACTCGATAAATGGTTATTGCTATTATTATTGTTATTATTATTATTATTATTATCATTATTATTATTATTATTCTAGCATCTAAATTATTCCCTACTGCTGAGGTGAACATTCTGGGAATCACAATATACTGGATATCTTCTGTTTGTCTCTCCAGATCTCTGACAAAGTCCACAGCTTCTGTCAGGCCAACTTCTCCACATAGCTACTGTTATGGACCAAATTGTGTCCCCTAAGATTCATATATTGAAGTCTTAACCCCCAGTGCCTCAGAATGTGACTGTATTTGGAGATAGAGGTAATTATTTTTAATGAGGTAATTAAGGTAAACGGGGTAATATGAGTGGACCCTGATTTAACATGACTGGTGTCCTTATAAATGGAGATTAGGACACACAGAGAAAAGACCAGGTAAAGACCGAGGGAGAATACGGTCATCTACAGGCAAAGGAAGAAGCTTGATCTTGAACTTCTAGCCTCTAGAACTGTGAAGAAATATATTTCTGTTTAAGCTGTGGTACTTTATGGTAGCCTAGCAAACCAATGTAGCCACCCTTTTCAGGTGGCAGTAACCACAGGTCCCTCGACTCTTTAGACCAGGGATGCTAACAACATCCTGCTTTATTTGCTTGTCCCAGGATATTACACAATTCCTGTGAATTCCCTAAAACTTACCTAGAGCTTTGAAAATAATACCTTTTTAAAACTCTCCTTAAGTTATCAATTAAGTTTTTTCTCCAAGAAGAGGAACTTAATGTATCAGTCTGGTAACTTAGCTGTTAGGACTGGACTCTGTGATTTTACCATAAGTCTTCACAGTGATGAGGGTCTAGGAGAGATTTAAATTCTTCCTAAGCAGCCCCTGAGTGTAAAGGTCACAAAAACCTGTCCTCTTCTCCTGGGGCGATCTGTATGCTTATTTGGAAAAGACCAAAAGTAAGATCTTTTCTGAAATGTTGGCCTATGTTCCTGTAATTTGATTTTATGTCATAATTATCACAGTGCTTTTTTAATTCTAGAAATAAGAAATCGAACTATTGCCATGAATAAATTGTATGCTTTTAAAAACTTTTAGACCGTCTCATTTTTAAAAAATTATAGAATAAAGAAAAAATTCAAGTAAAAACTCCTATTAAATAATGGTAAATAATCTTTAAAACTGACATTTAGTTACTAGGTATTGCCTCTTTATCCTTCGACATTTGTATTCACAGATATTTCCCTTAATTTTTCGCCACTCTCTAGAATTCATTGTTACTAAATACCCAGAGGAGGCCTCAATGTTTGAGGAAAGCCAGTCCTTTAAGTAGGCTCCTGTGGAATTTTATTTATGCTAAAGAAAAATTTACATGGCTTTAAGCTGTGCTGTTGCAAAGCACTGCAGGGCAATTTGAGGTGTGTGTGCTTCTTGAGATTTCCTTGAGCTAAGATCACAGTGAACTGCAGGGTCAGGCTGTCTACCTCCCCTAGAATCAGACCAGCCGAGAACCTGGCCCTGCAGTCCCTATCCAGAAGCGTGACTGCTACATCATGGTGTGGAATGGCAGCTGTGCTCTCTGGGGGACCCAGGCTGGGACCCAGGAAGGGATTCCACTTCAAATCTCACAGCCCAGTGCCCCCCCGCAAAAAACAAACAAACAAACAAACTTGTAAAATAAACAGGTAACTGGTGAAGCCTGCAGCCTCCCGCATCGCAGGAAGCACAACCAAAGTAGGCATGATTGGTGCAAAAGGGCAAAAGTACAAAGTACAGCAAGAAGCTGGCATTTCCTTCAGGCCGGAGGCCAGCTGCATACGTGGTTGGCGTAAACGCCCTCCTGGCTGTACAGAGGCACTGAGGAGTCATTTAAAAAGTATTCAGGAAAAACATGTTGGAGACTGTATAGTTTAAAATCTAGAAGATAATCACCTAAATTTATAAGCATTTAGTTAACAATCACATACATCAAATAATATAGTTTAAAACATCAACAGTTACTTATACTTTTCACCATTTGCTTTTCTTCTCCTTCTACTCACTTTAAGTGTTCAGTCTCCACTTTGGATAAAATACTTACTGCGGTTTGGAAGCCATTTACCAACAAAAAGTTCACGAATTTCACCACCTCCATGGCTGTGTCCATAGAATAAGTGATAAAGACCTTCCCTAAGAGAGATTTTTCACATTTATTAGAAACTAGTCAAATAATAATAATTACATTCTGAACAACATTTGTATGCAATGCCTTTTGTTCTTCTAGAACAATAGAGAGAAACCTCCTGCATGGGGGTTGGTCTAAGGGCTTATGCCTACTGCAGTGTGGATTACAGTCTTTAGGAGGCCCAAAAGGAGGCGGGGGCCTGTTTAAAGGCATGCACACTGCTCAGGGTGCATGGGAAGATGAGGCACAGGGAGAGCGCTGGCAGGCTGAGACAAGCTGAGGAGGTCTTTTGAAAAACCACATGACGTACTAACAAAACAGCCTTCACCCAGAACCTGTGGGTCCTTAAGATAGGGCCACCATGCGGTTTCTTAGAGACACTTGGCTCTGTGCCTAAGGAATACTCTCACAGCAGGCCAAGAAGCTGAGTCTGGCTAAGGGGCCACCCCACAGTGTCCTCTTTTGATCTCAGATGCTCTCTGCTGTCCCCTCCCCCTCATCCACTCACTGGTAGGGGAAAGGCCAGGAAGTAGGAGTAGACTAAAGTGCAACTCAGAAATGTTAGTAAAACTTCAGCAGCTCCAAAGAGATGCTGCCTCTGGGCGGCTCAGCGTCACTGACCCCTCGCTCCTCCCTAGGTCAGCCTAGAGCAACAGACTGTGTTGTGTCCACATTTGACCCAGTCAGCCTGAGAACTCGTATTTTCTCAAGCTTAAGCCTTGGGGAAATTATCTGGCTAGCATGTTAATGTGATAGATGAATAATCTCTGTGAGTTGGATTTAGTCTGGAATGGACTCCCTAAATCTCAGAAAGCCCCTGGGGGAGAGGGTGGAGAAGAAATGGGAGTTGGAGAGAAAATGAATCTGTATGTATTCCTCTATACTTAGGCTCTTGTTTTTGAAACACACCTTTTAAACGGTCCAATTGGCTCATTTAAGCAGCCAGGCATATTGATGGCACTCAATTTTTTTCCCTCTACACCTAATATTCAACCAGTTCCTATGGAAGAAATTTAGGACTCCCTTTATAGATTATGGTAAGATAAATGTGATCTAAAAACTGACACGAGAACTATATTCTTTGCACAGTAGTACCCATTCTTCAGAAATGCTCAGAATGAAAATGTGTAAGATTTTAAAAAAATTAACACATTTTTATGAATGAAAAAACAATGGATCATTGTAATAGAAATATTTTGAGTGCTAAATGACTTAAAAACAAATGCAAAGGGCTTAATTTTCACGTTTGGTTCAAAGAAGTACCCAAATTTGAACAGGACTTTTAGAATTACCTGAGCTTCTCTAGCAAGCACAACAGAATATAACAATTTTAAAAGGAGTAGCTGTTTTCTTAAGATTTCTGGGAGTTACTACCTTGACTGACCTTAATATGAGAACATTTTGGTTATATTTCAGCATTTTTGTTTCTGGCTGCAAAATGTGGAAAAAGAATCATTACCTGACACTTAGTCGAATGTTTCTTTAAATAAAAGGCTTAGTTTGCATCTGGTTCTAAGGCAGTACAGAGATTATGACACTGATTTTTCCCAGCAAGATTGCTCATTCCTACAGGAAATGACCTCGTTCTTGATGGCTGCCACTAATTTATGGCGAGATGCTAGGTCCCTGGCCAATATACCACATGGACATCCAATCAATTTGCCCAGGGACAAGTCCACTCAAGAGCATCATTTAGAAGAGGAAAAAAGCATCGGAGTTATTTGTTGCAGTGTATATTTAAGAAAATCTAGTGGTAAGCACTTTGTGAGTATTGTTGGTAGTGCCAGAATCACTAAAATCATTCATATGAAATGCTGGTCACTTTTTTTTTTTAGCAAAAGGCAGAAAAGGGAAATTTTATTTCACTGTGTTTATGATAAATATCCAAGATTATGGATGCATAATCATGAAGTATTCTTGAAGTATAAGACTGGACAAGAAGAAGGAAAAGAAAAAAAAATTGTAAACAACTCACGCAGTTCTTCTGGCAAATTGCTTATTTTCAGAGTTCCTCTGACTGGAGGATTACTAGGGGGTCTAGGAACAGCAGCTGGAAACGGAGCCTGGGGATCCTGTGGTCTCAGCTCTGCAGGATGCTCCAAGGACTCCTCAGGGACTCCAGCTCTCTTAGGTGGCTGGTTATACAGCTGGTCCCTGGAAAAAAATACATTTACAACAAAATGTTCATTTTTTTTTGTATAAAGGCACATCTTGAGCAACAGAAAGGCTTTAAGAACTATGGGAAGTACCAGTGAGCTACTTCCCTCCTCTGCTAACATTTCTTTTCTAAATCAGAGGGACAAGGGCTGCTCCATGGTGTTTCAGTTAATAAGCATTTCAGACAACTGCCGTATGCCAGGGCCTGTGCTAGGGGTCGAAAGAGGTAAGCAGGATGTGTTTTCTCAATTCAAGGGCTATCTAATTGGGAAGATAAGTCTCATGCACAAGGCAGATAAGATCACCAATAAAACACAGTATAATTAGTGACACAGGAGGTTGGTGTTATAGGCATTCAGATAACAAGACAGGATTTTTAGCTCCTGATAGATAATATTTAATTATGTATCATAAAGTAGAAAAGGCCATATAGATTTTAAAGTATTTATGTTGTTAATATACAAATGGAAATCTGATTTTGAAGACCCTTTAAAAAAGTTTCTACCACATGGTTATAAGGAATCTTGATTATTGTTTTAGTTGCCCAGTATTCCTGTGAACATTCTGCTGAGAATAATGATCAGATGCACTCATGTGACATTTGGAAGTCAGAAGGAAATGGAAGTTAGGCTTCTGCCACTTCCGTGGTTTCTGCTGGTTAAGTGTCATCATGAGGTGTTGAGTTCCTTGGGAAGCATCCCAGTGTCCAGTTACCTGCTTCGCAGTGTCAAGGTCAGGGTGTTCTTTTTTGGCCAGTGGAGATCTAGCAAGCATAGAATAGTTGCAGAGCTGGCAGTTCCCTGATTCTGGATTGTACTATGATAGCATGGTCTAAAATGCAGAGTTCCACTGGGGTTCTGATCCTCTGTCTCTCTGACCATGACAGAGGAAGCAGCCTCATCAGTGTACTGTTTTGTGGTGTTGCTCTGAAATCATTCCTAGAAACACTCCAGCCTCCAACAGTTTTAGAAGTACTGAGTTCCCAAGTTAAATTCCTTCTGCTTAAAATAACTAGAGTTGTTTCTGGTTTCTGTAATTAAATACTAACTGATAAGGGGACTAAAACTGTGTCTGTAATGTTGTATTTCTTTAAAAAAACTCTGAAGCAAATGTGGCACTATGTGTACATTTAAAAAACCTAGGTAGTGGACATGGATGTTTGCTATTGGTTGTGTGTTTGAGATTATTTTATATTTTAAATTTTAAAAAATGTTTTGATTACAAAAATCTATATGTATATTTCAAATTTTTCTAGATTGTAGCCTATACTTTCATAGTTTTACCCAAAAGAGTAATCAGAAATTCTGAAAGTCTTATGGAATAGGTATTAAATAAAATTACATGGAATCTCAACTATAAAATATTTCTAAAATGTGAATATTTGAGGAAGTTATTTTTATTTTATATTTTTATTAACATATAGAAAAATTCCTATAAAATATGTTTTCATCTAAAAGGGATCCAATTTCATATCCTCTTAATATTAAATCTCTTTATACTCAAAGGTGCTTAGTTGTTATAAAAGACAATTGTTCATTTGATAAAGAAATGTTAAGGCTTTGATAATATTCAAAAACTTCCATATAAAAACAATATCAATATCATGAAGATTAATGACAGAGTAAACTTTCTGCATTAAGATTCTTTTTGAAATTATCTGTAAGAGGAGAATTAGCTTCATTACCTGAACTTATTTTTCATTATCCTAAAATGATAAGATAAATCTAAGGAGACCATAGCAGGCTTAAATTGATGTTACAAAAACAATTACTCTGTGCTATATTTGCAATTCTCTTTTAAATCTAAAATTATTTCAAAATAAATGTTTATTTTAAAAGTTACTATTGTCTCCCCCATTCAACACCAAACATGCTTCATAAAGGTGCTTATATTTGTTTGTTTTCTTGGAATTATAGATATTTCTTCTGCAAGAGTACTCATCTCAGTTGTAAAATCACATTTTACTTAATTCTGTTATTTAAACTCCATGCAAATTTTTTTTTTAATAAGAGATCTATTTGGAAAGAAAATCTGAAGGGCTTGTGAGCTTTTGAGTAAAGGGAAAAGCAGGCATTTACCTAATCTGTCATTGTAATTAGGGTGGGCTTTTTTCTTTTAATAAACTTTTTTTAGCTAATTATTAATTTCTATATTTCTGAAAAATCTGCTTTAATAAGACTTTCCTCTCTCATTCTATTCTCATAACAAATATAATTTTACTTTGAGTGGTGTATAAAAGTTGCGCTTGAGCAGAGCAGGCATTTCATCTATTCTCTTTCTAATTTTGTCATAAATTAGGAAGCTCCATTTATGAGTTTTTCCTATAACTTCTTAGATACATAAATCAATAGAAAAGGAAAACTTGAAGAATGAGTCAAAGAGAACAAGGTAATAGTGAGGAGGAAAATGATTAAAGGGTTAGACAACTGAAGTCAAAAATAATGTTTTTCTGGAAGAAGTATAGCAATAATGGCATTGAACATGTGTGAATGCTTTTGTTACAAAGAAAATAACTGATTATTTAAACTAATTATTGGTAACTAATTGAGTTTAAAATTCCAAAGTAAGAAATGGATTTAAACAGCTACAGAAATGAAGAATATAAAAAGAGCTTCCTAGAGGTGGAAGTCAGTCATAGTAAAAATAAGACTCTGTTTCATGGACTAAAAGGCCTGGTAACCTGAAAGTAAAAGAAAGAATGTGACTTAGCATCTTAAGAGCCTTTGCTTTATGAGAATTTTGACTGGTCATCACAGACTTTACATGTCTGGCAAAGAGATCCTTGTCAACCAGCTTCCATTTCCTCCTGACCTGAAAAGTCCTTAAAGAGTATTCCACTGTGTGTCCTGACACTGGGTAGTAGACCAATAGAAGGTTTTGATACATCTTGATTGCATTGGCATCATGCTTTTTTATGTTAAAACTGTCTGCAAATTGACCCTGTTGTACTTACTGATACCTCCGGAGCCCTGGGGAGGAATAGTCTCTTTGTGCAGGCCACTCTTCTTGGTCCCAGGGGCTGGGATAATTCAGAATGACCTTCTGCACAGGGTGTGGGCCCCTCACACTGGCTCCAGGTAGAGGCTGTCCAGGCAGAGCTGGCTGGATCACTTGCTGGTAGGCTGCTCGAGGGTAGTCATGGCCATCTGTAAGTAAAAACAATGAAGAGAACAGAGAAGATTTTTAGCACTGTCATGTGAATGGAGAGGTAAGCTCAGTGCAAATTTTTTTCTTAATACCAACTGAGGGTTCCAGATATCAGTTGCCTCCTCCATGATGCTTGCCATATTTGCATACTATCATTTATTTGATAGTTTTCATTAAATTGAGTCATTGTTTTTCTTTATTTCTAAATAAAATATCTGTGAAATCGAGTTTGGAGTCCTAATTGGAAAGTGCAAAGCTCCAAACTGGTCCCTATTTTAATAAGATACTTAGGATAATCTAACCACGAAAAACCTCTCTTACACCATCATTCCTACCATAATTCCCAAGGGTAGGATGTCCCCATGACAGACATAGAGTCACTACTCTTTCCTTTCCTTCTCCCAAGTGGACATACACACATCACATGTACACACACACACATCACTTTCTCTTAGGAAGAAATAAATGAAATAAAACTTGGCTTATACCTCTGGGAAGTAACCAACCAGTTGGCAACACCACCCAACTTTCTTGGTCCTCTCTTGCTAAAGCCTATGTACACTTTGGGCCAGGGCAGTTATGTGAATGTGCAAGTTAGAAGAAAGTTGGTCCTAGCCAAGCCCAGAAGCAGCCAAGTTCCAAGGGAAGGACAGCCTCTATATATGACCAGGTGAGAGAAGAGCACTGAAGGTCAGAGGGATGCAGGGAACCCAGTAAGGGTAAGAGAGGAAGGCTCTGAGGGAGGCCCCAGGGGTTCAAGTGTGGGAAACCTGAGAGGTGGGGATATACTTTAGGGGTGGGCCCAGACTCTGATGGGACTGGAGGGGACCAAGTGGATAATCCTGCAAAATGAACCATGAGTGCCTCCTGGTGAGCCATCTTGGCTCCAGTAAGAAGTTGGATGATCCAGGAGGCATATCTAGTTAAGGTAAGAAGGAACCTTATTTTTCAAAAAAATATATATTTATTGGTCTTTGTTCTTTTCCTGTTTATAAAAGTGATAATCAAGTTTTTCCACTGTATAGGATACATGCAGGGATATAAAGTGAAATAAAACTCATAAGGAAGCAAGTAACAAATAAGGTTAGAATGTAGAGGGTAAGAATGTGGCTAAGAATTGTATTCGTACTTTGATAAGTAGTCGGGAGCCACTGAAGTTTTCAGGGGAACATTCAGGGGAATGATGGTTTCCAATACAGAACAGAAGACAAATAATGTGCATGTTCACTAGTGTGGCTGCCTCTAGGTCCCTACTGTCTGGACACAGGAAACTTAGCTATGTGACCCTGGAAATGGCCCAAGCCAGTCTCGCAAGCATGGTCAGATTCCCTGGATTCAATCTATTGTCTGCTTTGACCTGTGGCACCAGCCAGGTCTTTCCTGTCATGCTTCCTCTGGCAAAAGTGAGCATTCCCCTTCAACCCTGGTTGTCTCCTGACCCTGACTATATAATTTTGCCTTACTATGGCTTATGCCTGGTCATAAGGAAGGGGAGGAGGATACAAGGATCTGTCTGGGTCTATCCCAGCCCCTTGGCTAATAAAGGAGACCATGATTTGGAGGGCATCTCTAAGAATGGGGAGACAGGACCACAGAAGCCCCTCCCTTCTAGGACAGGATACACCACACAGATTTTGCTTTAACAGTCTTCCTGGGGCACTATTCCAAGGGGTCCAGATTGCCAGTTGGAGTTTTAGGCCAATAGGTCACATCACTACTGCTGCTCCTTCACTCTAGCTAGAAAAGGGCAAAAAGTGCTGCTGCCATCAGGTCACCAGGAATGGCCAGCCCTGCTTGTAGATGAGTCTTACATGAGTGGACCATTTTCAAAACTAGAGATCTTCTGTTGCACTTAAAATCCACCATGCATAATCAGGTCCCTTGATCTTGATCTCATCTTCTACAATGCTCTATGTACTCAGCAAGCCCCAGCTACCCTGGCTATCGTTCTTCATCTTGAAAGCCCTAAGCTTGTCCCCACCTCTGGGACGCTGAGTTTGCCAACTTCTCTGCCCAGAATGATTTTGCTTTATATCTTTACAGATCAACTTCTTGTCATTCAGAAATCAGCTCAAGTATCACCTCTCCAAAGAGCCCCACACCTTGACCCAGTTGCCATATCCCATCCTCCCGCCATCATTTTATTTTCTTCATAGTGCTTATCATCTGTTTTTGTAAGCAAGCATAACTCTTACTTGTCAACTTTTTGGCTGCCTTCCCTTCTAGCATCTAAACTCTGTGAAAATATGTACCGTGTTTATTTATTATCATGTCTCCAAGCACAGTGCTGGCACCAGTGGATGCTTAATAAATGAATGAGGACTGAATAGTTACAAAACCAACTCCACACACACAAAGAAAGAGAAACCATTTAGGACTGCACAATGTACTTGCTAGGTCTTGGGTCTTCTAGACTACCTCTCATCCACTGTCCATTGTTTTTTGTTTGTTTGTTTGTTTTTGAACCAGTGTCTCCCTCTGAAAGTAGGAAGAAAGCTAAGGTAAAAGAGGAGAAATTTGCTAGTGGCCTTGAACATTTTTAATGTTTGAAGCTATTTTTTGCTTCCTATATCCATTAACAAGAAGCTAATAATGTTTTTTTGCTTTAAAAGAACTATCGAATTCTAATCGTAGGTTTTGTTTCTTTTCCAGAAAGTGGATGTTAGTGCTATTAATCAAAAGCCTTTGAATCAAGGTCATATGATTTCTAACAGATTATTTCCCGCACAACATGTTTTTGTCTCATAGCAACAAATCTTATCATTAAAACCACCAAGGCATGTGGGCTAAAGTGTTTGATTAGCTGTAACTTTCATTTCTGCAATGGCCACCTGTGGTAAAAACTTACACTGGTTTATGTGAGCACATGATATGATCCACCTCATCTATTTTTAATATTAGGATAATGACAATATAGTCCTCTATATTGTCCTTTGATTGTTTAAAACAAAGAAATATTGAATATCAGAGGCTCAAACAGACATAAGCTTTCCCTTTTGTAAGTAGAATTTGATTGCTTTTATCTGGAATTTGGCTGGTTGTGTAGAAAAGTTGCTAAATAAAAAGTATGCTTATCAGGTAAATGAATATCATTTCATTGCTTAAGTTTTGATCATTCCATTCTACTGTTCTGACTGAGGCTTTCTAATTTAGCTGAAAACTATATATATAAAAATGGTTAACATTTATTGAGCACCTGCTACATGCCAAGTACAATTCTAAGTTTTTTATTTAAGATTACAGAATTCCATTTTCTGTTTTCCTAAAGAAGTTTAACTCAGAATAAAATCCAAATGTCTTGCCACAACCTTTGTATCCATCATCTAGCATATCATTTTTCCCCTGCTCACCCTGTTCGAGCCCCACGGGCTTGCTTTTGGTACCTTAACTATATGAAGCTCCCTGCTTCCTTGACCCTCTCATCCTTTGGGTTTCAGCTCAAATGTATCTTCCTCAGAAAGGCTTCCTCTGACCATCCCATCTATTAACGTCTGTTATAAAGCCTGGTTATTTCCTTTATAGCACTTATACTTTGTTGTTTTCTTTGCTGATTTCCACTTATCTGTCTCCCTAGTAGACTGCGAACTCCATGAAGACAAGAACATGTGTTGTATTTACTACTGTATACCCAGAGCCTAGCATAGAATTAGGCAAATATTTGTCGAATAAGTTGACAAATAAATGGGTAAATTCTGTTTCCAGACCCATAGACCTCCCTCCATTCCACCCTCTCCCATACGACAACTACACATGGCCTTTCTCAGGCTTAGTATCACCAAGGTTGTACTCATGATTAGAGATCACTCCTTTCCCCAGGAAGTAGGGAATAGAGTTCTTTTTATTCATTCAAAAAAAATTTATTGAACTTTGAGGTCTAGACACTTGGTGAACAGAGATAAATAGGATACACTTCCCTTAAATAGTTCAAAATAAATAGAGAAAGAGAAAAATCTGTGTCTGTTTTGAAACACAAACCCACACTCGTTAGTGTGTGAGAAGGGGCGTGCAAATCAGCAGCCACCTACATGGGAGACTTAAGAATTACTGCCCTAAAATATCTCTCCACTGACTTGTCTCTGGTGCCTAAAATTCCATTAAGAGAGTTTATTCTGTAGGAAATGAAGACTAGAGGGTGGTGGGTGATATGACAGACAAATGCTTTGTTAGCATGGTAACTGTTTGATTCTTAGAAAGTGTTAATCACAGAACAAAAATACCAACCTTACACAATCATAAATGGGTGCCCAGAACGGTATCTTATTTGTCAGTCTTATGATCCTCTTGGTCTGGGTACACATAGTCTTCATGTTACTGGGTTTTTACTACTTGGAATTTGTAAACCAAATCCTGAATGAGATTTTCCACTTACCAGTCAAGACATTCAACATTTTTCTTCCTTATTAAGAATGGTATTAAAAGAGTTTATGAGAGGGAAAATAAAACCTGATTTTCAAATTGTCAAAAAACATGATATAATGCAGTTTAGCCAGGAAACAAAATGGCCAACATAAACTGTTACAGGATGCTCACAGCTGTAAGCAGCTGTGTTTCCTGAAAGGCAACTCCTTTCTTGATGGTTTCTTCCATCTGGTTTGTTTTCTCCTTACTTTTTAATTGTGCATGCATTCTAGCACACAAATAATCACTTCACTTTTGTTTTCCCATCCACATGAGCAAGAGTAGGCATGTGTCCAGTTTTATTCTATTCAGTCTCTTTGGTAGAGAAAACAAGAATTTTATAGTAGAAATAAGGGCTCTTTAGATTTAGTACATTCTCCCTCCCAATTTATTTGTATCATTAATGTTATTTGATTGCACCATCATGATCTGCATTCTGCTGACCTTCTCAGAAGGAGAAAGAAACATAGGCTTATTCTACTTGTCATTTTTACTTGCTTTGAGAACTCTTTTTTTCTTTTTTTTACACAAAAGGGGTGACTAGTTATCACTTCTGCTTTAACTTGCAAAGACTAGGATATGTCATTTGCATGGTGATCATCATTTATTTATATTTTCATTAACGGATGAGGAAGTACTGCTCTTCTAAAGCCTAATAGAACCACGTAGCCATGGTTTCCAACTGCACAAGCATCCCTTAGGTGAACAGCTCTTTTGAAGTGGTTTTGTTGGCAATTAAATGCAGTTATAGCCCTGACATGAAACTAAGCATTTGTACACCTGCTTTGAATACTTAAAATCTGTACCAGCGAGAGGGATCTAGAGGTAGAGAGGCTCTCTACAGGGCTGTGCTGCAGGATTTTAATTTAAATAATATTTAAATAATAACAACAACTAAGAAGTGCTCATAAACTCTTTTAATACCATTCCTAATAAAGGAGAAAAATGTAGAGGGTTTACTTCAAGCCAGCCACATTCCTAGTGTATTTAATGTATTATCTTATTTAACTTTCATGGGAGCCATTGCTCTTAGAGGCTTTATAAAATATTCTGGGCTTGCTATGCCCTGAAGAAAAACCATAACAATGGGCTTCCATGGCAAAAACCATAACAATGGGCTTCCCAGTGATAAGACACCCTCAGAAGCCAGGGCCAAGTCATATGCACAATGAATTAGGGTGAACCTGCCTATACACTCTCATTCCCCTTACCTTTTTCTTTTCAACTTTTACCTATTTTTAATTATAAAAGGAATGATTGTTTGCCATAGCAAATTTAACAAACATATATAAAGTTAGAAGGAAAATCTCTCTCTCTTTTTAATTCCCTGTCCCTCTTCTCCTATGATCACTCTTAATAGTTGGAGCCATATTTTTTAATGTATAGTTTTTATTTATTTATTTATTTTAGGAGAGGCAACCCTTGGTTGACCTCACAGATTGCAAAGATCTTGTCAGCTTATAATTCCTTAGTTTTTAAAATTTTTTTTTTATTTTTTACACCTACAGTACCTGGTCTTCCTAGGTGGTTTCGACACTGCATGCTTTTTCATCTAATCTTTTTATGGCAGAATGTGTATTTTATTCTCTGTAATAATCCATTGTATAAGTAAATCACAGATTACTTATCTGTCCCATTATTGATAGGCATTTTAGTTTTTATTTTTACTCTAATGCAAGAATGTTTTAATAAACATTCTTGATTACGTATTTCTATATGCTTGTGTAAAGTTTCTATAGGATATATTCCTACAAGTGAGACTGCTGGGTCAAAGAGGAAGTACATTTAAGTTTCGACAAATAATGAGATTGCATTCTAGAAGACTGTACCAGTTTACACTCCTACCAAGAGTATATGGGAGTGTTCATTTTTCCAAAACTCTACAGCACTGAGTGTTATTCAAGTTTTTTTTTTTTTGCACATCTAATTAGGAAAAGAGCTACCTTTAAAATTTGTGCATATATAAACTTTAAAATTTAGTGAAGTTAAGCTTGGTTTCCTATGTTTATTGGTGGTTTGTATATCTTCTGGGAATTGTTCCACTTTCTTGTCTAAGTTCTCCCCTCTCTGCCTTTCATCATCTCTTTTCACTCCCAGGATTCTAGGCACCCCCTTCTCCCCATGCCCTTCAATAGAAGAAAATAATATAGAGAGGAAGAAGGGACCTGATGAAAGAAAGCAGGTCCTGAGGTGTTAGAGGCTAAAAGTGTTCCCAGTCAGGCGTTTTGCATTTTAGTAGAACCTGCCAGAGGGGCCAGTGGTAATTTACAAAGACTGGATTGCTAACTGTGCCATTTCAGGCTTCAACAGGAAAAGTATTTTCAAGCAGAAAGATTTTCCTGGGACCCTCATTTTATAATGAATCAATGCTTTCTTTGTCTATCACCAGGAGGCTTTCTCCTGTTAGATGATAAGAGCAACTGCTTGGGACTTAGCATCACAAACCCCTTGACTAAGTATTCACACTTCTACATGTTAATTTAAGGAATTAATCAGAAATGCAGATAAAAAGTTAGGTATATAATGTTGTCCTATCATTGCTTATTGGATAAGAAACTGGAAACTATTGAAAATGTCCAACGAGAGTGAGAAATACAATTCAGTAGAGCCATCTGATTAAATACTATGCAGCATTTTAAAATGATGCTAGAAGTGCACTGAATGTCATTGAAAATCATTTTAATTTTACATTAAATGTATATGCTAAGAAAAAAGAAACAAATAAATATGTCAAAAACCCAATAATAAATTATATTTAGGTGACAGAAATATGAACTGAACTTTTGGGCATATTTCAATTTTGACAGTGTGTAAGTATTACTGTTATGATAAGAAAAATTATTTTTATGTGCAGATAGTATAAAAAGTAGTTTATGGTATTAGTCTCACAAAGTATTCCTTTTTAACCTGGAAATCATTGAGAAATAAACCCAATCCAAATCTGCCAAGGTTCGTTTCTCATACTTAAGGAACTTGGCCACCATACCCATCCTATTCCTGAGCACTCAGAGCAGGCAGTAGCTTCCATCACCCCCATCAGTGACTTCCCAGCTTCTAATACTCTGGGTCCCAGTTTTAGGCCTCAAGTGCTCTCTGCTGTTTCTGCATCTCCTAGCTTTACTCCTACACCTTCATTCTTATCTGATTCTTCTGTTAAGTTCCTCTACCTCCTTCCTTTAAAATATATATATATATATATATATATATATATATATATATATATATATATATATATATATTATACTAAGTATTGTGTTGCTCCATTAACTTTAGAAAGGTTTAAACTAAATGTATCTGCATACTACATAAATTGTGATTGTTTACAGCATTTGTAAGTATTTCTATAATTTATTTTAAAGGTAGGCATCAGGCTTTTGGTCAGACACTTCTTATACCATTTAAACTGCTTTTTGTGCAGTGCTTATTTGCTAAGAAAAGTATCATATCTCAGAACCCTATGTTTGAACTGTAAAGCCTCTTGTAATTTTCCAGTGGCCTCGGTGGAGATTTAATATCAAGAATTGTGATGGGCCTTGGAAGACTATCACTCTCAGAGATGCTTAATGCACTGATGCATATTTTTCATTCATTCACTTATTCAGAAATAACTTATTGAGAGTCTAGTGTATGCCAGTCATTGTGATAAATGTTGGGGGAATTGTGGATTGAAAATACATCTTTGCTGGTGTGCAGAAGCTTGCGTTCTGGAAGGAGAGTTAGACAAGTCTATAACTAGATGCCATACTGGTTACTGGGTGCCCTGACAGGCAGAAAACAAGGAAACAGAAGGAACTTGTCTAGGGAAGGTTCCAGAGGGACACCTGAGCTAAGTCTTAAAAGATGTTTATTGTGATGGTTGTATAACTCTGTAAATGTACCACAATTCATTGACTTGTACACTTAAAATGAGTAAAAGGTGAACTTTACAGTATGTAAATTATATCTCAATAAAGCTGTTAAAGAAAGAAAAGAGGTATAGAACAAGGTCAAATACACAAGAAGGGGAAGAACATCCTCGTTAGAGAGATGTCAAATAGCTATACAAATTAGGAAGACTGCTGGTCCTTGAGTGTGGCTAAAATATAGGGTAGAGATGGATGGTTCAAGTCACCAAAGAGATTTAAGCAACAGAATCACAGGAGCAATTTCATCTTCATGCAATGGCATGAACACAGAGTCTCAATGACATTCTAGTTTTTTGACTGAAGGTTCCTTTCTCTGCCAAATCTAAGTTGGGGAAGAAGCATACAGAGAAAAAATAACCCAGATGCCCAAGAATTAGGACAACAAAACAATTTTCTAGAAGTCCTTTGGGCTATCTCACTGCCTCTAGGAAGGTTTCAGTTAAATTAACCTAGGCAGAGGAATCTGTTTTGTCCTTAAAGGTTCCTAGAGAAGCAGGTTCCCAGTGGGACAGGTTTTTGGCTAAGATAAAGCATTCTTCAAAGGTCCCTTGCAAATCCAACCACCTATGGAAAGCCCGTAGGAAGCAGAATGTTCTTCCCACATTCCTGCAGAATGACCTGTCTGTGCTGGTCTACCGATATGAGGCATTGACGCGAGGCCCTTATTTACTCGGTACCCAGCCAAGAAGGTCCAGAAGAGGGAAAGGTCACTTACATGGTGCCTGCTGATCGGGACTTCCAGGACAATGGCAATGATAGTTCCACTGAGCGTGTGGGGAAGGGTTGGGAGGCAGCATCTGTGCACACGCTGGATACCTCTGAGGTTCAAACGGATGGAACTCCCTGGACCTGAGAGGTCTGGGGAGGTCCTGGGGGTAACACACAGAAGTGAGGGGCAGGGGCCTTTCCAGCTGCCTGATGCCCAGGATGTCCTGGGGCTGGGAATCATACCCTGTGTCTGTCGTAGGCAGATCTGGAGCTGCTCGGTTCCTGTGGGGCGGGGGCCGTTGCACAGTTTCTTGGCTACTGCCTGAGGAGTCTGCTGAGTCATTAGGTGAACTTTGGTCCGATTTGTCTGAGTCATGGCCAGTGTCAGGAGAAGCTGCTGAGAACTGAGATCCCAGCCATTGATTATGTTTTTCCATAAGTGAAAACTGGTGCTCTGCGGGGAGGGCCCCAATCACAGACTCAGGCTGAGGCTCGTGGGCTGCAGAGGAGCCTGGGGGAAAATCTCTGCCCCGGTCTGGGTGTCTCCTCCAGAAGCTGTCTTCACTCTCCTGCAGGACTTTATTGCGCAGGCAGGTGACCTGCTGGGACACGGGATGCTGGTGATTTGAGAGTTTCAGGCATGGATGAACATGAGAGAAGTCTCCTGAGGAATAGTAAGGGGTTTGGGGAGCAGACAAGCTGTTGGGTGCCATGTTCCTTATATTTGGAGCAGACAGTTCTGGTTCCTTTTCCAGGGAATATTCTGTGATTGCTTTCAGTAACTGACTTGAGTATGGTTCTGATTCATCAACCTCCACAGGAATGCTTCGGTTCATTCTAGTTTCTGGAACAAGAGAAAACATGCCACAGCCTAAGAAGACAGATCATTTTTTGCAGTCCCCATTTTATGACCTTAAGGGACCTTGTGCAAGATATGGTTTAAATTAACAGTAGTGTGACACCAACATGTTTGCAGAGCCCCAGTCACATAAAGTTGTTTACTTATCCTCCAGGCAAAGACATTCATGCTTATTAAGATATTTTTATCTAGAAGGAAATTCAAAGAATGTGACTGGACTATCATGTGGTAGACAGCACAAGGAGAATACACATGAAAATCATCACCCAACTATTGAGGAAAGAGAAATTATTGTGATGTGGCTGCTTCTTGTGTGTTTGTAGATGTATTAAGCATGTGTGGAGGAAACACAAGACACTGCTACGTTGGTTGCTCTTGAAAATAGAATTAAGCTGGGGGAGAGAAGTGAGATCGAGCGTTTTCAGCTTTTAAACTTTTAAAATTTTGCTCTGCATGACTATTGCTTAAAAAAAAGGAAAAAGAAAGAAAGAAAGAAAGAAAGAAAGAAAGAAAGAAAGAAAGGAAGGAAGGAAGGAAGGAAGGAAGGAAGGAAGGAAGGAAGGAAGGAAGGAAGGAAGGAAGGAAGGAAGGAAGGAAGGAAGGAAGGAAGGAAGGAAGAAAGAAAGAAAGAAAGAAAAAGAAAGCCTGACTTTAAAAGCATTGAAAAAAAGGTTACAGTGACTTTCTGCACTTAACTACAGGTTGTTTAGAGGACTTCATTTCCTCTGGCGCTTTGCCTGCAATGAAGGTAGCCATGACCATCTGGGTTGTAACATACTGGCTGAACTAGCAAGGTTTGTTAAACTAACCTTTAGCCTACAGAGCCTTTAGCCCACAGTCCAGGTAATATTAGTTTTATCTGTAAAAATAGAACTCTTAATCAACATGACACAATGAGAAAGAAAATCAGCCTCTCCTTATCATTAGTTGAGATGATGCCCCAGGACACCTAGGCTCCAGTGGAAGGAGGACAGCACTGGAGTGACTGGAGGCCTGCAGAGGGCTCCAGAGCAGGAGTTAGTGGGAAGGAAGGAGGAAGTGAAAAAAAAAAAAATCCCAGAGGTTTGTTCGACGCAGGAATTGTACATAGCATACTTCAAATACCATACAGAGAAAGGAGTGGTGCCAGCGGGGTGGAGTTTTAAATTCATATTTTGGATCCATGTAGAATTTCAATCAGAACATTTACTGAGAATTTACTGTGCCTAAAATCATGATATATATCAATGATTGTTCTAAGACAAGTTTTGAGAAACATGAAACCTTCTTTGGAGCCGTGTATCCAACCCAATGACAATATGACAGCATGTGCTTTAAAATACTCCCCCACGGAGCAAAAGTAGGTTCAGTGGTTTCCTCCCAATTTATCTTCACTGCCTAAGAGGGATACCTCCATGCACCTCTCCACTGCCTGCCAAATGTATGCTCTTTAATACTTCTCTTACCTGCACTTGGTAACAAACTGACTCGTTGCTGCAAATGACCTTTGTACTATTTTCTAGCACAAAGGAAAATGCCAACTTCTAATTCCCCTTCTGGCTCTCTCTCCCTAAGTCTCCCCTTCTGCTGCTGTCTCCTTTCCAGGCTGCTGTCCAGTCTGTGTGTGTTCCTTTCCCCCTTGGCAATTCAGAAGAGACCTCATCACCTAAATTGATAAGACCCTGTAAAAATGAACAGGA
The DNA here is from genome assembly GCA_004027375.1 of Macroglossus sobrinus. Lineage (NCBI taxonomy): Eukaryota > Metazoa > Chordata > Mammalia > Chiroptera > Pteropodidae > Macroglossus > Macroglossus sobrinus. The sequence continues at coordinate 882,379 of PVKZ01000001.1, read as the reverse complement.
ACCTACCCAAACACAAATATTTTAACTATTATTTTTAAATACTAACCATGGTTTTTCTTTTTTTATTACAGTTTTTTTTTTTTATAGCTATGAAATTGGATATGCCATACAACATGCTCTTCAGCTGGTCAGGAAACAAATGTATTTTTTGAAGGGCTGGCTGAGTGTTGTACAATCTTCTGTGAGCATCTGTGGGCCCACAGCTGAAGGCGAGGGCAAAGAGAGGCATCAAGGGAGCCAACTAGTGAGAAGACTAAGTTCCATCCACTCTTTCTTATGTGATTCACTTTCATTGCCCACACTTCAGAGACCACTGTTTAAATTCTTCCTGGGTTTTCAAAGGCGAATACCTTAGAAGTGCTTCCCTAAACAATAGCGAAAAGGCTGCAAATTCTACTCTTCTAGCTATGGAGCCTTCAGGGGCTGGAAGGAAGCTAAAAAAAAGGTGATGAGTGCTAAGGAGATATCTGAGGTCTGTCTTATGGTGGGAATTCTACAGTTAAAACTGGTCTGAAAAGGAACAAATGGCCCCTGGGTTGGCAAGGAACAACCTCTCAGGAAAGCTATGGGATTAGCCATCCTTCAAAAACAAAATGGACCCTGATTATTAAAAATATGTCGCTATCAAATATTCAATCAGCAAATAACTACTGAACCCTGCTGTGCATCCAACTCTATGCTGTGAATCCTCCTTCTGAGGCATGGGCTTAATTTTAAAAAGTTTTATAATGGGTAATACCTACAAGTGATACCGAATTCAAGAGTACAAAAGGTTATAGAGTAAAAGAAAATAAAAATTAATTCTAAAGATATATCAAATGTTATTCCTATTTTCAAGTCGCTTATGATGCAGATTGAGAGAGAAAACTACTAGAGGAGAGGCCCTACCTCAGGGCCTTTGCACTTCCTGCCCCTGCTTCTTGGAACACTCTTGCTCCACATCGCTGCATGGCTTTCTCCCTTTCTCCTTCAGGTTTTTACTCAGCCGTCACTCTCTCAGTGAGTTCTCCCTGGTCACTATCTCTAAAAGTTTTATATACCTCTCTTACTCCCTTTTCTCTTCCCTGCTTTATTGTCTTCTCTAGGAGTTATTATCATCTTATATACCATATGTATATTATAAATACAAATATCTGATGCAGTGTTTATTGTCTTCCCTTCCCCCTGCCCGGGAATTTAAACTTCACAAAGGTATGATTTCACAGCTATATTCTCAGCACCTAGAATTATACCTGGTGCATAGTAAGTGCTTAATAAATATTGGTTAAATGAATAAATGCTTGATGCCTAGTTCAGAGAGGGGACAGATCGGTGTCGTTGGCAGATCGGTGTCGTTGGCTACCCATGAAGGGTAGCAGGGAGTATTTTGTGGACCAAATCCTCAGAGTTCTTAAAATTGTACTACAAGAGTACTCTTCTCCCTTCTTTTCTTTTTTCCTCTCAAATATTTAAAAGTGCCCACTCAGTGTCAGGCCCCAAGGTGGGCCTGGGCCATGCCTAAGAGGTCCTGCCCATAGTCAGAGTTGACCATGACCCTCACTTGCTAAATGAAGGCGATTTTACCACCCAGTGTGATGGGAACATCTGTTACTTTGCTCCAGATGGGGAGGCAGCTGGAGTCATGTGTCCTCAGAGGTTCGCCCAGAACAGCAGAGGGCGGGGCATGCCTGCAGCTATCATGTGGGCCCTTCCCAGCCCTAAACCCTCCTGAAAGAACAATTACACAAAAATGCCACATCAGAGGGCTATGGACAGATTAATGGGTTGTGTTGAAAATGGCAGTTTTATTTTTCGGTCTTTAATGTCAATATTGTAAGAATACTACACATTAAAAAAAATCACTTAATATCTCACCACCCCTAACCATTTCTGTTGTCCCCTGTTTTATTCCAGAGAGTCTCTGTATGATGGTTGTAACCCTGGCATGGCCTGTGCTCCAGTCCCTAACAAGGGTAGCACTTGGATTAAAATGGAAAAAACTCTGTTTTCCAATGATGACCTAGAGGAGAAGGCTCCAACCCCCAAGAGGAACAGAAGACCTGCCAGTCAGGACCCTGTGAGCACCAGTGCTGGCAGCACCCTGGACAGTCTCGGGTTCAAGAGCACGAATGCCGAGCTCAGGAAGCCCAGGAGCAGCTGAGGCCTGCCAGGCCTGATGGACAGTGGCCATGTCTGCCTTACCATGGCAAATCCCTGGGGCTGGAGGATGAAGGGACCCACGGGAGCTTCTGGATCAGAATCCCACTCTGAAGCCCACAGTACAGATGCTTGGGCCCCACACACAGAGATTCTGAGGTAGAATCTGGATTCCTGTGTATCTTTATTTGGGTCCCACTGGTAAACAGGTTCTCTCATACTTTGCCAAGGGAGTGTAATCTGTATAATTCATCAGTAACTATCAGAATTTGAAAAGCTTTTGTCCTCTGATCTAGCAATTTCACCTCTAAGAACTTCCTCTGTAGAGATGTGTGTGAAGTGAAGAGGCATGAAGATAGGCAGTGCCCTGATGTTTATAATAGCAAAGGCAAGAAACAACTCACGTGTCCAAAAAAGTTCTGATTTTTCAAGCTGTCGTCCAGCTGCCCAATGGATACTCTATATTTTTTAAAAAAGGAAGTGCTATGTGAACTGATGTGGAACTATCTCCAAGATTTATTGTAAAGTTTAAACAAGAGCAGAACGGCATATGATGCCCTTTGTACCATCTAAGATTGTATATGCACACGGCATTTCTTCAGAAACCCAGAACTGCAGTTGCCTCTGAAAGGGAACTGGATCCAGGGGTGGGAGGGGGACTTGCTTTCCAGAGCATTTTATACCTTTTAAATCTTGTACCAAGTGCCTATGTATCTGCTTAAAAGATTAAAAAAAAAAAAAAAAAAAAAAAGGAAAGGAACTAATCGGGGGATCACTTTGTAAATTACATAAATGTCTAACCACTATTCTGTACACCTGAAACTAATATAAAATAATAACAATAAAAAAGGAAAAGCTCCACTAGTGATTCTGATGTTCAAAAATTAAGAACTGATGTGAATGAGGCACTCCTGAGACCACCCAGGAGAGTGAACATGTGCCTTAAAATACAAAAGACCATTCATCAGAGGGTGAGAATATTTGCAGGGTGGTGGGGAGGCAGTGCGGGGAGTGGGGAAGGCACAAGCTAAGAACCAGGGCTAGTCCCGAGTACACACAACTAGACAAACCATTGTGAATGTGGTTCTGACTCACTCAGATCTGACCCAAGAGACACTAGTTTTCCTTCTCTGGAATCTCACTGCCCTTTGGGCTGTGAGCTGTGGTTCTACTTCTCGGATTCTGACTGCATCTTTCTTCGAATCTCTCTGTCAGTTTTCTCTGCCTAAGTCTTCTTTGGCTTCCTTTCTGCCTCATCAGGCATGAGACCTTTCTTTTAGCTCCTCTACTTTACCAGGGCAGCCTAGTTTTGAAGATAAGATCTTAAGATGGCAGCAGTTTTGATATCCCATGTGACAATGCTCTCTGGTGTCCCATTCACAGAACTTCCTATTCTCTCTCTCTTTCTCTCTCTCTCTCTTCCTGCACACAGCTGTCACTCAACCCCATTCTTTCCCACCCAGCTGCCTCCAATTCTTTGCTCATGTCTGTTTCTAGCATCCTTTTTCTTCTCTACCACACCCTGCCTTAAATGATTTGTTTCTTGAAACAGCCTATTAGTCTTCACAACACTACCTTTTTGATCTCACCGTTCTTCAAAAAGCTTCTTTTCTTCCCATCAAAACCACCTTCCTTTCTGCATGTCCTTGAGACCCCACTTGGCCTGTGTGGGAAGCAAGTTCAAGTGGCACACATTAACAGGGCACACGTTAACAGATCTAATGTCCACACAGTTAACTGTGGCTGCTGCCTCCAGATGGGCTCACCCTGAATCAACATAGGATGTGGGAAAATATGCTGTATTTAAATGCACAGGCTCCCCGTTTAAAACCCCTAGGTTTAAATGCATGGTTAGATGTGTGACCTTGAGAAAATTACTTAACTTCTCTGGGCCTCATTTTTCTCATCTGTAAAATGGGGACAATAACAACACTTATACCCTAGGCTTATTGTGAGGATAAAAAAAGAAGATGTAAATAAAATACTGACTGTAGTGCCTGGACCATATCAAGCTCTCAAAAACAAACAAACAAAATAAACAAAAAAGCTAAAAAACAAGACTAATTTGTTATTATTTTATAACAAGAAGAGATTTGGCATTGGAACTCTTTTTCTGGACTGTTTTTATACCTGGTTGCTAACACTGTTATGTGAACCTAGTGTTTGGAGACTACATCTTTTTTCACCATCGTGTATTTCTCGCATATTCAGTACAGATCATATCATTTGGTCCTTAAAACAAACTGTGCTATAGACGGGGCACATAGTATTACTTCACCATTTCTATTTCACAGACTTTGACACATATAATAGCTTTTCCATAGATTGGAGGTTGGCAAACTTTTGGAAATGTCCAGATAGTAAATGGTTCACGCTTTGTGAAGTCACATAAAGTCTCTGTCTCATATTCTGCTTTTTTTGTTTGTTTATAAAGAACGCTTTAAAAGTATAAAAACCATTCAGCAATGTGACAGTACAAAAAGAAATCATGGCCACCTTTGGCCCAAGGATTGTACTTTACATACTTGCCGATAAATCAAAATATAAATACAATGAAATGGATGTACTTAAGAAATCTTACTCTTTATTAGTAATAATTGCTTATATTTATTGAATGTTTACTATGCATCATATATTGTTCTAAGTGTTCTGCATGTATTAACTTACTTCATTCTCACAGCCACTTTATTTGATAGGTACTATTGTCAGTCCATTTTGCAGTTGGGGAAACTGAGGTACAGGGAGGTTAAATTATGACTTTCTCAAGGTCACAAGGCCAGTAAGTAGCATAGATGGGATTCAAATACAAGCAGTTTAGCGCCAGAGCCCTGCACTTAACCATTTGTGTCTGGGTTGGGAGCATTGACTTATACAACTATTTATGAGGGAGAAAGGGGTTGGGAGGAGTTGAGTAATCTCTAGAAGCTTCTGGCATAAATTAGAACTATTCTCCTTGAAGCTAAGGAGGCGTGGACGTAGGCCACCTGTGTAGTATATAGAATTGGCAGGCTGGAAACTTGTGGTGGCTTTCCTTCCTACATGACAATAGAGGATATGGATGGGACTGTAGAGGCATCTTGATTTGAAGAAAGCAGTTGATTGGATCTCATTAAATTTTAATCATAAACCGAATTCAAAATAAATTGAAAACTGGTTGACAGAGCACAAACAAAGTGTGATGATAAATGGTGATGCATCTGGAGAGGGAATATCTTCCAGAGGACGCCTCTGAGGCAAGGACGGATGGGATTTAATGAAGGTGTTATGTCCCTGGAAGAAGACAGATAGCAGAGCAAGAAACAGGGGACGGGCAGAAGTGAGCAGTCTGAGTAATTAATAAACCACATTACCAGCTTTGAGCAATCAAGGCTTGCTGCTGTTCACCAACTGCTTGGAGTTTTTAAAAGTATTCTTTAGGTCAACAAGAGGGTGGAAGAGTCTTAGACAAACAGCATAAATATTTCAGGTGGACATTATAGATAAATACATAAATTTATAGCTAGGAAGTTCCTCAGATCCAATTTGGATCAGATACTTTCAATTACAGATTCTCAAGGTCTCACTTTATCCCCCAGGGAGGAGTTTTTTTATGTGTCTAAAAGTCATGGATTACAAAAAAAATCTTTAAACTTATTAATGTTCTTTGTTTACTGCCCAAATGCGTGCAAGCTTTCACATCGGTTGGCTCAGGGGAAGCTGGTCTTGAGTGAACTGTTTGGCTCAGGGTCACATTCCAGCGAATAAATACTTTCAAGTTTACTTGCAGAATTTCCCAGAGCAGTTCTTCCATTTGGTTTGCCAGAGAATTGGAGGCAGTGGTGAGCCCTGGAGACAAGCGAGCCCTTACTGGCCCTCGTTCATGCCCTGCGTGGGACGGCTCGGGTCAGGCCAGAGGCAGCACAGTGTGACCTGACCTGAGCTGAAGAAGTCCACTCTGGAGGCCATGGACCATCGGGAACAGAATGACTCTGCCATGATGGAAGTTGGCAAAAAACACTTAGAGAAAAACCTCAGAACAGCTCATGGGTTGTTTATGTGTTTGTTTGCTTGCTTCAGATAAGATTTCTCTACATACACATTTGTGATTCTTAATTCAGTCCAGGCTCCTGAGTGAAGGAGAGGAAGGGACAGACAGGAAACATCAGGAGAGAAAGAGGAGGGGATAGAAAAGGAAGAAAGGAGACTGGACGAGGGAAGCAAGGAAAGTAAAAAAAATCATGAAGAGAATTTTTTATATGTTGCCCCTTATTAGTGTAGGAGAGAGGCTTATTTAAATTGTGATTTTTAAAATGTATTCCTGGGTGTGAGCAGTTGAAAGGAAAGGGAGAGAATGAATCCAGGTGAAAGACAAGAGAGGTATGGGTAAGCTGGTCGTCCAGGAAGAGTCTGAGCAGGCTTCTCAGAGGAGGAAGAGAGTTCAGAGATGGCGGGAGACCTAGTGACTCTGAGAGGGGAAGAAGGAAAAACACTGGAATCCTGAGCGCAGGAAAACAATGAGACAGAGAAGAGCCAAGTTTCCATTATTACTGAGGGAGCTGCAAAGACCTGAGCCAGCCTAGGTCTGCAAGATGGAAGGGGGACCTTGGTGCTGGGGGCTCCAAATAGTCCCAAATAACTTGATTTCAGCTTCTTTATCAGGGAACTGAGCCAAACAGGCACAGCTCTCAAGGGCACAAGGTGGATAAAAGCCCATCCTCCTCTGCTGACCAATTTATAGCTTCTGGTCTCCTGGAAGGTCTGTGTACAAATCTGTACACACACACACACACACACACACACACACACACACACACACACACACACACACAGAGGCACAGAGGCTCAGAGTGAACTGAGCCGTCAGACATGGAAACACATGTAGTCTAGTAGGAGGCCTGCTGGCCAAGAGATGCAAAGAATGTCGAAGAGAGAAAGGACAGCCTGGGTTTCATGAACTAAAAATATCTTGGGGACAATGTGCTGGGAAGAAACAAGAGAGGCCCAAGAGGAGAGCTTCTTGATTCCAGTCCTCGGAAACTTTCTCACTGAAGGACTGCAGGATTGTTTTGATGAGGAAATATAATCAAACATTAGGGGTTATTTCATCAGATCTGAAAGAAATTTAAAGTTTAATGTGCCTCATCTGTGTTCTTTTCTGCATCAGTTGCCTTCAATCTATATATGTTTTAAAAGGTTCATCTAAAATTGCCAACAGCAGAAAAGTGACTTGAATTCGGGATATTTCTGAGATTTCGAATCCACAATGTGCAAAACATAGATTTAATTTAGACAAACTACTCACATAATCTATCCTTCTGAGAGCCCGTTAAAGGATGCCCGCAAATATGACTGCTTTCTCCTCTTCTTTTTATTCTCAGGGCATTTAAAAGTTACTAACTTCTTAATCCTAAGAGAAGCAGGCTTTAACATTTTCTGTCTTTGCACCTTCCAGAGATGAGTATCCCTGAGTTAAGAATCTTCTCCCCAACATGTTGGTTTACTGCCCAGACTTCACTCCCAGTTAGCCCACCCCATGCAATGAACAGAGCTAAGTTAATGCATGGTCTGTCTCATGAAGCTCCATCATAGAATGACTTGGAGCTGCGATACCAGATTAGGAATGACTGTGGGTGGTCTTTCTGGATCAAAATTAGGTTGGCAGCCAAACGACAGCCTGATTTCAGATAATGGTGCATCATTATTTAAAAATAAAATCAGTAACTCATTCACAGGTAGAACGGCTTGAAATTCCTGACTTCCCATTCTAGGGGGATATAGAGAGGCATCTAAAAACATGCTGAGGACTATACCAGGGCCTTGATATTCTAGAAACAGTTTAGTGATATCGAAAGCCCTGAGTCAACCCATCCCAGTCAGCCAGGGCCTGTTTGAACTGTACTGATGAGTAATTGTCCAAAGAAAACAACAACAACAACAACAACAACAACAACAAGTAGTGGTTTGGAAAAGGTTAAAGATTCTGTGTGTTCACTAGCTAAGAATGTGTCTAACCATAATCATCACCCTTACATGGTATCAGGATGTGCTTCACAACTTCCTTTCACCTCCCATGAACAGCCCCACAGGTAGTGATTAGTCTAGCTAAGGAGTGGTTTCCAGCTCCAGCTAAGAAACACAGCCTTCTGGAATCGAGCTTGTCTGCCAGTTCTCTGGCCTGCCTTGACTCTATGAGCAACAGCACAGCACAGTTCTTCCTGCATAACACAAATGGGACATGAACTAATTCAAGAAACCCCCTGTTTTCTCTTATTTAGCTAGAGCTGATAATAACCCCTACATTCCAGGCAGCCCTCCCATAGAGCCATGTGGCTGCCCAGTCTCCCTCAGCCTTTCTCCCGGACTACTGGTTTACCTTTTGCCTTGAGAGCAGATTAGTGAAATAGAAATCAGAGTAGCTTATGTGAAAGGATCCTGAGCACCTATGAGGTGTTTGATAGTATTTTGGGGGCTATGGAGTAGAAAAGGATTAGGAAACTAAGTCCTTTTCCCCCAGGGACTAACCATCTAGTAGCAGGAGGCAAAATTAATATATTTGAAAAATCAGTAAACAAAACAAGTCTTCTAAAGAGCCCCCATTACAGCTCTCCTCTGGGACTCCTATACCCTAGCCTTATTGTGTTGGAAGGGAATTTAGACAAAATCAAGTTAGTTACCACCCCCACCCCTCGCCCCCACACATTTGATCAATGAAGAAATCCAGGCCTAGGTGAACTGCCTAAGTCTTAGAGCCGACAAGAAGTGGAGTGAGAACTTAAAACCAAGTTTCTCGTCCTCTTTTTTAATTAAATATCTGGTCTCTTTTTTTGCTCATTAAAAATATCCCCACATTGTAAGATGCTATCTTGAACTTGGAAGACACATGAAGCTTGATTAACTTCTAAGATAAATAGCACTTCTCCCTTGTTTTCCCTAAAGACTCTGTCCGGTGCCAGCAAATGTCTGGGTTGCTTGGAGGGGAAGAGGGCTGCTGGAGAGAGCCCAAGAAAGCAGCCCAGAGCCAGCACAGAGCTGAGCTGAACTTCCTGGCCCCAAAATGTGGTGTTGATTTTTTCTCTGGATGAAACAAGGAATCAAGAAAACTTGGGAGTTGGTCTTCCATCTCTGCCACTGACATGTCCTGGGGCTTGAAGCCAATTTTCTAGTCTTTGCCATCCCTGCCTCCCTCCTTGGAGAAATGGGACTTGTATTCTTAATTAAAACTTGTGGAGACACTAAGTACTCAAACCAATGGTTCCCAGGCAGCTCCGAACCATTCCCTGTGTGTGTGCCTTCACTCCTCGAAGAGTTAATCTTAGCTTCCCTGTCTGAAATACTAAACCACCAACATTTTCTTGCAGCAGAAACTTAACTGTCGTTTTCTCAGCCCGAGTTGGTCTCTACACACACAAGTTAAAGGCGGGAGGGGGAGGTGGGGGAAAGTAAGGCAGGACATTTCAGTAAAGGAGAAAGCAGATGTTTTAAAAACGAATCAGTGGTTAGGAAGTAAGGCTAGGCAGGAGACAAGTCTGAATAACTTACCTTAGAACCACCACGACAGACCGAGCCACAAGGTGGTCACACTCTCTTCTGCCTATGTCACTCCACCGGAGCCCTTCACCCTCTCCAGGCCCAGGTAAGCAGTAGAACAGGCTCTGAAGCAGGAAGTGGAAGCTGTATGCAAATTTCTACTGAGACTAAGAAGCCTCCGCTCAGAAATCTCCCTGTGGGCAGTGAATCAACAGCTGAGGAGTCACTTTATTTCTTAAAACAGAAACCTCCTTCATTCAACAGAAAAGGCCGCTGACCAATTAGGCTGTATTTTTGTTTTTACCACCCAGCTAAGTAACTGCCAGGAATGTCCCTTCTGTCCAGGACCTCAGCATTAACACAGTACGCTAGCATGAGAGGCGCCTGGGGAGGGGATTGAACTTGGCTGTTAAAATTGGTTATTCATTAGCAGTTCCAAAGAAGGAGATGGGGGACAGATAGTGGAGATGAGTAGAAAATAATAGGTTCTTAATATTTCTAACTGCTTAAAACATCAGCATTTGCTGCCCTTAACCCATCCCCCTGAGAGCATGCACACATACATACACATACTCACACACATATACACATTTACACATACATACACACATACATATATACATACATGCATACACACATGCACATACACATATACTCATATACGTATATACACATATACATACACACATACACACATATACATATACACATATACATGCACACATCATCCCCTGAATTTTTCAAGACCTCAAGTTTATTTTCTCCCCCTCCTTTCTCCTAGTTTAATCAGTAGCCTACAGAATTTATTGCTGAAGGAGATGTTGGAGACAGGATGACTGGGGTGGTGGAGGGTAATGGGAGCTGTGGTGGCTGGAGCTCTGGAGTCAGAGGGCCCTGGGTGTGAGCTCAGTTTTGTCACTGACCAGCTAGTCACCACATCTGGGTCCTGGGCAGGCACATGCTGTGCTTCTGGTGCTGGCCTTGCCTGCGTGTTGAAGAGGCCCTAGGGTCAGCCCACTTGGCAGGCTGCCTCTCCATCCATGGGCAGGGGACAGGCCCCAGAGCATCCCCAGACAGATGGCCAGGTTCTCATCAAGTGGACCATGTGAACTGGGTTTCTCTACAAGCAGGGGGAATACGGCTTGTTTTTAAAACAGCATATACAGGTTGTATATGTTTTGGTATATCCTTACAATGTAATACTACACAGCTGTTAAAAAGCATAAATATTTATTTATGTATATATTTATTTTTACATACTAATATGGAAAAGTGGATATTATATACTGAAAATCATGATCTAATTTTTGCCAATGTATATAACAGATAAACACACATATATACGTATATAGATTTATGTTTGTTCACCATAGGTGCCAGCACCTAGCACACTGCCCAGAGCACAGCAGGCAATTGATATCTGTCAAATGACCAAAAATGACAGAAATTTCTGGAAGAATGTATGTCATACTGTTAAGTGTTTGTCACCTCCAGTCAAGGAGATTGAAGGGAGTGAATGAGAATAGACTGCTTTCATACTATACCCACATACAGGCTGTTCGATTCGTTTCCCTCCCCTTCCCCACAACGAGCATATATAACTTTATTCATTAAAAAGAATAAATATTTTCTAAAAATAATAAAAAAATTACCTTGGCCTTGAACTTTCTGCCTCGAAATTATCATTTTAATAATCTTTTTCAAGGTAGGGTAAACCAGCATTCTCTGTGGAGCAGTTGGTACCAGGATGCTTTGAAAAAGCTGTCAGTGTGAGGAGATGAGAACAGAAAAGGGAAGAAGGATGGTAAGGAAAGAAAACAAAAGAGAGAGCAAAGAAGAGGGTGGGATGAAAAATAGATGGCCTTAAATAGATTGGGAAAGCCTGGAAGAAGCTTTTGTCAAATACGACCTTTGGAATAAAACACAATAGGTAGAACAAGGGGAATTTTTTTCCCCATTTCTCCCACTGGTTCCCCAGCACTAAGAGGCCTAAGGGTCCTGTAGGAAGAACACCAAGTGCTGAGGTGTTGCTTTTAATTGCTATCAGCTGGGCCTCCCTCCTGTCTCAACTTATCCTAAGCAGATAGGCAGGCACTTGGGGTGTGAGTTAATGATTCCCCTTTGCTGAGGCTCCTATTGATAAAAAGTCTAAGGATTTAAACTGCTTAGAAAGGGTGTCCTGAACATGAGAAGCTTCTGTTGGAACATGCCTGAGGTAGTTACAGTGAAATATGATTACAAAGGAAGTGTCAGGGAGTCTGGAAAATGAACACTTCTGGCCTCTTAGGGTTCCCACTGGGAGCTGGTTTGCAGTCTCACACATAACCCATCACAGGAGAAGAACTCTCCACCCAGGACCTACCATAAACTACCTTATTCCTCCAGATAGTCCTGTGAACTGCGTCTGCAGTTATTCCCACTTTAGCTTCGAGGAATCCCAGGCTCAGAGACGTTGAATAACTTCTCTGAAGTCACACAGCCAGTCTGGGGAGGGTTCCAGAGCTGTCTCACTTCCAGGTGGACCTGTTGTAGTCTGTCCTTTCTACATGTTTGAGTGAAACACAAGTAACTTTGTTTCTTGACAACGTTTGAGTGGGGAAAAAAAAAAAAAGAGTTAGGCAATAAAAGGGTGGGGCTGAGACTGTGCCAGTTACTGTGGTGCTGTATTTATATGGTGATGGCTGCTATATAAATATTAGGTAAAGTAGTCAAGATGTGGGTCAGCCCTTTTCCTCCAGCTAAAAGTCTAGGAGAGAGGATTTGTGTTTGCTGGATTCTAGAGTTTGTTCAATATTCTTACAAAAAGCATAATTAGATAAAAGTCAGCTCTTTCTCTCTCCATAAACAAAACAAAACCATTTGGACCTAGTGCTCAGAAAGTCTCCATTCCACAGCATCGATCTGTGAAAAGAAAGGTGGAGGCGGAGGGAGGGGAAGAAAAAGATTAATTCCTTGGACAAACCTTGATTTTCCATTTTTAAATGCTATAATTTCAAGTGCTGAAATGACAGAGCAAAACTATGACACATCACAAGGAAGAGATCACCCCAGTCACGCACTACCCTGAGAATGGCTCTCATTCAATGCGTTCCCAGTACTTAAACACCACTGGATAACTCCCCACAAGTCCTCATGGTGGAGTCACTGCTGGGACAGAGGCAAGAAGAGAAGAAACGCCCTGATTCCCAGTGTCTGGTCCTGCCTTTTCTGGTTAGTCCCACAACCTTCATTGAGGGCTCACCTTATTCCAGACATTCACTAGGTACGAGGCATGCAAACTAAAAGATTCTTAACCTGTTCTTTTGTCTCTTTTAGAAGCAAAAAAACTGTGGAGATGCAGGCAGCTCCAAAACAACTAGCCATTAAACAAGTTGGGAGACCGTTGGTGGCTTCTTCTCTACTGCTTTGGTGTGCTGCTTCTAGTCCAGAGGGCCTACCAGACCTGTGCAGAAGCCAACACTCATCACCACCCTCCTCTGTCCTGGACCCTGCCACCACAATCGCTTCCTTGGCAAGTTCCTCTCTGGAACTGTTTCTGTAAGCAGGTTCGGTCAGGACCCAACAAATCTAGCAAAGAATTCCTGATAACATGGAAAGGGTTAGGTCTCAATCTTTTTCCTTTCAGGAGGTTCCTTTGCCCTAGTACAGGTTTACTCATCTCCTTCCTCTACCGAGGGGGTACTGGGAACAGCAGCTTTTGTCAAACTGCAAAAGGCTCCATCATGCCATTGTCTTAGGGCCTTGGGTGTCTATTCACCTTACATTTGCATACTGAAGGGGGAGGCTCTGAAGAGCTGAGAAGAGCCAGAGATGATCTGCTCCAAGGTGACTCTACTCATGGTCCACTGAACACAAAGTTGTTGACAGCTCCTCTTGCTAAAAATACTAAAGTTAATACACCAGGCTCTTCATTCTATGACCACAATAATAATAGCTAACCTTCAGATAGCGCTAATTAAGTGCCAGCAGTGTTCTAAGACCTTTGCATGCATAAACACATTTAAGATTTACAATACCTTTATAAGGTAGATACTATAAGATTAGCTACCATTTATTGAGTAGCTACTATGTGCCAAGTGATTTTCATTATAATCTAATAAAGTGGGGAAATTTATTCACCAGAATTCCAAATAGCTGCTTCTCAAGAGAAAAGCAGAGACCAGATTCTGCTTCCTATGGGGGCTGAACCCAGAAGGGAAAGTCACATGAGAGAGGAATGTTTGGAAAGGGACAGGGAGAAAGTAGCATGAGCCCAGCAGAAGAGGCGGAGAAGACAGCAGTGTGGCAGTGAGGGCCTTCATCCTTTGTGGAGACCTGTGGCAGAGAAAGAGCAGGAGTGGTCCCTGTGCCTCTTCAACAAAACCTTTTATAAATAACCTTAAACTATTTTCCAAGTCTTCTCTAGTTGAATGTACTCAATTGTTTAACATGGGCAGCTTTATTTAGGTCACATTTAAAAATTAAAATGGTTACTAGAAAAAAAAAAGAAAAGTGTTGGCAAGGATCTGGAAAAACTGGAACCCTTGCGTACTATTGGTGGGAATGAAAAATGATACAGCTTCTATGGCAAATAGTATAAAGGTTTCTAAAGAAATTAAATATAGAGCTACCATAAAATCCAGAAATTCCACTTCTGAGTATATACCCAAGAAAATGGAAAGCAGAGTCTGGAAGAGATATTTGCGCACCATGTTCACAGCAGCATTAAACGCAATAGGCAAAAAGTGGAAGCCACCTTAGTGTTGGATGAATGAATGAATAAACAAAAGCTAGTGTACCCATGCAATGAAATATTATTCAGCATTGAAAAGGAAGGGAATTTTGACATGTGCTACTACATGGATGTACCTGGAAGACATTATGGTAAGTGAAACAAGACAGTCATACAAGGACAAATAACGAATAATTTCACTTATGTGAGCTACCTAGAGTAGTCAGATTTATAGAGATAAAAATTAGAATGGTGGTTGCCTGGGGTTGGGGAGAGGGAGGAATGGGGAGTTACTGTTTAATGAGTATAGAGTTTCAGTTCTGCAAGATGAAAAGCTTTCTGGAGATGGATTGTGGGATTGGTTGCACAGAATGTGAATGCACTTAATGCCACTGAACTGTATACTTAAAAATGGTTAAAATGATAAATTTTGTTATGTGTATTTCACTACAATTAAAATAAAATAAAAATTCCCAAAACAGCCCTGTACAATAGATTTTATTAACCTTATTTTACAGGTGAGAAAATTAAGGTGAAGAGAAGTTGAGTAGCTTGCTAGGGGTACACAGTGGGTTTCAAACCAGGTCTGCTCCCTAAGAAGGCCAACCAGTCAATCCCCTGTACTATGCTGCCTGGTACCCACTTGAGGGGGTAGCAAGGAGGGCAGTGGGCATGTGCTGAAATCACAGAGATTCATTTCCTTTCTGTTCCCCTTTCCCTCTGCAGACTGCCCTTCCTCCACCACTGCTTTTTCTAGTGTCCTTATTCTCTCCTCTGCCTTTCCTTCATCAAAAGGTGCTCTCCGGAAAAAACCTGATCACTCATTTATACCTAAGTTACATGGTGTGAATTTAAATCAATGTGCTACCTCTCTGAGGGGTACTCGCATTTTAAGCCTCATCACCCTCTATGAAATGAAAGCCTTTGTTCCATATTAAAGGAATTTCAGGCACCAGGGAACAAGCAGGGAGGAATTAGAGGGTGGTGGCAAGTAGGGCAAGCATAACTCAAAGAAATACATTAAATGGTGGAAACTTTAGGCACAAAATCAGAAGGGAGATATATTTTATGGATAGACTGATTTTTCAAGGCTCCACAAAGATGCGAGGTGTGGAAGCAAGGGAGATAAGTGGGTAGTTCACGTGAACCCCCCTCTTTGAGCAAACTTGGCTGCCTGATTTCCAGGCTCCAAAGACTTGTTTGTCATCAGAACTGTGCACATCTAGAAAAGAGCATCTACAAGGCTGATTTCCTCAGGGTATCATTTTTCCTGACAATTCTCAATGCCTCTTCTCTTCCTGTCATATTGTGAAATTCCAGTTTGAAGCAGTGGGGTGCAATAGCTGGAGATCTCTGTCCAGAGAATCTGGGCGATGAGTCATTCCGAAGCACTCTATGCATTCACTCACGTACTGTGTTGTATGGAACTTAAAGCAGATCATGGAGGCGTGAGCTCCTGGTTCCTGGGTGCTCACGACCTGAGACAGAGCACTCCTGGGAGTGAAAAAGACATTATGCCAACAGTATCCAGGTTAAAAGCCAGACCTCTGAGTCAGGCTTGTGTTTGGTGTCCCATCTTCACCTCCTGCCAGTTGTGTGAGCTTGGGGAAGTTTTCTGAACTTTTTTGTACTTCATACTTTGGTTTCTTAATCTTTGTGTGAAGGAAATAAAGCCTCGACCACAACATAGAGCTTGGTGAAAGGGGACCAGGATAGTTTTCAGCCCACTTTTCTCTACAGCCAGGCACAAAGTACATACTATACACTGCAGCCCTGTGGGATTGTTGTGAAGATTAGATTAGATGACCTATGTACAGTGTCTGGCACTGTGCTCGATAAATATAAATACTATTATAATAATAAATATTAAATGTTAAATTAATGTATAACTCAATTAGTGGATCAAAAATCAGTTATCAGTCAATACCATAAGATAAAAACTCAACAAAAATTTAGATAATACAAATATTTAGATGTAGTAATAAGATGTATTTTTATGCTAACAATTAAATAAGGATTATTTTATGTCAGAGAATTTATTGCAAATCAGAGAATCCAACCACATGTGAGAATCCAGTTGAGGAAAAACCAAATATCAAACCATATGCCTCTCTGAGGGCTTTTGCCTGCCCTGCTCTGTTCTCCATTTGGGGACAGACTGACCACTTCACCTCTCAGACCACATGAAACCTCAAGTAGAAGCAGAGTCCTTTTCACTCTTTAAGCTTGCTGCCTTGATGCTCACACCTTTTGGGCAGAAGAAAAAATTATGTATTCTTTTAATTTGAAAGATCGTTCCTTTCAGCTTTGCCTGGATGGCCGAATGCATATAGGAATAAGAGAAAACAGGGATAGCAATGCTATCTATAAAAAAGATGTTCTTTGAATTACATTTTAAAAACAATAAGGCCAGGAAATTTTAATGTGTGTGTGTGTGTGTGTGTGTGTGTGTGTGTGTGTGTGTGTTCATGTGTATGTGTGCATGTTTGTGTGAGAGAGAGAGACAGAGAGAGGGAGACAGAGACAAAGAGAGACAGATATTCCACTTTGAGGTTACGTCCCTCCCCCAAAAAAACCCCAAAGCCTGAAATACCTTTTTATTTTTTAAATAACTATTATTCAATCTTTTCTCACAAGCTCTCCTTCCACTATAGAGTAGGGAAAAGACCTTAACTCTGCCCACCTGTCAGAGTTTATCCAGTTTCTTTGAGTTTGGTCTCTCTTTGGTAATTATTCAGTCTTTTGGCATTTCTCCTGTTCTCTTCAAGATAGGGTCTAGATGTATAGAAAAGCCTTTGCACCTTCATGTTAGTGAGGGCAAGGCCTCAGGTCCATGCTGAGCTTTACCGTTCTCTGTGGAAATAGTCATTGGTCCATTGGGCACCTGAAGATAATGACAATGCATTACAAGAAAGTTTTCTTCTAAATGCTCACCTTGGCTCTCCTGGAAGGGCATTCGAGGGAGGTAAGCTAATCTAAGGGAGGAAGTTGCAGGCCGAGGCTCCCTGAAAATGGTCTAGCTCTATGTTGGAAACAGACAAGCAAAAGGAAGCCTGCTCTGATGGGCACCCAAGGCCAACGAGGAAGCTAAACCCATGAGACCCTGACAACCCTCCAAAAAAATCTCTCTCTCTCTCTCTCTCTCACATACACACACACACACACACACACACACACGCACACGCACACGCACACACACACGCACACACACACGCATGCACACACACGTGCATGCAGTGGAAATGTCAGCATTCTGGGAAGGTTTCAGACTCTTCCAGAGAGCTTAATTTCTGGCAATTGGTGGGGCTCAAGCCCACTCGCTTTGAACATTTTCAAGGAAGGATTGCCTGGCATTTTGGTGAGAGGCAGAGGCTGGTGCTAACAACCCCTTGGAAGGAGGTGATGTTTGTCTTCAACTCTTTTTCATCAAAAGTTCCTGTCATTGGTTCTGGGTGCCCTTCTTTCAGGATATCCTCTTCCCCTGAGACTCCTCTCACAGAGGAGGCTGCTATTCTGGCCCACCTCCTCCCTGCCTCCACCCCCAAGCCTCTTGGTATGATTGCCACCAGGTCTTTTGCTTTTATTGACTCTTCCTTGCCCAGATATGGCCAAATCTCTGCCTTCTGTGTGCATGCTGACTCTTTTGACACTCTTTCTGGGCTGGTGATGTAGATGCTGAGTAGGAAACAAGCTTAAGCCATGAGGCTGAAAGTGGTGGAGCTGAGATTTTAAGCCCTGCAGTCCAACTGCAGGCTCTGGGTTCTTTGCTCTTAATCCTCCAGCCTTCAGCCATTATCTTTTATTTTACAAACAAAATAGCTTCAGTTTATTTCCCACACCTTGTGATAAGTCCAGCAACTTCTCCAACATTTCCAAGGATTCCTGGGTGAGTGGTAGGAGTTGAGTTATATTTTCCTGCTCATTTCCACTTAAAATATTAATCCCTTCAAGTCCTCTTGCCTCCAGCATCTTCCGTCCTCTCTCCCCTTCCGTCACACAGTGCAAGAGCACTGTCTCTCCCCCTCATTCCTTGAAGCATACCTAAGCTCAAACCAGCAGATTAAACCTGTTCTTAAAGATTGGAGATGTTTGTTGACAATAGATGGTCACCATACCATAGCAGAACTCAGCAAAATGCTGCAAATTCAAAATAGGGCAAGGCTACTCTGCAGGCCCACTCCTACACTTACAGGGATGGGGCAAAAGTACAAATGGAGGCCCTGACTCTCACTCTCTCTCCCATGCCCTTCCTAACACCAGTTTATGCCACACGTGAGGACCTTCATGTGTGAACATCCAGTCTGTGTTTAAGCTCTGTACCACCCACTTTGGGAAGAGGCCTACCTTGGATCAAGGAATTCCATGGGCCTGAGGACTGGAGAGGCTCAGTGTGCACATGTCCCACTGGTACCACGCAGTGGTGTGCTGATTAGTATGGCTCTTAATTTTACTTTCAGTGGTATCACCCTGGTAGCTTGAAATCAGTTATGGTGTGGTAGGAATATTTACACAGTAGAAACTCGTAAACATTTCAATCTACAAAAGAGATTTTTTCCCCCTAGAGAGCCAGTTTATTAGTACACCACTGGTCTATGGACACCTTACTCCACACACAGGGGCACAGCCAGTTCAGAGGCCTTGAAGGCAGTGCATCTCAGGTTTTGCTACAGATTAGAATCACCTGAGAGCTCTGGCAGTGAGCTAGCAGTATTTTTAAATTTTTTAGGTAGTTCCAATGTACAATCAAGGTTGTAGACTGATGCTCTACAGCAGTTCCCAACCTTTCGGCACCAGGGACCAGTGTTCTTATGAAAATCTAATGCCTGATGATGGAGCTGAGGTGGTGATGCTAGCGTTGGGGAGTGGCTGCAAATACAGATGAAGCTTCACTCGCTTGCCCACGACTCACCTCCTGCTGTGTGGCCTGGTTCCTAAAAGCCACGGCCTGGTACCAGTCTGTGGCCTGGGGCCTGGGGATCCCTGTTCTAAAACATCTGTTATTAAACTTTAGTGTACATGAATGAAATATTATTCAGTCATAAAAAAATGAAATATTACCATTTGAGACAACATGGGTGGACCTGAAAGATATTATATTAAGTGAAATAAGTCTGACTTCTATGTGAAATCCAAAGGATAAAGTAAATAAACAAACAAAATAGAAACAGACTCATTGATGCACGGAATAAGCTGATGGTTGCCAGATGGGTGGGGGATGGGGTGGAAAAGGTGAAAGGTTTAAGAAGTACAAATTGGCAGTTAAAAAATAGTCATGGCGATGTAAAGCATAGGGAATATAGTTAATAATATGGTAATAACAATGTATAGTGCCAGGTAGGTACTAGACAATTCAGGGGTATCACTTTGTAAATTATATAAATTTCTAATCACTATGTTGTACACCTGAAACTAATAAAGATAATATTGCAGGTCAACAGTAATTGAAAATTTTATAAAAGATAGGGGGAAGGTGAGGGAAATATGAGGTTCAATTTCCCAGATATAAATAAAACAAGTAAATCATGGGGACATACAGCATAGAGAATATAGTCAATATTGTAATGGTGTTGTATGGCATCAGATGGTTGCTGGGCTTACCATGGTGGTAACTTTTTTTTAGGTATGTAAATGTTGAATAACTGTGCTGTACACCTGAAACTAATATTGTATGTTAGATATATTTTAATAAAAATCTTTTTTAAAAAACAAAATGAAACAAAAACTGTACATGAAAATTGCCTGGGGATCTTTTAAATGGCAGAGTCTGAAGCCTGGGATGCTGCATTTTAACGAGCTCTCAGGTGCTACCAATGCTACTATTCCATGGACTACAATTTGAGTTTCAGGAGTCTAAAGCACAGGGTCCAGGGTGGTACTACTATTCTGAGGACCTACAGCTGTACCTGTCATGAAGAATTTCTCACTGGAGTTACCTTTCTTCTGATACCCTGATCTTGCCATTTTTTTGAACCTATTCTGATCCCTTTTATGGTATTCTGGCTTCAGGACACCAATCTACCCTGGTGCCTGGGGAAAATCCCCAAATTCTTGTTATCACATTATGCAGATCACTTCAATTCCTCTTTTCAGACAGTGCTGGGGAGCTCACCTTTTGTAACCAAACACGCATTTTCTTAAACAATCGAGCCATTTTCCTACTGCTTCCCCCAGCTCCCTCATCCTACATCTCTAGAATCCAGACACACAACTACAGTGATTTAGTTTTTGTATTAATTGTTTTCCTTTCCTGTTATATTGGCAAAGACTAAGACTTAGTGATAAGGGCCCTGACGCAGGTGTGAAAGACTTGTACAGAGCATAGACGCGGGATGAGAACCAGACAGACAGTATGTGCAGAAGAGGGGCCAGACCAAGGTTAATCTGTAATCACGCAGGCTGTTATCCCAGACTCCTTGGGAAGAGAAACACAGGACTTGTCTCAGTACTAAAGCTACTGAATCTTTCATAGTTTGTTGTATAAAACTGTCACTACAGAGCATTAAAACTACATCTGATTCTTACTACAGAGTATAGGTTCAGTGACTATCAACAAGTCTTGTTACCTCAAATCTTGACTAAAGAAGCCTCCCCTGTGTTTCTATAGATGGATCTCTAGAAAAGGTGACACTACCTTACAATCAGAATCAAGGTTTTGATTCCCACAGAGGCCTTACAAGGTCAACAACACTTTACAATATCCTGTCGCAATGAAGGGTGTTTCTGACTGAGCAAATTCACATTCCAAGGCCCTCAGGCAAGAACTTTTCTTTGCACAAGTCCCTGAGAGTCCTAGAGGGGACAGGTGAGGGCTGAGGACAGGGTGAGCTGGTTATTACAGCACAGCTGTGCCTGTAAAGCAGGAGGGGCTTTTTCATATTCTGCTTCTCTTTGGGACTCGCATCAATGCTTGGCTCCCAGGTAAGCCTTCCCTGTAACGATCCCAAATGTTTTGCTGTTTTCAGTTTTCACCTGTCTTTTGATTGGGTTGAAGCCAGCTTCCTCCCTGGGATTAATATTCACAACAAGCAGCGAGCGATTAATTTAACCAGTTGAAATTTATTATGCACTCGCCTTAACTCAGCCGGCTTCTGCTGGGTGTTTATTTTTCACTGTTGATGCATTCCACATGACAGCCCCTAAGCATTTAAATTTAAAGCGCACCATTGTACAGAATTTCTGTTGCCCCCCTTCTTCTCATCTGACCCCCTGAAATCTACAGAGCTCAGTTCCATACCACGCTTAGAGAAAGTAATTCTTGATTGCTGGCCTATGGGAACAGTTGAGAGCTTTAAGGCAGTTTAAAATTTGGATTTCATGCCTGGTGCATCAAGCTGGTAACTCATTTCATTTCAGGGGGCTGCAGTCAATAAATTCTGACTCTAACATGCAAGCACACATCCTACCCCACCCCCAGCCATCACAGAAACAACCACAGTCTGAGCCTGTCTCTCAGACTGAACATAAAACCCTTTCTGTTGGGTTCACCCTCATTCAGGGCTGCACGTGTGCTATCAGGCACTGTGTAGCTCATCCAGCCTCCAACCTCTCTCCTCCCACCCCACCTCACTTCATCTCACCCTACTGGCCCTCCCTGCAAAGTGACTGTCTAGAGAGGACTCTAACTGCTGATGTCTAACAAGGCAGAACAAAGGCCCTCATGCTCACGGAGTTCCATTTCCAGTGCATGACAATTTCAGAGCACAAATGGAAAAAGAAAAAAAAGATGGTTTGAAATCTATAGCTAGCTTTTATCAAACCAGGACTTGTAGCTCTCGGCTGACAATCAGCCAGCAGCTAAAACCCACGAGGGACAGTTCTTACTCACAGCTTCTGCCTGGCTATTAGCCACCAGCAGCCTTCTGACCCTTTTTCCAAGGAAGTAACAGCTGGCAGCTGACAAAGGCGCTGGCAGAGTGGGCAACTTTCGCTTCTCTGGAAATGGATGTGAGATTGACAGGAAATAAGACATTTAAAATACGTCGATTATAAGCATTGCCTCTCTTTATTGTGCTTTTGGATTCTGGCTCTGATTGCTAAAATGTATTGTATACTAAAGAGTTTTGATGGCATTTTTTTTTTTTTCGCAGAGTAGATGTCTTAGCTCTTTCCCTGTCACTAACAGCAACCTAGATACAGGTGCATTCGATGAGTGTTGTCTACTTAGCTGCCTTTAAAACAATTGTTAGTAAACAAAGATGATACACTGATGGTTTTGAGACTGCAGATCTTAAGGGTGGTGCTGCTGAATAATTAAAACATGGCATCAGCTTTCTGCAGGTGAAGAGAAGTGAAATGGGAAAGAAGTGAAGTATAGATGGGTTAACTAGCAGTGGGTTGAATAAAGATCAATTTAGCCTAATTTCTCTGTTTAGCACTGCCCAGCCCTCCATTCTGCTGTCAGAAAAAGCAAAGGTGGTGAGTATACAGCAGGAAGCCCAGCTGAGGAGTGAGAGATTGTGAGGTGGGATAGCTGCCCTGGGGAGCGTGGCAGGACATGGTGTGACCATCTACACTATAGCCACTTAAAACAAACAAACAAACAAAAAAACACCTATAGTACCAGGTATTCCTAGGTGGAATCCCATCTAAGTACTAACCAGGCCCAACCCTGCTTAGCTTCCAAGATCAGATGAGATGGGGTGCATTCAGGACCATACCCACTTTGCTTCTAGCTACTTTGCTGCTTTGTCTCCTTTCACAGGGCATAGCACTTTGGGTTGTAGCCAAAATACTATTTGCAATATTGCTGTTTTTAGTTTGATAATAATATAATTTGCTACTGTAACAGTTGTCCTAGACCAAAAGTTTTAATTAAACTATAGATGTTTAAGGTAATGTTTATCCAAGGAGCACCAGATGGATTAAGACAAAAAGCCTGGGCTCTAAACCCAAGCAGCCGATAGGATGAAGAAATATCTAGAAGGTCAAAAGGACTAGACTAGATGGAAGAAGTATGTTTCTCTAACAGGCTTAAATGACACACATATATGTGCATTTTGACTTAGTAAGCTGAGAATTTTCAGAACACTGGATTCTGTTTCTTTTGTTTTTGCCTAGGTAAAAAATGAGTCAGTGTTGAGAGGAAGGCTTATTTTTCAAGATGGTGATCTGAACATATGGTTTCTATCTACTCCCTCCCAGGGACCCATTAAAATGATAAGGAATATAAGAGGTGTAACTCCACAACAAGAAGAGAGCTGAGCAGCAGGAATCAGTGGATGTGGGAGAGGGAAGGTAAGAGAGAGAGAGAGTTGATTTTCTCAATAAATCCCTGTTTCATTTTTTAAAAATTGTGTAGATATATTACTCTGATAAGAAATATTTTTTTAATTGGAAGAGACTTTTGTTGTCTTGTTCCTCCTACTCCAGTTTAATCAAGACCACACTTACACCATCCTAAAAACATGACCCACTGTCCTATTTTTAACAATTCCCAGAGAAAGGCAACAACACTAGCCTCTCCTTAACTGAGCCATTTCATTGTCTGACAGTCCTGGTTTTGATTCATGTTTTCCTTGAAGTCTTAAGGTGATAATGTTCTGCCTGAAGGAGCTGATATACACCCAGGGAGTAGCCCAGCTCTGTTCAAAGAAATAAAATATCTAGAACTGTCCTCTTTATGTTTTATATTGCAGCACACTTTTATGTGTGATTAAGAAACAAAACAACAAAGGGAAGAATGTACTGAACTTATCAAAATATGAGAGTTACTGCTTTATCAGAAAAACTAGTGCTTTCATATTGTTTCTGGTGCTGTTAGGTTGACTTTGTGGAACCAAAGATGTGTTGCACTGAAATAAAGATTAACATTTAACACCTATAGTCAGCCTATTATGAAATAGGCAAAAATTGTCATTAGGATTTCCCCATCATCCTTGCTGGGTCTTTCTTACTGTCCCCTTTCTTTGCAACAGGGCACCTACTGCTCTCTATGTGCCAGGAAAACAAGATAAGTATTTTATACTAAAGTGTCAATGACTTCTTATGAATTCTATCTCAAGAACATTTTTATTCCATATCACTTTGGATCTCATCAAGAGAGAGAATCTACATAGTAATTTGGACAAGGAAAGGATAATACAAAAAAAAAAAAACCTGTTAACTATAAAAGAAGATTAAATAACAGAGAGTTAGAAAGGACTAAAGAGAACTCTAAAGAGGATAGGAATGGCAGATAAAGAAATACGGGTACTTTTATGGCTGCAGTAGAGTGCAGGAAGAGCCCTTCCAGGGTGAGATTCAGACCTTGTTGAAGAGGGTGCAACTGTGGCTCATAGGATGGCAGAGAAGACTCTTGGATGCTGCACTGGTAGAACATGATGGAAATCTGCTTTCTAGGGTACCAGGAAAAGCTGATCCTAGGGATATATTTCACCAGAGGTACTCTGCTACAACACCCCTGAGGTGGGGGAAGTGTCAGGGAAGCTGCTGGCCTTTGGGTGCTGGTGGCTGCCATGCATTATAGGAACCAGGCACTGGAGAAACCACTGATGCTATGGGAGCCTGGAAAGTTCCAGGAGTCTGCCAAGAAAGCATCAGGGAACCAGGACAGAAAACCCCTTCTTCCTTCACTGTCTCTTCAGCATCCTTGATGGACAAAGCTTAACATTGTGCCAGATGAAAAAAATAATTTTAAAGGATATAGAATTTATTTTTGAAAAGCAGGCAATTAAGGGTGAATTAGGAGCTAAGAGGCAAGAAACTGATAACTGGCACACATTTTAAAAGGGAAATAAAAGATTAAGATAGTGTTGAATCCAATGGGATTTTCTTGTGGTAAAAAGACTGGTTAGAGAAGGTCTGTTGGAGCTTCTAACATAGGAGCGCTATCTAACAGTTCAGAAATCACACTACGTAGGTGTCATAAATGCATATTTGGATTGAATGGGATTATTACATATAGTTCCTAGGCAGGTCAAGGATGGTATCAGGCCTTATGCTTTTGGTTCAGCTTCACTTTCATTCCTAGAGGTGGCTGAAACTGGCTAGAATCCCAGTAATTCTGTTCTTCCTTTCAAGCACATGAGGAGACAACATTCCCCAGAGTTGCTTCTAGGTGAAACAAGCAGCAAGTTCTGGTCTATGGACTAAGAGAAGAAATAAGAGATGTTACTTCTGGATCTGGCCCCTAAAATGTTCTGTTAGACCATCGGTTTACTATCCCTTCACTGATGTTCAGATGAAGGCAAAAGATTCAGTAGAGCAGGGGTCCTCAACCCTCGGGGCTATCAGGAACTAGGTCGCACAGCAGGAGGTGAGTGGTGGGCCAGAGAGAGAAGCTTCATTTGTATTTGTAGTCACTCCCCAGCGTTAGCATCACCACCTCAGCTCCACCTCAGATCATCAGGCATTAGAATCTCATAGGAGCACAGGTCCCTGGTGCCAGGAAGATTGGAGAGTGTTGCAGTAGAGGGCTCCAGAGAAGCTTTAAGGGATAATGGTGTCATAAAATGGAAAGAACCTGAGTCACAGCTCAGAGGAGAGATACTCAGGAGAGCTGCTTAACCCACATTAGACGAGAATATGACAAAATTGTGTTAAGCCTCTGAGATTTCTGGGATTTTGTTACTGTAGCTAGTGTTAATTTTTTTGACTGATACACTGGGCAAATCAGAGCCCTAGGACAGCCTCAGTCTTACACTCAGCAGAGAGATAGTACTCATCCTTCCTCTTGTTTGAGCTGATCAAAACAAGAAAGCTGGGTCACATAGTCTCTCTGGTTCTGTCTCATAAGTGTAGGATATCAGAGTCCCCAAATAATTCCCCAGGAACCACTGTGGAGGGCAAAGCACGACCACTAGTTTTCTCTACTGAAGAGAACAAAGATTCCCGAAGGTAAACATTAGGCAAATTCTTTTCTCACTTCTTGGAGTTAGTGGTCAGGCGCAGACAACAAAGTTAGTTCTTGAGACAGAGGCCCAAGTTGGCCTCAGCGCACAGAAAACTTGTCCTAGTACAAGAAGGGAGTATTTTTTCATCAAAGCTCAGCCTCAACAGCATCAGGGAGCTTCACTCCTGGTCCACACCATATGCCCCTGGAAGAGGCTCAAGGCCTGGGCTCCACTCTTTTCTCCTTTATTCACTGAAGTGTAGAGACAAATTTGGTCCTCTACAAATATTTAGAAAATTTATTGTTGTACACACACACATACACACACACTTTTTTCCTTTTCATTTTTTTTCTTTTCAACATGTACAGACTCTTTTGGGGGTGTATATCAGTTCAAAAGAAAGAATAGTGCACATAGGTTTTCTGCCATCCATAAAAACAAGTGAAATCTACTTCTGCAGCTTCTTCTATTTTCCAACTGTCAGGCTTCAAAGCAACCAGGAGACACCTCTGTCACCTCAGCCTGGGGAAAGCTTCACCCCAAACCGCTGTGATTCAAGGCTCTCTGGATGACTGCTCTGACCCTCAGGTAGTGCTTTTGTGTGATGCCAGTGGGGTTAGCACCAATCTCCTGAAGGTCTGCCTCCTATGATCCGATACTTCGTGAGTAAATCGCTTTTAACAGCAGCATGACACCATATAAAGTTTATGTAGAATGGACATAAATTTGAGTCTGGAAGGAGTAGTTTCCTGCAGTGACAGGCAGCAAGGCTGGTGTGTTTTAACACTCACTCACCCCTTTATCAGATTGCAAATTATGTTAGCTAGAGGCCTTAGTAGCATAACAGAACACAGAATGAGGGTCTGCAGAGGGTCCACCAGACTAACACTGGCACAAGCATCCACATCCAAACTCAAGGCTTTTTATATTATGAGGTTTGCTTGGTGCAGGAAATCGATTACACTAAAGCGACAACCTCTAACTCCAAACAGACACCTTTCTGTAGGTTATGAGGAACTCCAGGGAAACCAAAGAATTAGAAGGATGTGAGTGAGGGAGGCAACAGTCTAATTCTCTGGCATGTGATTACATTAGAATTCTGATCTGGGACAAAGAATCTCCAAAAGAACTCACCGAACCAAGCATTGAAATACATACCAGCCCTCCATATTTGCTGCAGGATCCACGTTTTCAGCTTTGTCTTTGATTCCACAGGGTTGCACGGGTTGACATTTGTGAACGCAAGGTACCCTGGAGTCTACAGAGCTGAGAATTTTTCACACACCTAAGCTCCAAACCGCATAAGCCCTGACAGACTGGCTTATGAGAACTACTAGTCTGCCCAAGATGCTACAGATCATTGTTGTTCAAAAAAAGTGAATTTTGGACTTGGAAAGACAAAGAGAAGGCCAAGGGAGTGAGGCAGATGTTGGAGGAAGGGAGTGTCATCCTCAAAAAAACGTGAAGACTGGGTTAGACCTAGGACATCCCCAATGTCAGCTCAGTAGAAGCAGCTTTGCAGATCTGGAACCAGATAGGGCTACAGAGGAAGCCAAGTGCCACTGTGGGCTGCAAACTCTGCTTTGGTGAAGAACTGGAACACTAATACAGACACAGTTCCTTCAAGCCCAAGAAAGAATGGGGAGAGAGGAGGCAAAGTACTTCAAGGAGGGATTTATGATGGAGAAACTGAGCCTGCACTAGAGGAAGTGTCACTGTATGGAGATTTGGAGAGGAGGTTCTGGCTCGGGGCAGTCTGTACTCAGTTCCTGGCTCCCCCCCACTTATTAGTGTGTGACCTTAGGCAAGTCATTTAGCCACCTTGTTCTCTCAACTATGAAATGAGATAACAGCCTTACTATGTGTAAGATATTTAGAACACAGCATGGTATATCAGGGGTTAATTATTGTCTAAGCACTTGTAGAGGAAGAAAAGGAGACAGAAATCTCCCTTGAGGCCACCTTATGATTCACGAACATGGAAACTATCGTCAGACACAGAGGCCTGGGAACTTTAAAATCAATGCCGAATCAATATACCCTCAAATTCTTCCCTTTTGTTTAGGCAGTGTGGGGTGGTAGAAAGACCTCTGGGTGGGGAAGTCAAGGGAGGAATTCCATCTCAGCCATGTCACAGGAGTCATAGGCCATCTACCCAATCAGCCTGTCTTTCATTTATTTATTGATGCCTACAGCAGCTGAATGGGGCCTTGCAGTCAATCTAGTCCATATTAGTAGTGTTGACAATGCTACCATCAGCATTTACTGAAAGCTTCCTGTGTCAGACACTGTTCTTAGTGCTTCATGTAAATTGTTTCCGATATGAGATAGTTACTACTTTCATACCTATTTTAGAGATGGGAAAACTGAGGAAGAGAAGTTAAAGGATGTATCTTATATACATTATCTCATTATCAAATGAATTTATGTGACGTAGGTATTATCTCTATTTACAGATGAGAAACTGAGGCTCAGAGAAGTTAAATATTCCATCTGCCTGCCCCACAAAAGAGAGCAGACTTAAATTTAAGTCATTAAAAAAATCTCTTTTACATGATCAGTCTTTCTCAATTATGTTATTTTTATTGAGGAATGACTGACATTCAGTAATGTGCACTAGTCTTAAGTGTACAGCTTAGTAAATTTTTACTTTGCTGTATACCAGTGTAACCAACAACCCGATCAAGATTTAAAACATTTCCTTCACTACAGAAACTTGCTCTCTGCCCTCCCCCAGTTAACATTCCCCAACTCCAAGATAATCGCTAGGCTAATTTCTATAACCATTGATGAGTTCAGTTTGTTTCTAAACTTTATACAAATAGAATCATACAGAATATACTCTTTTGCGTCTGGGTTCCTTTCACTCAATATTATAATTTTAAGGTTTTATCCATGTATCAATAGTTTGTTCTTTTTTTTTATTGCTATGTAGTGTATTCCACTGAATGAATTTATCCCCAATTTACATATCTGTTCTGTTGATCAACATTTAGATTGTTTCCAGTTTTTGGCTATTATGAATTAAGTTGCTTGCTATGAATATTCATGTACAAGTCTTTTTTAGGCATATGCACTGATTTCTCTTGTATATATACCTAAGAGTGGAATTGCTGAAATATAGAGTGGAGGCATACACTTAATTTTACTGCCAGTTTTCCAAAATGGTGAAAAGAATTAACACTTACCAGCAATGAATGGTCTTTCAGCTGCTCCACATCCAATACTGGTTTGTCAGTCCTTCTGCTGTTAGTTGTTCAGTGCTGTACCACTGTAATTTTAATTTGCATTTCCTTGATGAGTAATGTTGTTGAGTACCTTTTCCTATGCTTCTTGGCCATCTGGATATCTTTTATAAAGGGCCTGTTCAAGTCTTTTGCCTATTTTTAAATTTATTATCTTTTCCTTATAGATTTGTAGTTCTTTATATATTCTGACTATGAGTAGTTTGTAAGAAATATATATTGCAACAATATATTGCACAGACTTCTCAAAGTCTGTGATTTGCCTATTCATTTGCTTAGTGGCAGTTTTGATGAATACAAGTTCTTATTTTTAATAAGATTCTGGTTTTGTGCTTTACTTAATAGTTGAAAAATCTCTTCCTACTCTACGGTCATAAAGATATCCTATTCCATTTTTCTCTAGAGGCCTACTGTTTTACCTTTTATATTTAATAATACGATCTACCCTCAAATTAATTTTTATATATGGTATAAGTGTGAAAGTTCATTTTTTCCCAAAGTTCATTCGCATGAATTTGCAAATGATTTGGCACCATTATATTGAAAAGACCATTCTTTTCATGTTAGATTGCAATGGTGCCTTTGTGGCAAATCAAATGACTATATATGTGTGGGTCTATTTCTGGAGTTTCTATTCTGTTCCATTGGTCTATTGTTTATCCTTGCCCCAATATCCCTCTATTTTATAGTTTTATAATAAAACCTTCAAATCTGGTAGTATAAATCCTTCAACTTCGTTATTCTTAGTCAAGCTCATGTTGGCAATTCTAAGACCTTTTATTTCCTTATAAATTTAGAATTTTGTTGTCAATTTCCACAAAAGTTTCTCTTAAGATTTTGATTGGGATAGCCTTGACTCTACAGATCAGTGTAGAGAGAACTGACTTCTTTATAGTATTAAGTTTTTTAATCCATGAAGATGGACTATCTCTCCTTGATTTAGTTTGAGTAATATTAATTTGATTAAAACTTTAGTATTTTCAAATGATTAAGAATGGAGTTACCATACAATCTAGTAATTCATTTCTAGGTATATACCTAAGAGAACTGAAAACATATGTCCATAGAAAAATTTGTATATAAATATTCATAGTAGCATTATTCACAATAGGCAAAAAGTAGAAATAATTCAAATGTTCATCAGTTGATGAACACATAAATAAAATGTGGTATACCCGTACAATGAGATATTATTTGGCAATGAAAAAAAAAATGGAAAAGAAGTGCAAATAAATGCTACAACATGGATGAAACTTGAAAACATCATGTTAAGTGAAAGAAGCCAGTCACAAATGACCATATCAGTATGATTTCATTTAAATGAAATGTCCAGAATAGGCTAATCTATAGAGACGGAAAGTAGATTAGTGGATGCCTTCAGCTAAGGGAATGGAAAAGGAATGGGGGAGTGATGGCTAAGGGGTGTGGAGTTTATTTTGGGATAATAAAAATATTTTAAAATTGATTGTGGTGATGGTTATACAACCCTGTTAATATATAAAAAGCCATTAAATGTACACTTTATTTATTTTTCAATTATAGTTGACATACATGATTATATTAATTTCAGATGTACAACATAGTGATTAGACATTTATATAACTTAAAAAGTGATCACCCTAATAAGTCTAGTACCCACTGGATACCGTACATAGTTATTATAATATTATTGACTATATTCCCTATACTGTGCTTTATATCCTCATGATTATTTTTATAACTGCCAGTTTGCAAACTGTATACTTTAAATGAGTTAGTTGTATGGTATGTGAATTATATCTTAATAAAGCTGTTTAAAAATGTTTTAAATTATTTTGTCCCTATCTATTGTTATGGGTTTAGTCAAATTCTAATACATTATGTTTTGACACATTATAGTCACATTCTGAGGTACTAGGGATTAGGGCTTCGACATGAATTTTGTAAACATGTCATCAAAAAGAAAAAAATTATGTGTTTAAAAATGTACATTTCTGGGTCTTGTCCTAGGATCAGAAGAATCCAGGAATCTGCATTTAACTAAAATTTCAGACTTCATTTCTCTCAGTTGCCTGAGTCAGCAGTGAGCTCCCAAGGAGGTAGTTAAGAGCTGATTATTTGACTAGCCAGGGTCAAAAACAAACTGTAGGATATCCCCTGTGAGCAGGAGGCGAAGGACAACTTTGTCCTGTGGGTTTTCAGTTTGAAAGAAGTCAGATAGGGAATGGAAGCTCTAGAGTCCTTAGGCTTCTGGAGAAAGTTGCTAGAATCCCCTCTATTTGGCAGTGCTTCTCCATTCCACCCTGATCCCATCTCCACCTCTGGAGAAGCACATCTGAATCTTTGGAGGGTAAGGAGAAGTACTTGAGAGAGTTACATTTATCAAAAGAGTGAGGTAGGGCGTTCCTCCCACATAGCCAGCCCAAGGAAAGGACATTGGAGGAAAAGGACATTGGAGGCCATTCCACAAGGGGACAGTCTCATGATAAAAAGAATAAGGTAGGGGGCAAGAATAAAGTCAATGAGAGTTTTCAATGTATTTTTGACAAGTTCCATCTATAAAACTAGGAGCTTGCCCTGAAAAGCGGTCCCTTGTGCCCTATAGTCTGTGATCTTCTGGGACTCTCAGCTGGAGGTCTTGAAGGTCAGGTTCATCAAATCCAATAGTGCG
Source organism: Macroglossus sobrinus (assembly GCA_004027375.1). Classification (NCBI taxonomy): domain Eukaryota; kingdom Metazoa; phylum Chordata; class Mammalia; order Chiroptera; family Pteropodidae; genus Macroglossus; species Macroglossus sobrinus. The sequence continues at coordinate 850,300 of PVKZ01000001.1, read as the reverse complement.
GCACCTCCTTGAAGTGCTGGTATTGAGATCCAGGATGAAGCTCTGCCTCGTAACTTCATATCAGCTGGGAGAAGAGATGCAAGCTGGGCATGTCACTCTTGTGGAAGTCTGGTTATCCTGTCCTCATAATTCCAGTTCAACTTCATGGCTGTTCCCAGGAGACTGACCACAGGTTACAGATTTATTTTTTCAGGGGTTGAGTCAGGCGAAGCCTCCCCAGCCTGGCCTGGTTGGCTTTTCTGACAGCTAAAGGCCACATGGCTGATATTGCCCTGTGCCCTGCCCAGAGGGGAGTACCCCATAGCTGTGCCCTGGGAGCTTTGGTCACCAGCCCTTATGGTTCCTTCCTTACCAGCAGGAGCAGACCACAGGTGCCAGGGCTGCCCAGGTTAGCATTGAGGGTGAGAGCCTTCCATGACTATGCCACTGGGGCTGAGGCAAGTGGTACTTAAAAGGAACCCAAAGAAATATGTCATGCCATATGTTTGTTCTGCTGTATGTTTCTAGTGGGAAGAAGGTGAGAGGAGAAAAGGGCCTATATACTCAGTGACACATTCCTAGGCCTCCTGCCTGAGGAAGTCTCATTCAGCAAGTCTGGAAAGGGGCCCAGAAACCTGAATTTTTGAAGATTCTCTTAGATCCTACATAGGCAGGTTTGGAAACTGTGGTTTTAGGTTACCACAGTAGGGATTTGTTCAGAGAGCATGGGACAGATCAGAGGGCAGTGTGAGAAAGTAGGCTTTGTGTGTTGGGAGGCTCCCTCCCTTCCTGAACTCAGGAGCAAGGGCCTGGCTCACCCCATGACCTAAAACCCCAAACCAAGCCTCCTTGTCCAGGGGGAGACTGGGGTGTTCATATGTAGAGTGGTTCAGGCTAGAAGTGTGCCAGGAAGAGCAAGCCCAGGGTCGAGCCCCAGGTGGAGGGTCCAGGAGGAGACTCCAGGTCCACAGTTTCAGTTTAAGATTCTGATCGTGAAACTCGTACATGTTTACAAAATGCGGCTATTATTTCAAGCACCGTCTGTGCGAGCAGCTGCTTACTATTCTCAACAGGGTCCATAGGATCTTGAACCCAAGTGGACATGTGTCCACATGCAACACAGCCACACCCTCTCCTGATACATTTGAAGCTGGGTGTGCCCGGAGCTCCAATGAAGGGCCCGGCTCTGCAGGTTCCATGTCTACAAGGGGAGATTCTTCTAAGTCTGGCCTTCCGGATTTACTAGCCAGTTCCAGCAATATGTGTGGGTGCTTTAATTGTAGACAAGAGCAATCCTAACACTGTAAAGAGGCGACAGACTTTCTGCCAGGCTAAAAGTTTTTAAAACTTTTATATTACATTACCAAATCCAGTGTTATGGTTCCAATCAAATGGGGAAATAAAATGTCTACAATTTGTTTGGGTCTCTAAGACTCAGAACTCCTGGCCAAAGATGTGCTCTTTGATCTTCATTCATTTAATCTGAAGTATTCTCTAAATGCATTTCCATTTTGACAAACAATGCCCTATATTGGCATGAAACTCTTTATTGAAGCAACTTAGATCATATTTTAGAATACCAACTGTTGGATTAAATTCGGTGTCATATCCGAGTGCCTAATGCATGCCAAGTTCTTATTCTCAGTGAACATAGAGGTAAGGAGGAAATCTCAGGGAGTGGTGTGCAATGAACGGCATGGAGAGACTAGAAGCCAAGTACAGGCTGTTCTTACGAGGAAGCCATCGCTTATGATTTCGAGATCAGAGAGATCAGAGAGGGCTTCATGAGGGAAGAGATGCTTGGTTTTGGACTCAAAGAATAAATAGGCTGTTAAGAAGAGGAGAGAGGGCAAAAGAACATTCTAGACCATGGGAAAAGACTGGAGAAGTGCAGAGCAGTAAGACTACACCTGACTACAATTCGGTGTAGTCAGGATCTTGGGTGGGAGCAATGGTCGAGGTGAAGGGAGAGATGAGGCTGGCAAAACAGTGAAGTTGGACTGTAGGGGCCTAAACTCCCTTGAATTAGCTCAAGTGACAAGGTGGTGTATTGCAAGGGCTCAAGAAATCTCATAGAAATGGTGATCAGAAAGTAGAGTTCGACCTCCAGATATGGAAGCTCCGACAGCTGTAGTTCTCAGCTCTAACTCTCTCCCTGGAGGCCCATGATCTCCAGCCACTGCTTCCCTCTGCAGACTGTGTCCTCTCTTTCCCCATGGAGCCAACTCTGGCCCTGATTCAACCTACCCTGTAGGCCAAGGGTTCATCACTACAGCCTCTTCATTCTTGATTCCAACCCACAGAAGACAATTCTATTAGCTAGTGGACAGTCAGTGGACTGGTTTCTTCTGATCAATCATCTGCCTCTGGGATCAGTAGTTGTTCCAGTGAGGGAAAAGTCACATCGTAAAAACATGGCCTTCAACAGAGAGTGTAGTGTATGTGGGGGAATTTAAAAAAGGGGTGTAGGTTGGGCAGGCCCTCCAATCATGTCTTCTTCCATTAGTGGGGGTCAGTGGGAACCATCACATGTTTTGAGGAGAACAGTACAATCAAAGCTGTGGTTTTCAGGTTACTCTCCACCTGTGTAGGATAGACTGAAGATGAAGAGGAAGTTGCCCACACAGATCAAATGTCTACTATGTACCAGGCACTGTGCTAAATGATGTATACATATGACTTTATTTAGTTTTCACAAGAGCTTATTTTATTTATGAGGAAACTGAGGCCAAGAAGCTTGGCAGTATGAAGTAACTTGCCCAAATTCACATGTGAGTAAGTGATGCAATTGTCATTTGAACCTGAAATTGGTCCAGACTTAAAATCTATCACCTTAAGGAGGAAATCAGCTAGGACAGCCTCTGTGGGTGTCTATCAGTGCCTTATGTGTTACAAGTGCACACTGAATCTGTCATCTCCTGATTGTTTTCTGTGCCTCTTCCTAGGTCTTATATCTTGTTAATGCTGTCACAATCTACCCAGTCACCCAAGCCCAAATCTCTCTAAATCTCAGTTTCCTTCTCTGTGAAAAAAAGACAGTAACAATATGTCTCAAAGGTTGTTGTGAGACTTAAATGATATGATTCTCATGAAGTGCTCAGAATCGAGCTTGGAGCTTGGCGTGTGGTGTATGCGGAGCTGACAGACTGGCTGTGGAAGACAACAGGAGTTGGAGTTTTATTTGTCTAATGAAGGAGCTGGCAAACTTTTTCTGTAAAAAGCCAGGTAGTAAATATTTTCAGCTCTGTGGTTTACATAGTCTCTTTTGCAACTATCTAAATTTACCATTGCAGGGAAAAACCAGCCATAGACAAGACATAAATGAATGGGCACAGCTGTATTCCAAGAAAGCTTTTGTACAAAAACAGGTAGGGGGCCAATTTGGCCCTTGGACTATAGTTTGCTGTTTCCTGGTCTTTATCCTAGCTCCTGCCTTGAGGGTGAGGCCATGACTGTTTAGTTAATAGATTTTTTTTCCAGGATCTAACATGGTGCACAGTACATATTAGGTACTCTAAAATACTTGTTAAAGGGATGATTAAATGAGAAAAAGCAAGCAAGTAAGGAAGAACAAAAGAATGGCTGAGAAGGCACAGAACTTTGGGGATCAACTGGCTATCAGTTGCAAGGTTCAATGTAAAAAATTAAAACCGTGCTAGAGGTTTTAAGCAAAAGAGGATTTAATACGGGGAATTACAAACTTGTTGGAAGGGCATGAAGAGAGAGCTCTACATTGGACCTTGAGAATGACTCTCAGAATGCGGCAGAACTGATTTACCAGGAGAGCTGCCTCCTCAGCCACAACCAGGAAGGTGGAACTCAAGAAGCTGCCCCTGGAGTTGTTGACTTCAAGAACACCATAGCTGCAATACAACAGTCAGAAAAGGGTCAGAAAGCCAGGAACAGCATGCCATTGCTGACACCATCACATCTGCCAACATGCTGGGATGTGGAGCCAAGCAACTGCCTTCCCCACAACTGACTCTTGATACCCAGGAAGCTGGAGATTGGACATCAGTGTCTCCATGAACGTGTTTTCCTACAGAAAACAGCCAAAACCTGCAGGAAATTGGCTTCGGTCTTACTTTTGCCTTTCCAAATTTGTGCAAGTATGTCCAATCGGTATAGCCTAATTGACACTCATGATCCTAATGGTAAGTGATTCTGGGAAATGTAGTTTTTAGTTTTCTTGACTCTGCAGCACCAGGAGGCATCTGATGTGGGAATGGATTCATACTACATTTAGCCCAACCTGTACATTCTGGTAACCTATTGCTGCAAAATAAATCCTAGTGGCTTAAAACCACAGTCGTTTATTTGGCTCAGAAATTTTAAATTTGGGCAGGGCTAGGAGCAGGTAGCTTGTGTCTACTCCATAAGGAGTCCGGGGTGGTTGAACTAGTGGTGTAACATGGGCTCCGCCATGTGAGCAAGCCCACCCGGCCACCTGGGAGCCCAAGTGGAAAAGAACCAAAGTCCTTGCCAATATCACCAAGAGCCCTAGCTGAGCTCCTCCTGGGCAGCAGCCAGCATCAACTATCAGCCATGTGTGTGAGACATTGTGCAAGCAGTTCCTCCAGCCACATCTGAGCTGCCTCAGCTGATGTTGTGTGGAGCAGAGATGTCTCTGATGAGTCTTGCCCAAATTGGAGACTTGTGAATAAAATAAATGACTGTTTCTATTTCTGCCACTAAGTTTTGAGGTGGTTTGTCTTGCAGCAAGAGATCACCAGAACATGTAGGTTGTACTGAATGCAAAGGAGGGAGGGGACCAGATGGGACAATCAACAAGCAATGAAGCTGCCAATTCCAAGGGTGGATAATATCTGACCTAAATATAGGCCAAGTTCACCACCTCCTTGAACCTCCAACATTCGAACTTAGCAGCTTTCTAACTCTGGTCTTTCCTGAAAACCCACCCAATGTGGTTTAGACTATATCCGCCCAGCCAGCAGGCCAAATCTTGGGCTGAATAAAAAGCTTTTTACTCTAATCAGTACTGCTGCCTGTGGGCTCTTCATCTCTTCCAGAAACTGCCCACTGGCAATTTCTGACCACGGCTGAAAGATTTTAATTTTGAAATTGCAATCTGTCATAAAAAGTCAAGGCTGATGTACTGTGGCTCTGAAGCTTTTACACAGGCTCCGGGATAGCTCAGGTGATTTAAGGAACGCCACATTCCGTTGTGCCATTTGTGTACCACACAAGTCTAGAGGGCCCCATTCACCTCATCTCTTGGCATATTTATTACAATAATTTTCTGGTGATGACTACAAAGTTTCTTGAGGTGGGGTACTTTTTTCTAATTTGCAAAAAGGCAATTTATAGCTAGTTGCAGGGGCGGGGGTTGGTGGGAGTGAAGGAAGGAGTCGGGAGAAGTATTAGGAATAGGGAAGGCTCCTTTGCCCAACCAAAATCGGCACCCAAGAGATAAGTAGTGTTGAGATTTGGGGGTTCAAGTTTCAGTCTCTTGGGGCCATCAGGGTTATAGAGAAAAGCAGGATAGGCCAACAAGGAGGAGCAGACAAAACCAGCCCCAGATCTGCCCCGAGAGGTCCAAATCTGAGGCTTGACTTTAATAAGTAAACAATGGTCCTTTGTGGGGAGATGGGGATGAAGAGAATGAGTGAATATCTAAATAAGAATTCTGTGGTTCTAGTGGGGGTGGGGCGCAGGGGTGAGGAGAAAAGGAAAATAAACAGTGATTGACGTGGGAGTGCACTGCTGAAGTCAATGGTCTCTGAGACACCTATGGAATTCCACCCCACCTCTGACCTCTCTGGTTCTAAAACACCTACATTAGTCATGAACAAATATAATAATTCATAGCAATAGCACGGCTTCTTAATGTCGAAGTGGATTACATGATGCCTTTTTTATTTTGGATGTTGTAGATTATAAAATTTTTATAGTGGGAACAGTGTTCTCCATTTTGCATTTGATTCTCAAACAGAATCCCAGCAAGCATAGCTTTTTGTTTTATCTGTGTATTTTCTAAGGTCTCCTTTGGCTGCATGCATGTTGCTTTTGTTCTTGGCTTACTGCTTTAAGTATAGCTTTGCCATGTTTCCATTTTCTCTACAATTCAAAATCAAGTACTTATTTGAATTAGAGCAGAGAAATATTGACTAGAATGAAGCATTGCTTTCCCCCCTCTCAACATGGTGAGGTCATGGTTAGTGATAGCATTGACAGTGACAAATGCCTTTCACTTTGAGATCTCCAGGAACCCACAAACAAATATTTTCCAAAATTTGAAGGTGACTGGAGTGGGTGAAGTGGCTCACAGAGGATTGTCTGATTATAGACTGATTCCTTTTCCCCTTCCCAATTATCTCACATATTATGCTATGGTGAACAGTACTGGAGCTGTTCATATTTTAAATCAAACTAAAGTCCACTGAAGAAGGAAAATTATTCATTTTACATAAATGATGTGGGCAAATTATTATTCAGTTTTTAACTGGGTTTTCCCATCACTTTGCTGTGCACAATCTAATATGGTTAATTTACCAGAAAGCATTGTTATTCATTCTTTAACTCTCCAGGCAACTGCTGCCACTTGCTCACCATTTTCTTGCTGCTTTCTGGGAATTGACAGACCTTCTGGCTCCATTTAGGGTAGTCTGGGTTCCCAAGTGACCTTCCAGAGGCCCCGCCTCGCTCCTGGTATCTTCCAGGGCTCACTCCTTGAGAGGAGTCTAAAAATGAAAGAATTCACATACTTGGAAGTAGTTCATAAGTGGCTTCACATGGATCCTTTGTAAACACACAGAAAAAAAAAAAGATTAAAATCTCTTGCTATTTAGTAATATTTCCCTATAGTATTACATGTACGTGTTTCATTAAAAAACACTATCTGATTATATCCATTTCATTCTCTCTTGCTTCCAATTAGCTACTTTTGATTATTACATAGGAAGCACTTGATAATTAACCAAAGGAAAAAATTCTAAACAAAGCAACCAGAACACTTCACAAATGCCAGTATATACCTTTTTTCATGAGTTTACACACTGCATGATGATTGAAGCAAAATAGCCTAGTATTTGGAAGGAGAGAAATGACAATGGGTTCATAAATGGGAGAAAACCCCCTACTAATCATTTTTAACAGAGTTAGTGAGAAGTTATTATAAGACTCCTTCCCAACAATTCTTTTATTCTCATATTCAGTATTTCAAACTACATTCCAGCTGGGACACTGGAGCCAATAATCTGCTTAAAACCTTACTCTCTGTCCTTTTATGGTATTATCTACCCTTCAGTTAATATTCCACTAATCAGAATAAATGATGTACCTGTATACTTTGTGTGTGTGTGTGCGTGCATGAGAGAGAGAGAGAGAGAGAGAGAGAGAGAGAGAGAGAGATTTGTAGACATAGTGGTTTTGGTTTTCTTCATTTAGATGCATTTTCTGAGCACCTTCTCTATTTAAAGCATGGGCCAGCCCCTAATGGGGGTTGGATAGTAGAAGGAAACACATCCCAAGGCAAAAAACACTAGGCCTACCATTAAGCAGTACATAATCTACTTGTCCTTTAAGACTGAGTTTAGGCATCACCTTTTCTAGGAAGCCTCCCCTGCACTTCCCATTCTGAACTGGATGGCACTCTTTTGCTGCCACCTGTGCTTCCTTCCACATAGCAGAAAACTTGCCGCAAACATCTCTATGAGTCTCCATCCTCAATGGACTGGTAATATTGATTGTCTCTTTGATTTTCTAGTGCTAAGCACAGGGTCTGGCCCTTAATGAGTATTCAATAAATGTTTAAAGTATGAATGAATATCCTTATACATGTCCACAGTCATATCCACTGTCATTCCACTGCCTCAAACAGCCTTGGCAAAGGACTCCTCTCATCTCAGTTCTGGTTTCTTCCTTCTTGTCCACCATCTCCATCATGTCTACTCCTGTTTGCTGCCATCTTGGACAAACAGGCTGACCTGACCAGACATGCACTTTCAGCTCTGGACAGTTTTCCTCTTTCCATCATCAAACCTTCTTGTCTTCTGTCCCATCAGTCAGGGGGCATTTCTTTGCTGGGAATGAGATAAGAGAATTCATATTAATAGGAGTTAACGTTATCATTTTCAACTACAGTATTTTCACATTTGTGGTAATATTGCATGGATATCTTCATGCTGTGCTTCTCTAGCAGGGCACAGGAAGAGCCTGGTCCTGCAGAGGTGTGCAGGGGTACTACAAGCCATAGGCTGGTTAAAAATGCACAACCTGGAGGTCTGGAAAAATAATTTTATATAAAGACAAATTATATAATAATTTCCAGAGTAGAATATCAAGTTTTCATAAAGTTACAGTTAGAATGAGACCTTGAAGGCTCCAGGTCTGAGAGGGTACAAGTTTATTTCCGTTGGGAAAAGCATGGGAAATACTAACAGTGTTCTCTTCATGCTATAGGCTGGATCAATCATGTGATGAAGACTGGTGACCACACATTCACGACAGTCAGGGCTAGTGCTTCGGGCAGCTTGTAGCAAAGCCAGGTGTGCTCAGCAAGTTTTTTAGGTAAGCGTATCATTTGCAGGTCAACCAGGTCGATCTCACTGGGCAGCATCCTCCACCTAGCCATCTGTCCATTGAACACCTACCATCAGCTCATCACTGCGCTAGGTGCAGGAAGGATATGTGAACAAGTCAGGAGGTTTGTTCTCAGAGAGCTCATAGTCTGGCAGGAAAAATGGTGAAAAGAAGAGCTGTAGTATTAAACAAATTATTAAAAGACTATTATTATTAGTAGTAAGTATTTTGGAAAGGAGCATAATTTTCTGGCTGTTGGGAGAGCAGTTGTTTGTCACCAATCACATTCTCCTTAGAAGAGTCCTTGCCACATTGGAAAACCACTTATTTTTATTTTCAGTCCTCAGAATTAATGTTTAGAATAAAGGTACATTTTCCCCACCAGCCATGGGATTTTGAATATTTTGCTTGTTCAGAAAGAATGAGGTACAACTTAGAAATTTATTATAAAAATTTTCTGAGAATACAGGTATATATAAATTATAAAGGTCCATTTGATATTTCAAAGATATTAAAGATACTAATTTTTCATTATTTTCTTCTCTGTAGTCATAATCTACTTTGGGGAATTAAATAAACACGTTACTGGTATCTGCTTTAGTAAATCTGTACCCCATAATATAATTTTTAGAATAAAAATTTGTTTGAACTTCCTTCCCCCCAAATTATTTCCTCCCTCCCTCTCCTGTCTTTCTTTCTTTCCTCCTCCGTTCCCTCCCTTCTTTTCTTCCTTCTAGAATATATGTTGAACAGTCTAATTGAATTCCAATAGTATAATATATAGTGGGAAGAAAACCAACAAAATTCATCAACATTTATTAAAATATCTTTCAGGAACAAATTGAGCAAACATTGTTTTATTTAAATACAACTTATTAGGAAATGCCTATTCTGTCAAATGAGGTTCTCTTGTCCTGAGCCATGACACAAGTATAGATGCCATCCCTCACGCAGCGGGTTTCAGTGTAGTTCTCCTCTGCATACTGCTGAAAACCTTACTTTCTTTCAAGACTCATGAAAAAACCATTCCAATTAATACCGTGTACATTCCCAAAGTCCTGTTGGAAATTTCAGATAAAATTTTGCAGCTCCAGTGCAACTAGAAAAATCCTCTGGTGCCAAGATTTAGCCACAGGAGGATTCTTGTCTTTCTCAAGGCAGATAAATACCCTCTGGCACTTGTCAGGAAATCTTCAGAAGTGTGGTTGTTTTTGAAAAATTATGAATAACTTAAGTTTTCTCACGGAACTGCCTGGTTCTCCATACACCTTTCTTTGCCATGATCAAGGCAGAGCCAAGTGCATTGTTCGCTTGCGTCTACGCCCTGATGCCCTAATATATGGAAGCCCCTGCAGTTAGTGTGGGCTCTCTGGTCCACCCAGCCCCTCAGTGCACCCTGAATGGAGTGGCCTCAGAGGACACCATTAGGAAAGTGTGAGCCCAGTCAGCATGAGTGAACAGAAATCACTGTCACATTTACAATGTCTGAGCTTTGTCAAACTGTCTTCTCTAGTAGGTTTATTATTCGACATTAAGAAAATAAAAAGTTTATTAGGAAGTCTCCCTATGCAGCACAATAATGCTAAATGCCTGCTTTCCTAAGAGCAAGTACTTATTTACTACAAGGTTACCAAGGACAAAAAATATTTCACCATCATTTGCTGCTGAGATACCTTCAAGATACCTTACTTTCTTAACAAGAGAACTTTCTGGTCAGCAAATTTAGCTTCCTTATCGCAACCTTCTACAGTGTGTAAGGGGGAGGCTGGGCCCCTCTGGTGGGGCTGTTTCCTTTGTTTGGACTGATACAGCTCTTGGTAGCATATTAGCTTCTTGGAAGAAAAAACCCGAAACTTCACTGATCTGATTTCTTCATATTTATAGCTATGCTTTTACTATTATTCTGCAACCCCACTCTGAGTGTTTCAGAACTGTCCCAGCATGCTGTATTTTGGGAGAGTGCCTTCCAGTTAACCTAAGTCCTTAGTTTTGCTTCACAGCAGAGAATCCACGATGAACTCAATTGATGAATTAACGGCTATAATTTGAAAAGACTGTTTTTTCTTAGAGAATTTCTGTTTAAAACAGGTCATTACTACTTTCTCAGGTTTTAAAAAATGACCCAGTCAAAAGTATAAACAAAAATCCTCTAGGGAATGTCTGCAAATTATCCAATCTAGTGGGATGTGAAAATTAAAAACAAAGTTATCTTTACAAATATCTAGAATGTGTTAATAACTTATCCAGTAATGTGATAATTGTATGTAATAAGATCTTTGAAATTTTATCAATTTTGAATTGTACTAATTGTATCAAAAGTAATACAATAAAGACTTGGTTAACCAGAAAATCCCTTTGTTTCACTTTTCTTTTTAAATGTTGGAAATTCTAAATACAACGGTTATTTCAGTAAGAAAACTGTCCTCCTTCCATGATTCCACATGACACCAGTGACCTTAAAATCACAGGATCTTAAATCTGTAGGAGTCTTATTCAGCTCCCTCATTTCTACAGATGGGCCTTGAAAACGAGAGATGCCAGGTGGCTGACGTTCAAGGTCTGGACAGTTAGCCAGGCCTGGACAATTAGCCAGGACTACCCACTGCCTCTTCTGCCAGCTTGTTTCCCTGCATAGCAACTTCATTACGGAGCTGGAGGGACCTTGGGAAATGTATATAGTGACTCCAGGACAAGAAAGATGCTCCTTGTAATTGTCTCTGTCTCCTACAGGTGGGACACAGAAAATTCCAGTTAGAGAAAATGTCTGACAAATTAAAATGTTAAGGTAAGCCTAGTCTGGCTTTAGCAGTTCTCTGAATTAATGAGACAATGGCTCAGATTTTCTGGGGGAAAAAACCCAAACCACTCCAGGTGTCCTGAATGTTTCTGTCATTTGGAAATCATTGCACAATGGGTAAATTCACCAGGTGACTCCTTACCACCTGGTGTGGAACAGATATGTCACTACTGGAGTTCCTTGAATGATTTAAACAAATGAACAAAAAAAATTTCAAATGTAAAACGCTCTCTTTTTAATTACTAAATTAAGAAAGTTAAACAATTTAAAAATGTAAAGTCACAGATAAATCATAACAAAAAAGGAATTAAGACTTCAGAGTTCCTACTCAGTATTAAAAACTCAATAGAAATAGGCTTTTAGATTTGTTGTTGTTAAACATGTAATCCAAGGTTGGTACAAACAGCAACTAAAAATGTAATACTTTTTTTTTTTTTTTGTGCATCCCCATGAAATGTAAAGTAGTGCATAGTTATTCCACTGGAGAACTCTTGGACATATAGAAAGTCATTTCATTAGCAGTACAGGACATTTAAAACACTTATTTTACAATGGGAAATGTACAACCCCCACCCTCACCTTCCCTATAAGTTTTAGTCGCATGAGAAAGTTTAGCAGGTTGCCATGACTACAATGCTATGGGTTTTAGAACATTTAAATGTGGTTACAAGATTTATTAAATAAAAAAGTTTGAAACATTTCGGCATTCATATTTTTATACAAGAAGTTTGTGTGTTATCCATCTTCCAGTTCCCCTGGTAGTAATTGGCCATTTGCTTGCTTAAATATGCTCACTTTTAAATTTCAAGAACAAACCGCAGTAAGTCAAAACAAATAATGGAAACAGAACTTGTGAATTCAGTTCGGGAGCTGAAAAGAGTCAAGTCACAGCCATCTACAGGTACAGTCATGAACCAAAAAAGTGCAATCCAAATTTTAAAAAATCATGCTTTGCAAAAGCCGAAAATGAGGCCACTGGTTTTCAGAATAACACCAGTGCTTTTATGTTGATTTTGCAGTAAAATTCTCACTCTGGGTCCTGAAGCTTTGTGGCCCAGGTTGGCCGTGGTTCCATGTTAGCATCCACATGGTGTATGTACAGGGACAAATATATTATATGTATGCATATTTATATAAAAAACAAACAAACAAAAAATAAAACAAAACAAACACCTGTCCTGATTGGTTTTTGTTAAAACATGAAAAAAAATTTTATTGTTTTAGACAAAGAGGCCACTTTTGGAAAATAATACTTTTTTTTTTTTAGTTGAATTGGGTGAAGACAGAGTTAAAATCACATAGGATTTGCATTTTAAAAAAAGGAAAGCACTAGGATTGTTGGCACTGGAATAACTATTTACACTGAACAGAGGTTTGGCCTTTTACATAACATCGATACAATGCATTTTCCAAAGTCTGAGAAATAACAAGGTTCTGTCTCGTATGCTTCACAAAGGTTTGGATTTGGGGACAAGAGTCATTAATGAGGGCCATGGAGGTTCATCAGCTTCAGAGTCACATGCAATCTGATCCCGGACGGTTCTCGCTGCTGCTCTGGGGCAGCTGGCTACAAAATTGAAAGCTAATGGGGAGGGGGTGGAGGCCTCTCGGACAAGGCCTCTCTCTGCTGACCCAGGCCTTACAGGTTTTCGCCAGGTTGGTACTGGGGCTCCGTCGCTGTGAAGTAGTCTTCCAGGAAGCCCTGCAAGTATTCGAAGGTGGGCCGTTCTTCTGGGTCCTTTTTCCAGCAATGGATCATGAGCTCGTGTAGAGAGATGGGGCAGTCCTGCGGACAGGGCATCCTGTAGCCGCGCTCCACCTGCTCCAGCACCTCCCGGTTGTTCATGCCTGCAAAGACAGGGGCGGTGAGAGTGGGCATCTGCTGGCTGCCAGGCCCTGGAACTTCCCTTTCTTCTACTTTGACCTGCAGGTGGTTAAACCATGTTGAGGGCCTGACTTCATCCAGGGTGGAACCTGGGCTTTACTGGGACACCACACCCCTCAGCAATAAAAAAAAAATGCACTACCGATACACGCAAAAACCTAGATGATGAATCTCAACAGCTTTATAAGTGAAAGGAGCCAGACACAGAAGGTAACATACTATATGGTTTCACTCATAAGAAATTCTACAAAAGGCAAAACTACAGTAATGGAAAGCAGATCAATGGTTGACAGGGAGAGGCATGATGGAAATGTTCTCTATTAGGGGTCAGCAAACTAGTCCTGTACAGGCCAGATAGTCAATATTTTAGGCTCTGTGGGCTGTATATGATCTTTGTCACATATTCTTCTTCTTCTTCTTTTTTTTTTTACCCTTAAAGGGGTTAAAAAGTGTACAAAACAAAAACTGTGGAGCAGCATTTGGTCTACATTTATCCTATATCCTGTATGTGGTGGTTTGAATGCCTACGTTTGTCAAAAATCATTGTATTCTTAAACTCGTTGAATTTTCTTGTATGCAACTTACACTTCAATTAAAATGACAAAGAAATAAGAATGAAGCACACACACAAAAAATACACTGTTACTTGTTAATAGCATCTATAAACTCCATTTACGAACTTCATAAATTAGTTTCCTCCTGCCTGGGCAAGCTCTTGGTGCCCAGCCATCTGAGATCTGCCATCATGCCACCATGGTTGGGCACTGTCTGGCCCAGTGACCTGGAGATGCCCTGAGGTTTGGTGACTTTGATGGGAAGACAGGGGGTCTCCAGGCTTGTGTTTACTGAAGACCTCGGATAGGCCATCTATCATTGGAGACCTCTGTGACCCTCTGGGGGAGCTGCCTCATGTTGAAACATCAGGCTGCACAGAACTGACAGGAGAAATTTTGAGAAACTGCTAACTCTTTGGAGAATGTAGCCTCCCCACATGCTGGCCTTCTTTACAGAACAGGAAATACCACATTTGGGGTTAGGCGAATATCCCGACCCCTTTCCCAATCACCACCAGGCACTATTCTCGTTTTCCTTCCCTTTTGTGCTATATCATATCGTCACTGCCTGCCAAGCCCTTGTATGTTTTGGCTGTTCCTTGACCCTGTGCCTGTAATCTGGAATCCTCCCCATCTGCTGACCTGGTTACTTTACAAAAGCAGGAACCTAATTTTAAGCCATATAGAAACCTAGATCTCTTTCCCTATCTTTCAGCAGCATAGCCAGCAGGATGCAGCATATGCATGCAGAGACTCTCTTTAATTCTGGAGGAGCTGGCAACCTCAGCTAGAACCCTATGAGCCTGTCCATTGGAGCTGGGCCCAGAGCATGATCTGGCACCCTAGGTAGGAGATACACAGACTTCGGGATCTGGTGCCAGTTCTCTTTGTTTTATTGTTGCTTTTGGAACTGGGTTTATCTTGGCTCCTGAGGTTGTGGACCTTGGCCCTGTCAGTCCCATGCTTGTTTGAATCCTTTTAGGATGCTTTCTTTTTCTCCACCACTATAATTTCTTGAGGTTTTAAAATCCATATATTCCTCCTGCTCTGTTGAAGTAGGCCTTTGATTGAATTATTCTGACACAACCTCACTCACATTTCGGGGTGACCCTTATTTTAGTGAAAGAGGTTTGGTGGACGAGTCTCGGACTCCTGTCTCCATATCATGCCTGATTTTAAAGGTGTCCTCTTTAGTTGGGTGTTGGGTCAGCACTGTGGCTAATTAGCTTAATTAGTTCCAACTGCCGAAAACTCATTTTGAAAACGTAGGAGCTGGAAGCATGGGAAGGAACCTGGAGCTGCCAGAATGCCTTGCAGCGCTCTGGGCAAACAGAATAAGGGATGAGGGCCAGCATTTTCCTGATCCACAATTCACAAATCCAGCAAGCTCTGGAAACCAAAAGAGCTGGTAACTCACTTGGCAGCAAAATTGATCTGACCTGACCTCATTTGGCCATAAAACCTGACCTGGTGTGAGACAACTTGCTCATTTTACTTATTCATATACATTACTGCAGAAGGAAGAATGTATTTGAATATAGTGTTGCCCCAGACCCTCCTAGGGTGTTTTATAATGTATCATTTATGCCAGGGGACCCAATCCCTGGGCCGTGAACTGTACCAGTCCCTGGCCAGTTAGGAACGGGGCCACACAGCAGGAGGTGAGCGGCAGGCCAGCGAGCCAAGCTTCATCTGTATTTGCAGCTGCTCCCCAGTGCTAGCATCACCACCTCAGCTCCACCTCAGATTATCAGGCATTATATTCTTATGGGAGCAGCAGTCCCTGGTGCCAAAAAGGCTGGGGACTGCTGCTCTGTGCAATGTATGAGAAAGTCTGATTCTGGAAGCATATTCCACCCCCAAAGGGTTTGGCTGGGAAGCCCTTATACGAATGACAGCAGCCACCAAACACCAGCCAGCCTTGAAAAGTTAGAAAGAGAGAGCATAATTACGTATCAGGACGGGCATTCTCCAAAGCATTTGCTTTGTATTTTATCAGAGTCCTTGGTTTCATAACATCTCAGAAGCCACATGGCTTAAACCTGCAGAAATCACTGTCCCTGCCCTTGCTAGGAGCCTGCAGGAGCTGGAGAAGAGACAAGCAGAAGGTCTGAACCTCAGAGTGTCTGACAGGTCCTTCTGGAGGTAGTTACAACCTCCTCAGAATACCTTCTAAAGCTTTATTCTGGCACCAAGACTGTCCAAAATGGAACCGCAGAGTTTAATTAATCATTCTCTTATTGCTCTGTGGAGCTTATGGCAGTAAATGTTTCATTTCATTAAAAAAACAAAACAAAACGAAAACTACTCAAATGGAAGGATTTCATGTTTTTTTTTTTTTTTTTTAAACTCTAAATTCAATCTCCACCATTGGAAAGTTTAATTGACCATTTGGGTCAAGTCTATTTTTTCAGTGCTCTGCCCCAGTGTAGGGCACAGCAGATACAGCAACTTGACTGTCAACATGTAGCATCTCCTGAGGCAGCTTGCCTCCAGGCAGTTGAAGCTAGGGGACAGAACTGTAACTTGGCCCACGCTGGACACTCCCGCTGTCATCACATGCATGCTCCTCTTTGTGCTCCACCTCCTTCCCTTTCTCTTCTCATGCCTCCTCTCTGCAGGCCTCTCAAAGCATGGAGAGTGTATGTAACCAATTCCATGCACCAGGCCAAACAGAAACAGACCAATGACAGCTTTGCTAGAAAAGTGGGGTCTAAGACAAAGCACATGGCTGACAGTGACAATCTGAATGGGGCTACCTCGTTTTCAACTCTCCATGAGCCAGAACCCACACAGGCTGACCTGCTGACCTGGTACTTCACAACGGACCTTCGCAACTGTAACTGCATAATCAAGAGGTGCTCACTTAGCAAGGCTTAGGCGAGTTTTTACTTCACAAACAAGAGACAAATTAAGTGGATTGTGTTCATATTTTAAAAAAAAAAAGTATGAGAATACAGCTACAAGAACTCTGAAAAATCACATTTAAGAATTTCTTTTTTAGCCAAAATGGATTTTCTTCTGTATACTACTCTAAAGGTGAGCCTATTTCATTTTTTCTTTTTAAATAGTTTCTTATTTTTGTTACAAAGAGAACTGTTATTTCCCCTCTTTTAGCCACTTTCCCCAAGACATTGCCTTGGTTATACCTGGGAGGTGAAGGACAGGGACTGGGAAGGGGCCCTACAGGAGCCTGAGTGCTAGAGCTATCGGAAAAGTCTTGAGGGACATGGGGATACTAGGAGAGAAGAATCTTTTTGTTGCACTTCCAAGTGAAGACATGGACAGCCTGTGAGGAGGGTGCTTGGAGATTCACCCTATGTCTCCGCTCTCCTTTTCAATGGGGAGAATGCCAGGGGAGAAATAGAAAAGATAGAAACTTTAAAACACGACGTCTGGGCACGTCTTAGGGAAACACTGTCATCAACAGTTTGTGTCTCGGGTTTCCTAGCAGGCTGCAACAGAGGCCACTTCTCAACAAGATGGTGGTCTTCCCCAGCCAGTGGCGTCTGACCGTGGAAAGTGCCATATCCACAAAGTGTGACCGGGTATGTTCCCGGATTCCCACCGTCCACACCAGCCAGCACAGACACACTGCCCAGCTTCACTGTAACACTGCCCTCCTCTGCCCCCACTGGAGCACCTGGCTCTCCTGCCCCCTCGCTGGACTCAGTCAGGAAAATGGGCCGTTTCCAAGGGTTATTCTCACAGGGTACAACACAGTGGTACTCAGATCACACAGAACCTTTGTAGACTGCTGTGCCAGGGTTTACTTTCAAATTCCTCTTCCCTAGATCCTCTATGGGGGCTTCTTGTCACCATGGATTTGAGGCTTTGAAACATGGTCATGATGGCGTTGTTTCCAGTCAGTCTGCCCCAAACACTGCAGCTGAGATTCTTCAGCCAGGTGGGCTGTACTCACTTCCTGCCATTATGACTCTATTATCCTTTCCAAACCATTTTGCTGGCTTCTTCTTGGTTTCCGGATTCAGGTCAAGTTTCCACCTCTCACTTTCCAACCCTTACTATGTCCTGTTGCCAACAACATCTATTTTCATGGGTGTGTATTTTCTTTCCCTTCTCTCCTGTTTTGTTTTCTCTCCCTTTTCTTTCAAACTTCCCTATTACTCTTCTTTGAGCTATATATTAACTCAGTAGATCCTTCCCTCTTTTTCTTTTATATCATTTTAGGGAAGAAAAAAACCCCCTCAATTTCACTGGCAGAGCTACTACTTCTGACTACATCTCTCACTGTGTCCTTTAGCAAGTGACTTGACTTCCTTGGCCTCAGTTTCTCCATTTATCAACAAAATATCTCAACATTCACTGTGCTTTCAGTTGTTGAAAAAAAATGTTTTGTATGAAAGAAGAATGTTTTGCTTTATAGCTTTCTATTTGTGCAGCTTCCTAACATGGATCTCAGAGAGGCCATCTCTGCACAATCAGAAATTTTAACTGGTATCTATTCAAGTCTGCATCTGGACTTGACTGTGGGTTGCAAGAACCTGGATCTTTGTGCCATGTAAATGACTAAGCAGTTTAACAATGAGAATGATGTTCAGGTTATCAGACATCTGATTTACTTTTACAAACTACGCTTTCCATTCAGAGGAATTATACTTTATCGTGCATAAGGTCTTCCATCAGAGGCTCCCCCGGCTTGTTGGCATAAATCCTGTCGAAAGGCCTTTCTATTTATTGTTTCATGAGCAGTGCTGTGCTAGTGCTAAGAGGAGGGAATCAGGGCTAAGGTAAATGTGCTCACACGAGCATGTGCTATTGAAGCATCACATGCTCTCGTAGTCTTATTGGGCAACGAGCAGGATGCTTCGAGTTAGGTTTTGGTATGGGATAAAAGTACAAATTTTGGGTAGATAGATGCTAATCAAAAAGTGCAGATGAAAATAAAGGAGTGACCTTGAGAATATAATGACAAGCTTTGTTTCTCGTTTTTCATCTTACCAGATAACCTCAGGGCAGCTATTTTTATTAAACCCACTGTATTAATAAATACAGAAATGACAGCTACTCAGGTACCATAATACACAAAAGTTATTTAAGGTTGATAATATAGTGTCCCCATAAAAGAGAAGTGAAAAAGACGGTGTGGGTGCCCATGAGGAAGGCCATGGATATGTATGGCTGAGAGCGAGGAGCAGCAGAATGCAGGACTCGGTCACAGGATGCAGGTGTGGGGAGTCCCTCCCTGGCCGTTGACCTCTTCTCTTGCATTCTGCTCAGTACCCTCTCCTCCTCTCACCTGCCACACTTGCCAAGAGAAATCCTGTAGGGAAGGGAACAACATGACTTCTGGGTACTCAAGGCAGAATTCCCTCTCTGAGGGACCACCATGAGCTGAAAGAAAAAGCTCCAGGGGCTGTGGATGGGGGCAGGGAGGACAGGGAGCAAAGCACATCGGGCTAAGATTAGAAGTTCCATCCTACTTCCCATTCTCCCAACTGGATAGTCTTCACCTCTTTCTACCCCCCAAAAAACTGCTCCTGTTGGCATGACGGGCACAGCAGGAACAAGAATGCAGGTGACAATGATGGGCTGAACAGAGAGGAAAATATGTCTATAGTTCAGGGCTCTAAGGCTTCTAAGTGGGACAGAGGGAGGACAAGGGTGGGACTTCTAATTCTTTAAGGAAAGCACGACAGTTTCCCTTATTTCCCTTGCCTCTTCAAGTCGTTATCGAGTGACTAGATGCATTCACAGAAAGTCAGGCAGCTGTCACTTGCTAAAAAGATTTGAAAGTGCTTCAAATGCATTATAAATATTCCTGCTTCGCCAGATCCTGCTTTGCCAGGTCCTGCCAAACTCACAAAGCAAATATTCATTTGAGAGCCAGGGCACAGAATGGCTGGGACCTTTTGCCTAGAATGGTGCTGAAACTCACTACAGGGTCAATTTCCCAAAACAACTTTGAGGACAGAGACTACCTCATGGCTGGGAAAATATATACTATATTTATATGTGAAAATGATGCAATAGAGTTGAAAAGCTTCACAGGCAATGGGCCAAATTTAAAAAATCTTGTTTCAAAAACTTCATAGGCACGACCTTTTTTTCTTCTGTCTCATTCATCCAACCATCCATCCAACCACTCAGACTTGGTCAGAGTCTAATATGGGGCAGTCACTGTGCTGGGTGTTGAAAATACATAAAAAGAGCCCCCTCTCTATCAGAAATGTTCAGAGCTACTGGGAAATACAGACATGTAGACAGAGGCTTCCACAGAGTGTACTGGGTATCATGGAAGCAAGCAGAAGGGACAACGCATTTGGTCTGGACATGGAGAAGGCTAAACAAAGGAGGTAATGTTTGGGCTGGGCTTGGAAGATTCTGAGGCAGGCAGTGAAGCTGAGAAGAGAGACTTGCATGTTTAAGAGACATTTCTTGGTGCAAAGGGTCAGGCAGTAGCAAGAGAGAAAATGTAAGTCAGACCATGTCACTCTCCCACTCAAAGCCCCTCAGTGACTCCTCATGTCACTAAGAGTAAAAACAAAAGTCCTAACAATGACCTAGGAAGCCTGGATCTGCCTATTTTGATCTGCCCAGAGGCATCTCACCTCTCGCTCCCTCTGCTCCAGCCGCACTGCTCCTTACAGCTCTTCAGGGCCTCTATGCTCCAGTTTCCTCTGAGGGAAGGCTTCTACCCACCTCCCGCCCCATACATCCAGCTAGTTTACGCTTTGTTTCCTTCAGGTCTTTACTCAGATATCACCCTCCCAGTGAAGTCTTCCTTGCCCCTCTTTCCTAACACCCTCTATTCCCTTCCTCATTTTATTTTTCTCCCTACCTGTTATCCACCAGGTAACACTGAATATGTTTTGCTTATTTATCTTTGTTTATTGTCTGTCTTTTCCAAGAGGAATAAAAGTTCATGAGGGCAGGACTTTTTGTCCATTGGTTCACTGCTGTACTCCTGTGCCTGAACAGTAACTGGCATATAGTAAGGGCTCAATAAATATTTGTAAAATGACTGAAGGAAAGAGAGTTATTAAGGACTATATAAAACTAAGGCTTCTGGAGACACAGGGAAGCCATGGATGTTTCTAACTAGGAGAGTAAGATGACTGGATCTGTGTTTTCTAGAATAACTGATGTGACAATGATAGAATGGTGGTGGTTAGGGGGAGGTAGGAAGAGACTAGAAGCAGGAAGTCCCATGCAGAGGTCACTGCATGAGAGGATGACATACTGACATGGGGAAGGGGCAGTGGAGGCAACGAAGAAAAGAAGGATTTGAAGGTGAAATGACAGTCTAAAACTCAATTCTGATTTTATGCATTGACCCCAGAAAACTGCTTTTATTTGTGTTTCATTTTTCATTTACAATGATCCATCAAGTATAAAATCAGCCCTAATCTTGATGCAAAGAATGGTTCTGAACCTTGGCTCACAGAAAAGCAAGCCAGGCTTCTATGCTGAGAACGCATTCAGGTTAGGCTGCTACGAGGGAATTTGTAAAATGGAGCTGTTCTTTGTCACACATGTCAAAAGCAACCTTCTTGTCTGGTTGGGTGATGTAACTCCTCCCTGTTAATCTCAGTGTCACATTTCAGTATTTTTCCTTTGGCTTCAAGGCTCTCATTCAATTTCAGTTTGTCCTTCTCCCCTTCTTTTTAATCCATTCATTTTATAAAACCTGCTAACTAACCAACCAATCCAGTGTTTTATTGTTTCCTCATCCCTTTTGCCCTTCATCTGGTCACACCTCACATACTCCATTCTAAGTTCCTTCTCCGATTTTTACCTCTGGACTTTCTTTCATGCTGGGCAAAAATGCCTGGAAAGCTTTATGAAACCCATTTATGAGTGACTGCCTCCTTCCCTCATCTTTCGTTTTTACCTAATAGCCAAAGTAACTGTTCTCTATGTGAAGGAAACAGAAGGCCATTTTTAGGTATGAAAGAACTAAAAAAAAAATGTACTGCCACTGGCTGTTCTTGAAAAAAGAATTACCTGAAAACATACTCTAGCCAACTGAGAAATGACTGCGTTGAAATGTCAGAATGGAAGCCATGATGGACAGGGACTGGAGTACCACCAGCAGTGGATTTAGGGCAGCACAGATTAGCTAACACTGTCACAGCAGCAGACTAAGGAGAGGAAAGTCCTTCCTTCCACAGTTACATCTGGTTGAAGCTTAATGCAATTGTCTGTTCCTTAGGAATTGTTAGCCTTCATTAAGGTGATAATCCCATAATTGGAATCCCTCTGTAAAAGCTTCTCCCTCAAGAAGAGTTTACTGTTAAGACCAATTAAATATGATTATAGCTATGTTAAAAAACAAAAACAAGAAATACCCATGGCTAGGAACATGACTGGGAACAATTTTCTGTGGCTTTCAGTAGGTGAAGAGAAGTGCATGTCACTCCACCGCTGACATAGCTCCCTGGCCACCCTTGTGGACCAGCCAGGCCCCAGGGCCTCTTCAGGCAGGATGGGCTCTGGCCAGCTTTTCCAGGTGTACCTTGAGGCTCTTCACCTCACAGCCCTCCTTCTCAGACTCATTATCCTGTAGCAACTCAAATCTGCACCGCCCTCCCAGGCCTGGGTGCCTTCCCACATGCCTGTCCTTGTCTGGACGCTTTTCATTCTTCTTCAAGCTGAGGAGAAAACCCTACTTGCCTTCTTCTTCATGAAGCTTTTCAGATACAGCCCCTTCTATCTGCCACTCTCACAGAATCAGGGTGGCTATCAAAGCTCCCTGCATATGAGCAGCTGCTCACTGTATATAACTGTGCAAAGTAAAGCAGACTTAGTTTTTATTTCAGACTCCTTTGCCATCTTCACAGGATGCTGAATGAAAGGCTCCTCTCAGTACTTGTTGTTTGTAGATACCTGAATCGTGTGCCCTTGGCCCCATTATCAGAATTCCACAGTGGGTATGGAATATCTTCTAATAATAAACAAGTATTGGAAAAGGCTGACTTCTTCCTGGATTTGATGCATATTTTATGTATCTGCCTATAAGCTCCATGAGTGCAGGGACTAAATTTATTTATTTGCCCACCGTTCTAACCCCAGCACCTAAAACAGCACCCAGCTCCAGGAAGGTTCTAATCAATGTTTGCTGAGAGTATGGACGTTTCATTTGTACTTATTCCCCAGGTAGAGCAAAAGATCATATTTAGTGATGCTGTGCTGAATGAACGAATCCTAGTCTAAGTTGTAAAATGAGGCCATTTTCTCCCATCCAAGTACTAACCAGGCCTGACCCTGCTTAGCTTCCCAGATTAGCCAAGATCGGGCGTGGTCAGGGTGGTATGGCCTAGACAGAGACCATTTTCTTTATGCTAAAACCAAACTTGATAAAAGATTCTGCCTCAGAAGCAGCACCTATCTCCCTTCTCTGAGGCCTCCGCCCACGCCGTCACCCCCACCCTTTTGTCTTGGCTTCTGTGTGAGACCCCAAGAAACAAAAAGTGGCTTTGTATTACTGGAAAGAAAGGCTTTACAGAAACACAAAACAACATTAGCCTTTTCCCCTGTGCAATTACATTTAACATTCTGGGTGATTCTAAACCTGGGGTCAGCGGCGGGGGGGCGGGTGGCTCAGAAGAAATTCAAACAATAAAAAAAGCGGTGCCTTCACATCTGCAATATCCCAAGACCTGAACATTTTCCTCCTTGAGAAGTAACTAAAAAAAAACACTCGTGCCATGCTCCAGGCCCCTCCAAGGCAGCCCTTTCTTCTGAGCAGGTCGGCTATTCCCACTTGTGCAGGCCGAGAGCAGCAGCCGCTGCAGCATCAATAACACTGACTTCCACCCGCCTCTCTAAACGCCAAGGGCTGGTACTTCACAGACGAGGAATTTGTCAATTTTGCCTCTGTGCCAACCTGGCTCTCCTAGGAGTCTACAGGCTACACCAATCCAGAAAGAGAATCTCTTTCCCTTTTTGCATTCTCTGAAGATGACCAGAAACAATCATAAAAAATGAACAAAGGGATTACAAATTAATCTGCCCTTACTGGCTCCTCTGACTGCAAAAATACGATTACAAACCCAGGATTTGCAAGAGACCTCAATTTCTCATTAATCTCCACTATCGTTTTTATCACTGCCTCTCTCTCTTTTTTTTTTTTAAAGCTCTTTTCTTAGGCAGGGAATGAGGGGGAGCTGTGTTCTTTCTTCACTCAGCAGTAACTGAAAAATATGTCCTTAACATTTCAGAAAGCAGATCGTCCCTGCACTATAACCACTAAAGCGTGGAGGTAAAATGGCATGAGTGTCCTTTATGTCACCATCTGTCTAAATTAATGAATTTAAGCATGGAACCTAAACCCATGGTTTCTTTGGAAAAAGCATGAATCTGATAATCCAGAAAATTCCAGGGCTTAATAATCTCCAATTTCTTTACATTATACTTGCTTTTGCATAGCATATTTTGACTGTTCAGAAATGGGCAGTGAGTGGCCTCTAAATTGCTTTTCACATGTGCCTCTGCTTTCTCTGGCCATCTGGAGCTGGGGCTTGCAGAGAGAACAGGTCCTGGCATCTTTCTGCCAATTTCACTCCATGGGTCAGTGCTACAGAGTAATCAAAAAGCAGTGGGGGTTTTTCTCTTCTCTCCCTGAAGAATCTGCAAACTCTATTCGGATGGAAGTTTTGCCAGTGACATTTCTGCTCTGAGAGCTACGGACACACACTCCTACTGAGAGAGGAGAGATTCCATGAACTGGGGTGGGCTGAAGTGCTCACATCAGCTGCTCATGACATTAATCCAGGCACACAGTTCATGGAGGCTGTTTGTCTACATACCATGGTGGTGCTCAGTTCTGCTTTTCCCTGGCTAACTCCCCACCCATGTTTGTCAAACTCATGCTCGGCAGAAAGCTGAGGATGGGGTGTTGAAGGCAAGCAAGGTGAGATTTCCCCAAATGGGGTTGAAAGAATATCCATGTGTACTGCGTCCTGCACTCACCTGGGTACGGCACTCTTCCTTTGGTGACCAGCTCCGTGAGTAAGATTCCAAAAGACCACACATCAGACTTGATTGTGAACCTCCCGTACAGGGCTGCTTCAGGGGCCGTCCACTTAATGGGGAACTTTGCACCTGTAGAGAGAACACCTGGTTACTCTTCAGGGAAGAAGCATTGCCCTGGGTGTGAGGTCGAGAAGGAAAAGCACTTGGAAGCCACTTTTGCAGGGAGCAGATCAGAGAAGAGGGTAGGAAGGAGGTGAAATGGATGGACTAGGACTGAGAAGCTCTGGGGTCTCGTCCTGGCTCTGTGACCTTAAGAAGCCAGTTTATTTATAATTTTCCCATTGAAGGGATGGACTTCAAAACCCCTTAAAGCTCTGGCTTCTGGAACTTGAAACTATGACCACATTGAATATCATGGGTTTGGTCTGGAGGTGGAGCTAACTTGTGAATTAGGAAATTAATTTATGAGTTTTTTTCTTTTGCTTTGTAATGTTATGTTTTAATAAATATACATAGTATTCGATCATAATGCTACTCTCATGAATCCTTTGGTATATGAGGACATGGTTTGCTTTTATGAGGTGCATGAAAACCAAACCAAACCACCCTGCTTCTCCCAGGGTGGAGGCAATTTGCTGCAGCCCCTGTGTTATGTTGAAATGGGCTATGTTTCCCTAAGGCCTCCCACACCTACAGCAGAGAATGATTTTGCCTCTGGCTGCTTCCCTCCCTACACTCTCTTCCCTCCACTCCCTCCCCCTGATAGCAGCCATCTTTAATTCTGGGATAGTTTTTCCTTCTGCACTATATGATTCCTTGCTTACTTCCCTGCCTTTTCCCTACCAGCCAGAGAGGGTACTATTTAATATTTGTTTTTAAAGAGTAGTCTTGCCTCAATGACTGTCTGAAGGATTAGGTTTCTCAAGACCAAGAAGCAAATTTCATACTGAAGTCAGTATAATCCTTTCTTTTTAATTTTTCTAACCATTAAAAGAATCATCTCTTCAATCTAAAATGAAGAGTGAGGGCCACACTGTTCTTCACAAGGCTAGATGTGTGTACAGGGAATTCAAACGGATTCAGCAGCCTGTGCTCTCACACATTAGGCTCAGCAATTATAAAGCAGTTCTATGTATCTCATTGAACAAACTAAAAAAAAAAAAAAAAACACAAGGAATTTTTATTACTGATATAAACACAATTACATATTTAAAGCATGTTAACTTTCCTTAGGAGCTCCTAAAAAATCATACAAAGGCTAACAAAAGTCAGAATCTTCATAGTATTGTCTATGGAAAGTCACAATGCTTAAAATGGCAAACAATTAAAATCTTTAAATTAGCATGGTTTTAATAACCAGAGGTATGATAAATTATAGCAATTAGATTTTTGTTTTAAATATAGTACATCTTTAGCAAATCTAACTGGAATTTTCTGGCAATATAATTTTCCTTTCCATCTCTTCTATGCTGGTATGAAATGAAATAAAAAAAAATCCTACTATTTTATTATGTGGCAGCTCACATTAATGGGGGAGCAGAGAAGTTATTCTATAGTTTTCTTTTCCTTTTATGCATTCAGTTATTTATAATTAGCTATGCTTCTCAGGCATAATTATTTTTCTCTTTCCTTAAGTGCCGCATGACTCCACACACACAAGGCCTGGCTGAACAGTCATTTTGTTTTAAAAGTTTCTTTCAAAGCATTCGTCTCACACTTCCTATCCTCAAGCATTCTGTTCACGCAGCTTTGGATTCTGAGCTGCTGGGATTAATGTGATAGATTTTCTTCAGTGTCGAGAGCAGACTTTGCCCTGGACCAAACCACAGCTGGAGTTCTCTCATTTCAGAGAATTAAAGGTATATTAAATTCTTTCCTATTTAAACCATCTCTTGAACCAAATGGCTTGGAAATCTATGTCCATCTCAGAAGAAAACAGAACATTTTTCTCCACTGTGCAGACTCAAATTCTGTAAATAAAATGACAAGCAAAAGAAGCCTTCTTTCCCTTCTTGGAATCATTCGACATTGTGGAAGGTGCATGTTGCTGAACGTAGACTATTCAAAATATGAATAAAAGCATTTTGGATTTTCTAAGAGATTTAATAATTTCAGATTAAAAAAATCCAAAATTTCAATGTCAGCCAGTCGTGCTAGCCTGCTTTATTTTCTCATTATAACATCTGCAACAAGAATTATAGTATATAAACCTTCAAAAAATAAGTTAAAAGAAAGAATGTGATGAATCTCTGAATGGAAATCATTTGTAGATAGGTGCTTTGACTTATTAGCAGGAGCTCACTTAAATAAATTTATTTTACACTAGTTTTCTTTCTAAGATAAGCAAGGTATTTACACATAATACATTTTGGAGGGGAAAATATAAAGAATGTCTTTGTCCATTTTTGTTACTTCTTTTCGGTCTGAAAATAGCAGGCACTGTTGACAAAAGAAGCTTATGTAAAGATAACTCATATTTTCCTTTTCAAGGAAGATAAAGATTAATAAATTAAAGCAGCTATAAGCTGTTAATCATTAACTAAGGTTTCAACAAAAGAACAAATCAATGCTCACCCTTCTGTTCATCTCATTACCTCAATTTCCCCTCATCTTGGTTTCCCACCTCCAAAGGGTTCAGATACAGCTTCAAATGGGGAGGAATTCACCTGGGGTTTTAGGTGGAGGTCTTTGCAAACAGCCATGCAGGTTGCACACAGCAACGCCCCCGTCTATGAGAACAGTGTCCCTAAGGTTGTACAGTGTACCACTTATGCAATCCCACACGTGTTCCTGCTAGGGGCTGAGGTGGACTCTCTCCTTGGGTGAAGTTTGGAAAGCTCAGAAATCGGAAAGGAAGGACCTCCTGGGTGTAAACATTGCTTTTCCCTTGAAAATAAAGTTCTACCCCCTCAGATTTTTTCACAGATATTACAGCAGGCATAAGTCAGGATCAAAGTTGTCTTCTAAGCAGTATGGATTTGTAGATAAAAGGAGATAATGTCAGGAGACAACAATGAACTTGGTATTGTTATGTAACCAGCTGACTCACTCTTCTTGAAATTATCCTGTTTGGGAGCAGGATGCAGATTCCAATGTAATTTCCTTTCCTTTGCACTTTAGTTGAGGAAATGTAGCAAACTAAGCAGGTATGATGAACTAAAAAAATGAAGGAATTACCATCACTCTAGTTTTTATTGCTTACTAAATTAATTTAACAGTTTAGGATTCTTTTAAGTTAGTAGACAAAGGCCATAGAAAATATAGGTATTTATATATGGACTTGAAAGCATCCTTTCCAACCAATGTTTGCCAGGCAGTGTTTGCAGATTTCATCACCTCCTACAGTAAGCTCATTGTTGAAAGTCTAATTTGGTGCTGTCACTGGGTCCCATGTCCTGGAACCACCATAAAAGTAAATGGTTTTTGTACTTTAGTCATTTACCTCCCTAGCCTAGTATTCAGGATCAGTTAGCTTTAGGCTGAATCATTTTCTGTGGTGAGTAAACATACCAGTGTTTCAGGTAATAATTTCTTACATACATCTCAGTCTTGTTTCTCTAAATTCTGTTGAGATGTGAAAAGAGTGGTCATAAGCTTTGTGTAACAACAGGGGATCTTACTCACTTTCTTGGCTTCAGTGACTTACTCTGATCCCAATGGTGCCTGTGTTTGTAGCACCAGATGGGCCCTCCCCTCCCAGCTCCTGACCTCCTCAATGTCTCCGCTGGGAAGTCTCAAAAAGCCTCTCAAACACAACATTCAAAATTTATCTTCCCCACAGTTCTGCTTCTTTTTCAGTGCTGGACACCGTGTAAGCTGCCTAGTTGACGACAGCAGCATGCCCACAAGCCTCCTCACCTGGGTGCTGTGTCTCTTTGTTCATCGTGGTGCACTCAGCAGCACCAAGCCTGCCTGGAGGAGGAGCTCGATAAATATTCACCGAGTCATCTTTGACCCCTGCTGCTTTATCATTCTCCATATCGAGTCCACTTCACACCCCCGAATGTGACCATTCTTTGCCCTCACTCTGGTCCTCACTTGCTCCCTGTCACCTGCCTGGACTCCTGCAACCGTCTTCCAATTGCACCCACAAGCATGGTCTGGTCTAGTCCCTCCATCCTACCTCTTCAGCCTCTTCTTGTGATTCTGGGCCTCTCCTCCTCTGCTCCTCCTCCCTACCCACAACGTCTCCACTGACCCCTGACTGCTCCTACCTATTGCAGGGCCATGGGACAGGATGTTCCCTTTGTCTGAAGTCCTCACCCCACTCCCATTCCATGGCTAACTCCCGCTCCTCCTCTGTTCTCTGCCTAAGTGTCACTTGCACAGGGAACCTTTGTCTGAGCAACTCCTTAGTTCTGTGCTGCCAGTGCTTTGTTCTTTGTAGCCATTACTATTCAAATGCAATGAATACATTACAGATATCTCCCACTTTTTGAAACTTCACGTTATATCATTTTGCTTTTACAAAAAAACCTACATTAGTACATGTTTTTGCTAACCAAAAGAAATCCAAAGAGGATTTCTACTTTTACAAGAAAAAAGTAAAAGACAAAAACAGTGTTCCTGTATGTTTTGCAGCCTGCTGTTCTAGAGGCAGCACACTTGGAACAGTGAGGGTGACAATGCCAAGCTACTTCCCCTTTCCCAGGAACCACGCTCAGCATCTCAGCATCAACTCGCCAAAGCTATGAATTGTATCTATGAGCATCTGTGATTTACCTTGATTTATTGTGTGCATCTGCTAGCAAGATGTGTCCTGAGATAACTGCTTCTTCGCTTTATGTCATTTAGCATTACGAAAGGTTTTATAGGGATGCTCTATTTTCGGACAATGAGGGAAACCTGGAGTTGTCTGAAATGCAACTCCCCCTATAGATAGATACTTTCCTTAAGGGTGGGTCGATTGTCTTTCTGGATGGCCACCATATCTTCAGTACTGAGTCCAGTGCCTGGTACACAAAAGAAACTAGATAAAGAAGAACTGGATGGCTGATTAGCCTTCCCTTCCAGGCTGAACCCCAGTTTCTTACAGGGCTTATTATCAATTCCCTGGTGAGTCCTCTCCTTGTCTTTAGTGACCAGTATCACTGTCTGTCACTATCTGGATGCCTTGGGGCTAAAAACTGCCAACTATAGTAGGAAAGTATCTGTCACATACTACTGAAACATAAAAACACCTGGAAACCCCTGTGTTTTAATGTCAAATGAAGTGTGTTCAGATCCTCTTTGGGTCTGAGTCAAACTGTCTGAGGTGAAGAGAGCCCCCCAGACTTTGCTCTGTGAGGAGCAGAGCCCAGTTTATTGAAGCTGCAGCTGGAGGGGCTATGTCAGCAGGAAGATGACATGGCCCTAGGTCTTGAAAGAGCTCAGACTGAAAGAAAGCAGAAAATCCTTTTCTTAATAGATTGGGATGAAAGTAGGTGAATGGATGCCAATCATTAAACCTTATAGGGCATGGTCTTTCTCATTTAAAATAAGATTAATAATCATCCATGCTTTAAGTAAGAGAAAGGAAAGGATTGCGAATTTATTCAGTTATCAAAGTTTTTCTCCACAACAACAAAACCCCACTAATGCTGGGTTGGTTTTGTTCTCTCTCTTCCTACCATAAATATTTCCAGAGTTTTTCCTCACATGCCTGGCACTGTATTCAGTGCTGGGGTGAACTCAACCTCTGGCTCTCATAGAATTTGCAGCTTAGTTTGAGAAGGAGATAAATGAGTGGCCAGTACGTATATCAGACAGTGACAAGTGCTATCAAGAATAATAAAATAGACGACAGATTCTGTGGGATTTTGCCACACTATGGACTTTGGATCCCATCATAAGTATGATGGGAAGCCATTAAAGCTTGTGAGCAGAAGTGTGATGACATCCCACCTCATTCTTTCTTCTTCTCTTTAAACCGTGGAAGATAACATATCAGTACCTTGATAATGATTTGTGATGAGAAAGAATGTGAAAAGCATTTTGACTTTTCAAAACTCTTGAAAAGCGTGACATTTCAAGGCCCATGGGTGTCTGTTAGCAATTAGCAATTGGGTAGACTATGCTTCTCTTGTCACTTCTGTCATCATGTTTATTTAACTTGTGGCTCTAGTCATATTTGTGTTATTTTAGCTCACTTTTCATGTTTGCATAATCCTAATGATCTCAGGAACAAAGGAGTAAAACCTAGCATACTCCAACACTTTGTAAAGCTCAAACTTTTCTATGAGAAATGAATAAATTATTTTTCTGAGTTTATTCTCCCTGATGTTCTTCCTTTCCTTCCAAGCATTTCTTTTGTCTCTGCTGTAGGCTCTTCTTCATTATCCTGCTCTTTAATTATAAGTGCCCGAGGGGCCTCAGTGTTTAGCCTCTTCTCTTTCTGCTTATTTCCTTGCAAAACATATGCTCTCTCATGACTGACTCTGCCCGTCATCTCTATGTGAATGGGTCTGGACACACTAGACAGACTTTGTCTCTAATTTGAAGACTTATTTTTTGATTTGTAAATGTCTTAAGGGACAAAGTCTCCAGGGTATTCCACCGTTATCTCAAATACGGCAAGTATGAATCTAAATTTATGTTTCACCAAATCATCTTACAATGAATAAGACATTTTATTATAAAAAAGATTCTTGTGCTAGGTAAAACATTCTACTAAATGATTAAGACTTATAAGGCATATTCTCACTTGAATATTTTAGGATACAAATGGAATCCCTTTTATCTTCAAAGAAAAAAACCTGAAAGTGGGCTGGACGTCTCCCTTTCCTCAAACATCTGATTTAATCCACCACCAATGTCTATGGTTTCCCTCTCTGACATGCCTTTCAAATTTTCCCCTTCTTGTTTAATCTCTTTGTCAAAACTTGGTTTGGGTCCTCACCCATCTGTTAAGTCCTCCTTTCATGGTGCCTTTCTTTCAGTTTATTTCCTTCCACCTACAGTTGACCTTTGAACAACATAGGTTTGAACTGCATGGGTCCACCTATACATAGAGTTTTACAATTAACCTGTGCTGTTCAAGGGTTAACTCCATGGTTGGGAATCTGTATCTGGAGAGTCTACTGTACTCATATGTGCATTTTCCATAGGAGATTGGTGCCTATAATCCCAGCATTGTTCAGGGTTAACTATAATCAATATAAACCACCTTTGTCACCCTACCCCCCACCCTCAACCATATATGGTGGGCTCCCTATTCCATGAAGTCAAAATCTTCCACTTTGTTTACACAGACCCACATATCTATTCAACTTTGGTCCTTCTCACACCAAACACAGTTACTCTAGTCTAGTTTTCTTTCCCATAACCTGTACCTGTACTTGGCATAATCATCCTTCCTTCTTATATATAAGCTTGTTCTAAATGCTTTCTCTCCTTCCACCTGCTTAGTTAAAGCATACTCAGCTCAAGTCCCACTTCTTTCATGAAACCATCTGTGATTACTCTAGCCTTCACTGATCTCTCCAATACACTTGAAGCTAATACTATAAACAACAGTTTAATAATGCTTTACAATGGTAGCTATCACAATAGTTAAACACATATTGAGTGTTTATCAAGTGTCAAGGATCATGCTAGGTGCTTTACACACAGGAGGTAGATACCAATAATTGTTTCTGTTCTACCGATGAGAAAATTGAACACAGAGAGGTAAAATGACATGCCAAACTTGCAGGGGTCCCCAACTGATCTGTGGCCTATTTGGAACCGGGCCGCACAGAAGACAGTGAGCAGCAGGTGCGTAAGCAAAGCTTCACCTGTATTTGCAGCCGGTCCCCAGTGTTAGCATCACCACCTCAGCTCTACCTCAGATCATCAGACATTAGATTCTCATAGGAGCATTGGTCTCTGGTGCCAACAAGGCTGGGGACTGCTGTGCCGAAGGATACGTGCAAATGGTGGAATAGGGATTGGGACCAAGGGAATCTGGCTTCAATTAAGAGCCCAAGCTCTTAAACACTATATACTATGCTGCCATTTCCACATCTCTGACATGTCTTTCTACTAGTTCTACATGTGTTATTACATGTGTTATTTTTTTTGTAATCTCTTTAAATAGAATGTAAATCTTTTGAGGTTGGAGACCAGGTTTTATATTTATGTTCCTCCAAAGTAACTTGCTTAAGGCTGGTTAAACAGCAACTGCTCAATAAATGCTTTAACTGGCTAAAGGGTCAACCCAGCAATTTATCCAACACTCTGATGGCCAAAGAAATTCTCTTCCTTTATACCGACTTCATCAAACTCAACAAAGAAAAGAATGAAAATATAAGAGTGAAACAAACAAATAATCATTTTCAACCTTAGAGTTATAGAAATAAAACCATTGTTATTATACTCCAGGACAGTCTGACTGAATGCTCTCAGCTTTTTAGTGAAAAGAAGATGACCAACTTAATTTATTAAGTCAGGAAGGCTAATCTCAACCTGCGGGCCCCATTCCAGTTCATGAAGGTCCTCTATTCCTAGAGGCCAGGCAATCTATTTTCAAATAGAAATAGTTCCTACTTGATTGGTTACTTACTGCACTTTATGTTTCTTCATGCATTATGATGGTGACAGTGGCATTTCAAATGTATAAATGAAGACAGCAGAGACTTTTGCTTCCAAATCTAGCTCTTGCACTAAGTGTAAGTCAGCCAGGAAACAGGGCTCCCTAGAGAATGCTCTTCAGTGATGATGCAAACAGGCCCACATGTGGGCTCAATTGGGCTTTCATAATGGATTTGCTGGGTGACCATTTAACCATCCCCTTAGTCTTAGTCTCCCTGACTGTAAATTGGGAATAATCCATGAGGTTGTGCTGAGAATTATAAATAATGTAAGGAGCTCAGGACAGCATGAGACCTTGCAATAGCTAAATAAATGCCAGCTATTATTTTCTTTGGATAGTAATACAAAGGCACTGAGTTACATCAGGTTAGCCAAAGCTCTCCAAAGTTCAAGAGAGGGAAAAAGATTTTAAAAACCCAATCAACCACTGAGAACTTACTAAGCATCCAGTTAGTCCTCAGCATAGTTGGAGGGACTCCTGAGAAAATCAAGCATGGGTCTATGGCCATGCTACCCTGAACAAGCCCAATCCCATCTGATCTCAAAAGCTAAGCAGGGCCAGGCCTGGTTAGTACTTAGATGGGAAACCACCTAAGAAGACCATGTGCTGTAGGCATAAAAAATTTAAAAAAATAAGGGATTGTTAGCTGACAAGGTCCTTGCAATCTGTGAGGTCAACCAAGGGTTGCCTTGCTTAAAAAATTAAAAAAAAGAAAAGAAAAGACAACCAAGCATGGGTCACCTCATATCCTAGGACTTTCTAGGCAGCTGGGAAGACAGAGCTCATAGGCAAACCCAACGGAGAGCTAAACTGTGGTGCTGGCTTTAGGAAGAAGAGGGAGCAGGAGAGAGGGGAAAGAAGAATTGTACAGGAAATGGGGGCCCTGGGTAGAAGTGTCCACAAGGTAATGCTACAGTGTGACCCATGGTTATCCCTGGGTGAGGCTCAGGCAGAGGCCATGGTAGGTGAAGGGGGGTCCAGTTAGAATTATAGGCTCTTACTGGAGAGCTGGACTGTTAAACTTTTTTTTTTTCTTGGTGACCAACCTAATTCTATAGTCCTGTCTCAGAAAATATCCCCTCTGGCTAAAAAATCTGGGCCAAGGTGGAGAAGGAGAAGCTAGCGTAGAATAGAAACCAAATCCTTTCCACAAAAAATACAAATGGTGCCTTAATAGTTTTTTTTTTCCCCAAGGAAGAAAGGCATCAGAGTCAACAACAGACACTAGTTTTCTGAACCAAAGATCTATTCAGAACCCTCTTTAATTATGAAGCCACAAACTCTGCAAATTATTGTATTCAATATTAAATAATATTTCAGTACTCCAACTTTAAAGTTACCCTGGAGAATAAAAAAAAAGAAATCACAATCTATGCCAATAACAGGAAGCTGATTACAGGGGTCGAGGGGGTTGACAAGGCGGGACTAGGACAGGATATCCTGTGAAAGTGGTAAAATCAAAGCTGACTTGACCTGGAACTTTGTGGTTATTCAAACAAAACAATGATTTCAAACCCAATAAAACCTGGCACAGCAAAATGCAGCATTTTCACACTAGGCCAAGGAATGACTTTCAAACTTTCCAAACATGTCTGGAGTATTTAGCTGTGTGTATTCCACATTCTGTTGAAGCTTCTACTTTAAGTTCATAAGGCTTTAGCTCCACATTTTAAAAATAAAAATAAATTAACAATAAGTGGTGTAATGGAGTGATAGTCCATCTAAAATGAACACTGGTGAGCAGGGTGTTTGAAGAGGAAGGAGATAGGGAGTAGGGAGTAGAGAGGAGTGCTGCTGTCTCACTAGGGAAATGGGTAGAAGAGAAACAAATTTGGTCAATGAAGACAAGAACCAAGGATCAGAGGCAGGGCGTGAACATATTGTAAAACAAAGTTTGATTAGTTAGGCATAGATCCAAAGTCTGGTGTAGCTATCTCTGTAGAAGAAATATTTAGGCTAAAAGGGATGAACAAAGTCCAAAGGTAGCCCCAAATTGAAGACCAGACAGAAAAGGGATGGAAGGGCCATTAGAAGGTATTAAAAACCTAATGAGGACAACCAGAGGGCAGAGGGAGCCAAGCAGCCCCCAGGGAGAATGGAAGATGAGGCTGAGGTCAGGCACCAGTCCCAGCGTCTTGTAGATAAGGAAGGACAGACAGAAAAATGAACTGTGGAAGCGCAGAGAAGACTGACACAGTGGAAGACCATGACGTTTCCTTCTGCGACAGAGCCAGGTGAGAAGAGGATGCTCTGGGCTGCTTGCCTTTCCCCATCACCTTCCTCCCAATGGTGACCAATGACAAACTCAAGATAACTCTCACCAGCAACAAAAGTAAAGAACAAAAGTAAAGAACAAAATTAATGAGCATCTCCTGAAAGCATGGGTATTTGGTTCTTTAACTCTCAGGAAGGAAATCTAAGAACCACCAAGGGGATTTTCTCTGAAGTGAAGAGTGTATTGCGGGGCTTGTGTAAGTGGTTGCCTTGGGTGGAATTAAAGAGGAATCCTGCTTGCTATTCTGGAACACCAAGAGCCCAAAGGAAAGCAATATTAGAGTAAAAATTCTGATTCACAGCCCCACTAGGATGAACACTAACTTCATGGACTTTTATCCAGGACAAACAGCAAGAAAGCTGTTTGCAGAGCTTCATATGCTGCAGTTCAGGGTGCTAAGAACTCAGATTTAAGTAATAAACAGATGTCTGGGATGTAGCTCAACATAGAAATTATTCCAAGAATCCAGCCACCCTGGAAGGGGCAGTGGGCCTGGGTAAATCTGATGTCGTGCCATAAAGTATGTTAGGCAGCAAGGACAAGCATTGGGGTCTGAGATACTGCTTGAGAACAGCTGGTGGTCACATTGAGGGTTTGGGTGGGAGTTAAGAAGAAACTGAAGGAAGAGAGGTTATATAGACAGTAATAATCACGGTGGGGTTACTTTTGCAAACTGCCTCCCACAGTGTCTGTGCCACGGGGGAGACAAGCATGATGCTGCTGTGCTCCTCCTCTGGCTGGAAGAAACAGAGGCTTTACAATGTGGGGCAGTCTTCATATGCACTGTCTGTCCCTGATTTTCCAGATGATGCAAAGGCAGCGTTCCTTTTGCCAGCAAAGCGAGACAAGGAAGCCAAGTGACATTTTTGATGTTTGATGGCAGTCTGCAGTTCCTATTTACACACTTTAAAATCACAGAGGGTGACCATCTGCTTCCTTTTTGGTGATTACTAAGAAATATGGGATGCAGAGAGCAACAACTTGCTCTTGACCATTCAGAAACAATCTCCAAATTGCTCCGCTGAAGACAGCACAAAGGAGAAAGACATAACCACCCAGAATACAAAGCGTGACTGCCCAGGGCAGATAAAGAGGAAAGGTATTCAGATAAGAGGTTCTCAGTGACCAGGGTTTACTGAAGGAAGTCTCATCCGTGTCCTCCAGACAGAGTAAGGGAGTGAAAGAAAGCAGTCCACCCCTCCCCCACAATGGTTTTAATCTTAGAAGAGACTGGGGTAGGCAAGTGTGAGTTAAAGTCCCTTTCTTTTCATTAATCTTTGGCTTTCCACACATCCTTTCTCCGAGGGAAGTGGGTGGTCAGCACAGTCCATCTGCCTCTCCCTGCAGTCAGTCTGGCGGCTACCCCTGAGGTTAAAACCCGGCCCCGCAGCGGCGGTGGCTCAGCAGATACACAAAGCATCCCTTTCCGAAATGCCGGTGGAAGACCAGGACTGTAAGCGGCAGAATACAAATGAAGGCGCTTTTCTGCCTAGCGACGGAAGTGCACCAAACTCTGGGAGGCTTGATGAGAACCAGGCTCGGTTCAGGCTGCAACCCGTCCGCTCAGCAGGAATGACGGCTCCAGCCTGGCCGAGGGCAGGGCTCCCGCCGACCAGTGCGTGGTCAGTTCAAACAAACGAGTTTCCTGCACAGTACTTAAAACAATGGCTGCACTGGAAAGGGTTTGCTTTTTGTCAAAGGATGGTTTGCTTCTCTAGTATGGGAAGAATTAGATTAAATACAATATTTAAAAAAGGTTCTCCCTCCCTCTCCTGACATTTGCTGTTCAGGTCACAGCACACTGTGTGGGAATTGCAATGCTGTTGTTGACAGAGAACAAGAAACGCATGTGCTGACGGGGGCAGGGGGAGGGCATCTCATGGAGAGATCAGCCTTGATCTGCTGCCGGATTACAGGGGCCTCAGAAGAGGCTGATTAATAATTCTGCAGGAGCCCTTGAGCTGGAAAGCTGGCATTCTGCGTCTGATAATCCCCAGCCATGGTAATACAAAGGAAGGACAGAAATTGAATTCACAGCTCCGAATTGTGAAATTCAAAATTTGAAAGAAACGGGGATCCGCTTCTTTCTCACTGTGTTTGTCAACCTAGCTGCCTGCTTGTTTGTGTTAAATGGCTACTGTGCTTTTTTGAATCCAAAATCTGATTATATTTAATTAGTACAGGCATCTGGGATTTCTAATACACAAAGAGTTATTAAAGTAACAAATCTTTTTAAAATATGTTCTCCATGAAAGAATGTGTTAATTTATGCAGTAACAATTTTTAACATGAAATAATTAACATGAAAACTGCAACAATTATGAATTTGTCGCAGTCTAATTTATACGTGAATTTTCCTCCAGATAATAATCTATTCAACTTAAATCTTCAATAATGGGAGCATTTGAACAGACACATTTTTCTTTTTCTATTTACTACACAAGCCTAAATAGCAGGTCTTAGACAAAGTCCCAAATGTCCTTGTTTCTACGTACACTCCAAAGATCCACTCCAAAGATCCGGAGATTAAATGCCTTGACATTTGCTTCCTCAACAATGATCCTGTCATTAACGAAGACCTTAAAATCAACCCAAACAAACCCGAAGCACAGAGCAACTCTATGTTCCTGTCAGTAGAAGAGAGGGTTAAATAGGCAAGTCCTCTAAGTGCCTGTGTATCTGAGAGAAAGAGAGGGAGGGAGAGGGAGGTAGCTATTATTACCTCATTGATCAATAGTAGTGATATTACTATTACGAACTACAATTACATAACTATTAGCTCAGCATTTGCTTTGTGCTACATGCTTTTTATATATATTCCCCAGGAAGCCATGTAAAAAGCCTTTTATGTTGATAACTGTTATTATTTCTGTTTTCCGAGGAGAAAATAAGGCTCAGAGAGGTTAAGGAACTTGTCCACAGTCTCACAGCCAATTAGCAGTGATGCTAGGATTCACACCAAGATAATTTGATTTCATGGGTCATGCTCTTAACTAATACAGCCCTTGCCATCTTTGAGAGGGGGAAGGTTTTTTTTTTTCTTTTTTTTTTTTGTGAGGAAGGAATGGGAAGAAATGAATAACACCAACAGCTACTACAACTGACTTCTGTAATCCTTACACCACCTGAATGGTAACCAACCAACACCAACCCTATGTCACGATGCGAAAGCTGAAGCTCAGTGAGGCTAGAGCTTATGCACAAATCCACGACTAGGAAATAGAGTCAGGATTTGAACACAGGCTTATCTAGCTCCCAAGCTCCTGTGCTTCCCATTATAACAAAGACAACCTTGCTACATGAAGGAAATATGGGTGTAGTGAACAATCCCTTCTGGAGATTCCTGCAGTCACATTGTATCCGATTCCCAGGGAGAGAATGAGCAGGAGAGCACGTCTGGGAAGAGTGTGGAGAGGTGACAGTGACTTTGGCTATTTCTAAGGCAACAAACAAATATTTATTAAATACCTACTACACGCTGTGTGCTGATCTTCAGGCCACATCACTTCTATAGAGAAGCAGTAAACCTGGGTCCTCCTGATACTTGGGAGAACTGCTACAACAGTGCCCATGCACGTGTGTGTATATGTGCGTGTGTGTGCATGTGCGTGCACAACCATCATGACACTGATCAGCATGTTCATAGCTGACAAGATTAAAAACGATGGAGGCAGCAAGGAGGCAGGGACAGTTCTCAAGAGGGCAGGCGAACATGAGGAAAAGGGAAGTGCTGGAGAGGATGGTGAGTGAACCTCTAGCTGTGTTCAGGGAGGAGGGCGGTAATACAGAGTGGTGACTGACCAGGTAACAGAGTTGGCTATAAAAGAATAAAATAAAACTTTTTCCTCTTAAAAGGTTATTTATTGATAACTAATAGTCTTTCTTAAAAAGTGTTTAAAGTAAGAAAATAAATACTCTTCTCAAGAAAAATATACATCAAACACAAAAAGTTCAGGTTCTAAGAAGTTTTATACAACCCTCAAAGAGTTTTTATAGACAGCCCATTTAATCCTCACATTATATAAGGCAATTATTTTTATTATCTCCATTTTATAGATGCTAAAAACGAGGCTTAAAAAGGGTAAGTGATATGCCTGGGGACAACCACACTTGTAAGTGACCGAACTAGTTCAAACCCAGGCCTCCTAACTGCTAGCCTCGGGTTCCTTGGTCTCACTGGATTGCCTCAGCAGTCTCCAGGGAAGTACAACACTGGTAACCAACATCACACCTGTGTATTCTCTCTTTAAAGATATGCCCACAAAATCTGCTGGTCAGTCGGTACACATGCTCGATTTGCACTATGACTAACAATTCTACTTCTGAGAATGTACCCAAGAACTAGGAGGACCTACATCCACCACCACAGCAGCTTAATTCATAATAGCCACGAATTAGAAATACCAATAGAGTGGATGAACTGATACATTTACAGTAGAATACTACTCCGCAATGTAAAGAACTACTGCTACATGCAGCAACATGGATGGATCTCACAGATGCAATAATGGAAAAGAAGCCAGACACACAAAAAAAATACTCTATATGTTTATACAAAATTCAATTACAGGCAAAATGCATCTATGGTGACAGAGGCTGAAATAGTGGCTACCTCTGGGGGTGGTTAACTAGCCGGAAGGAGGATGAGAAAGTCTAAGGTCCTGGCAGTGTTCTGTATCTTCATCTGTGAGTGATTTCGGGGCATATGTATGTAAAAATTCGGTGAGTTGTACACTTCAGATTTATTCATTTTCTTGTTTGTATGTTATAGCTCAATATAAAAAAATGTGTCCACAAAAGCAAGTCGTTTTTATACATAAGCTATGTCTATCTAAAATGGTTAGGTTTAAATTGACGTTAGCATCGAGCTTCCTGAAATTTTATGAAGGAAAAAATGAGAGTCTGTCAAGAATCCTCCCACTGCTTGCTGTCGGTCTCTGTGAACTCTGAATGCTGGAGGGACTGTGAGTCTTGAAAAGTGAGGCTTGGTGACAGCTGCCCATGCTGGCAGTTATAGGAGACAGGTGTGGCATGGATATATGAGGACAATAGGACAAACAAAAGATCCCTGCGGTGCTGGTGGCACAGGCAGGGCTGGGAGCAGCTGTAAAATGACTCTAGGATGAAGGTGCAGTGCTAGGGTAGGGAAGGGGCTGTGATCAGACCTGGGGGTTGTGGGGAGGAGTGCAGGTAGCATGGGAGTGAGAGGCCATGGTCAGCTTAGGCACAGTGACATGGTGGGGAGGGCTGGGAAGTGAGGACCTGTGGCAGTGGGCACCCTGACTGACCTCTCTGGGTTTTAACACCTTGCTTGGATATACTATCATGAATCCAAAATCAAACTCACCCTCTCTCGGAAAATAAGATCTTCCTGACTCCCTCATTTGTTGGCAAATCTATTATGATTACTAACATTTGACTATTTGGGAGTTATCATTGATTCTTCTTTCCCTTTCCCAGATAGTGTTTGAGCCTTTCCACTGTGTCTACAATCTATTCTGGCATTTGTTTATTCTCCAAGAACTTAGACATAACAAGAATATTTTTTTATTTACCACCCGCTATGTGCTGGGCACTGTGCTAAACACTTTATTTACTGTTTTACTTAATCTTTGTAAAAAATTAAAGCACAAAGCATGGAAAGTATATTTCTACTTTACAGACAGGCAAACTGAGGTATGGAAAAATTAAATAACTTGTCCAAATTAAATAAAATTAAATAACTTCAGCTGGTAGGTGATAGAGTCGGGTTTCAAATGCGGGTCTACCTGACTCTTCA
Organism: Macroglossus sobrinus; assembly: GCA_004027375.1. Taxonomy (NCBI): domain Eukaryota; kingdom Metazoa; phylum Chordata; class Mammalia; order Chiroptera; family Pteropodidae; genus Macroglossus; species Macroglossus sobrinus. The sequence goes on along the minus strand of PVKZ01000001.1, from coordinate 809,001 downwards.
TTCAGCGATACTCCTGTATGTTCCTCCTCACGCTGGCTGACGCCTCTGTGCATTCTCAGGCTTCTTTATATCACTAGGTCCTAGGAAAGTCCCTTTCGCAGACAAGGCCCTCAAATAATTAATGTTGGCATTACTGAGAGACCCTAATTGGTCAGAATTTTTCAGAGTTTATGACTAACGAAGATCTATCTGCTATAATTGAGGAAGATGTACAGCTAATGGAAAAAGAGCAACACCCAATAATTTCTAGTTGCCTCAGGATGATGTTGGCAGAGGACCACCCGCAGAGGCTCCAGGCCTGGTCTTGACCTTCTCCCTGACATGGGGCTTCTGCTTACAGTCCAGTGGGGTGGGGGTGGTAGGAGGAAAGGAACACAGGAAGGGCTTTCTAACACAGGTCCAAATTCCAATTCTGCTTGTGCCCTGAGAGATGCTATCTCATCTATCCAGGGGGTGGCAGACATTTCACTGTGTCCTTAGATAGGAAGGTCACAACCGTGTTGAAAAACAATTGCCACAGTCCTAACTACCTGTGTTGAGCATGTGCTTTTGAACGCTGTGCACACTTCCATAATCGAGATGCTGCCTGGCTGTGGCCTGTGGGGGTCATAAAACCTGACTTGCAAATATTACCCGGCAAATGGACCAGCTGTCTGGAGGAGCTGCTTAATCCCCAGCAGAAACTTCAGCATGCAGCACGTATGCCATCTGCAGAGCACACCAGCAGATACACACCAGGCCCTGCCTGCCTCGTAAGGAAGCCAGGGAAGGGCTGACCCTTGGGAATAATTTTATAAATAGCTGGGTTGTCCCAGAGCCAGAAAATGCAGGTCTTTCCAATTCCCTCACACATGTATATTAACAGAAGCCCCTTAAAATTTTTTCCATAAAATAAAGGAGAAAAGGGATTCATCTCGATTTTTTATTTTCTATTCTTTTAACCTCCACCTGGATGCGAGTCAGTCAAGACAGCTTAAAAGGGCAGATACACTAGGGCCAGCCAGCCTTACCTGGATGCAAATCCTGCCTCTGCACTTTTACTAGCTGTGTGTGGTGACTTTGTTCAAGTTACTTAACCTTTCTGAGTCTATTTCTGTTGTTTCCCTCCCCACACCTCGTATTTTCCCACTTGGGCCTGGTACTTGGCAGGTACCTTATAAATGCTCCCGTTCCTTCCTCTTCCTCTGTGACAGGACAGCATTTTATTCTCCTTGTAAATCCTTGTTTCCCCCACCCCCCCAGTTCAGTTCTCCAGTTCATTTACTTCTTACTTACTCTTTTTAGTGTTTAGCATGGATCTGAAGATATTTGTGAAAGGGAAGAGAGAAGAAAAAAGAATTTTAAGAGGGAAAGGTAATCTATTTGGAAATTAAGTGAAAAAACATGGTACAAAGGGTTTGAGGCTGATCCTTTGAAAGGCATCGATACAGCATCTGGGAAAGTGGTGGTAGAGGTGAGAAAGCCACCAGAAAGGCAATCAGACAGCTAACTGAAGAGGAAGGTGGGACTTGATGGCCAGGGCCGAGGGTGGCTGCCTGGCTCGGATCCACAGCAGCAGCATGCTGTGAGGGGAAACCAGTGAGGGGCTCCGCACGTGCCTTCCCTGGGCGCGGATCACACAGGGCCACAGCCAGAGGGCTCTCATTCTGTGAATTTAATATCCGGGCCCTGTCAACAGCACTCTTGCCAGCATCCTTGGGCTTCTGGCCCTGCAATCTTCTAATTTATAGATGTTTCGAGGCTGTTAACCACAAATTCTAGAAAATAGAGTCCAGGAGAAGGAGAGAAACAAATCCTGAACCATTCTCTCTGGCACCAGGACTCTATTCACGCGGGGAAGGACGCTTACACGACTGACTGCCAAGATCGAGTCCATTCTCACCCCTTCCTAAAACAACTATGCACATGTCACAACCTTCACATGCTCTCCTCTCCTTCTGGGTCTGTGGGCTGGATCTGACAGGTTTGCCTCAGGGTAAACTCTCTCATCGAGGGCCAGGTTCCAGACCCATGGCATTTCAAACCCTCCAGCTTACCTTGAAATAAAATCATGTCCGCATTTTTCTCTGGACTGCCAGTGCCAATCAAAGCTGCCCCTGTGCCTTTGATTAGATACAGCATGCCATCTGGCCCTGCACTCGTATGTGTATATGTGTGTGTGTGTGTGTGTGTGTGTGTGTGTGTGTGTGTGTGTAATGTGCGGGTATGCTTGCTGTGTGGGCATTTGGCTCCAGGACAAGAACTGCCACGTGTTGGGGAAATTCAAATAGCCGAGCTGTCTGACCGACATGTAATTTAGCATTTGGACAGTATCTGTACGAGCCCGGGTTTTAGTTTAACATTTTTCCTCATCACTTGAGACTGCTGGGAATGATAAAAGGAGGGAAGAATTGGCATGAAATGAAATAATTAAAGAAGAAAGAAGAATAAGAATTCCAGAGGTGGCCAGTAGAAAGCTCCGCCCCAGTCACTCCTCAGCCTTGCTTGAAATGACCAGGCTCTGGTTAAAGACAACAACTGTAAAGGTTGCCCTCTTCCTTCAGACACAAGCCTTATATTCTATCCTGAGGAGACTAAATTCAATTGCAAGCAGCAATTGAATTCCACATATTTATCTGTTGACCCCTATGCGAAGATCTGGGAGGATAGAAAATATTCCTGAGAATTCACTCCCTGGTGTCTGGTGCTCTAAAAGCACCTAAAAAGCTGCCTTATTATAGTGGCTACTGGTTTGGGATGTGTCTTTCTAGAGGCTAATTCCTATAAATCTTTGGAGTGGGTAGGATGGCAAAAGGCGATTAAAGGAGGTAGAAATTTTCAAATGACTATGTTATCTTCTATTCTCCCTTTAAATCCCCTGTCTTCTCTTCTCTCTGCTCTGGACCCACCCGAACTCATCAATGGGCTCCCTTGATCTCTGGCTTCTAGGTGGTTTTGGCAGGAGTTCTGGAGGGAAGCTGAAGAGTAAGCTTGGACATGAACCCTCCAGATCTACCCCTGCTGCCTCTCTCTAATGAAAGGTGGCCTCTCTACAAAGCTCTTCCTTAATTTTGGTGCTCACGACTCCCATTTGCTGTCAGGCCTTGGGTCCATTACTGTTACTAGCTCTGGGATACCTCATTGTGTCCTGTTGGTTTTCCTAAATCCTGCCCTTGCCTTAAAAATAACTTCGTTATTAAATTCTCCAATGAGCACACCTTCTGTTTTTTGCTGAGACTCTGATGGAGTGACAAGCTCCTACTTCACTGCACTCTTGGCCTTCCACAGCCCTCTTTGTTCAAAAGCAAAGTGTCTCAGGCCTGGAACTGTGAGGAGGGCGGCATGAGCCAGGAGGCACACATCAGCAGACACTCACTCACCAAAAAGGAGCATCTCGTCCATCTACTAAAACCCACTAGTCTCCCACCTGCCAAGTTGTTGAATTCCTGCCAGATAAAGAAGAAGAAGAAGAAAAAAAACTCAGCTGAAGAAGGACATTTCAAACATTTTCTGGAGGAAGGGAAGAGAAGGTGGGAGGAAGGGTTGTACAGTAAGTTCTCAAGGATGTGATCACAGGCCACTGCCATTCAAGTGCCTACCTTGTCTGGCTGTGTACTCATTATCTTCGATCAATCTGGCCAATCCAAAGTCAGCAATCTTGCATATTAGACTATTCCCCACTAGAATGTTTGCTGATCGCAGGTCTCTGTGGATATAATTCATGCGCTCGATGTAAGCCATTCCTGCAGCAACCTGTGGAAACAGCACATATGTGGATAGCATGGCTCGATGTACTCAGGCATCATTAAATCTCATGCAGTAATCAAGGTATCATGAGGCCTACCTGTGATGCCATGTCCACAAGATTTGGTAATTTCAGAGCTCTTCCTTCTCCATCTTTTAAGAAATCGAGTAAACTTCCTATGAACAAAACATAAAACCATTTCAATTTACTTTGAAAGATGAAAATTCCCAACAAAGGGTTGTACTTGGTTTTCTTATTAGGAGTAATGAGGTAACTGAATTGAATAATGCCATCAGTGCAAAAGAAAGGTTTATACAACCAAAAAATCTTAGAAAATCTCTATGCATTGAAAAGCAGCAGTTTTATCTTTTAAAAATAAACAATAGTGACTCCATTTCCAAGGACAACAAAAAATCGAGAACACTAGAAGACATGAGACTCAATTTCATTTTGTCATAAAGAACATGTGAAGAGCTGCACAATGGGCTGGGCCGTCTCATTCCCAGTCAGCCCTGCACAAAGCAATGATGTGGGGACAATACGACCCAGCCGAGTGGTTCACAAAATGTGGTCCTGTGCCCAATCGGGACAGGACCCCGAGGGATCTTGTTAGAAATGCAAACTTTAGGGTCCCAGCCCAGATCTACTGAATCAGAAATTCTGGAATTCAGGCCCAGAAACCTGTATTTCAAGAAGCTCTCTAGGTGATTCTGATACATAGTAAAGTTTGAGAACCACCAGCCCAGCTTTTTTACAAGAAAAGAATATCTGAAAGGACAGAATATCTGAGGAATGCAGGGTGGGGCAAGTAGCTCCTCATGAGATCATGCACAACCAGCCAGGCATTAAAGACACCTGTATCAGAACAGCTGGAGGTTCAGGGTTCAGAGCCACTAAGTTAATGGAGCCTGAGGAGCTTGGAACTAACCCTGGGGCTGAGACAATCGTGCAGAGGCTAGAGGCTCATAATGGCCATCAGTGATATTTTCCATGCTTTAATCACCAAGTTATTTACCAAATAACTGTGGATACAAAGGACGAACAATCTGCCAGGAAAAAATTTCAAATATATTTTAAAGGATAGTACGTGGAAAGGAAAAATTATACTGGTATCCCTCTGATGTACAATGCATTGCCTTTTATGGATGCTTCTTGTTTGGTTCATCTATTTTTCCAAAACAAAGTGATCTTTGGCCTCATCCCCAACAATATTGCTTTGATTAGGAGACAGAGAGAAACAGAGACAGAAAGAAAGAAAATGAGAATAAAATGTGCTCTTTAAAAGAATGTCTTTCTTCATTTGATGTTTATGAAAGAGAGCTGGGGGAAAAAAAAAGATGTTGAAAAGATGGAGACTAAACAGCTCAGAGACCAGCGTCTGATATTAATTGTTTAGCTCTGCGAGAAGAAAATTTAATGCAAGCTATGGCATTCAAAGCAACAGCGAACTATCATAGCCTTCTGTATCAGTGATATTAAAAATGAATGTTTTAATTATGGAGAGGAGTAGGGACTCTCCATGTGCAGCATGCAAAAGGTACTATGTTTCACAAGGACCTTTGGGGCAAACTCAAGGTCATAGTCTATTTTAAAATGTTTTTATTAATGAGCACACTATTTGTACTTCCTGATGGGAATGCTTGACACATGTAAAATCTAGGAAAAAAGCAAGCAGGCAGCTCCATTTCCCTCCCCAAAACAATCCCCGTAGGTCACTGTGAGATGGAGTCCAGAGAGGCCGTGTCCAACCTTTATTCATATACTCGGTGACAATGTAGATTGGTTCCTCAGACACCACCGCATAGAGCTGGACCAACTTGTCATGCTTCAACTTCTTCATGATCTGTGCTTCCTCAAGGAATGATTCAGGGGACATTGTGCCTGGTTTAAGAGTCTTTATGGCTACTTTTGTATTTCCATTCCAGGTGCCTACAGACATTCCACAAAGTGAAGTCAATATGGAAAAACGGTTTTTATCCATAGCTATCGTATAAATTTAGATATTAAGTTAAAAAAACTTAATATAGTTTTTCTTGAACAAAGACAATCAAATATAAGGACTCTGTCAAGTATTTTCAACAGGAAAAATTGTTTACTTATGGTTCTATCATAGTTTATAATTTAACTTGTTCTCCTATTTTGATATAAACCATTTTCCTTTTCTGGCTCAGAGATGTGATTACAAATTTGTACCAAAAGCTCTGGACACTTCTTTACAAGGGCAAAAGTCCAGAGGTTAGACTGGGATGGGCCGTCCAATATTCATCCATTAGGCAGCAGAGTGAGCACGGAGGAAATGAGGTTTAGTTCTGTTTTATGGGGCGTGCCATTAAAAAGATAGGGCACCATACTGAAGGTGTGTGAAAACTACCTCTAGGTTTTCAATTGTCTGCAATGGATGAGCTACTTGACTGAGTCCTTGAAAAGCTGATCTACAAGTAAGATTGTAAGTATACTGATAAGCACTGGCAAGAAGCTCGCTGTCTACTTGCCCATACTTTCACCAGGTAAGAAAAATTCTTCAAGTTTACTGATGGTCAGCCACAACAAGAATAATGACTTCTATCAGACTGGCAAAATGAGACAAGAGCTAAGAGGGAACAGAAATATTTAAACTTAATATGTTAAAAAAATCTAGTAGGTCCAGGGGCATGACTGGTTTACGAGCCTCAGTTATCCCATCTATAAAATACAAAAATGGAACTTAATTATCTTTTGAGTTTCTTTTGGCCCCAAAATTAAAAAAAAAAGTGGTTCTATATGTATTCCATTATTCATCCTATGACTTTGAATTAAAACTGTAAAGGAAACAAAATCTGCTCAATTAGATTGTTATTTTCTATTTGGAAAAGAAAGCTGGTTTAAATTGATTAAATTTTATATGTTCAATAGTAAACAAAATCTTAATAATATGTGTAATGATTTAAAGGTGATAATTGTAAAGTTAGAAAATAAATTTTGTATAGGGTTCAATTCTTCTTGATTGTGTTAGTGACTGGATTAAAATTCTTAAACTCATTATTTTTATTATAAATTGAGCAGTTGAGAGGGGAAGGTCATGTAAACATATGTTACAATAGTTGAGGTACAGTCTAGAGAGAGATAGACATAATAATGTAGACTCTGAAAAACAATAATAATGATAATACTTATTAAAATAGCTTATACATACACACATATATGTGTATGACTGAGTATCTGTCTCTAACTTTACATTTCTCTCTATCTCTATCTGTAACTCTGTATCTTTTTAGTACTAACTCATTGCCAGGATCTGTTCCAACTGCTTTAACTGTATTAAATCTTTTAATGTAGACTACACCTAAGCACTTATAGCTACACATAACATGTACTTATCTATATTGTTTTAAATGAAATCTAAGAAAGGAAGAAAGGGGATTCCATAAGCTCTAATATGATCTTACTGACAGACATTTTTGGGTGGGGCCTAAGTCTATGGATTGTTTCTAAGCAAAGCTGCAACTGCCCCAAACAGAGTTATAAAAGCAGTGGGGGAGGGCCCAGTGCAGTCAGCCTTATCAATGAGTGATAAGAGAATTAAGAGAACTGTATGTCTACGGAGCACCTATTATATACAAGGGACTCTACACACATTGTCCCCTGTAGTCCTCAAAACCTTACGAAGTAGGTATCATTCTAATTTTACAGATGAGGAAACTGGGGCTCAAAGAGGTTAAATAAGTCCATGGTTAATCAGCTAGTAAAGACTGAGTAAAAAAATCCAGGCCCACTGGATTTTGGAAAAATCCATGGGAAAAAATGCCATGGTCTCCCCCACAGAAGCTCATCTTACCTTCCCATGTCTTAGGAAGAAGAAACACCAGATTCGTATTGCATTGGCTTTCTGTTCTGTGCATGCCTTAATTAACCACATAAAGTAGGATAGAAGAGTACAGCAAGGTATTGCTATGTTCTGAACATCTGGATGGCCTGTGTCTGTCTAGTTATCCAGGGTAAGTGTCTTGGTCCCAGCAGCTGTGTATGTATTTTTGTTCAAAACCATCCTTTTAATTGGCTTTGAGACGCAGCCAAAACAAAATGTGCCCTCTGCCTTACCAAGCCACACTTCAGCGAAACACCCCTGACCCAGCTTCTTCTTCAGAAACAATGAATCACGTGCAACTTCCCAAGCATCTTTAGCCAATCCAGAAGTTTGTGGGGTATAACTCGATGCAATCACAGTTAAGCAAAAACACAAACCATCAGCTTTCTCTACAGGAAAGGGAATTAATAAAGAAAACACAGTCCTTATAATCCATAATTATGCATGCACTAGGAAAGATGGAAGGTGATTTGCTCTTTAGGGTAATACTGAGTTCCCTGGATAAATATTTGCAGTTGGTAATGAAAGGCAAGGCATTTGGTGTGAGCTGGAACATTCTTTGTACCATTTTCTGGTTTATGAATTGAGACACATTTAATAGAATAATTTGAGCCATCTGCCAATCTTGACCACTTACTATCTCTTTTCTAGAAATTCTAGCATTCTGAAATCAAAATCAAAATTATTATTACTCACTATTAATAATTCAAATTTTCTTTCTGGTCATACAGTCTTTATTTTCACCTTCCATCTTTGATGAGGAAACTAGTAATAGAGTAATTGAGTCTCAGCATACCCATCCATACTTCCCCAAACTGCCCATTTCCCAGTCTCTTGATCAACTGCAGGGATTCTCGAGGGATTTCCCAGACATCTTTGGTTTTGACAGACAGATCGGTAAGCCTTGGCATCCCTTTGTGACAGGGAACTACTAGGCGGCAGCAGAGACCTGCGGCTCTCTCTGGTGGAGTGGGGACAGTAGCAGGAGAGGGAGAGAAAAGCAGAACACATGAAACAACACTTACAGGTGCACAAACTCAGGCAGTGCATGACATTATTCCAAACAGTGCTACATCGGCAGAGAATTACACACAATTGGAAGATTAGACATCACACATTGAAACATGTTCACTGGAGCTAGAATGGAGGACATTTTAAATTTGGACTACTCCATATCCCCAGGTATAACATAGTGTATACATACAAATAGGTATAGACTATTTTGGTTTCTACATTCACTAAGTAAGAACAACATTTTCTGTCCAATGTGTTAATAACGTGTCTTCTGGAACCCTGAAAATACCTCCACTGATTTCAAAAGGGTTTGGGGAAACACTTTGGTATAAATATATTTAAAATTGTAACTTCAGTACAGGATTCTTCTATGGAACATTAGACTGTTGAAAACTAGCAAGGACAAAGATTATATCTGGAAGGGGAAAAAAGAGGTCATCTTTCTCTAGTGATTTCTCTTGCATTTTAACTGACTCTATTCTACCAGTCAGATACTCTTGCTTCTTTGATATTTTCCATTAAGAAAAGGTCTTTATAACAATCTCCAATGTATAATTTAGGAGTCTGATTTGAAAGCAGAAAGATTGAAAACTAAAATCTGCAGAAACTCAAGGATGTGAAAGAACTCTTTTTCCTATGATAAAGAGAAAGGAAAAAAGTAGTTATTGTTGTGAGGTTATCTGAAGCTTTTTTTTTCTTTTCTTGCTCTCTTTTTTCAAAAATAATATGCCCTTTAGAATCGACCAGTGGTTAGGGGAAATTGCCTAAATGCCAAGTTAAACATCAGTCAGGTGAGAAAAGATAACAAAGAATAAGGAATCAGGGCAGTGACAAAAGCAGCAGAGAGCCTGGCTGTGAGGTGGATGGAGCCCGCCACACCCCACTGGGGATCCCTCGGATCCAGGGAAATCAAATGTAGTGTTGTTGCCTTTTCTCCAGGAACCAGCTGTAAGTTACCTTTTATTCCTTTCTTTTTGACAGAATCAGGTGCTGAGATGTTTAGGCAGGAAATTATTTATGTGTCAATATTTCAAAGGCATTTCATTGTGTGAAAGAAGGAGGGAAGAGGAAAAGCCAATATAAAAACAAATCTAACTTGAGATGATTTTTTTTTGAGATTAAAATATGTGTTGCTCTTCATATCTCTTCTCTCCTTCCAACTTCATTGTGTTATTTAAGGTGTTGTTTCTGACACAATATTTTTAAATGATCCAAACTCTGGGGATTCAGCTGATGTTTGGGTATAATAAAATATATTTTGGCATTTGAAAAGCCCTTACAACATGTAGGCACTCTGAGTACATCACTTTAGCTCAGGGAGGTATTTGGCTCCATTTCTCCCAAATATTTCATTAGAATCCACAGAAACCACAGTTTCCCAATGCCCTAATCAACAAATACTCTAAGTGTTGTTAGTTTTTTTCATTTGCTTATTAGTGCCCAGGATCAACAGACAGGTATTTCTTACTGCCATTTTCAAAAGACTGCTTTTCTTTAGTGCTAAAAATTATACAGACATATTTTTTAATGAATGTATGCAAAACAACAGTTGAGGTCAAATCATGTGCTGTTTGGAGTATTGTCATTATTCTGGGGAACAATATAAAATGTATCTGTAGGGCACACAAAAAACTACCAGGTTTAAATACCTAAGTATATATTTCTAGGAACAAGAGACATTAATGCTGACACTTGGGCGTCAGGGCAGAGACTGATCGATCTACTGTTTAAAAGTTTAACACAATGGCTGGGACAGAGCTGTGGGTCACATAAGTCTAAGTCTAATTAGAAGACAGAATTAGTTGTGGGGAAGTAAAATGTGATAAATTGATTGCAAAATTCGTCCAGTCATGAGAATAAAGCGCATGTGTAAGTCATTCATATGACAGTGTGAGGGCAAGGTGCTGGGAGAAACACAGCAACGCCTCCGGGAGGCCCCATGCGACAGTTCTCTCCCAGGGATTGCTCCTCTTCCTTTTGGTGGTTTCTGAATTATTTATTGCAGGGGAATAGGAACAATAACAACTTTAAAGCTTAACTTATTACTTTCTCCTTGGGAAACTAGAATGTTATAGAATCTTTCAAATAGAACTAATAAGTATGGTAGGAAAACATCAATAGATTCTGTTTAGCCAAGCCTACCATGAGGGGCTAGTGAAGGAAACCACAGCTGACCCTTGAACAACATAGGGGTTAGGGGCTCCAAGCCCTATGCAGTCAAAAATCCACATGTAACTTTTGACCCCCCAAAAGCTTAACTACTAATAGTCTGCTGTTGCCTGGAAGCCTTACTGATGACATAAATAGTTGACGGATACATATTTTTTGTTATGTGTATTATATACTGTATTCTTATAACAAAGTCAACTAGACAAAATATTATCAAGAAAATTATAAAGAAAATACATTTACAGTACTATACGGATTTGTTGAAAAAAATCCACATAAAGGTGGACTTGTGCAGTTCAAACTCATTTTGGTCAAAGGTCAACTGTATTTTATTGGTGACTTTGTATTTATTTGTTGTACCTTTTCTCCCACCTTTCTCCTTTCCTGCTCTGTGCCCGCCCACTTCCTCTAACGCTTAGTCCTAGTTAGAATTAAGGTTACCTGAGTAATGTTGTACGAGTTGCTGAAGTGTTTCAAACTGGGCCCGGGTGGTAATATAGTATCCACCATTGTCGAGTTTGCGAATTTTATAATGTTTGACGTGGTCTCCTTTCATATCATCCCAATCACGGATAGAAAGTGAATAGGCACCTGGTAAATATGCAAAGCATTAGTAGCTCCAATCACTTGGAGTGCTCATTTGATTTTTTAGGTCTTATTTACTTGACTATTCTGATTAACAATTATCAAGGAGACACATACATGCGCGCATGCACACACATACACACACACTCAGTAACATGGGAAGAAAGTACCTCTTTCTTGCAAGTGTCAGAAAATATTATCAATAAAATTATTTTATCCTTGAGAATAAAGGCTTCTCATATTTTTTTCCTATGACCTCTGACCCCCAAGGGACAAGATGAAGAGAGGCGCAGACATTCGAGGCTGACACTGCTTCCCCAGTCTCCATCACCCCCATGGAGCATCACGGAAGTAGGGACAGCATGTACTAAAGAAACATAAAGACTGTTTCTTGAGAAGTGAGCTTCCCACTTCTGCTTCATAATACTTTTCACAGGAGCAGATAACCCGTGTCTGGAAGATCAAACTAGAAGGCCACTGCTCTTTTCCTTGGTCCACCTCCTTTTGTAGGCTCTAATAAGATGTTAAATAATGAAAAGTCCTCAGTTATAAAAAACAAAAACAAAACAAAACAAAAACCCAGAATAAAAGCAAAACAACCTGTGTGTTTGGTGCTAAGGAACTAAGAGTTTCAGAAATTCATAATTCTAAAGGACTTCTGAAAATTCTATGATCTTGTGTGCCTGAAGGAGTGAAGCTGTCCCAGCCCCCGTTTCAAGAGGAAGGTCTTGATTTTGAGCCTCTGTTGTCTTTTTGGAGCTGTCTGCACTTCTAGAGCCTGGAGGAAAAACAAACTAGGGCTCCCCTCACAAGACAGGGAGGATATGTGCCATTTAAAAATCCTTGTCCATTAGAGATAAGCCTTTTATTTCCTCTGACTAATCCACAGATTTGAATGACAAGCCGACTCCTTCAGCTTGTTATCTTACCTTTGGTGGTTTCACTCTCACGGATAAGAAAGGTACCTCTTGGGTTTCCGAAGGACAAAAGCTGTCGCTCAGCATCTTTTCGGCCAAGTTTTCCAAAGTACCACCTTTGAAGACGATCAAGAAAAGGAAACATTTCAAAACAATCACTTACAAAAATGGAATCACGGAGGCTCTTTTGTCCAAGAATTCTCACCTCTAACTTCATCCTCAGGTACTCCCTATCTACTTTCCCCTAGTCTCATCTAGTTTCCTTTGAATCTATTCCCGATTCCATCCCTAATCCATCTCTTTCACTCTTTAGAAAAAAAATCAGATTTGAATTGTGGGCTATTTTCCTTTCCTCTAGAGATGACAGGAACCAGTTTGTGTTAAAACTGCCACCTGCCTGCACAAAAGGAGAAACCTAAGACCTTGTTTGAAATGGCAACCACAGGAGACCCTTCCCACGCACATCTATAAGACCATGGATTTCGGAGCATAATTACAACCCCTGGGAAATAACAAAACACAGTCTTAGTGTAAATAAAGGTCATTAATCAGACGTTTTAAAAAAAGACAGAATAGGTAAAGAACAAAGAACATGGTATATTTAGTAACTTCCTACCTATAGGAACTCTGAAAAAGATGGTCAAGACTACTCCTAATTTGTGATGAGTGCTGCCCTTGGATGCTGTTTGCATTGTCTTCCTGACCAGCAGGTATGATAACTCGGATAAGTAAAAGGCATTTGCCAAGTGCCTGGGTGGGATCTGCTGCATGTGTGCTTGGGCACAGCTGCAGGGCCAGGTGACAGCACCCGGTCAACAAGCACGTCCTTGAAAACGAGTTGGTATTGTGGATGTGTTCATAGTCTTCCTGTGATGACATTCCTGTGCCCTTTTTGGAGGCATCACATCAGGTCATCTCACAACCTTTGTCATCTGTCTTTTATCTCCTCCCTGCAGTCTCCAGCCCTAACCATAGCTCGGCAATTAGTTAATGTTTCAGCATTAGGTGTTGGACGAACAGCAGGTGCTCCAAGAACCCAAGGGAGAATTTGGGAGCATTCCATTGGAATCTGTGTAAAGGAACGACTTTAAGAATATTTAACTGTGAAAGGATCCAGTTTCTAAAATGAAATTTCAATTCATTATACTTGAACTCGAACATAGCTATTATGTGTTCACTGTCAAATTCTTTTGTGAATGAAAGAGCTTCACTGAAGAAAAGACACTGCCTCTTACTCCTTCCTCAGTGACTTCTAAAGGCACCAGACTGTGTAACAATCCTTACCTAGCACTAGATTGTTTAAAAAGAATTACATCAATTACTTGTGATATATGACTTTTTGAATTTGTATCAATTAAAATACAGTGTAAACACGGACAGTGGTAAAAAGAGAACTGTTAGAACAATGGATTGCACTAAAACAATAGTATTTTAAGATGATAATTGTATATGTAAAACCCCAGGCACTATTTTTTAAATGCTATTTTATTTTTTAGAAACAAAATATTTAAAAGATTGACCATTATAAACACAACTTAAATATATAGCAGGTAAGTTCCCGGTTAAATCAAAAGAATGCTACATTTTGGTGGTACCTTTTATTCTGAAAGAACACAAAGATGTTTGCCAATCTGCCCTAAAAGAAAAAAATTTCCATACAAATTCCTTTATTCATTAATGATGAAATACACTCACTAGGAGAAAGAAGGAGCTCAGGACCACTGAATATTTGAGAGTGGGAAACAAAATAGATCTTCTTACAGAAAATACAAAGGAATTAAAGACAAGAGACTGATCCAACTGGGGATTTGGCTGAGGTGTGGAGTCTAATCCTCCCTGCAGCTTAAACAAATCCAGGGCAAAATTAAATATCAGAGCTCAAGGTTGGGTTCTGTGGCTGATTTTTCTGGACTCCCTTTTTGGTAAGGTAAGACTGCCTCCACTGAGCAGGAGGGGCAGGCTCCCAGGGTGTCAGGGAAGAGGCCAGGTTCTGGACTTTGGGAGATCATGGCCCAGCCCACTTTCTTTCAATTCAGAAATTAAGGTCACCACAAAGCCACTCCAACAGTTCTTCACTCTGAAAGTGACCTTGAGTTCCCATGGGTCAGGGGAAGGAACAATGATTGTTCCTTCTGGAATGTCCTCAGCCTATCGACCACCTTCCAGAATTGTTACCAGTGAAATCCTTGGGCCAACTAACTGCTAGTCACGAGTTACTACCAAAAATAGCAACCAAGACCTCAAATCAAAGGGCCATGTGAAATGCATTGTCACAGGATTTCCCAAGTTGTGAGACACATCTTATGTAAAATAGTTCTACCTGCAACACAGAAGGTATATCTTTTTAGTGATCCTTAATATTTCTGATTACTCTAAAGAGAAAAATCTCAATTTGATCTTCAACGATTTTTGCCACCTGTCTCTCTCCCTCTCTCCCTTCCTCCCACTTTTTCTTCCTCTTGCCCTCTTTTTTTTTTTTTTCCAGCAGACTGCAGGCTTAGAACCTTGTATTGGCATAATACATCATATTTCAGCATATTTTTATGGTTACTTTCTATCTATGGTGAGTAATATTGGGTTTTCATGTAGAGTACTGATAGAAAGTTTGCTTTCAAAATAAATACGTTTTTAAACAGTAAGTAGGCTTAAAGAAAAATAGTAAGTTAATCATAGTACCAGTATTGCATAGATAATGACAAAAACCATGGCATAGAGCCTGGCGAACACGGCATGCCACATTCTCTCAACCCTTAATTGCCCTAGTGAACTTCTTCCTCCTGCACAATGTTGATAGCATTTTATTGTGTCAACTAACTTTTAAGAGCAAGTAGTTTAGGGAAAACAACAAAACAAACAAAACATACTCTTCTGCCTGAATAGAGTCAACTGGAGCCACGTAATTGCTGGGAATGTAACCTGTGTCTCCAGTTGTCAAGGAGCGAGCTTCCCACCAATCTCCTTCCCTGAAAAGAAGAAAATAGAAAAAGTAGTGAATACAATGACCATTACAATATTTCGTAGTTAAGGACTCAGTGCTATAGGAGCGTATGACTATCTTGTAGTCATTCTACCACCTGATATCTCCAAACTCTAGCACAGCCCTCTGTGAGTGGAATTACAATCGGAGTCCATTGTGAGCTGAATCCAGCATTGTCTCTCATATTTGGCCTTCTCTGTCAATTAAGAATGCAGAAGCCTGGCCATGAGAGGGCTCTGTGTGTATGTGTGTGTGTGGGGGGGGTGGGCAGGGTGGTGGGCAGGGGTTGTTGTTTGGTAAGTGGAAGGGAACGCAGACCCCAAGTTACTTAAGAAAAACACTGTAACACAAAACAACAACAAAAATGGTAATTTAGTCAGGTGAAAGATGTGTTAACTAACCTTATTGTGGTAAACATTTCACTACATGTACATGTATTAACCCATCACATTGCACACCTGAAACTTGTACAATATGTCAATTATATCTCAAAAAGCTAGGGGAAAAAAAAGCACACACTAATATTGCTAATTTAGCTAACAGCCTCTATTTCACTGGTTGCCCCCACCCTGAGGCAACCAGTATCCTTTGGTACTGTTGGAGAGATGCAAGCTACTGGCCAGCCATTAAAAGATTCTTCAATAAAGAAAAGAAAAACATAGCTGCAGACCATCTGAGAAACAAAGGCTCTTAGGAGGTGCAGTAAGGTGTGAAAGCATAGACTGAATATTTGCTGTGCTTGCCCTGAATTAAATGAGTAAGATAATAAAGACTACAATAAGGTAAGCCTTGCTCAGACATTTTCGACCAGAGGTTATTCCATCAACTAGTTACAGTAATGACCTGAGTCTCTCTGGTGGGTGGGAGAAAAAAGGGTGAGTGTAGCTTTGTGTGTACAGGACCAAGGGGAGAAACAACACTTGCTAGGGGAATGAGATTCTTGGTCACATCACTTTGTGCGTATGCCCCAGCGTTCCACGTGAAGCCCATTCTCAATCTGTAGAGCTCTCAGAGCTGGAGGCCAAAAGACATGAAAGGGGGGAACGTATAATGCCACCTTCAGCTTAAAACAAATGAATAAATTAAATGTTTAGACTTCATGTACTCAGACACATAGCTGTGTGACAGAGAGCAGGGATGGAATACGTGCCTCTCCTCTCCCTGTTAGCAATGGTTAGCAGATGTATGTGGGCTGCAGCTCGGACAGTGGCTGACACTGACACTGTCCACGGAACCCTCTGACAGCCTGTGGTCAGGAGTGTGAGGGGCCGGGGAGTACACGACTGCCCTTGAACAAATCGAGTACTATCGGACTTCTGATCACCAGAACTGAAACACCCTACCAGTGGCCCAGCTCCTTCTCCTCGTTTTTTGGGTCTTGGGGCAGCAAGAAATCCCAGCCCTTTCTGAAATACACTTTTGGCTGGGGTTGTGTCAAAACTCTCACCCAGGGAAGAAAACGTGTTGGCTTTTGGCCTTGGTCAAGATCTTCCTCAGACTGATTTAATTAGGTAGAGAATAAACAGCCTCCACATGAAATGCAAGCCTTACTCAAGAGTCCCATTCTTTAAAGAATGACCGAGCAAGGTGACGATGAGCAACGACTCCAGATGGGATCTGAGAAAGCCATAGACAATTGGTGAAAGGCCCGCAAGTGCTCTAGGTGCATTTGTGGGTACAAGTACCACAGAATAGTCCATTAGAAAATAGGGTGCTGGCAAAAGTTTTTAAAAACTTATGTTTTAATTTTTCAGTTTTTCTTTTTTCACCTTATAAAGAAATTTAAACAGAAAAATCAAACAAAAGAGGGAGATTGTTCTTATAGTCAGAAAGTCCTTTATTACTAACCTTAAATTTAGTTCATGTTCAGATTTTTATTATGAAATAATGTACATACCTAAGAACAGATGTATATGTGAATACCTGTGAACCCACTACCCAACTTGAGAGTGAGACTATCACCAACTGTGCAATCTACCCCGTGCTGCTCCTCTGTCACATCCCTCTGCCTTTCAGGTTCGATTCAAGAAATTAAAAATGTCAATATTTTAACAGTTTGTATTGGCTTCATTTCTATGTCCTCCGAAAAAAAATATGTGCAGTTGTAAGTATACCATCTAAGAACATATGCAGAAGTTTATTTTTTTTTTAAACTTGTGTTTAAGGAAATGGCTTTGAAAACATCTTTACTAATGACAATGTTTACTGCTCTGCAATTCCACTAGGTGGAGACATTTCATCATAAAATAACAGTGCCCATTATATTCCTGCCTTCTCTCTTTCTTTCCTCCACACTCCACACACACCTGGGAAATGCTTCAAAATGGTGAGGGAAAAATTAAGTGCTTGCAGAAGAGGCTTATTATTATTTTTTGAATGAAAGATAAACTTTATCAAGTTAGTTCTAATTGATTTAAATTCAGAAAAAGAAAGTCTAGTATCAATTTGGGGGCACATGGGGCAGAAAGTTAATACATACTGTTGCAGGCTGGGACAAGCTCAGTCTTATTCAGGTGATCTGGTATTAATCAAATAATTTCCATTTAAAATCAAATATTAACTATCTTATTTGAGTCTCAGCACTTAAAGATTCGGCACTTAGAATCAGGAATTCATGATTTTCTCTTAAGTGACTCCATTGATCTCATAAGAGTCTTCAGTTACTCATGAGAAAGATAAATACTTTTCTCTTTTTCCAGGCCATCTAGGGTCACTTTCTTCATCAAAGGAGATATGACGTGACAAGGACACAATATATTAGGTAGTAAACCCCACAAGTTGTGCCCAGGGAGGCTAGTACAGACTCAAAACATCTATCAAAAAAGTCTTTTGAGCATTTTTTTAAAATACACTAGAATCCCAATTCACCTACAAATAAATAATATACTCTACAAATCATTCACCTAGATTTAGGAAAATAGGATCTCTACTCTGCTGCCTTTTATTGCTTTGCTTGAGTGATTGTGGGTAATTATTGTTCAAGCTGCATGTCTTTAAATTGTTCTTCCAGTTCAGATATTTCATTAACTTAGAGTTGGTGAGATATTCTTTAACTGTCATCTTACTCTGATTCAAATATATGATTTAAGTCTGGGCTCTGAACAGCTTTTAATTTTTTATAGCAGCTTCCCCTGTTCCTCAAATTTAAAGACTTGTTAGAAGAGCCTAATCCTAACCCATGAAATTGCTCACAGGCTTTGTAGTTGCAGAGCCAGGACCCCTCGCCCCTCCCCAACCCCCCGCCCCGCCCGCGGCCTCCATGGAGCCAGAAGCCTTGATGAGCCAGGAAGTGGCATTTGCAAACGGAAGTTAGCCTTGATCTGTCCAGCTGTGGAGCATTTTTATTATAAATGTTGTATTCTTTCTAAATTCAGCACTGTCCATCTTACTTTCAGACAACATGTCCGTAACAATTGTATCAGATATTTAGATAGAGTTCTAAATCAGGATTTCTTCTTATCACAATGAAAAGAACTGTAAAGGGGTCACTACCCTAGACAATGACCACTATTCCATTCTGTTTACTATATTTTTAAGAGTCGCTGTGTTTCTATGTGGTAAATCACTGGTCAGGAACTGTGAAAATATGAAATAAACACAGATGAATTTAAATATTTTGCAAAATGGGTTTGAGTTTAAAAATGTCTGAGTATACTACAATGAGCACTTACAACAGGTCCGTGAAGGGCTTCCCACCCCTGTATGGGGCAGCGGTGCCACTGGCTCTGGGAACAAGTGCCACTGGCTCTGGGCACAAGTGCACATGCCCGCCACATGGTTTACAATACACTTTAAAACAGAAAAGCCAGCCCTGGGACCTCCCATTTCTGCCTCTTGACAAGGAAAGGAGTGGGAGGACACACTAGGAGGTGTGGCAGCTGCCCCAGGGAGAACAGAGCCCCATCCTTCCAGCAGATGAGAGCCCAGGCGGGGAGAGGCTGGGGGAGGGGAAGGAGCCGCCTGCCATCTGGTTCTGTATTACTGTTTTGTTTTTCCTTTGTGATTTTCTCTTTCCTGTTATTACTCTTGACTTTTTCATTTATTACGAAAACCTTATTTTTTCCCCCATAACCTTGGAAAAGGGTATTTAAATGGCATGTAGGATGAGGAATTCCATTGGCAAGAAGGAAGAACATTAAAGGGAAAAAAACCTTTGTACTATTTTCTGCTAAGAGAACAGGGTCAGAGACTCAAAGCCTTGTGTAAAAACATTATAAATCATGCGTGCAAATTACAAAATAAAGATTGAGATAGATCTGAGCTTCCTTGAATGTTTCTCCAAAATTTTGGTTGGTTGCCATTGTAGATCTATCCATATCAATAAAGGAAGAAGTCATGAATTTGACTTTGGCATGGACTGGCTTTCCAAGTGCCTTACCACCTGGTGCACAGATCCACCTGCAGTGTGGAGAACACCCACGGAAGGAGTGCTGTGTGTGGTATTTCCTACCTCTCCTTTGGTCTTACTTTTCAGAAGCTGGTTAAGAGTTTTAAGCAGCCTTGGCGCTGAGAGAATGTTACATAAAATGGGGAGGGGAAATGAAGTATATTTCAGAATTCAAAGTTGGACGTCTCTGACAGGAAGCATTCATCTGAGAATCAAACTAATGATAGGGAATCATAAATCCCCAAATCATCAATTCACTCTTCTTCCACCTCCCAGCCAGCCTTCCACCTTCATGGAACTAGTGCCTTTTGATGGGTCTCTGGGACTCTCCAAGAATGAACCTGACGCTATACTTGGGATGCATCCTGCATGTCACCCTTGGCTCTGCCACCTGCTAGTTCTTCTGTGTACCTGTGCAACTCCCGACCCTGAGCTTCTGGCTTCTCATGTGTTAAGTGATGACTATGAGACCAACCTCAGACAGTTGCTATGAAGAAAGAATAAATGAGAACATCTGCAACTCAGCACATGGCTACACATAAAGAGCCTTCGATAAATAGCAGCTGTTTACTATTTTTTAAAACATTCCTCTGGCTATAAGAGGAGGCCTCTTGGGGGTCATCTTGATCTGATCTGGGTGCTGGTTGCACAGGCATGTTCAGTTTGTGAAAATCTCCAACTGTACACTTTAAAAAAATTGTGGTAAAATATGCATAATATAAACTTTGTCATTTTAACCACTTTCAAGTGTACAGTTAAGTGGCATTGAACACATTTTACACCACTGAGACTGCCATTATGCATGCTTTTGATACATGTACTTTTCTGCATGCATTTAAACAAAAAGTTAAAAACAAAATGAAACAAAACAAAAAACCCACCCATGACCCAGTTAATGATGATAATAACTAAAAAAAAATTATAGAATCTTGCAGCTGCTATGCAGACAGTGTCTTCTGATGTTCAGAAGAGTTACTGGCCTCTCCTGGGAGGAAGTCCATTCTGGCCATTGGAAGGTGGCACATTCTCAGTGTATCATCCTGAGACATGAGACCATCCCAGAGAAGGTGTGGGCTTTCCAAGGAGGCAGGCTTCAGGGCCTGTGGGAGTTCCCTGTTAAGATGACCTGACCATGCCTCTTCCTTGGGACGGGCTGTGTGGGCGGGGTGCCCCTCACCTGCCCTCTTTGCTCATGGCTAAGCTTTGGGTCCTCCCACCATCGTGAAATCCAGTTTGCTCAGGGAGCAGATGGAATGACCAGACCTGGCGGCATAGGAGAACTTCCTGGGGGCCCTCAGCCCCGAGGGGCACGCTTTCCCAGCCACTGGGGAGCACTCACAGGAAAAGATGAGGTATGGGGAAGAAGGCCTGTCTTGCTGGCGTGGGACACCACCACCTTCTCCAGAGCCTGGATTTTTCTGGAGGACCCTTGTCCATATGCACTGCTTTAACTAAACAGAGGCGATATTCAAAAACTACAGGGAAATCTGACCCATATTTACTCTTTCTTCCTCATGGCAGTATGAAATGTAGTATTTGAAAAGTTAGTGATTCTTACCCTTGAAACTTCCCCATTGCCTGTTTAACTGTTGTTCCTTCTGGCCACATTTAAAATGCATGCATTGTAGTCACTTTAGAGTGGGCAAAATCACTTCTCTTTCCATTTCAAAAAGATTTCAGTCACTTGCAAATTTTTGTTATGGGGAAATGCCTCCACAGGCTTCACCAATCGAAATATTTAGCAGTTCTGAAAACAGAAGGATCTTGTCGCCAGCCTTACTTGAGGGCTCAGCTAGTGCAGCATCTGACATGCTAAGAAACTCTCCAGGCAGAGAAAAGGTATTGTGGACAGTCAGGCCTTGTGCCAATTACCGGAAAATGTAGACTTGCAGATGCTGGTGCTTTTGCAACCTTTAAACCCATAACAAAACCCAAACCATCAACTTTGCTACTATAATACCCTCTGAAAAGCTCCCTGGACAGACAGTGCCATAAAATTCTACACTGGTTTACTGGCTCATTGTTTCTCAAGTTAAAGTGCTATGAATTAATGAACTGAGCAACTGTTGTTTCAACATTTCAGATATATGAAAAGGTGCAGACTGGAAACAAGATTTTTTCCCCAGTCTGAAAGGTACATGTGTTTCGCCCTCTTTTCTAAACTTACGAGCTATTCAATATTTGGAATTTCTCTCCTTTGTGAAAACTCAGGTCATCTTCCGTCCGTGCTTCATAATCATAAAGGGCCACAAACAGCGTCACTCCTGACAAAATGAAATCAAAAGGGGAGAGATTATCACACAAGAGGAAATTAATTCCAAGAAATTAAATTTTCAATAAAATCTCACTCTTGAAATCTACAGCTAATCATGCAGCATGGTAATTAATGTGTGCAACCAGAATTGCAGAGCTGAATTTATGCTTTGGGCTTTGGGGGTGAAATACTGCTTGATCTGACTGAAACCTGGAGTTGAAGGACTTCTCTCTGTATACCTCTGAATGAGTCCTTGGGAGGTGACAGATATTAATAAGTCCACAGTGAAGAGGCAGCAGCAGCGTCACAGCTCAGGTTTGCAGAGCTCTGCGGCCATTACAGACCCCCTTTATCTGGCACTCAGGAGCCCATGTTAGGTTCTGCATAAGATGGATCACTCTTTCCCCTGGCACAACAGTAACTAGAATGTAGTGGGAAACTCCTTCTGCAGCCTGGGGACCGAGAAGAGCCTCTTGGTAAATGTTCACCCAATTAGAAGATGCTTTGCCCTCGTCATCTGCAATTGCTTTTGGGACTCCTTCCCCTACCCCCTTCTCTCCTTCTGCCCTGAAGTCACCTGTCCTTGCGCTGACTTATAATACTCGCTTTTCCTCATAGCCACCCTTTTTCTCCTCATCCCGTTCCTTCTTACATAGCTCCTTCTTGCTTTGCAGAAGTTTGCTATTAATGGCACAGGATATTCATTGTCCCATGTGGCCTAAGGCTTCCTCCACATAGCAGGCAGAGTTTTAAGACAGCTCTCCTGGATTCATGCCTTGTGCGACGCCGCCACCCTCCCCCGCTTCCCACCCTTGAGTGTGGGAGAACCTAGTGACTTGCTTGTAACCAACAGAACATGGCAAAGGTGATAGGATGCCCCTTAAGTAATTAAGCTTCAAAGAACTGTGACTTCTGTCTTCCTAGTAGACTTGTTCTATTATCGCTTTGGCTTGAACACATTCATAAAGCAAACTACCATGCTGGAGAGGCCCACGTGACAAAGCACGGAAGGTGGCCTCTAGCCAACACCCAGTGGGGAACTTAGTCCTGCCAAGGCCACATGAGCTTGGCAGCAGATCCTTCTCAGCTGGACGGAGAGAAGACTATAGCCTAGCCAACACTCCTTGATTGTAGCCTGTGAGAGATTCTGAAATACAGGAACCAGCTAAGTCATTCCCAGATTCCTGACCCACATAAACTGTAAGATAGTGAACAAGCATTGTTTTAAAACTGCTAAGTTTTGTGGCAATTTATTATGTGGCAATTGACAACTAACACGTCTCATTTCTCTGTGCCCTGGCTTCTCATTTGGATCACACACTATAAAGTGCTGGATGTGGCCTGAGGAACACACAACATATATTCTACTCTTTATCAGGCTGCTATTTTGTTGTATAGGTAGCTCCAAGGGAATTACTATTCAAGACCCAGAGATGAAGGCAGGGCTGGTCTTTCCACCCATCCCAAGTGGAACTTCCCATAGGAGAGTGGCATGCAGAAGGTCTGACCCTGCAAAGCAGGGCTCATTTGGCAACTGTCCTCCTTTCTTTAGATTTCTTTGAAAGGTTAGAAAAGAGATTGGCATAAAAAAAAAAGTGGGAGCTTGTAAAGCCATGCCTATTCTCATTTAACACTCTATTAACAGATTCCTTTCATTACGTAATTTAAAAACAGACCCAGACTCCATTGTACAGAAGACAAGACAGACGCGATGGGCATTCCCATCCCTTGTCCGCATTAGCCGGCAAGTTCTCACTGGGTGTTTTTATCTTATAGGGGTGGAAGGGAGTTTCTAGGGAAGACACAGGGACACATAGGCACTGTTTCTGGCTTAAAGCACTGAAGGCAGTAGTGAGGAGAAGGACATGCATGCAAATATAACAAAGCCAAATAAAAGAAAGCAGAAAAAGCTGCCAGTATTTGGGGGTACTGTGTTTTAACTCTCAAATTTTATGGTGTTCCTGACTATAGTATAGACCCACACATTCAAGGTGAGTAGCTTTATGACCATCTCTAGTGACTTTATGAATGATACCTGAAGACACAGGGATCCATGTCCAGCATTGATGAATGAATGAACAAGGTCAATGGCTGTGTCAGCAGAATTCAGAGACTGGCTGGCAAAGCTCTCAGCACAAGGAGTGTGTTCTGGGTGCATATCTGGCTCTTTCTTTTTCTCTCCTACATTCTCAAGAGACTTTCCTAGACAGCCTGATTACCTCTTTCCTTCCCCGCTCCCTGCATTCTAGGCTCCTTCCAGGAAGGCAGCAAGGATAAGTAAGCGTACCTAGCATTCATTCACTCAGGCAAAGCCAGCTTTAAAGAGAAAGCTAGATTCACCATAACACAAGGACATAATGCCCAAAGCTCTGGGTCAGATCACCTGGGTATAACTACACTGGCCTGTTGCATGTGGAGAGAAGAAGACCCCTGCTAATGCCTCAGTAGCACCAACTCCCCAGGGAAAAAAGGCGCAGTGGGTCCTAATATAAGACATCGGCTCCCAGATGAGCTGAGAGCACAATGGCTGATGTATATTTCTTTAAATTTTTGTAATGAACAAAATAATTTTGGAACAAATAATATTAAATATATAGTTACGATGATTCACACACTGGGAGATTTGGAAGACTCTGGATGCATGAGATAACTTGCAAATGTTTCAGAAAACATATGTCTGAGAATGTATGCCAGATATTTTACAAAGTATTAGCTAAGTCAGCAAATGCACATGGCAGTCAAACATAGTTTGTGGTGGGAAAGAGAAGGAAACTTAAAAACAAATGAGAACAATCTCTTAGAATACATAAGATTCCATTTTAAAATACAAAAGATACATGAAAATACTTGAGGGCTGATCACCTCAGTCACATGGAAGATGATGGGAAGATCAGAGAGAGAATCAGTGATGATGAATGGCCAAAAATATAATGCTGCCAAATAACCCTCACAGGCTGAGCAGTGACAGGCAGGCCGAAGATAAGAAAGACAAGGGAGAAGGGGCAGCATGATATTTTGTTAAGAGCCACTTGTAAAGTGCCTCTTAACCTGGAGATGGGAGGAAGGAATGAATTAATGTCTGGAGAACTCAAAATATACACTCTCAGATCCAGTCCCAGGCCTTCCAATTCAAAAGCTCCAGAATGAGGCTCAGGCATCTGTATTTTGCAAAAGCTGCCCTAATTATTCTGAACCAGCCTGCTGAGGTTGAGAGCCAACGGCCTAAAGTGCCACTGGAGAAGTTCTGGCTTATAACCTATGCAGAAACTGCACAGAGCAGCAACTTGGGGTCCCTGCACTGCTGCTGCTGCATTTTGATGTGTGCTCCAAGCTCTGGATTTTATACAGCTCCTCACAGATGTTAGGTGGAGATGAATGAAAAACCTAAATGTTAAATCCTTAGTAAAAGGGAGTTGAGCAGAGCACAAGTGTTCAATTGCCAAAAGAATGAAGAGTAGCTGCTTCCCCCACACCTCAGCCTTCTGCTGGAGCTTACCTGTTCCTCCTCTCGTTCGCAAGGTCCCAGTATGAGATGAAGAGTTCACACCCCCAAAGACGGTGAGTCCTTGGCCTCCGGCCGCGTGGAAGTTGTTGTAGTTTGGGATGGTGGTCACACTGAAGCTGGGGTAGTGCTGAGGAGTGGGGTCTGTGCCATAGCGGTACCCGGAGCTCTGGTTCAGGCTGCCATCCCTCTCCTCTGTCAGTTTTGTTGCTTCTTTATCCTTACATTGCACACAGCCCATTATCTAAATTCCTGCCAAAAACAAAAAGGAGGCACGTGAACTTGAGTGCTCCTTAGTTGCTGGGTTGCTTGACTGTTAAAGAGGGATCATTCATAAGGCTTGCCCTTGGATATTTCAGGCCTGTAAGGGGCAGGAGGAAAAGCAGTAGCTAGCCTCAGTGCTCTTAACTTGACAATCACATTTGTTCCCCATATGTTCTGGGTGGTTGGATCAACACAGAGTTGACGTTCACCATACAGCAATTTTCCTCAAATGAGGGCAGCACCCTTAAAATTCTGTAATATCACGTACCTGTCTGAAAACAGCCAAATAATACTTATTATTATGCTTTTCTTTAGTCATCTCAAAAAAAAAGTATGCTCTAGAAAACAAATCTATGCAATATTAGAATAAAAACCTCCATCATGGCTAAGGAAATTTTAAAAAGAGGGTAGAGATATGTTAGAAAAGTCAGACTGTAGCTTCTAAATGACTTGCTGTACTTCTTCACTCATGGGTACCCATTCCCCAGGACTCATTTGGTAAATTTTAAGCAATAAGATAATGATAAGTATCAAAATGAAGAAATAGTTGCTAGAAGAAAAATTCACAGAAACAAAGAGGTCCAAGTGTATTTATAGGATATCATGACAGCCTACTGTAACAAAATCATTGAAAGCTGCTAATTAACTCTTTACATTTCCATTAGCTTTCGACATTTTTCAGCAACACTTAAAAAAAATCATTCGCATGTTCTAGAAGTAGTGGTGGATTAAAAATGCGAGTTGTTATCACCATACCCTCTTCCAAACCTATTTCTTCGGAGCTCCTCTCTCAGTAAATGGCACCACCGATAACTCACTTGCCTAAGTCTGAATCCTGAGAAGCATCCTTATTTGCTTCGTCTTGTTTAGTTCTCACTCTTTGCATCTCTCATTGTACTGTTCAAACATGTCGAACATCTCAGTTCCTCAAAGATTCCACTTTTTCAGCTCTCCTTTAGGCTTTGAAACACAGCCTTGAACATTCTTTCCCCCTCCTCTTTGATATACAACACATTCTGCATGTTCAAGTTAAGACACTGCATCCTCTGCAAAGCCTTCTCTGATTCCTCGGGCTGGAGTAGTGCTCCAAGTGCTCTCATGGCATCTTGATTTCCAGCATATTGGCACCTAATTGCATCATATTAAAACATGGCTGGTCCACTTGTTTCATTGCCCAATCGACTGTGAATTCCCGGAAAGCAGGGCCCTATTCATTTCTGTCATAGCTATATTGCCAGTGCCTGACCCATAGTAGGCGCTCAATAAAAAGCAATTGAATGAGCGAAGATTCTCAAGCCCACTATGATTCTCTTTTACCCTTTCTTTCTCTTTGCATCAAGAACAACCCTTCTTCCAGTGAATTTCATCAGCAGTTTGCCTTGCATTTTTTAATCTACTGGTGTGTGTGAGAAGTGAAGATGATTCAGAAATACAAGGTAAGTTGCTTAAATGACCTCACTATGGACTGCAATACCCTGTCAAGTTGGCAGAGGGCAGGTAGAACATGCAATGGATGTCCCTGGCAAAACTGTGAAGGGTGGTCCACTTGGGACCAAAGAACCGAATAAGAAACACATGACATCATCGTGTAAAATTACATGCATTCACTGAGAAGGGCACAGCTGGTACAGGATGGGAAGGGACTTGAGGCAGTGAAGGAGAATGAAAGAGCTAGTTTTTCTATAGTATCTTGCAAACCAAAGTGGGGAGTGCCACGTCAGATATGGAGACTCTTGGGAGTGGGGAGGGGGCTCTGTTCTGAGCACTGCTTTTCTGCTGCATGTGGTTGCGGAAGCAACATCAGACTGTTCTTAAGTCCTCTTAAATGATATGTTTCGATAAATACTTATTGAATTGAATGTCAGTTCCTGAGAAGGGAAACGTTTGGAAATGAGCCGCCTACTGCTTGAGCTGAGATCACCAAATCTGGAACACATTTACTTGTAAATCATTCGAGATTAACTTACAGTATGCTCTGTCCAACATGTTTTCTAATTTACGGTAAATGAATGCGATTTTAACAAGTTTCCATGAGGAAATGCAAAACATCTCCAAGGCACGATTTACTGAAGGCATTTCACCATTTGTTGTTGGTGTTGCTTCATAAGACTGCTAAATATCTTCTTGCTCACTTTCTATTAACTCTTTCCTGGTGGAAAGTCACTCCAAGCTTCTATAAAGCACAGACAGAAGACATTTCTTGTCCCAGGTGGTTTTTCCCCCCGCCAGAAATTTCACTAATCTACTGTATTTAAAGGAAATGAGCTGAATCACAGAATAACATCATTTATTCCAGTGATCCTCAGCCAGGGGTGATTTTGCTCCCTCACCAAAGGCCATATTAGGCAATGTCTGGAGACATCTTTGGTTGCCACAACAAGATAAGGGGTACTAAAGCAACTAGTGGGTAGAGGTCAAAGATGCTGCCAAACATCCCACAATGAACAGGATAACCTCCAACTACAAAGAATTACCAGGCTCCAAATATTAATAGTGTCAAGGTCAAAAAACCTGATTCATGGAGAGGAAAGAATTTATATCTGTATCTTTGAAACAGCGTAACAACTGTTTCCCTTATATGTATGTGATTAGCATGCAATTCAGAATGCCTTCCTTAGGAAAATAGGCATGCTAGGTAAAAATGAGACTATTTAAAAAGCTGACATGAAATGCTCTGATTTTTTTTCTAGAAGCTCATTCCTGTGATAGAGAAAAGAATATAAAATCAATGAAAATTCTCATTGCAAACTATTCTTCCAACTCCAGCAAAACCAAAACCAAACAAAACCCTACATCAGAACCCCACTGAAAATAGGACCCTATAGCTAACCAAACTAAGAAAAAACCCACAATCTTTCAAAACCCAGTAAAAAAAGTATTACCATTGTAATACTCATTGTAACAGCTTATGTATAATATATGAAATAATGGAAGAAAAGAAATAGTAAGCTCCTTGAAGACAAGGATTATTTTTTGGTCTTTGTTTTATTATTACATCTTTAGTGTCCAGAATGGTGTCTGGCACACAGCAGGAGCTCAGTAAATATTTGATAAATGATTAAATACAAAAAAAAAAAGAAACCTCAATCAAAATCATTTTGGGGGAAACGATTCTCTTAGGGGCAGCTGTTACCGCTTCATGCATTTGTAATTTTGAGTAAGGAGTGTTTCTGCACAGATCTTGCTTACTCTTCTCCCTTCATTGAAAATCATGAAGAAACTCACATAAATCAGTAAAAGCACACTCAAGCCATTAAAGTTTAATCATAATAAAAATATTTATATAAAAACTTGTGGTCTCTTCTCCTTCCCCTGTTGGGGTGGTCTGACTAACCATTTCCATGGAAGAGCCAGAAGACACTCCATGAGTTGAACTCAGTATGACTTCAGGCTCCTTGCCACAAGGCGAAGTTCTCAGCATTTGCGTTACAATAAAAATACCCTGTGTTACGCACAGTTTTGTGGTGGGGCTTTTATGGCCAATGCTGTATGTCTACCATGAACATATAATGCAATAATACACTTGCTTAAAATCTGTGGGGCATTGGGAAACACTGAATATGCCATTCCGAAAGTGATCAGTAAATTATCCACCACGAGCTCAGGAGCACCATTCTCTGCATGTTGCTATGCCTGGAAAATCTGATGAATAAGCACTTGATCAACAGGATCCTAAGCCTGTGTTCAAAGCATTTGGATTATAGCTGCAAAGCTCCCTCTTCACAGGTCCTACTGCCAAATGAGGGGTTCTGTTTCTACTATGTAAGTAAAACCCGATTTCCTTAGTCCTGTGGATCTTCTCATATGTGCCAACAGCATTAAGCAACTTGGGGAAGAGTTATCAAAGACAGAATCCAAGAATTGCCACACCCTGCTCTGTGAGCGTGGCAGACACAATTGGTCATAGTACTTTCCGGTGTTATGCCATGTGCAGCCCCAGAATCCTTCTTTGCATAGCCTTTGAGTGATTGACTTACGCTGACATAAAGGTTGGAATCTGTCTGCTACTCTGGATATAGGCTGCTGATCCACAGTGAGTTTGGTTGAATGTACATTCCCTCCATTGATGCCAGAGACCAGGGTCTGCTCTGCTAGATGGCCATCACATACAGATGTGCTCACGTTTTCTCATATGCCAATCAATACAACAATGCCTGTATGCTCAGCTTATAACATCATAGGACTTCTGAGATCTCAGGTGTGTGCAAGAGCTAGGTAGCAAAAATGGAAAGAAGCCACTGGCTGTCCTCTGCAAAAGTATATTACTTTCTCTTGAGACATATAAACTTGCAGACAGAGAAAGGATAACAGGAGAAGTCAAAACTGACAATAAGTAACTTTAATTTCAGTAGTGTAAGCACTTTTGTCTCAGAAACCAGCCTAGGTGGGTGTGGAAAAGTGACAGCCTTAGGGATAAGTCACCATCCTTGCGCCTGAGCATGATGGGTAAAGCCATATTGGCCTGTACTCTCTAATGTGGCATGTTACCTGGTGTTATCATTCACTATTCCTTTAGCTGGTCTCCACTTTACCTAGCAGGTATCAACATTAAAGTAAAAGAACAAGAAAGGGAACCAAACACAAGCTACTGAGATGAGGACAGCTGAAAAAGAATTTGAAGCTGAATTGTAGATTGACTGCAGAGTTTCATCTGCTTCTCTGGGAGATAAGAAAAAACTGGCAGCTTAACAAGCAAACACCCTTTTTCAGTCAACAGTAATAGCATGAAGCAAGAGGATAAGATGTGGCAGAGACACATCAGAAATGACTTAACTTCTGGATAGAAGATTCATGGCAGGGGGTTCTTGATTCTTATAAGACTGGAAGCACCGACAAGAATCAATCTGAGGTGTTTTGCTACATTTTCAATGGAGAAAATAAATTCCTTGAAGTGTACAGAAGCCTGGCCTTTTTCCATGTAACTGCTGGAAGCAAGACATTCAGAGACAAATGAGCATCACACTGGCAGCAATGGTAGTTGGGCCACAGAACCTACTACCCAAATTTCCTAATGTTTCAATCTCTTACAATGATTTTCAATCCTCTTTGTGGAACACTGGGTCCTGACACCCTACAAAGAAGTGTAGGCAGTGCTGTCTTCTGGGGACAACCAGGACAGAAGGACCCTGGATGACTGGAGAGGCTGGAAAGAAAGCAGGACCCCACTGGACACTCTTGGAAGAACAAACTCTCCCCAAGGTCCTGAAGCAGGAAAAAGGTCACAGCTGGGATGGCACTTTGCCAACAAGGCAAAAGCCTCCCTTGGCTGCTCAATGAAAATATGTACCTGGCTGAAAAGGTGGTGTGACAGGCAGAACTCAAAGGTGTGACCAAGAGTCCTGCCCCTGGTGTATAAGCCTTGCGACTTGTGAATAATGGAGCAATCACTCCTGTGATTATATATTTTATTTGATTCAGTTGACTTTAACAAAGGAATTATCCTAGGTGGATGTGACTTAATAAGATGAGCCCTTGAAAGAGACTGGGCCCTACCTGGAGAAGCAGATTCAAAACGTAAAAGGCATTCTATGGGAGGGATAGTCTTCATTCCAGGCTTTGAAGACAGAGTAGGTTATGTGGTCAGAAAGGTGGCTGGCCTCAAGGAGCTGAGAACAGTCTCTAGCTGGTGACAGAACAGAAACAGGAACCTCAGTCCTACAACCACAAGGAGCTGAATTGGGTTGGGAACCTGAAGGAGCCTGGAAATGGATTCTTCCCTAGTAAAGACTCCAGATGAGAAGGCTGTTGGCCAACACACTGAGTTCAGCTTTGTAAGCAGAGAGGCCAGCCACACCAGGCTTGCACTTGAGACTCAGGGCTGTGAGTTCATAAACAAGTGCTGTTTAAGCTGCTAAATTTGTAGTAATTTGTTACAAAGCAATAGAAAACTAACACATATTTTAGTAGGATGGGGCATCATGGAGATAAAGGCTCCCGTCTTGGCAGTAATGGCCAATATCAATGAGGGCTCACTGCAAGCCAGACGTTGTGCTGTGTGCTGGAACACGCTATCTCACTAAATTCTCAGGACAGTCCTGAGACAGAGGTATTGTTATTTTCCCTCACTTCACAACAGAGAAACAGAGGTGCTGGGAGTTTGTCCACAGCTCAGTCAGGGGTGGAGATGAGATCTGAAGTCAGACAGACTGAATCCACGGCTAATACATGGAGCCTCTCTCTATACTGGAGCTGCCTCCTGCCCCATGGACTCCTGGCCAGTCCACAACAGGGTGTGGGTGCAAGGGTGGGAGGAGCAGAGGGAGAGATGTGTGGGAAAGGTCCCCTGATTCTACAGAATCCTACTTCATGTGCATGACTAATGAAGGTCCTGATTTTAGGTCCTGGGCCTCACTCCCTCACACCTCAGGCCCTGACACTGGCTCTGTAGGGGTGCTGGGACCACACTGGGTGTGGTGAGTCACCAGCTTCCATGATGTGGTTTGGCATCTTAATGAACATTTAAGCCAACGACACTCAAGCAGCCCTTAGTTTCCTGATACTACTTAGATGTGGCGGGGTATTTATATATATACCATGAAGGAGTCAGCATCGGTTTCCTTGGTATAAATGTGAGCCTTCCTAATGCATTTAAAACCTGATTCGCTTTACATGCAAAACTTTCTGGAACATGTTTACTGTATAAACTGAGCTATATATGCAATACTTCCTCCAAGCACAAAATAACAGATTTCTACTTGTGGAGATGGAGTTCCGTGAGGGTGAGCCCCCACCCCGCAAACATGATAAAACATTGTATCTCTGAGGTGAGAAGATTGATATAAAAGCAGAAATATATACAGTGCAGGCACTGGCCACAGCCACAAAGGGAGAACAAAACCTATTGGAAAATCAAACCAAAGCTTTGCTCCAGAAATATTAAGAGGTGGAGTTGGACCCGTCTGATCATTTATGCACAACTGAAGGGTGAGAAGGATGGATCTTGTCTACATCGCTCAGCAAGGGAATTGAACTAATACAGATCACTTGTAAAATGTCGCATTACTTTAAGAAAAAGCCATATTCCTGGCAACTAGAATTTTTTGGGGGGCGTCTACTCTCTGGCTTGTCTTGTTCAAATGACCCCCAGGCTGAGAAGCCACAGCTCACAGCCCTGTAGCATGTCCCCTTTTCCTTCTCTATCACCTCCCATTCCCGAAATACCCAGAGATTGAAAACCACTTAATGAAAAGAAACTGAAGCGTTAGAGGCCAATGGTGAGATTAACACTGCAGTCAGCTAAATGCTGGAACGATTCCCAAACCCAAATGGCAAAACGAGGTTTTAACACCAAACTGTGGCAAGGCTCCCAAAGGAGGAAAGAATGTTTTCTTCTTGCATTCACTTCACTTGGATCTTAGGGTAAAGATAAAAGTGAAATGGTGATAAAAATAAGGATGTTTTAACTGTCCATGACTAAGGGTTCAGAAAAATTTAGAGCACAGACTGCTAAGTTTTTCAGGCAGGCTTTTCCCCACCTCTTTTTGGATCATACAAACATTCTTTGTGGTTAGTATTTTAACATTTTATCTTATTTCATTTTTATTGAAATATAATTCACATGCCATAACATTCACTCTCTTAAAATATACAGTTCAGTGTTTTTCAATATACTTACAATGGAAACCCTAATTCCAGAACATTTTCATTACTCAAAAAGAAACCTGCACCTATTATGCAGTTCCTTCCTATTCCCTTCTCAACTCAGACCCTGGCAACCACTAATCTACTTTCTGTCTCCGTGGATTTGCCTATTCTGGACATTTAATGTGAATGGAATCACACAATGTGTGGCCTTTGGTGACTGCCTTCTTTTACGTGGTATATGTTTTCAAGGTCCATTCATTTTGTCGCATGAATTGGTACTTCGTTCCTTTTTATGGCTGAAAAATCTTCCATTGTATGAATATACATACCACTTGTTGTTTACCAATCATCAGTTGATAGACTTTTGGGTTTTGCTACATTTTGGCTATTATGAATAATGCTGCTATGAACATTTATGTATAAGCTTTTTTGTGGTCATATGCTTTCAATTCTATTGGGTTAATATTTTAATATATAAGGAATTTATGTAGATAAGAAAAACCCTAAGAGTAGGCACATGGGAAATAATGTGAATTGAAAATTCAAAGAAAGGAAAAGCAACTCGTAAACATGGGAAAATGTTACCTTCACTAGTAATCGAAGAAACACAATTTAGATTAGTGAGATACTTTCACCTCTAAATTAACCAAATTTTAAAAAGTCTGCCTAATAGTAACGAACGTCTCTTGAAATGCAGGTTTTCATACACTGATGATAGAAGACCAGAAATAAGTGTATAACCTCTTTGTAAACTGATTTGGCAATATCATCAAAAAAAAAAAAAACCCTTAAAAATGGGCCCACTCTTTGCCTGTGAATCTGTGCTAAAGAGATACTTTTTAAAAATGACATATGAAGAGGTCTGTAAAGTGTTAATTATAATTGGAATTATAATGAGAAAATTTACTAATTGTTTAACAGGAAAGCAATGGCTAAATAAATTGTAAGCCATGCCCATAACATAAAATAAAACAGAAAATTAAAACTTATGTTTACAGAAAATTGTTAGTAACATGGAAAAATGCTCATGTTATATTAAGAAGAATCACATGATTGTGACTATATAACAAATGCTAGAAAATTGTTTGGAAGAAAAGATACCAAGATGCTCGCTGGTGTGTAGGGAATGACACTACGGGTGACTGTTCTTCCTTCTCTTTCTGTTTCTTTATTTCTCAGATTTTCTATGCTGAGAATGCACCATTTTTATGAGAATATATTATTTTTTTAAAGAAAGTTCCCTTTAATCTTATCAGATACTGATTTAATTTGTATGTAAGTTGACAACAACCATACGTTGATGAAATATGCTTCATGAACTTAAAAATGAAGAGAGGGAGAAAGTGATTGATTCTAAAGCTTGTTAAAGAGGCAACCTCTCCTTCTGGAAGGTGTGAAAGTGACGGTTTCGAAGAACAGAGAGACTTCTAACTATGTTTTTATGACATATGTGCTGGGTGGTGGGCAGTGAGGGAACAGTGCTGGGAGTAGGTAAACAACCATAGAAATCTAATTAATCAATGTTACCTAGTTAATCAATGTCACCTCAATAATTTTTAATACAAAAATCTAATTAAGGGCATAGATTAAGCAAAGTTAAATGTACAATCAACTCAGAAGACTGTGTTGGTGGCAGGTGGCAGAATCTGGGATAACAGAACCAGGAGTGGGATGGCTAGATTAGTGGGTTCTGGAGAACCTTTGAGCCCCAAGCTCCTAGATAACTAGGGAAACCCAGTAAACTCAGAATGATAGTACTTGTTCAAGTGATGCTTGGAACCCAACCAAGAAACTCTGGTTACTGAAGTATCTGCAGGACCTCTCGGAGAGTGAGGGCCCAGAGAACACACAGTGGCACAGCTCTAGGAAGTTGGGAGGATGAAGTGAAACACTGTTATTTTTTGGATGCCTGTTGTTGGTGGAGACAAGGGGACTTGCTTAGGGCACCAGGCAGGAAAAAAAAAAAAAAAAAACCTGTATTTTCCTCTTACTTTTCCTCTTGTCGCCTTTACCTTTTCTTGTTGGGAACTTCGGTCTGGCATTTTGATGCGACTTTCGACTCTGACTAGAATTTCCCAGTCCCTAGAATTTGGGGCAATGCAAGCAGGGCATAAAACAGTAAGCAACACTGGTTTATGAAACCTGAAACATTTTCAGAAACAGAAAAGATCCAATGAAGATGTGTATTCCTGATGTTGATATGCAGTCAAGCACCTGCCCATCCCTCCTTGGCCCTGTTCTATAAAAATAACCAGAGGAAGAAAAAAATAAAAGTGAAAATATGGGCTTCTATTCATGATCTAGCAAAGAGAAACAGGAAAGTCAGTGTCACATCTGGGCCACAGTGGCAGAGACTGGCTTTCTGGGCTGAACTGGCTGATGGCCCAGGGGTCAGGGTGTCACCTGGCAGACCCACAAGAAAACACATTAGCACAAAGCAGCTGTTTGAGTGGGCGTCACCAGTGCCCCTCCCCGCCCATGAGGAGAATGGGAGTCAAGGAGGTTTACTCTCCAAGGCTGAACAAAACCTTCTCTGCCAATCTTTCTAGTCTCTGTAGAGGTTCCTAGCCAGACGATTCTGCGAATGTGGCCTCACCCTTTCAAAAAACAGTGAATTCTTTTTCCTGCTAATTTACCAGTTCCAGTCAAGAAGATACATTCCTTTAAAGAAACAGAATGCACCTTGAATAAAAAATTTTTACTTTTTTCTTTTTGCCCTCGAGCTCATGTGTGTGTTGTGGCCGCCACATCTTCCCTTTCCATTGATTAATGATCTGGATATGAAGTCTGAGCTTGTCAAAATCTAATGCCCTGGGAATTTGATTGTGAGGTCATTTGCATTGTGTTTTTGGAGCTGAGGCTGACATCTTTCCTTTGAAGAATGACATGAAACTCAGTCCTACTTCCTCTGGATCTTTATGTTGGCACATTCTCAGGTTGCAAGGGATCAACAACACCAGCAGTCATAACTTTTGCATCCTTTGCAATGGTTTAGAATTTCAAAGCTTCTCAGCAGCAGTTTTGGTGTGAATAATGATAAAGTAGGCTGTAGAAACACATTCCCCTCTCGAATTCTATGGCCTCTACTAGGACAAGTAACAACAGTGATGGTGATCATGGGAACAAGGGGAGCGGAGAGGCTGACTTACTCTTGCCAGCCTCCTCCTACCACTTCCTCTCTTAAAGGAAGTGAGGACTGTCTCTGCCTTCCACTGAGTTTACTTTCTTTACCTCTGGTGAGCCCCTGTTAGTTGACTGCATGTTGTTGCTTCATTTCACAAGAGGTCTGCACTGATGAATGCAAGCTGAGTGCCAGCAGAGAAACAAAGAAATTAAAGGAGGGAGGTAATAAGTAAGAGGAAGAGGACATGGAATCCACCAAAGGCAGTGATGCTTTCTCCAGCAGCATATAAAAACCCTATTTGGGATGACAAATAGTAGACACTTTGTGTGGGAGGAACACATGTTCATGGACCAGACCACTTGTTGATGACCTACTTGGCCCTTGATAGAAATCCAGTCAGGTTTCTCTTAACAAATCCAAAAAGAGAAGACTTGGTTTATATCCCAGCGTATTTTCATAAACACTAATGCTTATAAAACTTGTGGTAGAGCAACTGAACAGTGACTTTTCCCTTGGCATACAAATGAGTCGGATTATAATTTTTTAAAGAGTATTATCCTGCAGAGAAGTTGAACTTGAGGTTATCTCTTTAAAGATGACAGCACAGAAGTTTATCGTTACTTTTCCTGAGAGCTTGCAGGATTCTGGTATCAGATAGGGTTATCCTTGGCACAGAGGAATACAGCCTCACAACCTTGAGGCCCAAATCCACATCACCAAGAATAAGTGAGCAGTGCGGGGGATAAAGGCAGGTGAAGGGCGTGGCACACTGCTCACTGTCCCACCAAATCCACCCCACTTCTTCCAGAGTAACAAATAAGGCCCATCTATGTCTATGTAGCCGAAGACTCCATTTTTCAGACTCCCTCGTAGCTGGGTATGGCCCTGGCATTTAATTCTGCCCAGCTGGTTGTGAGTGGATGAGATATATTCAACCCCTGCATTCTTCAAAGGAAAATATCTGTATTCTCTCTTCCACATCTTGAGGACTAAAAAAAAGATAGATGTGCTGCTGGTGAACTGGCTTCAATCAGACAGAGATGGCAACCTAATAGGGAATGGCAGAGCTGTAGGACAGAAGGAAGCTGAGCTCTGGATGGCCTTGTGAAGCACAGCTGCTGCTCTGATCGCAGACCCAAACATGGGAGAGGCATGAACATCTTTCTTGTGTGAGCCACCGTTTTTTGGGGAGTATGGGGGACTGAGGTGGGGTCTTTTGGTTATAATAGATAGCCTGTGCCCCAACACAAGGAAGAAGTTAATCTAATACAGAGGTCAAAGGGGAGCTCTGTTGGTCACTTGTTTTTCTCCCCACCCCTAGAACTAATAAGAGTGTCTGATCTCCTTTGATACTGACAGTTAACTTTGGATTAAAGCAGGATAGTAGGATAACAATAATGAATTATAACGATAGCTACCATTTATTGAGAACTTATTTTCTGCTTGTACTTCACATATGATATTTCACTTAATCCTCAGGACAATTGAAAGGGTATTTCATAGTTAAGCAATCTTGGGCTCATATAATTTAAGTAACTTGCCCAGGGCTACCTACTCAGTGGGACCTGGATCCAAGTCTATGTCTAATGCAATCACATCTTCTCCCTTACCACCCCATGCTCCCTTTTGAGAAGCATGCTCTACTGCTAGCCATCTTTGCCTTTTTTGCAAAAACCTCATCACATGGAGGCTCCAATTCTCTCTGGCCCTTCTCTAGGGTTGCTAGGTATAGTTGTTCTCCTGAGCTGTTGGAGATGAGGAAGTGAAAAAGTAAATAATAAGAACAAATAACTACCCCCCCCAACAAAAGTTACTCCGATATCACCATAGTAACAAATCACTAGTTTTCAACTGTTTAATTTCCCTTTCATTCTTGTTTCTCTGCACACATCCTTTTATTTACATTTGGTCTTACTTCCAGCCTTTATTCAGCAAACATATTTTGATCCTCATTAAGTGACAGGCCCTATGTAAAGGGTTGTGGATATAAAGTCAAGTAAACAAGGCCACTACCCTTGAGAAGCTCATATATACTTAAAAGGAAGGCAAACAAGTCAATCAATGAACTTGGGCTGGGAAGGGAGTGCAGAGGAGCCCAAATTCATCCAGGTCAGCGACTATGAAGGTGACAGGACATTGGCTCAGGCAAAAATGGGGTAGGCACTGCAGGGGTGTGGGAGCACAGAGTTATGTGGTAGGGCATGGTTCCATGTGGCTTATTTGGTTTGTTCCCATATTTACAGAGCACTGAAACATGTGCCAGCCATATTGTAAGGCTCTGGGCCCAAAGAGTGAAGCAGACACGCTCCTGCTCAAAATGAGCTCACTTATAGCTTGATGGAATGGATAGGTGCAGCTAGGAAGGAGGTTGGAAATAAAGCCAGATCATAAACAACCACGTGTCCATTCTACTGAGCGCTTACTACGGTGTCTGACATTTTGCTATGTTCAATCAGCAAACTGTCTCCTTTGACCCATCAACAGCCTTGCAAACTGGGTATTAGTTTTATCAGCACTATTTTATAGAAAGGGAGGTAATTGTAGGAGGTCAAGTTACTTGCCTAAGGCTCATAGCTAGTTTGGCTGGATGTTAACCCAGACCTGGCTGAATCTAAGACCTACATTTTTAACCATGTGCTGATAGGCTAAAGCACTTGTACATTAGCCAGCTGATATTTATTTGGTATTAGTGGGAGTAAAGCTGAGTCTTGATAGACACATACTGAAATGAGAAAGAGAAAAGGGAAGCATGGAGGAGCCAGACAGGAGGCAAAGAATGAGAAGGGACTGCATGCAGGTGTACAGAGAGGTGTCTGAGTAAGATGTGACTTCCTCAGCTGGACAAACAACTCTGCATTCTAGCCACTTGTCTGTGCATAATTCATGCCTCATAAATCATTCCCAACCTTAGCAAAGCTGTAGCTTTTGTTGCCTGCGAACATAAAGATCTGAAATCATATTGCTGCAGAAGTGGTTTACTACAGACTATGTAAATTACATTTTCTGAGAGCCTTGTCACAAAAAGAAGCCCGAGATCTTTTGGGGCTGGCAGGAGTGGGAGACAGAGGCTTGTGTGCTGCTGTGTAGATGGCTGCCCAAACATGACAAGAACAGACAACAACAGAAACAAATACTTCAATGCAGGACATCTGGAGAGAGACAACTGCCACTAAAAAGGGCTCATATCCAGCAATACAGTGATGTCCTGTCATGTCTATAAGAGGAGCCTGAAGAAGGGGCTAGAGTTAGAGGTGCAGGTGAGTGTAAGGTGAATGGGACCCCAACACCCTCTCCTTCCAACTGTGGGACATTTATTCACCAAGTCAAACAGTAATATGTTTATCATGGTGCAGAAGTGGCAGTTACACCTGTTTTGCATGAAATATTTACAAATTCTTTGGGCTAATCTCAGAAGATGGCTCATAGTTTA
This sequence comes from Macroglossus sobrinus, assembly GCA_004027375.1. Lineage (NCBI taxonomy): Eukaryota > Metazoa > Chordata > Mammalia > Chiroptera > Pteropodidae > Macroglossus > Macroglossus sobrinus. The sequence goes on along the minus strand of PVKZ01000001.1, from coordinate 769,226 downwards.
GCCATGACAGCTCTGCTCACATCAACAGGCTCACCACAGTCAGAGAATGGAAACTCCTGCTCATCCATCAGCAACAGTGATCAATCAGCTGCTCTGGGCAGCAGCGAGTTGTCGCAGCACTAAGTAGAATTGGCCTGTCCCCAGCGCTCATGCTGAGCTCCAGGTAATGGTGACCCAACTGTGGCTTCACATGCTGTCCCAGTTCTGGCTGATTACAACCCATGCTGACTCAGCGAGTAACAATGGTACATCCTTGGAATGAGCTGAGGCAACAGTTCTGCCATAATTCTTTTCGACCAAGGCTGACCCGACATGATGATTATCAGCCCAAGTGAAAAAAAATGGTCCTTTGTGTAACCAGCCTACACGGCCTTGGTTTCCATCAGGTTTCATTGTTAATACAGATACACATTCCCTGAACCCATTCTTCTCTAAACCCCTTGTTTGTTTCTTAGCTTCCCTCTTAAGATTTGTATTTTCTACATAGGTACCTTTGCTAAAATTAAACTGTTGCTAAAAATTAGTAGATCTATGTATCTCTTGTAGAACAAATTGATCATTTATACCAATTCTGGCCTTTCCAAACCTACTAAGATGTTTTCTAACTTTGTTTTTCTTAACCATACTGCCACTGTTTTAAATGTTTCTGCTTTAACACACTTGCTGGTTAATTTTCCATTCTTCTCATTATTTTTTTTGTGCCTCAAACATTTGACTCTTCTTCACCTTAAAATAATAGCTCAAGCAAATTTCTCTTTTCTACTTTTGGTCCTGTTTCCCCATTTCAAACAAACAAAAAAACAAACACATTTTATCACTTTTTTGGTACCACAGCATTGTGCTTTTTCAATTAGGCTAGGTGAGAAAATTGTCATTAATTTTCAAACAAAACAAAACAAAACAAAACAAAAGCTACCCCAAACTCTCCCCTTCATTTTTATGTCGTAATTCCAATACCAAGCACAGTAAGTCCTTATTTAATGTCCTTGATAGGTTCTAGGAGCTGTGATGAGACAACCTATAAAGAAATCAATTTTACCATAGGCTAATTAATATAAATAAGAGTTAAGTTCTTACGGTATCTCCTCAGTGTTGTGATGAAATGTGAAAGAGGCAACATTATTTGAGGACCTGATGTACTGGTGAAAATGTAGAACGACAGAAAGTCACAGAAGCTGCTAGCGGGATATAAATTCTTACAACTACTTTGGAAAAACAATTTTACCTTATTTAGTAAAGATGAAGATTCATCTATCCCGTGAGCGGCAATTCCACTCCTAATCACATACCCTAAAGAAACATGCCCACATGAATCTGCACGTCTGGGGGAGGGCCCCAAATCTGCATTTTTTATAGCTCCACTAGCAATGTGGAGTTCTCACTCTGCTGTAAGGGTCTGGGATTGGAAGCTTAAAATAGCAACTCAAATCTGTGTTTGAAGCTGGGTCTCCTTCCCCCGCCCCCCAAGTCCTGTGGTTTCAGCCACAGGAAAGAGCACTGTGTAGGAGTGCTGGAGAAAAGCACATGGTTGTGTGACTGTCCTCAGGGTGCTGATCCCTGGACGAGAGAGCTAGTCTGAGGAAAGCTCTAGATCTGGGAAAGCTCACTGTCCTTTCCCCACTCCCTTTTCTGTCACCCCTGCTGCCTGAGTGAGGTTCAGCTTGTGTGTTCCTCACTTAAACCCCACATCATCTTGGAGTCAGCAACATCATCATCATCCTCATCTTTGACACAAAGCCCTGAAGGGCCCACCCTGACAGGGTGTTGCCAAGAACAGGGAACATCTAAGTGAGGATTCAGGAGATGAGGCTGAAGGGTGAGCCATGGTGAAGAGCCACGGTTAACACAGGTGACATGTCTTCTCTGTGCATGCCTTTACATGGACATCTTTGTTTGTGATTCTTGGTGTACTGAGTCCAACACAAGTACAATGCCTGGTGCAACATGGTCTTTAGTAAATACTTTCAAATGATGATGAACATGAAGTGAGATAATGAACATCCTCTAAAGCAGCAAAGGGAGCTTTCTGCCTTCCTGTGTGAAGCTGCCTTTCTCCTGCTCTGTCTGCTCTTGTTCAGGGTCATTGTGTGATGGCTCTCTGTCACCTTCACTTCCATTCATTTCTCCTCCTGATGTCAAGAATGGCTTTCACTGTCCATTCTTCCCCTATCTCTAAGTGAGCAAATGGGGAAAGTGCACAGATTGGCTAGAAGGCCTCCCTCTGCTTGTCGGTTCTAATAATCTTCCTATTTTGAAACTGAAATACCCCCAGGGCAAAGTACTGATTACCATGTAGATATTGTTCTTTCAAGTTTAAAAATATCTTCAGCATGTCAAAAGCTCTACGATTCCACTGGGCACCTGAAATCTGCTCTATTATTCAGCACCAGTAATGTACTGAGGGTGGAGATAATTTGTTTAGTTTAAATTATTAAATCATCATAATGTAGGGTTCTGGCAAGGTGCACATGTGTGGGAGACGACGCTGCTATGTTAGGAGGAAATCAAAATGATGATATGATGTAAATACAAATGGAGTTCGGACTGGGTTTCAGGGAAGCCACACAGAGCCCATCTTCAAACCACGAGGCCTTTTCCCATGGAACCCAGCTGGGTTCCATCTCTCACTTGGAACTGCTGTGGTCCCCACTGGAGCTGCCTGCTGCCCGCCCAGCCAACAGTCTCAAGGGAGGCCTCAGCTAGGAGGTTCATTATTTGGGCATGTGGGAAGAGACAGGAGTGATTTCTCTTTTAATCATTTCAATTTCACTATTTTAGTTCAGAGGTGGGTTTCCTTCCATCGCTCTCCTCTTACCCTCTTCTCATCCCTCCTCATTGTTTCAGGGTGTCAGAGGGGAGAAAGCCATGACTCAGGAGAAAGGTTTACATTTTGAGTAGGTGACTAAATTTATTCTGGTTTCTTCCCTGTACAATGTAGATTACGCCACTTTTTATAAGAATCACCATATTCTATTATTAATTACTAAAAGAAAGTTATTGATAACCTGACCATCTTTGATCTTAAAAAGGGAAATATCTATTTCATATGGTTCAAATTAGTAGACAGCATCTAGACCATTATCTGGCCACATAGTAGGTGCTCAATAAACTACAGGTTTAACAGGCATGTGTGTGTGAGGACAGAATGCATGCTGGAGCCTGGAGGTTCTCTTGGGCTCATGACTGGCCTTTCTATCCCAGGTACAAATGACATCTAGTGACTTCCTGGCTTCCCAGGAGACAGCAAGTCTGCCACTGCTGGCATACAGCCACAGTATCAAACTAATTACCTTGGATTAAGGATAACATTTAATGAGTTTAACTGAGTAGACAATGAAATGAATTATTCTGATAAAAATTAAGAGAAAATAAAAAAGGAAATAAAGAAGGGAGAAAGCTGAATATCTGCCTAACCTTTATTTGGTTTCAACTCCAGAAAGACTCCACTGCCTAGAATCTTCAAAAGGAACCACAACAGTCATATGGTACTCACGTTTTTTAATGTAATAACTGGAAAGTGGGAATAGAAGGTTATTTATCTCTTAGAGAGAAAACGAGGTTTTAGTGTAACTCCTGAGTTAAAAATCTCAGTCTGAATCACACCATCAAAGAGTTAATTTCACGGGGTCACGGCAACTGAGGCATTCTAATCAGACAGCATTTTTGCATGTAATAAGCTCATTTTCACTTGAATACTGATGTTCAGGCACAGACTTTTCAGAAGCCCTACTCTGAAGTCTGATAACAGAGATGAGTGCATGGATCTCAGGACAGAATGGGTTATATTTAGTTTCACCACTTCCTCAAGTACACCTTCATCTGGAATTTTTGGCAGAGGCCTCTTGGCCTGGTATAATATGAGAACAGGAATATCAAAGGGAATAAAGAATAGCCATATTCTGATTCCTCATAGATCACTTCTGTGGCTTCATGAAGCACTGTCAGAATCTCCCATTACATTGTTCCCCACAGGGCCTGGGTCGCCTGGCCAGAGGGCCTCTTCTGGATACGCAGGGACCTTCACAGACTAGCGTTGATCCAATCATACACTAGATGCAGGGGACAACTACCATCTCAAAAGCATCTAAGCAAGGTCACCTGGGCCTTCTCCTTTACCTATGCTGAGGTAATAGCAGGGGACTCTGCCAGCCAGATTAGACACTTACCCTTTGACCAAAACTGGATGATCTGGAGGGATGTAGCTCTGCAACATTTTGAGTTAACAGTTTCTGGACTTATGGCTGTTTTCTGATGCTAATCATTTTTGCTAACCATCTACCTACTGACCTATATGCCCAACACTCATTTGTTTGAGGCAAATAGGCTCATGGATTCAGTAAGGAGAAAATAACAGTGGAAAAGACAGTTTGTCTGGTAGAGTATAGAAAATCTCTGGAGTGCTGACAGTGGCCCCTGGCTCTGTGCCCAGCTCCAGGAATAATATGAGGTTGACACAGGCCATGGGATGGAGGTCTGCACATCCAAGGTCAATGGTGTCATGAACACACAAGCCATGTGGTTGAGAGGTGGGAGGGCAGTGGCTCCTACAATATACAAAGACTTTTTTGTTTTCAATAATTTGCTGAAAGGAGCTTAAAATGCTCCTGACTTCTGGGTGGAGACTAGTTGCTGGAAGTGGTGGTGCAGACAAGAAAACCAAAATATAGAACTGAAAACTTATTGGGGCACTTGAAGAGTTTTCTCTTTTGGATTGTGGCCAATTTCTCTTTTCTGTTAAATAAATACAAAAAAAAAAAGCTCCAATGTTAACTTTCAGTCTTCTAGTTTTTCTGAGGAAGTAGAGTATTAAAAAGTCTGAGCAGAATGGAGAGAATAAATGGCCAGCACTGAAAGAGTAAGCTTCTCTGAATCCCACATAGATGCCATACAGTAATCCTAGTTCAGCTGAGCAGGACCAGGAAGCACATCCTACATGATCCCAGCCATTCATGAGGTTAGGGAAAAGTATGATGCTTCAGAGAACTATACCCTACAACCTGTTAAGTGAGGAACATGGATCTAGGACCCATTACCTATTACATATCTGTTTTCTAATTACTTGAGAAAGAAGATGATAATGAAAACATGAAACCTTAATATGTAGCAAACAATTAAGTTCATTATGTAATTCTGTACATCATTAAGGATAAGTAAAAACCAGACTCAAACCCAAAGACAAATCATTGCTTATGTTTTTCCTGTATAAAAGTGCCAGGGCTAGGCCTAGAATAAAGTGAGTGAGGCACTTGCCCTGGGAGCAAAATATAAAGAGATACCAAAAAGCTCAATAGTCAGGATAAAAAAGATAGCATTAAGATATTATTTATATTGATTACTGAGTTTTTTTGGGTGCCTTTAAATTATGTACCTCAGGAAAGTGCCTCAGTTGCCTCCCTCTGGTCCCAGGCTAATAAAAGTTGATCACCTAAAGGTATTAAATGACTGGAGAATGCCTAGTTATAGAATTACAGATGAAATCAACTAATAGATTAAAAAAAAAGTCTTCAAATATATCCTGCCAAAGACTTCCACTTCTAAGAATTATCCTAAGGAAACAACAAGGATGCATATAAAGATATAACAACAGTCATTTCAGTGTTATTTATAATAACAAAAATTGGAAATAATCTAGTTACTCACCTACAGGGGATTAACAAAATACGATATACCTAATTCCTATAAAGCCATTAACAATGATAATGTACCAGAATGTTAATAATCCTGAAAGATGTTTATGAGAAAGTCCAGAGAAATATGCAAATTATAAAACACCAGGTGGAAATATGATCCTATTTTTCCTGTGTTCATTCTTGCCCTCAAAATCCATTCTCTACATGGCAATCAGAATGCTCTTTTAAAAAAAGTTATTTCTAGTCTTAAAATGGTTTCCTATTGTATTTAGAATAAATTTAAACGATACAGCCATCCTTGCTTAGGACCCTGCCTATCCCTCTGGCTCCATGTTCTATACAGCTCTCCCTGTGCTGCCTCTTCCCCAAACATACTGGCCGCCAGTAGGGCCTCTGTGCAAGCTTTGCCTGAAATGCTCTTCCCCCAAATACCCACAGAGCTGGCTCCTTCCCAGAATTCAGGCCTCAGCTCAAATGTCACCTTCGCAGAAAGGTTTTTCCTGGCATCAACGCTCAGTTGGCCACTGCCCTGTCACTATATCAAATCACTGTTTTATTTCCTTCATAGCACTTAACACTCTCAGAAATCACCTCATTTAAATATTAATTTCTTGTTTACTGTCTACCTCCTGCCACAAGAAAGACAACTCCATGGGGGCAGGGGCTTTTCATGACTGGTTGCTGTGTACCCACAGTGTCCAAAACTATACCTGGCACAGAGCAGACACTCAGTTTATGTCTGAGTGCTGATTGCCTGTGGGGAGATGTTTATGTACATACACATAGACTGATGTATACATGTGCATTCACGTAAAAATAAAGAGGAATGGAAGAGCAGAGGGTAAAGGAATATCCCTGGATATTTAAATTCTGGATGCTTCTAAGTCTCTTTATTTGCTTATTTTCATTTTCTACAATAATGCACTACCTTTGAAATAATTAAAACAAAGTTGTTTTCCCTGTTTATTTTTTTAGAGTACAGTTACTAAGAAAATGCTACCAAAGCTTGACTGAAACTAGGACCACAAGAGGCTAGAACTGGAAAGCATCTTGGAGGATGTTTGGTTCAATCTCACCTCTCAGTTCAGAGATAAGGAGCCCAAGGCCTTGCATGGAGAAATGACTGCTGGTTTCTACAGCAGAAAACGTTAAGAAGCTAGTCCACTGTTTCGTTCACTATACCAGTGGTTCTCAAACTTTATGCACATGAGAATCATCCAGAAGGCTTGTGAAGAGACAGGCTCCAGGGCTTCACCTCCAAGGTTTTCTGAGTCAGTGGGTCTGGGGCCTGAGAAGCTGCATTTCTGACAAGTTCCCAGTGATTCTGATGTCTCTTGCCTGGGGGTACACTTTGAGAACCACTAGACCCAGCCACATTGCCTCTCATGGCTCCCTTAGAAAAGTCTTATTATTTTTGCAGAAATAATAGTGATGAAAACTATACCTTCAACCAAAGAAGTCATAGAAAACCCTACATTTGGGCCTCTTTGTAGAAGTTCCTCCTAAAAGAAGGAAAGGGAACAGGGATAAACAATTTTGAGAGCCCATTCTACACCAGGCACGGTGCTAGATGACCTACAGTTTGTTTAATCTGTTTTATTGTATAAAATCTAAATTCGAGAGATAAAGAAATTTGCCTAAGAGCAAATGGCTAGGAAGTGATAGAGCCAGATTTCAGATCCATGTATATTTAACTATAAGATCCATGCTCAGTCATCAGACTTTAGAACAAAACAAAAAATGGTGGCTTTTAGAGTGGCAAATTAACATCTCCAAATATAGAAACAAACACCTCCAAGAAATAATATGATATCACTCTCCCAGTGATATTGAAGGTGTATGCACCAATATGAACATCCAATCTTTTCTCTGGGTCTGAAGCCAGGATATATTCATTTACATGATATTTTGCAACTTCCAACCCCAGAACCACAGAGTAAAGATGATTTGAGCCAATGCCTGGTTTACTGCAAGTCATCTATGAAATATATGGGAGAGAATTTATCAATCTCAACTTGTGACAAAGGGAAGAATTCACCCATGCTCTGTGGGAAAAGAACCTAAGAGACTTACTAACTGAACAGAACTGTACCACTATTTGAAGAACTAAATATAAATTTAAAGGCCAAAAGCCAACTATAAATATGGAAATGTATCATTTACCATGTTAAGGTAAAAAATAACCTAGAAACTACTTATTGCTTTCTTTCTATTTAATTGAGGAGGAAATTAACAAGGGACAAGGAAGTCTCGGTGATAGGGTCATCACACCTACAAACAGCCGCACAATTAATGAGTTATAATTTGTCCTACACTGTGGCCACACGCAATCCAAGTTTGAGAAGCTCCATAAATATTGAGATTATAAAGGGGCTTGATGACATCCTTTAACATCATAATTCTGGCGAAAATTCCAAATTAAGAGAAAGGTTAAATATTAATGGGTTATTTTAGGAGCAAGAACAAAAAAATGTTTTTTTTTATCTGCTTCTATGTATTTCTAATTTCATGTCATGATTTTTCCTCATATGTTTTATTCCATATCCCTGAAGCAGCTGCATAAATAGGTTTTACATGAAAATAAAGTGAAATACTTTCTGTGTAATTCTGGCTATAGAGTCAGAGGAATGAGGGCTTTAACCAAGTCAGGTCCCATGATCGGTCCCTTCCTGTGCCTTCTCCAAAGGCCCTTAGTGCCTCTTTTTTCAGAAGTTCATTTTCTAGCTGTGACCAGTGAAATGTCTGTACATTTTGGAGCAAAACTGGCCAATGAAGACCTTGAAAGAAAGATTAAGTGGGAAAGAGAGAACAGGGCAGAGTGGATGTAAAAAAAAAGGACAAGAGGATTCCAAAGATGGTTAAAATTTGATATCAAAGCCAGCGATGCTCTAAACACAATTACGAATATGTTTAAAGTTTAAAGCGACTGTGGTCTTCTCTGTGCAGTGAGACAGCAAAGCAGACCAAATTCACAGTCCCTCATTTGTTAAATGTCTGAAAAGACCTGGCTCTTTCACTGCCCATAAAATGAATGAGATTTTATTTATTATTGAACAAAGAAGGTCTGGATGATCTTGTAGAACAAATCCTGGGTCTCAAAGCCAATGAACTGTCTCTATAGTCAGATTCTGAGGTAGGCATGTAATGCAAGACACAAGATCGGACTGTGTGGTATTAAATACGAGCAAGTTCTCTTTTTGTTCCCGATGCTCGCTCTTTAGGAAGAGTTGGAGAATAGCCATCTTGCCTTCCCCAGAGGAATGATGCAGCTGCAGCTGTAAATGCAGGATCAGCAGCCATTATCCTACTGTTACATGTTTGCTTTTAGATATTACACCAGACTAGAAGAAATAGCTGGCTTGTCACACACACACTCACACACACACACACACACACACACACACACACACACACACACACGACAAAGCTCCCTATCTGCATTAGTGCCTACACCTGTGTCCTGGCAAGGATTTAAGAAAAGACAGTCTCTAATTTCTATCTAAATGGACAGTTACTTAATCCATAAGTTTCCCGTATATTTTGGCAGTGTGTATCTGCTCTTGATTCTCACAGATTTCACAGTGGCCTTCAGCCTGGGGTGGTTCATGCAGAAGACAAAAGAGTAGCTACTTGGCAGATAATACTCTTCAGGCCTTAGGGAGGGCACTCAGCTGGAAAGATCTGTTTTCGTTGGCGATCGGAAGTGCTTTTCCAGCAATTATTTGATCTTTCCTGGGAACTCGGACTTTTGAACAATCTCCCAGCTTGGCGGGAGCACACGGACTTCTATTCTGGTCTAAGCATTATCACTAACCAGACGTGTGACTTTGGGCAAATCATCTGGCCTTGATTTCACCTTAGTTTTCTCATTTGCCTGCTAGGACAATTATCCCCTCCCTTCTTAATTCATGGGATTTTTTTGTGAAAATAAAGTGGTAAATGTGAAGGTATTTAGAAAATGTAAAAAGCTAGTTTATTGTTAGGTGGTATTTGTATTGTTTTTTCACTTTTTTCCTGCCTGGTTTACATTATTAGCGGCATGTTCTGGTTTTCTTTCTCAGAACTGGGTAGGAATTCCCTCATGCAGAAGAGAGGTAGAAAGTACAAGCCAGGAAGAGAGCATTGTCAGGTTCTTCTTACCTCTCAGACCAAGAAAGCAGAGACCAGTACCAGAACACTGAAACTGTCCTAGCAAGTCTGCTTTTGCTAGGGTCACAGAACATTCTAGTTCTTATGTGTTTCCTCTTCAGAAGTCCCACAAATAAGACTACTGTAGTATTAAATGAATGAAAAAGAGAATAAATCCATCCACTCACCCACTGACCATTTATGGACCAATATTATGTTTCTACCAGTGTGCACAGAACACAAAGATTAGTTTTATATGGTCCAGGACTTCATATAAATGTAATTGTACAGTATGTACTCTTTGTGCCTACTTATTTTTGATATTTATGCATGATAATGTACATTATTGCTATGTACTATAGTAGTTTTTATAGTTTTATTTATTATAGTAGTTTTTATTGCTGAGCAGTATTTCATGGTATGAATATACCACTATTTAGTATGTTTCTAATGGCTCTCCTATTTTGCTAGAATAGGCAACTGCCCACCAAAGCAAAGAAGAAAGAAAAGGGGTGGGCACACAAATTAAGGTGAAGTAGCCCATTGTTCTCTGTGCTGTCAGTCACTGACTTTATGGGGAGGCCTCATAGTCAGAACTTTCTAACAACAGGGGCTAAAATTTCAGGCAAATCAGGAAAACCAAGAGAGAAACCTTGGTTTCTTATATAATCTTAGTGCTTATGTTTGGATTATAGGAGCAGTAAAAAAATGGTCCCCAAAAGAGAGATGCCAAATTATAGAGAATTCAGGTACTCAGGATGAACAGTTAGACATATAATTTAGGTAACTAACTACAATATTCTTTAAAAAATAAAAATATGTCCACAGAGGTCTGCACATAGACCAAGATTCTATATTGTTTTTTTCTCCTACATGTCAATAACCTCCTCTCACAAGCAGCACTTTAGTTAAAGATTGACGTAGTTTGGCAGAGGAAGAAGGGAATCAGAAGTATTTTAGGAACTCGCCAATTTTCAGTGAGAGAATTATACTTATGTTATGAGTGCCAAGTCACTACTTGGCACAATTTTAGTTGTGTTCAACCAATAGATGATACCTGGAAGCTTCGAGAGAGGCAATGAGCTCCAGTTAAGAGGGTTTATTGGGTAGCAGAGGCAAAAGGCGAATGTCAAGGAAAGAAGAGAGTTATCTTGAAAGTCTTATATCATAAAAACTCTTATTTCCTTACTCTTTGGAATTGTTTTAAGAAACATTACAAAAGATCCCAAATGCCATCTAAAACACTTACTCTGTCTTCTCTTGTACAGCTGTCCAAATTCACTGTGAACATCAGATATGAACTTGCTCTGATGACTTGAAACACATTATTTGGGTCAGCTCCTCCTTCTGCCTTTGTTCACAGCCTGTCTTTTGAAATGAACTAGTCATTTTGGCTCCAACATTCCCGTTATCACTGGAAGTGATGTTGGTTCACAGTCATGCTAAAGACACATTGCAGAAAAGTCTCAGCTCTGGGTGGAGCCTGGTTTGGTTCCAAGAATCATGAGAATAATGTCCTAAAAAAACTGGCAAGCTTCCTTTCCATTTTTCAGACTAGATACGCTTACTTGCTCTCTATTTTATCCATCCATTTTTCTGAAGCAATTGCAAAGTAAATAATAACAACAGCTATAATTTTTGTTGCATACAAACTATGTGTCAGATACTGTGCTTTATGTTTCATTCTCACAGGTCTTTTGGGGTAGGCGCTATTATTATTCCTACATCAATGACGAGGACAATAAAACATAGCCTCAGCTTCTACAGTCATTCATTACTATTCCATGTGTCACCTTCACTGAGCTGGCTGGAGGTGGGCATTGGGAGATGAAAAAGGTGATGCATGAACAAACAGAAAGTGAAATGATCCTCTTCTTTGATCTTCCTCTTCACATATTTTAACATTAAATTTTAAAATTAGGTCAAAGTGAGACATAGAACTGTTGAGAGCTACAGCTAAAGTTTAACAATGATTTCTTCAAGATTGTTAATTAGACTGACTTGGGATACAGGCTTTGGAATACATATTCATTCTGAAAGCAGTTATAGTACAAGATATTTCATAAATAAAATCCATTTAGAGCCTTATCCACAGGAAACAGCTGCAGCTGGTAAGGGAACTTTTGACATTAAGGAAATGTGAAACTTCACAGAATTCGAGGAAGGCGGGAGCAATATATCACACAGCAACACTACCTTAGCAAGAGCTGGACCATGTTTTCAACAGATACACTCATTTTACAGCAGTTCAGGCTTTCTTACCACTCTCTGGGTTTTCACAAAAAAGCATGGTATATTAAGAGCAAAAATGAAAAGAAATGTAATCTAGACACTGAGACATTTACAGTTTCAAGGGTTAGGAGCCTACGGTTTAGTGCAAAGCTTGGGCCTGGTCAGCTATATAGACCTCGCTGTCCAATATGATATATAAGCACTTAACTACATGTAGCTGGTCCAAACTGAAATGCAATGTATATGACCAGATTTCAAAGCCTTAGCATGAAGGAAAGTATGTAAAATATCTATTAATAAATTTTAAGTGTCATGCATATTGACATGATAATGTTTTGGATATGCTGTCTTAAATAAAATATATTATTAAAATTACTTTAATGTTTCTTTTTTTTTTAATGTGGCCACTAGAAAGTTAAAAATTACCTGTGTTGCCTGAATGTGTGGTTTCCATTACATATCTAGTGACAGAGCTGGTATACTTAGTAATTGAAAGGATTAATTCAAGTTGAAGATTTGGAGCATTTGATCAAAAGTGGTAAACTGTTTGGTGATATGTGTTCCTTAAAAAGTGAATACAATGATTTAACAGAAAGCAAATATATGTACTGCTATCTCCCCCTGACTCTCTGATGACCTCAGTAAGTCCTCACCCTACCTGGTTGTAACCACAGCAATGGTAGATCCAGATAACTGTGAATATTTCTTCCAGTGCTAACATTATGAGCCTGTGGCAAATTTGTAAGGGCTGATAACTCATGGCTGAAGGTGAACAAAAAATACTCTCATATTTGCTTGGTATTCTGAGCTCCAAATGTTGCCTGCTGATCCTCACATGTGGTGTACTTTTGATTAAATTTTTCTGGAGTAACAGCTGAGACTTAGTGACAATAATAATCATGTTTATGATATACAGACTGGGCTACCCTAAAGAAAGAATGATGCCATTTGCTCTGTGTACCCCAAAAAGTGGGTTTAACTTTTAACATGGATAAACTTAGATGCGCCAACCAATACTTAATAAAAGGTGAATCCAAAATGTTCTAAAATATCCTGAGGGAGAAGGAAGAGAACCAGTCATTCTCTTAGTTTAGGTTCTACCTTGTTTCTTTTTTATTTTCAAAGCATCTAATTATCTGCTGAAAGTTACTCTATATCTCCCAGGCAATTTATACACTTTTGATATGATTCCAGAGTTTTTCCTTAAAAAGTAAAACTTTGAAGAGATAACTCAATTATAGTGAATAGGGCAAAGTTTCAGTACAAGATAAATAGCATTCACAACCCCATAATATTTTAAATAAATGTGTGCTTAAAATCTATTAAGTGGGAACAAATTTGGAATTAAGCAAGTGTAGGGATGAATGCCCATACTAGAGAATGGTAATCTTACTTATTATATGACGTCCAGAAATACTATGAGATTTCCCCTGGGAAGAATCTCATATTTTACATCCCCATTTCTGTAGAGTCTCCCTGTTATACCTAAATCAAATCTAACATCTTTAACTTCTTACTGTGTAGTGAAAGTATGTTCAGTTGCTACTAATATACTTGTCCATTTTGAAGCAGTCCTTGCCTTATTTATATGGCTCCAAATTCCTTCAACTGTGATTTTCTGTAACATGACCACATCACTAACACTGATGAGCCTTGCTTGTACTAGAGGTTACCTAAGAGGTAACCCAAGAAATACTTGGTAAGAAAAGAAATGTTAGGCATGCAGGCTCTTCTCTCTCTTCTTCCTCCTTCCTTTCCTTTCTTTTCTTTCTTCTTTTCTTTCTCTTTTAACCAGTCTATCCATATCATGCCATGAAATTCACATCATTTTTTAAAAATTAACATTGAAAGCAAGTTGGAAATTCTAACTGAATTGCTGAAACAAATGGCTTGTGCTTTAGCCATTCCATACATTTGGGGATTTTTTTTTTTTTAAAGCAAGAAAGGAGTACCAACAAAAGGACAGATTGGCCTCCCTCACTTTTGAAATTGGTAGAGTAGGAGTTGGTCAACCCATGAATGAAAGCAAGTCTCTGTGGGTCTATTGTGCAAGATAAAAATGATCCTGCATTTCTTTCCCTTTTCTATTGTCTACAGTCCCACATTTGGAAAAATACTGAGAAGCAGATTAAAAAGAATTGCTTCTGGCTAGCTTTTCTTGAGCATTTTATACTTTTATTCCTTTGTTCTTCTCCTGTTCAACCTCATTCCCAATTATTATACTGTTTTGGGGACACAGGGACTGGACGTCTGGGAAACATAACACATATTAGCCCATCTGTTTTCTCTGTGAATTCTTTTCAGCATCTTTGAGTGGCAACAGGAAGGATGTGGGCTCCCTTTCAGATTCAAATGAGGCAAATCAACCCTAGCTCAGGTTGACAATATCATGCCTTTGTTAAACTGTAGCCTGAGAAAGCCAGAACCACCAGCTTCTAGGTGGTGTAACTATTTCATCCAGGGGCTTAATAACTCTATTTTAAACATCAGGTTCCTATCCCACCCCTCACTCAAAATAAATAAAACCAAAAACCAAACATAAAACTGCTGACAGTACAACCCAAGTGAACTCTTTTATTAAGAGAATTGTGATTTTCAGATTTGAAAAGACCAAGGTTACTAAGGTATTAGTAGACATTTTAAATTATGTGGGACAAACATTCAGTCTCCTTTCAAATGATTTCTGAAGCTTGAAGAATGTGGTAGGAAAAGCCTATCACACCTTTGCCCCCAAATTTATATTCCCAGGTATGCAAAACTAAGGTGTAATACATTTTTAACATAGCAAACCATCACATAAAAGACTTTTGGTCTAATTCATAAAACTGGACATTTGTTACTAATATTTTCATGAAAAAGATCAAAGCAAAACCATGGAATATAATATAGTGCAGTGTTGGACAAATATCTTATTACTGAATTTGGAAACTGACTCTATTATTGATTTTATTAGAGCTTTGTGATCACGAAAAATTCTCTATGTTCTCTTGAATCTCAGTGCAAGCCAGCCAGCCAGCCAGGCATCCATCCACCTGACTATCTGATAGGTGCCTAAACTTGGTGAGCTCATAAGGTGAATAAACTGTTGTGCCAGCACTAGAACAGCTTTTGATAAAAGAAGTACAGAAATAATTCTACACAGACAACCGCCGCCTGGAAGTCACACAGTACTAACAGGAGTGTAGTGGAGGAAGGAATACCTTCCAATGGAGGAATCAGTCAAGGCTTCATTGAGGAAAAGCATTTAGTTTATCGCTTCAGAGAGAAGCAAGATTTCTAAATCTAGAAATGCATTGGGACATTCCTGTCCTCAGGAATATTCGGAACAAAGATGGGCATCAGGGAGGCAAGGGGAACATTTAAGGAAGAGTGATTAACCCACTAGGTGGCATAGTGTCTGCGGAATGGGAAGGTGGCTGCTCTGAGCAGACGGGAAGCCAACGGAGGAGGATGGACTTATTCAATTTGGAGTATGGTGGGGTATCCCTGAAGAGTCTTGAGCAAGAATGATTTGGTCTGGTAGCTCTAAGCAAAATGACTCAGCTAAAGGAGCACCTGGAAGAGGGACACACACGTGTAAACAGTCCAAGCCAGTGCTCATGAACCTTGATTTAAGGAGGTGATGGCGAAGGTGAAAAGGAGGGATAAACAGGGCTATTGACTGGTGGAATGGGACTGGGGGACTTAGTTTATCACATTCAAGTATTTGATAGTTTACTACAAGTGAGGAAAATTGTTAAAGTGAATGCCTATAAAACAGGCATAAAAATAGCACTGGGTAAAATTCAGTTCCATTTCTATATTTGAAATCTCGACATTACTTGGTCTTATGAAAAGAACTGATCTATGGAAAAAGTGTCAAGGAGTGCTTGATGGGAAAAAAGGCAAAATCTGGGTAATCTTACTACAATGTTTCAGAATTTGCTCTGATCCCCCAAACAGAGTGCTTTCAGCAGAGGGGCAATTTGCCCACTTTCTATTGTGACAGGAATTAGAGAAATATAGTCTTTTGTGGACTTTAGCCAGGCTTCATACCCAAAAGGCCTCTCACCATCCTTTGGGAATAAGATAGAAAAATGTGGGCTGGATACCAAGGCAAAGAAGTGAATAATATTGAAATGGGGCTGATCAGTGGGTCCATGTTCATCTAAAAGATGACCTCTAGGGGCATAAAACGGGGTTCTGAGCTCTTCAACAACTTTGCCAAGGTTTTAGATAACGATATGGAAAATTCGCTTGATAAAAAGTTTGGATGCAACAAACTTTTGGAGGGATAAGAAATGTCGTAGGTGACAATCTCAAGACATAAAAATATCTCGATTGGCTAGAGAAATAAATATGCCAGAACTGAGATGATAAAGTTGGTGAAGGGAAATGTGAGGGCCTGAATAAAAACTATTGCATAGTGCAGGATGGGGGACATGTGGTTTAGCAGCAGCACGTGTGAAAAAGTTTGGGGGGTAGAGGGGAGTCGTGTTAGCTGAAAGTAATTTCAATTTGAGTCAGTTGTTTGACATGGCTGCTTAAAAGCAAGTGAGACCTAATGGTATTTAAAGAAATATAGCATTAGGTCTTGCCTCACTTAAGTTGGGGCTCCAGAAACACTTAGAAATATGGGTGCTTTTGATATAAACGTGTTGGGTAAAGTTGCTATACAAACCTAGCTCAAATTAACCATTGGTTATCATAGCAGTCCTTCCTTAAATTAGGTTGACCTAGGGAGGCTGACATATAGTTAAGGAGCTGCCAGACCAGAGGCTTCGCTTATCCATTCTGAACTCCAAGTTTTTAAAATTGCAATGATAATAAAATTTTAGGTACCAAGAGACAGAGCCAGTTGAAAGGGCTGTTCCTCTATTTCTTATTAAACACAATACTAAGTAATATTAAGATATTACTCGCATTGTCTGTCTGAAGGTGGGACTCTTCAAGAGTCTGAATTGTTCTGGGTCCCGAGCTGGGGTTTGCTTTCTTGATGGTTGGAGAGGACTATGAGGATGGCGTGGAATGCCTGTGACTTAAAGCCAGCTCCCTGCAAGCACAACACTACCTTCCCTCTGTGTATGAATTGTAGACTCTAGAACTTTCAAAACTAACACTTTATGTCAGCAAATAAAGGACCAGTTTTTCCCTATTCTCTATAAGAAACAGAAAGCAAGCCTGTATAATTTCTAAACAAAGTTGGATTTTTTTTTTTAAACAGGAAATGTGTTGCTATGCATTTTTCTTATCCCTCATGCTGTGTGCTGTGGATCTTCAGGAAAAGAATCACCTGGATCTCAGTGTACATGCTTAAAAATGATAGGCAAGTGTTATAGTCTCTCATCTCAATTGATTCCCTCAAGAGAGAGAAATCATTACATGATAGATTTTAGCCTCAATATAGGATATTTTCCTGAGGGGCTTTGGGCTTCATTAATAAAATATGCCTTAAAACATACACATACATACACACACCCATATGCATATGTGTGTGCATAATTTTAAAGTCTCTCACACCATGACTATATAGAATCTAGAACTTGTTCAGTAAACAGAAATCAGGATATTAAAAGGACCTGGAATTGTGTTGGGAAAAACTAATACAAAAACTGAAAATTGTTTTCCCTAGAGGAGAAGGCATTTTACACAGTCTTTAAAACAAACCGATGAATGGTTTAATGGAAAAAATATTTTCTTATGACTCATTTTAATAATGAGAACTTCCCAAAGAGTATAGAAAATATCTTGACACTAGAGCTGTTCCAGCAGAATTTCGATGAACAGATACTGGTGGGACTAGATGAACTTTAAGGCTCCTTTCAAGCACAGTAGCTCTGATTTTACGATACTTTTTTTTTTTTTTTTAAATAGCCCTTAGTGTTGATGCTAACAAGGTAATCTGAAGATGAAAGCCTTGGGACTAGGGCTTCTGAGAAACTGGATTCCTTAGAAGCCAAAGGGAGGAATCCCCTTTTGAGGGAAAGAGGACAATGCTAATGAAACATTCTTCAACACCCTTCCTCGGAAGTGGACATAGCCCGGTAGAAAGCAAATCATCAGAACTATAAAGACAAAGTGACAAAGACAGTGAGAGGTTTTAAAAATACTTCTCTTGTGACTGATAGATTATTAAGTGTATAAAAGTTGTGAACAACACAATAAGAGATTTAATCTAATGGGTATATTTAGAATCCTCTCTCCCCAGCCCCCATCAGAAAATATGCATTTAAAAAATTCATGGAATATTTAAAAAAAAACTGATCACATATTAGGCCATGAACCAAGTCACAATACATTTTGTGAAACTGGTATTACACCTGCAGCATTCTCTGACAACAATAAAATTTTTAAGTTAGACTGCAAAACAAAATAATTACTAAAAAAAATTTTCTTTTAGAACTTAAAACCCTACTGCTACTAACTAATGAATCAAAGAATAATTATAATAATTAAAACATTCTTAGAACTGAGTGAAGATGAAATTATTCCATATTAGAACTTGTCAGAGACTGCTAAAGTTCTCCTTAGAGAAAAATACTCATCCTACAGAAGAAAAAAAAAAAAAAGAAAATCAGTCAATCAGTGAGTACTCAAGAACTAAGAAAGTGAACAAAAGTAACAGTGAGTACTCAAGAAGTAAGAAAGTGAACAAAAGTAAAGCCAATTAATTGAAAGAAGAAAATAATAAAGAGGAGTAATTCATAAAATCAGAAAACATATACACTGAAGATTAACAAAGAAAAAGCTGTTTATTTCAAAAGATTAGTAAAATAGACAAATCACCAAAATTGATCAAGTAAACTACAGAAAAGGTACTCATAATAATATTAGGAATGAAAGAGAGAACATAATCACAGATTTAGCAGAGATTAAAAAATAAAAGCATATTATAAACAATTGTGTGCCATATTTGAAATTTTTAATGAAGAACTTCATGGAAAAATACAATTTATTACTGAAACAGAAGAGAAACCTAAATATTCTGAAAAGAATCAACTTAAAGAAGTTGATTCATCAGTTAAAACCTACTTACCCCTTCATCAAAAAAAAAAAAAACCAAAACCAATAAACACCAGGTTCAGATGGTTTAAGATAAAAAAGAGGCAAGTTTCAGAGATACAAAATGGAAAAGCACTATTATAAATAACGTTGGCACCAAAATCAGACAAGGACAGTAGGAAAAAAGAAAATTATAGGCAAATCTTGAATATAAATACAAACACAAAAATCCTAAACAAATTTAGCAAACTGAATCCAACAATTCATAAAATATATCATGGCTAATTTGTATTTTTACCAATAATGTAAGAATGGTTTAACTTTAGAAAACTGATGACAAAATTGCCTCACTCCCAGATTAAAAAACAAACAAAGAAACCTTATATTCCTATTAATAGACACAGAATAAGCATCAGATAAAATTTAACACTTATTTGTGATAAAAAAATTTGAAATTCATAGCAAACTAGGATCATAAGGGACCTAATAAAAAGTATTTATTAAAAGCCAATAGTAAGCATCGATCTCAGTGGTAAAATGTTAGCAGCCTTTCCTGTAAATCAGGAACAGGCCAAGGTGGTGTGCTCTCCTATTTCTTTTTAATTCTGTACTGTAGGTTCTAGCCAGAGTGGTAGGACAAGAAAAGTAAATAAATCAAAGATAAATGGTTAAAAAGGAAGAACAAAAACATAATTATTTTTACACATGATTGGTTACACAGAAAACCTAAGAGAAATACAGATAAATTATTAGAATTGATAAGAGATTTTAGCAAACTGCCAAGTATTAGTTCAACATCAAAACCTGTGTTCCCATGCACCAGTGGCAGTTAGACATAGTAAGTAAAAAAAAACAGAACACCATGCTTATTTATCTTCATCACTTGCTCTTCAACACATATCTCACCCAGATAAGCAGAGGATAAAAAATAATTAGGAAAACAAGTATCCTAATGATATTATAAAACTCTAGGAGGCAGAAATCAATATTTCTTGGGAGACCTAGGAGGGTTCCTCTCTATTCTATGGTTTCCACAGAAAAATTCCATTTTAAAAAACTGAGATAATGGGGTTACCTTGAACTGTAGTGAATCACACATTTTACTGGAAATAAAATACAAGCAGGAAGTTCTAGGCCTTTGAAAATCATACTCTGCCTCAAAAGACAAGTAAGGTTGACACCTTTTCTTCTACTCAGCTTTTAATAAAGTCAGCAGAAACCAGTCCTCTAAATGGTGTCCCACGTCGGGTAGGGAACAAGTGTCTTGCAGAGAGACATTGTCAAGCGGTAGAGAGAGAGAGTAAAGAAAGTTCTGAAAGCTTGTTCTTTATCTACATGAAGATAATACTAAGGGTTACTTAAATTTTTTTGTTGTTGAAATTTCACTACAATCAAGTACAGGATGACATTGAAATTCTAAGAACCACTTGATCAAAGTGAGACCCCTAAATTCTTATTCTATTTTTGAGTATATCCATCAGTATGGAGCTTGGTCTGCTCCTGTTTTTAACACCCTCGAGAAGGCATGCTATGGCACATATAATTATTTTCCACTCAGGGTTGATTAATCATCATTTTCAATAACGTGACAATAAAAATGAGATAGAACTTCATGGAGAACTTTCTATATTCATTTGGATCTGATTGGGTGATTCAC
Source organism: Macroglossus sobrinus (assembly GCA_004027375.1). Taxonomy (NCBI): domain Eukaryota; kingdom Metazoa; phylum Chordata; class Mammalia; order Chiroptera; family Pteropodidae; genus Macroglossus; species Macroglossus sobrinus. Next base: position 748,598 of record PVKZ01000001.1, on the reverse strand, counting down.
TCATTGAAAATAAGATTATCTGAAAATACTATAGTATGATTTTTTTTTAAATATGGTTAAAGCTTAATTCATTGGAAACAACAAAAATGAGCCAAAATAAGAGACCAGTTTCCTATTTGATTGATTAAATAAATTATGGTACATTCCTGTAGTGGAATAGGATGTAGCAATAAGATCATATTATAAAATAAGTTTATTGACAGGAATATATTCATGGTATATAGCCCAGTTAAAAAAATAAGATATACAACATTAAGTGCAATTTGAAATCATTTTTTTAAAACTTCCAAATTCATACTGGGAAAGGACGTTGACCAAAGTACTAACAACAACATGTGTGATTATATCTGAGTGATGGAATAATATGTGACTTTTGTTTTATCTTTTGTGCTTTTCTGTATTTTCTAAGTACTCTACACTGGGGTGTGGGTGTGTATTAATGTGTATATTGTTTTTAAAAAATAATCATAATGAAAATATCTAGTATGTAGCACAAATTTCTGGAGTTCTCCAAAACACTCACAAATGGAGTACAGCTTCATGGTAGCCAAAACAATCAATGAAAACAGTGTGCTACTGACAGTCATACTAGAGGATATTCTTTCCTTACTCCCGTTCAACCACTGGAGTGGTAGTAGCATTTGGTCTGGAGCATATCGGTGCCCCCAGAAGACACTGAAAAGATTCAGTGTCCATCCCAAGGAAGTGTGTACTTCCCTTACCTTACTTTTCTACCTTCAGCAAAGGGTCAAGCGGAGCCCCCAGCCTGGCATTCGGGGCAGCAGCACACTAACAAGAATTCTGGGCATGAACAAAAAGTTCCATTTACTACCTCCATAAAAATCACTTCCCCGCTCAGCAACTTTCTCTGGCTCTCTAGCCCGCCTTCTCAGCTTTCCACACCAGGGCCCCCACACCTCTTCCATCAATCTCCCATTGCCCCAACACGATCTCCACCCAGGATGAAATACATCTCCAAAATCTGTCCATGTATTTCCCACATTTCATCCATGTACCATGCCTCATGCCAGTCTTACTCTCCAGAAGCCTTCCTCTTAGCTCCTCAGGCTCCTCCTATTGGTCTCTCCAACTCTTAATTCCTTGGCTTATCCCCTGGAACTTGACATATGAAGTGGGGGGCATTCATATTATTTCAGTGTTTTCTGTGCATGGCAGGGTCTCTAAAGGGTTGATACCAAGTTTTGTATCTCTTTGATTCTCCCCATTGCCTTCTTCAAGCTCCTAGTACAGGGCTGCAACATAGCAGGTTCTCAAATCCAGAGACAGACTTTGCTGGCACCTCTCCCAACAACAATTTTATGAGCAATCTCTCTTTTTCAGTCTGTCTGCCTTCTTCTCTCCCACTTTCTGTTTACCCCATCCTTGAGAGAGAGAGAGAGAGAGAGAGAGAGAGAGAGAGAGAGAGAGAGAGAGAGAGAATGAATGATATTTTCCTTACTCTTCTCAGCCTAGATGTATATGGTTTCCTTGAATATCTTCAGGTCTCATTTAGCTGCACTAAAGGATGTCACTAATGCAGACAATCCACTAGGGCGCCCGGTCCTCTTGCCCTCTGGTTCTCAGGCACACAGGCACTTGTGGCTGCTGCAGCCTCTGTACCTGTTCCCATTGAAGGCTGTGCACCTTTCAGCTCCTCCCTAGCTCTTCTCCTTGCTTTTAGGACTTCGGCTTATTAACGTTACCCACACATTCATTCACCCATTCATTCATCACCTAGTTACTGAGCACCTTCTGTGTGCTGTTACTTACAGTCACAGCTGGAGGTGTGTCCCCAACTAGATTAGAAGCACCATGATGGCAAAGGTTGTCTGCTACAATTATTTAAATGTCACCAGAGAATATAGTAGTGTGCTCATAAAGTGCTTGTAAAATACTAAACTGATTGACTGAAACTAGAAAGAGAAAAGGAACAAAGCAGAAGGCTATAGTTTCCATTTGTTTACTCTCTCCTTTGTGGTTTGACTACAGAGATGGTGTAAAGACAAGGGAAAACTCTGACTCCAACAGAGTGAATAGAGCCTTCATTTTTTTAGTTTTCAGCTTCTGTCCAGACCAGATGAGATGGCGATGTATGTGAAAACATTCCTTAAACTGCAGAATATTTCACAACTATGAAGTGCCATCATCATCATCATGTACCATCCATACCTCAATGTGGAAAGTTCAATTCCAAACAATAATCAACCAAGTCACCCCATTTTGCAGACTCCTGCAACCAGAAGCAAAAATACAGCCTGAAAAGAAAAGCCGACAGTCTAACAAAACCCAAACGGAAAATAAAAATGAGCAAGAACAGCCACACACCCAAAGAGAGCAAATCCACACTGCTCGGAGGAAGAAATCCTCTAATTGCCTCCACACTCCTGCTTGCTTCCATCTGCTTGCATTTAAGGAAGCCTAACTACTGGGCTCCTCCCGGCTGGGAGAAGAAAGGCGATGCTTCCTGAGCGCCTGGATGGCTGCAGCAGGCAAGGACAGAAGCGTCCACAAGCAAAGCTAAACTGCAAATTGAACAACAGATTTAATGTTTGTTATGCAAAACTGAGCAAACAATCTCTCCTGGTTTCGAGACCATATGAAATAATAACGGAAATCATTCTCAGAGAAGGGAGGAGCGGCAGGCATGGGCAAGAATGCTGCAGTGGTGTACTCATCCAGCGCAGCCTACAAGCCTCCCACAGGCGGGAAGGTGCGTGGGGCCCAGGCTGCAATTAGGTTTCCTGTGGGGAAGTGACCATAAGCGCAGGCACCCACACTACGTAGTGTGGTGTAACTCAGCCTCCCTTGGGGCTCGCCTCCAGCAAAACTCCCCAGTGACACTCTTCAGTTTTAGAAACACCAACCTTTTGATTCTGGTCTCATTTTGATCATTTCCTCCAGGCCCTCTCTTACTTAATCTCACTGATTTTATAGTCTCTATTCTGCTCCCAGCCCTCATCCTTTCCAGGCTGCCCCTTGCACAGGACCTTCCTGTGCCTCCATAATCTGAGAGAACACCCTAAAGAGCAATTAGATAGTATAATTTTTTTGAAAAAACATCACAGCATCTTAGAGAACAGGCCATCTGGTTTTAGATGATGAAACTGTGGTGCGCAGATGCAACAACACAAGTTGTATTCACACCACTAGCTATATAGGTAGGGATATGAGCCCTCATCTTATACCTACAACCTATCACATATACATATCAGAAAAAGGGAAACCAGTGCCTAGTGGCACTTGTTATGGAACTGAGACTATGCTAGGTGACTTCACACACTTATATCTATAGAGTTCAAACCTTACAATAATTATCTGACCTGGGCTCACAGAAATTAAGCAACTTTCCCCAAGTCTCTTGCAGCTAGTAATGGTGAAGCTGTGATTTATGTCTGGGTCTCTTCTAGCCTGTACTGCCTGGACACTTCAGGTTGAAGGAAGCTGATGGAGTAGTTAACTCAAGAGACAGGTACCTCTTGAGGGCTTTAAATTCTGCTCAGGGTATAGTAAAAGGAGAACAGTATAATGGTATGAACACCAGTGAGTCACATAGGCTACAAGACTCATTCGAAATTCTGGAAATCCTTGGGAATGGCTGTTACTAGAAACTTCTTGGTTTCCTGGTGTGGCCCTAGTTTTGCAATTTGTGGGGATGCTGGAGGATTCTGAAGAGGCAGCTTTTGTTATCTCTAATCAGCTCCCTCCTCCATAGAAGGCTAAAGTGAGGAGAGCAGAGTTTTCCCTGGCCAGGGGCACTTGGCCTTCAAGCACTGAAGGGCAGGTGGGGTAATGCCAATGGCAGCCAAACTTGGGCTGCTGGGACACACAGCACTGGGAGAGGGGTCTTGTACCATCAGCAACAAAATGCCCTCAGGAATCCCCTGGACAGGGTATCTTTGCCTCCAACCAGCACTGCCAACAGAGCAGAGACTGCTCAGCTGTTTCTGACCAGGCCAGCTCACCAACAAAGCAGGGTCTGCACCACAGTGGCTCTATGTTTTTGATGTAGTGTTTAAAAAAAAACAACAAAACAAAATTGATTATGCCCTTCCACAGGAAGGGACAGCTTTAACATGTACATTGTATGTATGAAAAATGTTCTCTTGGGTAAATGATGGAATCATTACCCTAAGTGGCCAGAACTGGAAAAGGAAACCATCCACCATTGTGTCCAGCACTGGCCTCTCATGAGCAGCAAGAGCGAGGCTTCCTGAGCTGTCAGCCCACAGCGAGGGCTCACCTCAAGAGAGGCGAGGCTTCTGCATCTGGGTTTCCCAGTTCTCAAAGACCTCACTAGTTAATGCTGAGTAAGCACATCTCCAAGTAATCTTTATCCCTGGCTTGCTATTTTTAAGATTAAAATCCAACCAATCTCAAATCTTTCTCTTTGGAGCAGATCCCAACAGAATAGGTACCAGAAAATAGCTTGTGTATTTTGTCCACTGCTTGATGATAAAGCAAACTTAAGATAAAGTTTGCTTCTGATGGAATCCCCCTCCTCTGCCAAGTTTTACTGTGAAAAACTTGAATGTTGGGAGCCATTCTTGATGAATGCCCTGCAGACAGGGTCGGAGTTGCCTGCAAGCTAGTTTGCAGACCAGGTGGGCTCGTTAATGGATAACTTGTTACTGAAGAAGGAAGATTGGCTTAATGGATAGCTCGTTACTGAAGGAGGAATTTTAGCTTAATGGAAAGAGTTGAATGTTCTTTGCCCCAGGGAATAAGAGAGGAAAACAGGAACAAGGATGTTTTGAGAGAACTTATGTAAAGGTCAGCAATCATTTGCATATGTGTGGGTGTTGCTTCACATGCTCTTCCAAGGGTATATATATGCTGTGTTAAATAAACTCAGGGCACAGTGTTCACTGTTCGCCCTCCCGACTCTATCTTCTGTGTCTCTCTCTCTCTTTTCTCAATCCTCACTCCCCTTCTTGGGAACTATTTGCTCTTAGCCGGCGGGCTCCGGCACTTGAAACATAAAGTTTTAATAATTTTACACTGAGCACCCATATTCTACCATCTAGCTTCTAACATGAACATTGTACCATATCTCCTTTATCACATAGCTATCCATCTATCCCTACTGTAAAAAATTTTAACTACACATTTTTTATGGTCCTTATCTTCCTAAGGTGCAGCTTAGGGAGAAAAGATTTTGAGACAACTCTGGGAGAGAACCCCTACTTGAGCATTTATTAGCTGGCAGACTTCAGGGAGGTATGTAATTTCTTGGAGCTTCAGTTTCCAAGCTCATAAAATGTGGGTAACAATGCCTAGAGGTGCTATGAAGATTCGGTGCAATAAGGTAGGGGAAGTAGCTGTAAGGACAGGTAGCTAGTTTTTAGTTCATAGGCTATGCTCTCTTATCTATGAAACAAATTTGAATTAGTCAAAAAATATAACAATAATCAGATATGGATGAAATGAGAATGGCAGAATGTGAATAACTGTTGGAGCTGGGGGAAAGATACATGCGGGTCCATTATGCTATGCTATTTACTTTCCATAAATTTTAAATTTCATTAATAAAACAAGGAAAAATGTTATGAATTGACACTAATTTTTGGGAACAAAAGGAAAAAAAGGAATCCTTCCTATATTTGGAAAATTTAATCAGAAACCTCTGAGGAAGTATTAAGTGATGACACTGGGGTTGACAGTGTGGGTTTAGGGAGGCCCCAGGTTCTCTCACTCTCACGGGGTGTTGGGGGAGTGAAGGGGAACAGTAGGGCTTGGGTACTTAAAAAACACTCCCCAGGTGACTGGCTCACTACAGGGTGAGAACCTTTGTACTGGCAGAAAAGTGAGAAACCACACTTTCCAGCATATTAATTGTGAGAATAAATACTTTGCATAATGCAATGCTTGTGTCTCCAGCTAATCTGCCGACAGATGACAGCATAAAGAGTCTCTGATTTAGAAGAACATAAACTATTTGTAACTGAATGACCTCGTTCTCTAAGTCAGGGATGGGTTAAGGAAGGACACAACTAGATTACATTCTCCTACATTAATTGTTATCTGTCTAAACTTATAGAGGCTTCTTAGTGACTTTCAAAAACGAAGAGCTGGAGGAATTTGAAGGTAAAAAAAACAACAACCCACAGACAATGTTCAAGAGAAAAGTAAAGCCTTCAATGTTTTTTTTTTTTCTTTTAAAATAAAGATGTTACCCTCCAGTTCCAGTTCCCTAATTCCTTCCCTTCCCTCCTGTGGTTCATTCTCTCTTGTTCTTCTCTGTCAGTGGCTGGAGGCATGGAGGGGGTTGTGATGGAACTGCTAGGTGAGACAATGTGTGTCCCTTGGAGTACTGTCCATGGGGGTAGGGGCAGTATCTTTGAAAGGTGGGATCACATAAGTGCGGCTCTACTGGGCCAGACAAGCCTGGCTACCTCAGGGGAGCAACAGAGCAATCTGCTGCTCTGTGGGCTTTCTGTATGAGGGCAAGGAAGAAGAATAAATCTCCTAACAGAAGGACCTGCACTCAGGGGGCATGTGCACATATATGAATACAAACATACACACACTCCCAGGAGGATCTGGCAGGATTTTTATACCCATGTATTAGTGACTGAATTGTGTCCACCCAAAATTCATATGTTGAAGCCCTAACCCCACAATGTGACTATATTTAGAGACAGGGCTTTTAAGGAGGTAATTAAGTTTAAATTAGGGCATAATGGTGGGACCCTTGTCCAACAGGACCAGTGTCCTACAAGATATCAGGGATGCAAATGCACAGAGAAAGAGTCATGTGAGGATTCAGTGAGAAGGTGGCCATGGGGAAGCCTCCTTGCGGAAAAGAAGAGAAGACTCACCAGAAAAAGAAGAAGCCTCTTTGAGCACCTGTGATAAGAAAGATACAGTGTTGGACAAAAAAAAATATGACTTTTCTAGCCTGAGCGACTAGTAAGAAGTGGCATGTAACATGAGCCTTGCAGTAGACTGGATTTAGACTCAGACAGGAGGAAGGTATCCTGAGAGGAGGAAAGTAAGTGCCTGAGGCCCACTGAAGGCACAGAGATGGTGTGGTTTTGCTATGGGATGAATATGAAGCATAATAGTTAGATGTGGTAGAAAGGTGGGTATGACAGGCCATAAAAAATCTTCAGTGCCAGGTGAAAAAGTTTAGGGCTTTCTCAAAGGGTAATGGGAACCTTGAAAAGTTTTTTTTTTTTTTTTAAAGAACGACAAGGTTGACAAATATGCTGACAAAGGCAAAGTAAAGAGATCTGACATACAGTAAACATTTATTAGTGCCAGGCACTGTTAGCACCAGATTTATTACTTCCTTTAATCTTCAGCCATCATTTTGGGTAAAGTGACTTGCCCAAGACCCCACAGCTGGTCAGCAGTGGAGCTCAGATTCAATCATATGCCCAGAACGAAAGTGAATGCCTTGTCTCATCCTGCCATTTAAAACCCTGGGTCCACCTCCCACATTATCTACTTTCTTCCAACCAGAATGGCTGTTTAATGGAATAGAGCCTGGAATGCACATTGCTTTTAGGCTTGGGAAGCAGACAGACTAACAGCAAATAGTTCCATGCATTCAGCCTTCCAAACAAAACTGGTTCTTTTTGTCCTTCCAAGTTACAACATAGTCAAAGGGTCAAGTTATATATTTTCCTGTTATGATCTACAGCATCAAAGTAACCAATGATGATAATTTGTATATAACCTGCAAAAATGTGTAGGGAGAAAGGTTGCCTTGTATGAATAGACAGACACCTCAGCACTGACTATATATTTCTTCAATGCAGTGTCAAATACTCTCTGCCCTTCAAATTCTGAAAGAACACCCAATCCAGAAAAACACAATGCTATTTTCTGTGTCCACTCAAATGTCAGACTCAGCAAGAAATGCTGTCATCATTTCTTTTGGGCCAGTTGCTCTTCCAAAACCTCAGATATATTTAAAAATAAGAAAAAGTAAAAATCGTTTTAGAAAGAGAGTTAGTGCTACTAAAATATGCAAATCAAATCATGACATACACCAGGAGGAACCACTTTTAAGTTATAAATATGCTCTCCTTCAAGGGCATATTTTTTTTTAAATTTAGGGAACAATGCTTACAGAGGTAACTTGGATGCCATTTTGTAAGTTATATACTATTATTATTATTCTCCTCCCTAAGACACAGTTGTGTCTAACAGTTTGTCAGGGGGAAGGTAAAACTACTGAAAGCATACATTCAATTCAGCACACCTACAGTGCTGCATACCTTACTGTGTGAAAGGCATTGTGATTTGTGTTGGGACTAGACAGATCAGGATAAACAAACCTGAATCACATCAAAGGCTGCTGAAAACATTTTTAAAAAGAATGGATATCATAAAGGTCATTTTTTTAAAACTTTAGAACCAAGTTTTGAGAGCTATTCCTTTGAAAAATAGAACATTTTTCATTTCTTCACTACCTCAGGACTCACGTTCTGTGACTTTTCTGTGAAATCTTCCTAACACTATCTACCCGCTTCCCACCTATAAAAATGGGGTAGAACTGGGAATGTATGTGCACTTGTGTGTGTGCATGTGCACATGTGTGTATATGTTTGCTCGGGGTCTCCTTCTTTTTCGCTCTGTAGATATACTCATATTACTCTTTTCACACTGCGTTGCAGCATTGTAATTGTTGAATGTTGGTCTTACACATAAAACCCTGAGGAGCAGGTACTGTGTTCTCCATGTACTTCTGTTCTCCCTAGGCAGGAAAAATGCCTAGCACTGCTCCTTAAATGTTTATTGAATGAATGAATGATTGTTTTAAATGGGAGCTCTATCTTCAGACTTCAGAATGTTTGATAGTCCAAACATTCTCCACCGTGGGTGTCAAAAATTTAAAAAATTTCAGTACATGCAAGTAAATATATTTCAGCATAATAAGTTTGTTGAGGTATAATTTATATATAATAAACTGTTCCCTGTTCAAACGGACACAATCAAGTAAGAGGAGGTAGGTGGCTTTACACACTTGTCTGGGCCCTGACCTCGGGGCCGCAGACTTGAGGGTTTCTGACAGTGGGGCCTGGGTGCCAAGATTTTTTAACAATTCCTCATGTGATTTTCATAAACTCCCAGGGGAAGAATCCACGGAGGAGATAATACACTGCCACTGTATTCCACATTTCCTTTCCTTTCCTTTCCTCATTCCCAGCCCCAACCATCACTCTCAGTCAACTATTAATATTGAAAATGAAATCAAAACATTTCTACTCAGCACTGTACTTGGAAGCAAAACGTAGGTACGAAGCCACTTGGCTCGAGTCAACTACAATTTCTAGTTATTTAGCTTAAATACAGCTACTAAATGACATTTGGAAATGAATGTGAGATATCCACTCAAAGAAATAAAAATGTCTCTGAATCAGAATGAATAAAAGTATTGATTTAAATGGGGGCCTAAATGAGCATTGCTATCGGGAATGGTGGTGGCATGAGAGAAGAAAACGGCCCTTACAGCACAACACACCGTCTGATTCCAGATGCAACCTTATACCTAAATTTTTTTAAATGACAAATGGGAGGGGGTCTGTGAATAAGAGTACTGATACAAAGTCAAAATCTAAAGGATACAGCATTAAAAAGAGTTAAGAGAAATCCATTTATCTGGTTTTATGGTACGATCTCTCAATTACTAGAAAAGGCAATAAGATAAAAAAAGGTATTATCTTCTCCATCCTTAACTAAGAATGTAGGAAGACATGGAAATCTGGCTTCTAAATTAAGAATACGGGGCAATCTTTTCCCTATTCAAATTTCAGTTCTTACAAATGAGGGTTTCTATTTGGGTGAAGCTCATTGTAACAAACTCCAGGAGCCTATCACCATTCTTCTGTCATTTTTCCCCCCTGGGCTTGTATTATAGTCTAATACTTCAAGTAATGGGGTCAATGGCCAGAGATTTGACATTGCATGGATATGGAACCTGACCTTACTAATGTTTCATTGTGAATATGCTCTAAGTTTCCCTGTGAATAATGCTCAAAACGACATTGATTTATCGGTGGGGTGTTTGACTAGTTAAAAAAAAAAAAAAAAGAAGAACAGATTATCATGAATCAAAACACAGGCATATTTTCTATAAAAACAGATTAAAAATGTATAATGCTTATTTGTTCTGCTTGGGGAGACTACTAGTATGTATGATTTTAGGAACCCATTGATTAAGATGAGTCTTTAGGAAAAGATGGATTAAAATCACACTGGTTTTACAAAATGCCATTGAGTTACTCCTAAGATAAAGAAAATCATGGGAACCACTGTGGAAACATTTGGAAGTATGCTGCACACTGTCATTTACAAAGCAGGGTATGTTGGTCTCACCAGCTGCCAGGACTGGTAGAAAATTGCTGAGCTAGTGGTTATGGCCAGACCAAGCATCTCCCTATAATTAGAGTTAGCCGAGAAAAAAGTGGCACAAAGAAAATAGAAATATGTGGCCTCAGACTGGGAGGAGGACAAAAAAGCTGATTAAGTTACTCTCAAGAGATTTCGATTGAAAAATTTAGCTGGGTGTGACCTTGAGCTAGAGAGCTATGCTGCCCAACACCGGTAGCCACACACCACACTTGAAATGTGGCTTATCTAAACTGAGATGTGTTGTTAAGTGTAAAATACACATAGAAATTTCAAAGACTTGGTTAAAAATTTTTCGATAATGTTTAATATCAATTGCATGGTGGTATGATAATATTTTAGATATTAGGTTAAAGCATATTATTAATTCTACATGTTTCTTTTTACTCTCTGTTAACATGGCTACTATAAAATTTTAAATTATACATGTGCCTTGCCTTCTGTTTCTATCACACAGCCCTACTTTAGACCTCCATTTCTTCACGTGTTAAATGTGACTGGTATGGGAACCTGGGTCATGGAGGAAAGAAACACTGTGGACAATGAGTGACATGCCATGGTGAAGAATCATGATTATTATCTGTTGACTGAAAACTTTAACTTTAAGGAAAGTGAGGCTCAGTTACAAGAGATCCAAGCTAATTAGGTCTGACTTGCACCCAACTCAACCTCTCTGTGCCTCAAGATGTTAACCTGTAAAATAGGAGGGCAGGACTAAATTCCTGCGTGGTGAAGTAAGAGCTGAGACGGTCCTTCCCTATCTCTCCAAACTCCAGTATAATCCTGCTAAGAACAATTAGAATTAACCTAATAGGTTTTTATAATCAGCCAGCACTGCAAAAACTGAGGTCCATCCTGAGAAGCACTGCTATTTACCTATGTCAGTTCTGCTTCAGTTCCTCTCATGGGAATAAGCTTAGATTCTTCTATGACTCATTTACACAGTTAAATATATACAAAAAACAAGGAGCCCGAGCTGGAAGAACAGACAACTTTACCCCTTCTTAAGGTATTAGAGAACAATTTAAGAAAGAAAAATTCTACAGATGATATTCAGAGGAAGATGTATTGCTTTCATTCAAAGCTACAGGTGAAATATCCGCTATTATGCTGTTCATCTATTAATTAATAAACCCCAAGTTTTATAATAATATGCCAGGTAAGTAATACTTCTATGAAACCTAACTTTTCATCTCTTCAAAAATCGAACACTTCTCAAATCAAATCTCAAGACTAACAATTTATGTTTAAAAAAGGAAATTAAAAAACACACAGAAAAAACACTGAATTCTATTTCTAAGCAAAGCCTTGGCTCACTCAAGGTGGCCTCTGCAAGCAGCAGTGTGGGCACTGAAACTTGGAGACTTGGCTGATGAGTGTCATAGTATGTGTGTTAGTTGCCAACATTAAAACATTGGGATGGTTAATACACAGAGCAAGATCTCTGACAGTGCTGGCCCATATTTGTCTGAAACCCAGTAGCATCTGCCCGTTTTAGGTGTGTGGGGCTTGTGCTTCTCTAGCTGCAGAGCCCCCTTCTAGCTAACTTTCCCTGTTTATGGACCTAACCAATCAGGTAGGCATTTGTCTAAGGCAAGGCTGTAGGGTGGGAGACACAGCCAGGGCTGGGGATAGGAGGGAACACAGAAGAGTGAAAAAACCCTGGCTCTATGCCTGATGGAATCTGGTTTGATCTCAGCTCCATCATAGGAGCTGGGAGATCTTGAGCAAGTCACTTCACTTGCTAGTCTGAGTTGTTGTGTGGAAAGGAAGTGAAAGAAGTTCTATAGGTAAGAAGTCTGTACCTGGAGTGTAGTGAACACTCTGCTAAAGTTACTACTTCTTACCTGAAAAGGAAGAAATAAAAACATTTGGCGTAATCTGGTATCACAACAAAATCTAGCTGACCACCACAAGAGTGGCTAAAAAACCACTCAACATTATAAAAATATGAAGGCCTAGATTCACACTATAAAGAATTGAGGGAGAAAAAGCAAAGGGTAAAAAATATCAGACACTATTTCAATATAATAATGATCTAGGCAAGGATTATCCATTGATACTCAAAGCACTGAAAGGTAGCTGGGGGACAGGATGTTCACAGAGGCCTTACTGATGCCAAGTGTCAGTAAGTAAGTTACCACCTTACCCAAGAGATCAAACTCAGCACTGCAGATAGTGGGACAAGTTGGCATCATCTGCTTCCTGATGTAATATAATATTAAGCATGCAGTGACACCTATGAAATATTCTTGCCAAAAGATATGTAACCTGCATCAAATAATAAGCTTGTAAATCTAACAATTTTTAGGAAGTGAAGAGCAAGTTAAACAACAGTGTAGAAGCAGACAATCCCAGAATGCAAGACTTTGTATATCACAACCAGCCTGGGACAATTAGAAAAGTGTGAGTATCGACTGGATATTAGATAACATAAAATATTGTTAAATTTCTTTGGTATGATAATAGTACTGTGGTGTTGCAAAAAAAAAAAAGTCCTTATTCTTAGGAGTTATGTGATGAAATACTTAAGAGGTAAAATGTCAAAATGTTTGAAACTTTCAAATAATGCAGCAAGAATTAATATAATGTACACATATATAAATGTGTACATTTATATAATGTTACATATATAAAATTAGAAGAGGGAATAAAAAAAGCAAAGTGGCAAATTTAGAACAGTTGGTGAATCTAGGTAAAGGACATATAGGTGTTGGTTTTATCATTCTCTCAACCAGCAGGTTTAAATTTTTTCAAAATAAAAACTGGGGAAAAATACTGGGAGAGAAGAAAGAAATAAAAAAAAAACAGAAAAGAAAAAAAAAGCCAGATTAGATAATATCGTACCTCTCCTGTTCATAATCCCCTCGACATTTATATTCAGGTCAGCTTCACTGTGTGCCTTTTCATTCAAAGCTGTTATATTTTCACCACTTTGATAAATTTCATGTGTGCTCATTCAAACTGCTGTGACCACATCTCAGCTTCTTTGTTGGCTGACATCAAAACAAAACTATAAGCAAAACTCCAACGGCAGGCTATAGAAATTGACCAGGTAGTTATAAAGCCTAAGATATCATATCAAAACCTCCTGAAACTGACACCTAATTCCCCATCTGGATGGTTTTTAAGCCAGTAGGACTGGATCAAAGGCTGTGGGTGGGCATTCTCTTGGGCTTTGATCTTTTCCAAAGATGAAAAAGATTTTTCTCTACCAACACTGGACGTTGGCAGTGGAGTGACAGGGTGCTGGTCTGCCAGCCACTGGGGTTTTAGAGGCTCTTTCCACAGGGAGAGAGCTATGCCTGAGTTCTGGTGCAGAGAACAGCAATGGCATACCCCACAGAACAGCCACTCTGAGTTCAGTTGTAATGCTTGAGAGCTCTCAAAGAAGTAGGAATTAATTCTGTGGTGCCTTTAACACGGGGAGGACCATAAAAGGTGTGGACTCAGACAGTGCAGGTCTGAACCTGGCTCAGCTGCATATCAGGCTCTACTGCATATCAGCTGTGCAACTTCAGTGCAGTATTTCTTAGTCGGGGCACAGTGGCCACTGTGTCCCTTTCTGGGGACAGCTCTCTGCTGGGCAGGATTGTCCCAGATGCTGCAGGACATTTACCATCTCTTCCCCACTCCCCGTCTACTGCATGCCAGTCCTGCCTCACGTCTTTGAGAGGAGGACAACAAACACCCACACTCCCAACCACCTCTTGCCTTAGACATAAACTAAATTCTCTGAGCCTCAGATTTTATCTAGGGATAATACCTGTTCCACTACCTAAGAAGTGGTTTGGGAGGAGCAAATGTGCCACATCTCCTTATAAACTCAAATGATACTTATATACAAATGATATCATAATACTCATTCACCTGGGCAGCCTGCCAGTCAGAGGCAGGGCTGGAGCAGGTCCAACCACCAGGATTCCAGGTAGGATCTATTCCAGTGTTAGCTGTCCAGTCATGTACTAGAATATGCAACAGCTACTTGTTATGTAAATGTTTCTGCTTCGTAAGTGGGAAATTTTGGTTCATATGTGTTGCTGCAGATAAAAACCACACTGCAATGTGAATTTTAGAGTGTAGGCTGATAGAAGATACATAGGCTATTGGAGCAGACAAGCAGGATGGCAGCCTCAAAGTAGCTTCAAAGAATCTAGCTTCAAACTAACCTGGAATGAAAAGGATACTTCTCTTAGAGAACAAGGAATTAGTTCAAGGGTCAAGAGAACCAGGTAACAGAATATGACACTCTACCCTCCCATACACACCAGTGCAGGGCGCAGCATGCACAGGTCTGGCTTTTAAAATGATGGACTGATCTGTAATTTACATTTTCAGCAATGCTCACAGAAGTGAATCTTAAAAGGCTGGGTAGGGTGGTTGCACACAACCTTGCATGGAACTGTAAGCCTTGACCAAAGCTGAGAATGGAGACGGGAGCAGTGAGTCACACAAGTTAGTGTGCATAAGAGCCACCTGAAGAGTTAAGCGTGAAGACACGCACTTGCCACAGGGAATCAGCATCTGTCCATCTAAAGTGGGCTCATGGACCCGCACTTTTACACAAGCTCTCTTGTGTGATTCAGATGAAGTACGGCCACAAACTATTTCTGGGAGAACACAGACACCTCTCCAGATTCTCAGCTTTCCCTCGTGGAGCATTCTTGTTCTCATTTTATTGTCTTCATTGATTTAAGAATTAGGTAAAAGCACTTCCCCTACCCTTAGGTTGGTTTCTGAATTACAAAATTGCTTGTCCATGTTGGTTTTCTGAGTTACAAAATTGCTCGTCCTTACTCTTTATCTCTGTTCCTCTCCACAACTCCCTACACATACATTGTGTAAATGAAAAGAGAAGCTCGTTTTGTTTTGCTGATCTAATTTCTCCTTTATCATCAATTTTTAAATAAGGACTAGGAAATGCTGACTGTGCAGAAGGTTCTGACCCTCCTTTAAGGCCAAGGCCTCAGGAATTAACAGGAAAGTGAGGGAGGCCACCAAAGGCAGATCAGGGAAATGGCACAAATCTTGAACATAAGTGAAAGCAGATAGTCACTCTAGGTTATTAGTCATTGTGAAAGAGCATGGAAATGGCCCACTGGAGTTACCTAGGTTTCGAAAGGGAGTATGAGAAATAAGTAGCTAAAAATAAGTTTTTTCTATAAATACATTAAAATATTTAGCACCAACACAGCATTTTAATAGTCTCACTTGACTCTTTTCACTGAGCCACTGAATTGAGAAGCTTACTATTCTGCTTTGGTACATACTCCAAATTCTACTCATCTTAAAAACAGCAGACTGATAATGTTAAAGACCCTAAACCTCTGGGCTTGGCCATCTGAAATGAGATCTCTTATCCTTCTCTTATCTGGCTTTCTAGAATGCATTTTCATAGCATTCTTGCAAGAAGAAAGGTTATCAGAAAGAAAAAAAAATGAAGGAGAGTAAAGTCTAAAGACTACTTACTATACCAAAGCTTTTGGTAAGAAAATATTTATGTCCACCAGCACACACCACACCCTTTCTGAGAAGATATTACTGGTCTTGAAGCTGGGTTAGTGGATCCCAAAATATACCTCACAAAAAAACACAGTTACCCTCCCAGAATAGGCCCTATAATTAAAGTCTTTTCAAGTGGATTGTCCTATATCACAACTTGACATATGTTGCTTTAATCTCCCTGCTTCAGCAAATGCAGCCATATTGGGCTACAAAAGCTCTAAACAACTCACAATTAAACCAGACTGGGGTATCACAAGGAAGTTGGTGCAAATACACAGCCCTGTGTACCAAAATACCCAATCTCAAAAATCTGTAAGAAGATCTTTCTCCTCCCTAAGCACATTTTTATCATACCAGTAATGTTAACCTTGATTCAAAAGGAAGGACTAGCCCAGATTGAAATACCATTTCATCTTAGAGGTCTTCTAAAGACAAACACATCTGAAGAAGCTGGGGTTGAAATTTAAAATATGAGATAGCGTCTTTTGTGTGAATGCTGGGATCATGTTGTATGAGTACTGCATTTAGCTTTAGTTGACAGTCATCAGTATAAGCCTTCAGACATCCATCTGTCTGTCATTTATTGTTTGGAGTCAGACGTAATGAAAGAATACTTCTTAAGAGCCCTTTTAGTCCTATGATTTTCTAAACAAATTTTTAAATGTTTTCTAGTTATATATTTATATATAACTGTCAAAATATTTAAAATTTTGAACCTTTAAAATAATGAGTAATTTAGACCTTTAAATTTTTTAAAAATTACTTCTATATCAGGTTTCTCAGCCTTGGCATTATTGTTACCTCAGGCTGGATCACTCTGTGTGTGTGGTGCTGTCTTGTGCACTGTAGATATTTAGCAGCATCTCTGGCCTCCATGTACTAAATGCCAGTGGCACGCACCCTCCCTCCCCGAGTTGTGACAACCAAAAATGTCTTTGGACAGCACCAAATGTCCTCTGGGATGGACAAAATTGACCTGGATTGAGAACTACTGCTCTCTATGTATTTATGTATTTATATATCTCCCTCTGGCATGGCCAGGAGAACAATAAATCTAAATTTTTCAAGGTACCCATGAAAAATTTTAGTTTTAAGAATTTCAAACTTCCTGTGACTTATAATGAAGAATCAGAATCTGCGATACACTATTACCTCAAGAGATTTATAAACAGCACTACTGCTATCTCAAAATAAGGATGGCCCGGCCTCATTTCAATCAAGACATTTAAGAGGATGGATTTGCTGTTACTTGATCTCTTGGATGGCTATCCTGCCTATTTTTAGGAGCTCCATGCTTAGAAGACCACTTTTTAGAAATCCTTCACAATCCCTTACCAGGCACTCAGGACTGACTGTGAAGGAAGAGGATTAGGGTTGGTGTCTGATAGCATCATCTACAGAAGTGATGGCCCACTGCACTACGTTAGGGCCAGGCCACCTCAGGGGCAGCGTTTCCAAAGCTGGGCCAAGTGTGAGCAGAGACATGGGAAGGCGGACGCTTCCTCAAGGAGAATTGCAGGGTGGGGAAGGATAGAAAAATAATGTCAGAAAACAAGGAGCCAAAGAATGGGAGCTGGTAAATTCAGCCCAGAGGAGGAAAGGTAAATGAGGAAGGACACTGTCTTCAAATATTTGGTGGGCTGGTGTGTGGGAATGTGAATGGATTTGTCTTTGTCTGCTTAGAAAATAACTAAGAGCAGTAGGTGATTCAATAAATACTTATTATAGGTCTTTTATGTGCCAGATGCTGTCCAGTCTCTGAGACAACAGGAAGGAAGAAGATCCAGTCTCTCCCTCTTTCTTTTTAACAGTCTGAGCCAAATGTTCAGGTATTTGTCTCTAACTGCTTGATTTTTTCCATTTTAAAAATTAAGGTTTAATAAACATACAGCAAAATTCACCCGTTGTATTGGATAGTTCTGTGAGTTTCACAAAAGCATACAGTTTTATAAATATCACCACAATCAAGATCTAGAACAATTTTATCACATCTTAAAATTTTCCTGTGCCTCCAATTGTTTTTTTAAATGAGCAAGTGGCTCAGGGCAATAGTAGGTTCATCTCTGAGAGAATGTGAATTTCCCTCTGTAGGGATTCTGTGGAAGAGACTTGTTTAGCTAGTGGGTGATTGGGCCAGACAAACCCCAAGGCTGGGTCCATCCCTCTGATTCCATGAAACTGGAGGGTAGTCACGCAGTCACTGCTCTTAAACACTGGCCCATCTGCAGTGGTGCAGCCGATTTTCACCAACGACAGGTGGAAGCCTCACCTCAAGACCAAATTCGTTTAGTCAGTGCTCAAAAAATTCAGTCCAATAATTGGATCTCTGTGAAGGCTACATAATAAGCATAGACACAAAATCAAAAGACAAGTTTGGAAATGGAAACCCGAACATGGTAACCAAAGTCCAAACCGACAGTACCATCTACTTGCTCCTAATCTTTTTCTTCTCGTTATCTTAGTTTAAAATAACATTAACTCCAGAACTGAAAAAGCTTAAACAGTGTGACTGCACTCGTCTCCAAAGGTGGCGGGAGGGGAAGTTAAATGAGCCAAGTTTGTCTAAGAATGGGTCGACAGAGTTAGAGCAGAGGATAAACATCTCAGGGGTTCCCACAGTTTGTTATGGAGTGGGTGCTGGAGGAGGAGCTGTGGCAAACAACTGTGATGTCCCTGTGACAGCAAACAGGGCGTGACCAACCCATCCCTGGGAGCCCTTCTGCTGGGAGATATGTACACCTTGAGGTGGCTTGACCTTAGTGGAAAATGTCCAGTTTCCAAACAAGCTTGTTCTGGTCTCAAGAATAAGTGCTTTATTGAGTACTTACTATGCCCCAGCACTACTTCACTCATTTTATTCTCACAAACGCCCTAGGAGGTAGGCTGCACTCTAAGCTTTGTTTGACAGGTGAGGAAACAGAGGCTCAGAGAGGTTAATAATTGGTAAGTACAGAACTTTAATTTTAACTCAAGTCTCCTGATCCCAAAGACTGTCCTTTACACTACTCTTAGCAAGATCTTCTGGGTGGCTGTTGAACTTAATGGTCTTAGTCTCTCAGGTCACTGTTATGCTGGTTTGTAGGCAGGTTCCCAGGCTTGTTGGATTCTTAACTCCCTTTAATTTCTCATTCCCAAAGCAGCTAATTGCCTGTTTTTCTCTCAGCTCAATACAGAGGCCATAAGAATCTCTCTGCTTTGGAGACTTTTTGTTTTATTTTACTCTTTTGGTTTGTAAGTTTATTACTCTTATATTCCATGAGTGGCTTAGAACATAAGCTAAACTGCCGAGGGTATTCTTTACCCTGCATCCTGAAGCTCTCTTAAATCTAGACTTCTTATTAAATCTTAGAAAAGTCCATTTGCTTAATAACATTGGCAATAAAAAGAAAAAAAGTCATACTGTCAGAAAGCACCAACTGAATGCCACATTTCATTATAAAATTCCATTTTATCTAAGTTTAGTGCAGATTTCAGGATGCACAGAACAAGACAACGGCTTCCGTTTGTGAGCACCATTTTACAATAAAAGGTATTAGAAATAAATGCAGTGACACTTACCAAAAATTTCCCCAACTATTACAAACTTTATATACACCACATGTCTTCCGATATAGCCGCTGGAGTGGTCCTGAAAAACAACGCCACAACAAAAGGAAAGAAGCATCGTTAAATAGGAGTAATTTAATATATAAATTGTGTGTCCCTTCTGGTAACCATGCATCTTCCCTGTTTTGGGCACCCCTCAATGTACCAAACCCTCACTGTCAGATCTGTCTTTGTTTTTTACGAGAAGATGAAACCAATTTACAAATTAAGTTAGCACTCACTGATAAATAGAAATCTGAATGATGAAATAAGCCAGAAACTGTGCTTATAAATACCTTATTTGAATTTTTAGGCCTTTAAAATAATTGGAAATGAAACAATGCAAACATATCTAAAGTTGAACTCAAAATAATTTTTACCCCAAACCAATTCCTCTTTCCTATTTTTTTCAAGAACACACTCCCTTTTCTCCTGCTGGCTGTGAGATCTTTTTTGGACTTCATTATCTAAACAATGAGGATTATCATACTGACTCACAGAGTTACAAGGATTAAATGATATAAATTCAATCACATATAAATGACTTAGAAAGGCTTAAAATGGCATCTGGCACACAGTAAGTGGTTGGTGAATGTGAGGAGTGATTATCATTCTCCTAGTCATCCAGGCCTGAAAACCCCGCTGGCCTTCCTTGCCTCTAACTGTAGACCATGGACCAAGCCTGCCCTTCCAGCCCTACAGTCATGGTGGAACTCACGGCCTTCTCTGCATTCTCACCATTGCACTCTGTCTGCTTGGCACCAGTCCTGGCAGAAACTGGTCTCCCATCCTCCAGTTTCTTCCCTTTTAATCCCACTTTCATGGGTCTGAAAAACATCCTTCCTAAACGTAACTTAAAGCCTCAGTGGAAACATTTTCCACTGCTTCCTATTACCTACAAATTTATCGGTGAAATTAAATTAGCTTGGGACTCCAACTCGCCTCAGCTTTATCTCCACATCTTCCCATCAGATACTGTTACATCCAGGCGGTCGCCTATTCTGCCTGAGCCTTTTGGCATGCCTGTTCTTTCCCTGAGTGTCTTCTGTTCCATGAATGCTGGTGGGAGGCCTAGCCATTGTCTAAGGCCAGGGCTCTTTACCTTTTTTTGCCATAACAACAGTCTAGAGAGATGCTTCTCAAAGTAATGTTTTTAAATGCTTGAAATTAATACATAAATGCTAAAGAATTAAATTGATATAGTTATCAAAATATATAATAAAATTGTGATGTTTCATTCAATATTTAAATAAATTCCAGCAAAAGTCTAACAATTCCTGTAATGCTAAAGTACTCTGGGGGCATAAATGATATTTCAGGCTATCTTTAACTATAATGTAATATGAAAATACTCGTAATTTCTATTGGTAACAAATAGCTAATGCTACTTTCATAATGGAAAAAAAAGTTAGATTTCAGGTTAAGAGTTAGTGAAAATAAAGAAGCATTTTTTTCTCCATCCATATTCACAGACCATATGAATTCTACCCACAGACCCCAAGTCAAGGGCCCCTGCTGAAGGTCTAGCTCAATGCTCATCTTATTCTTGAGCTCTTTCTACCTTGATTTCCTCAATTTCATATTATCTTGACCCTTTTTCTTTCTTTTTTAAATTTTTATTTTGTTTGATATAGATACTTTAAATGGACTTACTGTATCCTACTTTTTAAGTTGTAAGGAAAGGCCCTATTCTCCCTCACCTTTTTTTTTTTAATTAAATTTCTTCCATGGCTAATAATGCCTTGCTTCACAGCAGGCACAGTAGGAAGGCATTCAGTTAGCATTGTTTAAATCAATCAGTGAATAATGGTGCGATCTTGCTTATCTTACACAGGCTCAGCTAATATTAAAATTATCTAATCTCTCCTTCACAGCATAGGAGGTCCTAACTATGTACATGGGGCACCTAAACATTCCATATTTAGGTGATAAAGTACTGAAACTAGGCAACAAAATGCTCTTTTTCTTTACTTTTCCTCTTTAGAGAGTGAATGCTTAGTCCATGCTGTTGACTGACATCTCCCAGGAACAGACCAGCTCTTTGATCATTCCGCTGACATGGGGTGCCTGTGTGACGCAGGCACACTTGCTGTCTTTGTGGAGCTTCAAGTCTAGCAGCTTTCCCCAGCTGGTCTTGAGAAGCTGAGAATCTTTCAACCTTTCAGGGCCTTTGTGTAAAAAGGAATAGCTGGCAATTTCTTAAGTACAGGTACCTTGTGACCCATATAGGTAAGGCCATTTAAGAGGTGCTATGGCTTCCCATTGGTCCTGCACATGTGAGCCCGTGGTTCTAGGGCAGGTGGATCCAGTACATGGAGCAATGAAATTCCATCTCCCCTCCCGAGTGACATCATCTTTGCATATGAGCTGACAACCCTACCAGCATGACTGTCTCACGAAGGTCTACTCAACACCTAATGGCATATTTTACTCTGAACCCTACTGAGTCCGGATGAGTCTCACAATAGACATTGGTTCTTCAGTGCTATCAGCTTTTTTCCTAAATAGCTGTGGCTGAGGACTGTGTCTTTTGCCAAGAAAAACAAAAATGTAACAGACTAGTTTTTCCTTTTCAAATGAAGAGAGAATAATGATATTCTCCACTGAAAACCACTCACAGGGGCATTGCGGCCATTTGCTTTGGCAGAAATTCACCACTGGCAGTATTTTTTATGCCTGACATCATGTCAAGTGACTCTTAGGATAAGTAGGGGTGTATACTCACATCCCAGTAACCAAGACTGATAAGGTATCCACTCAGAGAACAAAGGCCAGACTTGGCACACTCTTTTTACTCTTAAGAACATTTAAATCCATTTCATTTAAATTTGTTCCTTTTGAGAAACACTAGATATATGGTACTAAAAGAATAGATGAATGATAATAAAGAGGGCAGCATGACTGTTTATCTTCTGTTTTAGAAATTATGATTTATATATGTATGTGTATATATATATATGTATATATATCTTCATTAATAAATAATAAGATATTTACAGGTGCTCCCACACAATAACACACTGCACTGCATGTATTTTTTGCTTCTAATACATATCATAGACTATTTATGGCTCCTGGTTTAAAAGAGACATTCTCATTATAACTGGGAACAAGTTATCTCTAATACAAACTCATCTACATGGGGCCATTCCCTTCTCCTTCTTTCTAACAGACCCCTCCCCCCATATTCCTTCAGCCCCAGTGCCTCATGGGCAGGTGAGAGCAGCCTGCATTCGCGGAGTGGGGACCTGAGTAGCCTAAGGCTTTGCAGTGTGCCAGTGAGCAACATTGGCATCCCCTGGGAGCTTCTGAGAAACATCAGCTGTGAGACTGATTCTTAAACCTACTAAATTAGAATCTGCTTTATAGGATCCCTGGGTGCTCTGTGTGCATGCTAAAGTTTGAGATGCACTGGCCTAAGGGAAACCCACTGCCAGTGAGTGGTTCAGGATTAGGTACACAACCCAACTCAGGGTAATGAGATGTGGGGTGAAGGGGTTCTCCTCATTCTTCTGGGAGAAAGTCCCTCTTTCTAAATGTTGTGTGGAATGTGACAGCTAGAATTTCCATAGCTATCTTGATCCTACCTAAAGTTGGCCCAGAGAGGAGGGCAGAGACAGAAAAATCACAGGGACACAGAGTAGGGGTGGCTGCATTAGGTTAACCCTGAAATTTGCGGAACTACTAAACTAATAAACTTCTTATTGTTCCGGCCTCCTGGAGTTGGATTTTCAATTATCTGCAGCTGAGAAAATATCTCCGGTAAAGCATTATAAAAGGATCAGAATGCCCAGGCAGCGGGCTCAGCCATATGCTGGAGTCCAGACAGGTCAGTGCACCAAGAAAGCAGAGTGACAGTTCAGACTCATTTTGTCTGGGAACTGACCCAGTAGTATTTCAGGTTCTGACAACCAGTGTTCGCTTTGCCCATTTCCAAAAGCTTTCTACATTACCCAGTCTAAATAATCAACCAGAGGAAGTGCTGAATACTTTTCTAATTATTTTAACCAGAGTGATCAACAGTTGCTTTCTCCAGAAGTCGCATGGATGTCATTTCCTGCAAAGACAATGGGAGGCTAATTGCTCAGCCTGGACTCTAACAGGGAAGACAACTTATGACATGTAATCACTGAAGGAAAAGCTTGAGGCTGTCGGAATCTGCTTCTGGATCTACTCCAATAACTTGGGGAAAAGGGAAGGAGGGAGGGAGGGAGGGAGGAAGTGAGGGAAAGAGGGAAAGAGAGAAAGAGAGAGAGCGAGCGCACACGAGAGAGTGCACCAGCTGGCTTGGGAAATATTTGAGGGGCTAGAAGCTTGGGTAGCTACCCATACCATTTTTATACCTCACTGGTAGTTATTAAAGACCTTTCTGAGAAAACCAAATAGGTCTGCTTTTATATAAAACCATATACGGCTTTGGTGTAATTTTGCTTCACATATAGGAATGATGTAGTCGAGGAAAACTGGGTATCTAAATGGACATTTTCTCTTCAGCGTGCCACAGCTTATTAG
The DNA here is from genome assembly GCA_004027375.1 of Macroglossus sobrinus. Lineage (NCBI taxonomy): Eukaryota > Metazoa > Chordata > Mammalia > Chiroptera > Pteropodidae > Macroglossus > Macroglossus sobrinus. The sequence continues at coordinate 724,637 of PVKZ01000001.1, read as the reverse complement.
CCATAGCAGCATATTTTGGGGGATAGGTTTGTCGTATCAGCTTGATGAAGAATGTGCTATCATGGAGTGCACATTAGTTGGTTTTCCACAGAATATTCCTTAGGTTCTATCACCTCAGGTCTCTTTTTTCTCTTTAAACCTTTTTTACGTTCTCTTCTCTGGTATCTCATATACTTCCACAGCTCCCACGATCATCCCTTGTCATGTATTTCAAACTATATCCTATCCCTAGATCTATAACCCATGCTCTCAGTTCCTCTGCTGCTTCTTAGATAGGAAGTACTTTGAGGGTAGAAACTTTATTTTGGTCACTGCTACGTTTAGCACAGTGGCTGGCACTGAGTATTACACGTACATTGAATGACTAAGTAAAAGGTCCCACTCAGACTCTTAAGATATCTCACAGAATTTCTTGCCATTATCTCCTAACTGGCCTAAGGCTGGTCTCTCCTTTACCAACTCTGCTGACCCACATGGAAGCTCTGGATTACAGCACTGATCATATCTGTTCTAGAATGTCTCAGCTGAGAATGACTTAGTAGCCCAGGCCTGCATCTTCCAGGTGAGAAACTGGTCTCACTGAGGCCAGAAGACTCGCCTAAGGTCTTAAGATTAGTGGGCAACAGAGACAGGATTATAACTCAGGCTATAGACTCAGGGGCCCTTGCTAACATGCCATTGACTAGTTCAAAACCTTTAATGCTCTTTCAGCAGAACTTAGTCCAAGGCTATGTATGTAGGAGATGCCCAATAAATATTTGTTAACTGACTGGCTGGATAAATGAATGGGTTTCTTTGATATACACCAACAGCTTTCAGTTTTTTATTTTATTTTTTTTTAAGTGTAACCCTCTTTAAAAAAAAACCCATAATATGCCAATCCACAAAATGGAGAAGAGAGGAGTTGCCCTGGACCTCTGCCCCTGTGGTGCCTCTTAGCCACCTTCTGGGAACCTCGGGGCTTGGTGACACTGCTAGAAAAATCAATGACTTACACAAACTTAAACTCTCCAGCTTTTCACTCAAAACCACCTACCATAATTCCAAACCCACCTCAGTCTTATCTTCCATTTCTTCTCTTTCTCACACCCAGTCTTACCAAGGTATTTGACATTTCTAGCATCTGCCACTTCTCTGGGCCTTCACCTGTCCTGTTTCTTCTCTCTTATGTGCCTTTACCTTTACCTACAAGAATAGAGAACCAACCTATTCCTCAAACTCAACTCTAATATAAATTCTTCCCTAAAGTTCTTGCTCAATTTCCTCCACTGAAATTACTCTCACTCTATTTATATCTCTAGTACTGTAGAACTTACCATGATGATTCGAGGGAAAAAGCCAGCTCCTTGAGGGTAGAAACCTACTCTACATTTATCTTTGAACCACTGGCAACTTACCTGGCCCAATAACTTGTACAGAGAAGTCATTTCTAGTAATTTTGCTGCATTCAATGAGTTTTAGCCTTTTTAGTTTAGCTCTTTGACCAAATTATTTAAATTTTGTAACTGGCCCCAGACCACAGGCCAGTACTGGTCCCATGGCCTGTTAGGAACGGGGCTGCATAGCAGGAGGTGAGTGGTGGGCAAGCAAGTGAAACTTCATCTGTATTTGTAGCAACTACCCAATGCTAGCATCACAACCTCAGCTCCACCTCAGATCATCAAGGCATTAGATTCTTGTAGGAACACTGGTGCCTGGTGCCAAAAAGGTTGGGGACTGTTGCTCTAGACTTTGCAGGCTTATGACAAAGCCAGTACACACTTGCAGGGCCCACTTGCGAGGGAACAGCTGTGCGAGTCTTTGCTGAGTCTTATTTTCAAAAGCAAAGAATGGAGTGGGGGTCAAGAGGAGACTTCCTCTCCCCATCCCTCCCTAGTTCTCCTATGGCTATGGCTGTTCTGTGCAATGTGAAGTACAAGCTAGCAGCTTGTGTACAAAAATAACAATAGATTTAAAATACAGTTCTGACTCCTTCCATGCTACGATATTCTCTGCAAGTCCAGAGTCAATTGTCTGAAAAATTCAAGTGTTCTAAATGGTGGGATAAGACATTAAATAAGCAAGTGCACAAACAAAGCCCAACTGCAGAGGAGGAGGGTGGGAACTAGAAAACACAGGGTTCCCTAGGAAACTAAGCCTCCTTTATGACTGACTGTGACCTTTCCTCCTCATGGTAGGGGGAGGGGAAGGAGGGATAGGGGGCACTTTGAGAAGGCATCACTGACCCGTTGCTTCCCTTGCCTGCAGGGACCCCAAACCTGGATTCACTCCAACAAGTTGCAGTGACTCCAGCGAGTTTGTGGTTGTTGTTTCTTTTATTATTTGCTGAAGGTGGAGTAAAGAACAGAAAAAAAGAAGAGAAAGAGAGGTGGACAAAAAGAGAGATAAGCACAGAAAGCATTCAGTCAGCAGAAGGAATTACCAACCACAGATAAGGGGGTAGGAAGGTCAAACTACAAAAGACCCGGCTGCTCCTTCTTCGTCAGATCAGAAGCCATGGAGCAAGGCACCACCAAAACAGCAAATGAGCTTAATTTAACCTCAGTTGCCCTTCAGAAGCAGGCTCTGAAGGCAGACTAAAAACATATATCTTTGGCTCATTGGCTCATTGGCACAAATGGTTGAGCTGAGTCATGTAAAAGGGTAACTGAAGGGGTTGGGTGGGGTTTTAGGGCTCCCCTTTGACACCTGTAATTTCCATCAACTCTAAGGAAGAGGAATGATATGATATAATTTTTTCCTAGTCTTCTTCCTCTTTCTCCTCCTCTTAATAATAATAATAATAATAATAATTAATATTATTAATATTATTAATATTATTATGTTTAAACTTTTAGACCTGAGGGTACCCAGTTTATTTAGGGAAAAAATTAATTAAGTAAGTACGATTGGAGTAATTAGTTGTCTGTCAGGAGGAAAAAAATATTGTGTTCTATAAGACTCATAAGAATGGGGTATATATAATTATGTCTTTTCTTTCTGGCAGTGGGTTTCTGTCAACTGATCATAGCACTTACATATCAGGTAAAAGTAAAATAGAAACTCTGCTTTCGTAGTACACTTGAATTATTTCTGAATTGACCTTTTAAATGAAGCTCTTTCTGGGAATCTGCAATTCAGAGGCTGAACAGAAATGCTCTTTGCTATGATGAAGGTACAGCGGCTGGACAAATCTCCAAGCTCTCCTGCAACCGGATTACTATTCTGAAGACCCTCCACACAGGTATTCTGCAGTGGATCTTGGGAAGTCCCACGAAATGCACACAGTATCACAATGCTGCCAAGATCAAGGTTAATAATGATATGTGTAGAGCCCCTGGGGTATAAGTTCGTTACAATATTAAAATCCCAGAATCCTGGGGCTAAATGGAAATTTAAAGAATATCTAGTCTGATGGGTTTTAAGCAATTTTTTAGTATAAGAACCTTGTGTATTCACATTCTCACACGTGCACACCCATGTATTTCAAAGGTGTATGCTAAATTCCAGTATATTAGATAAAAGTAAAACAGAACAGCTCTGATTCAAGGGGGAAAGGACTCCTCACAAAGCTATGGTCTTGGCCATCCGCCCTGTCTGCCTGGCACTTCTGGGGAACCCTAACATTCTAAGAACACTGAAAATCCCCTCCCCCTATCCAATATCTGAATCTTGTCCTCAACATCTCTTTCAGCCCGTGTGTGTGTTCTCCATGTGGTAAGTGGGTGACCTGACACTTCTACCTTTTCTCTACTGAGGACTTTTTTTACCCATCCCTGAGAACTCCATATTTTGAACCATTTCACCTATCATAAAAACTGCGTTTTTGAAGTGATAACTTATTTGCCCACCTCTATTTGGAGTCAGTAAGACCTTGACTTGAATTTTAGCTCTGCTAAGCTTCGTAAACTTGAGAAAATTCCTTAAGTATTAAACCCAATAGAAGCTTTTCTTCCCTTTTTCTGCTTTTTTTTCATTAAAACAAAATTTCATTAAAGAAATATCAAATATCTAGAAATGAGTCCAAAAAAAGATATGTAAGACTTTACACTGAAAACTACAAAACATTATTGAAAGAAATTAAAGAAGACCCAAATAATAGAACGTTATGCAATGCACGTGGATTGGAAATCTCAGTATTTTTAAGACTTCTGCTTTTTTCTCCAAAATTTCATCTTCTGTGCAATTACAATAAAAAAAAATAGTTTTTTCTGGCAGAAATTGACAAGCAGATTCTAAAATTTATATGAAAATGCAAAGTGCCAAAAGCCAATATAATCTTGAAGAATAAGAACAAAACTGGAAGACTGACTCTATCCGATATCAAGATTAACTATAAAGTAACAGCCCTTAAGACAGTGTTGTATTTGTGAAAGAATAGACAAATAGGTCAACAAAACAAAACAGAAGGTCCAAAATTCAACCTAGAGAGATAGTCATCTAATTTGTGACATATGGCAGTGAAGTTAAATAAATAATGGTGGGTTCACTGGGTGGTGTGAGTTGAATTATGTTCCCCCAAAAGATACATTGAAGTCCTAACCCCTAAGTACCTCAGATTATGACTTTATTTGGAAACAGGGTCATTGCAGATGTAATTAGCTAAAAATGAGTTATAGAGGAGGAGGGTGGGTCCTAAGTCCAATATGACTGGTGTTTTTTAAGAAGAAGCAAATTTACACACAGAGAAACATAAGGGGAAAAAGGCCATGTGACAATAGAGGCAGAGATTGGAGCAATGCAGCTGCAAGCCAAGGAACACCAAGGATTACCAGCTGCCACCAGAAGCTGGAAGAAGCTAGGAAGGATTCTTTTCCAGAGACTTCAGAAGAAGCATGGCTCCACTGACACCTTGATTTTAGACTTCTAGGCTCCAGAACTGTGAGAGAATAAATTTCTATTGTTTTAAGCCATCCAGGTTCTGGTACTTTGTTACAGCAGTCCTAGGAAATAAATACACTGAGTGACCATTTAAAAAAAAAAAAAAAAGAATCTTAATCTCTGTGTTTACCATGCAAAATCAATCAGATGGTAGAACTAAATGTAACAAGAAAAATAATAATACTTTTAGAGAAAACATGGGGAATACCTTCAAATCTTGTAAAAAGTAAAGATTTAAAAAAGAACAGAACACAAAAAAAATGTTAACTATGAAGGAAAGTAAGAAAATATCAAATGACATCTACAGAATGAAAAGGCAGGCCATAAAGTGGAGAAGATACATATATACTGCAATACATATATACAGAACTCCTACAAATCCTTAAAGAAAAGAACTCCCACAAATTCTAAGAAAAAGGCAAACAATGCAATAAAAAAATGGGCAAATATTTGAGAAGAAATTTTTCAAAAAAGGAAATCCAAATAACCAATAAACATATAAAAAGATGCTCTAATTTAGTCATCAATGAAAGTAAATCAAAATCATGATGCATAACCAATACACATCTACCAGATTAGCTAAAATGACACAGAAAACACTCACAGTGTTGGTGAGGATACGAAGCAACTGGAACTCTAATAATAGTGCTGGTGAGAGTGTAAATTAACAAAGATACTTTGGAAAACTGACAGTATTTATTAAAGCTGAAAATACCCATATCCTGTGACCCAGGATCTCACCTTCAAGTAATCTATCCTACAGAAATGTTACATATACTCACACAAGAATATGTACAAGAATATTCCTAGGTGCACTATCTATGATAGCCCCAAACTGGAAATGACTCAAAAGCTCATGTACAATAGAAGAGTTAGATAAATTTTGGTATAGTTATACAATATATTACACAGCAGTGAGAATGAACAAACTACAACTTGAAACAACATGGATTAATTAATCAAATATAATGTTAAGAAAGACAAGAGTATGTTATTTATATAAAGTTCAAAATAGACAAAACCAACCTATGTTGGAAATTATGCTATCAGTTACCTTTGATAGGAGTGAGGATGGTTAGGGACTAGAAAAGTGTCTACGGGGCTTCTGGTGTTTAGGTGATGTTCTTTCTCCATCTGGCTGCTGGTTGGTTACAAGGGAGTGTTCACTTTGTAAAAATTCAACATCTGTGCACTTAACAATTTGTGTACTTTTCTGTATAAGTGTTATACTTCAATTTAGAAAAAATCTCAGTGGTTAATACAGTGAAACCGGGGACAAAACAGAGCTCTTAAAAGAACGGAAAGCAAGAGAGCACAGCAATTTAATCTAAGCAAAATAATTCAAAAATTTGTTTTGCTAAAAGCTTAAAAGTGCCATTTCATTTAACTGTGTTTTTTATTCACCTAAGATGACTGCCATGCCAAAGCTATTTTATTATTGTATATTATGATGGCATGAAGCAGTTTCAAAATAAAATAATACAAATCATTTAAATTTTATATTACTGGCTCTTCTAAAGTGAAAAGTTGGATACTTTAAGTTCAGTTTTTTTATGTCAGCTAAAAACATTGGTTTACAGTCTGTAGCATGCCTAGATGGGAAAGCCCTGGGGATAAAGGTGTTTTCTTTTTGTAGCACACAGTATGCACTCAACATTTCCCTTCTGGAGTCACCACGTGATATCAGCTTGGTCTTGCCACTGTAAGCAATAATAGTTCAGCTTGTCTCTGCTGCCTTGCTGTGGATAAATGTATAGTTTCCAGCTGACAGTCTGAAATATGGGGGAAAAAAACTCCAGGACACCATGCCTGCCTTTGGCAATTTCCAAGCTCTTCAGATTCCCACTGTGGAATACACATGGTCATGAGATGGAGTCTTGACCTACCTCAGAGCCCAGCATCACACAGATGGAGAGAGCATTCTGTCCCCCAGCCTTGGAGGCAGTTGGACCTCTTCTTTTATGCTAGGCCCTCTCCTGCTTCTGGCCAGAGTCTGTGCAGGGGTGAGCCCATCATCATTAGACATGTGCTCCACATGACAGCTCCACCTACCACTAAAATGAATCCCTTGGAGTGAGGAAACTAGATGGCCAGGCTTTGGCTTTCTCAGATAGAGTCTTGTCTTGGACCCTCTGGTAGGAAGATTGATTTGGACACTTACATGGCATCCTGGACTAAAGGCAGCCCCCACAGGAAGTGAGAGAGGGCCAAGCTCACCATGGCCTACACTTCGAGTTGGGAAATAAACCGTGGTGGATGTAAATTCCCATGAAGGAAACCTCACTCATGGTCACCCCGAGAGGAAAGCATGGGGACCGGGCCCCTGGATAGGGGTTGCTCTTTCTTTGGCCTCACCATTTCCCTGAATATTACCTTTCCAAAGGAGACCCTTAGATTCAATTTGTTGTTTTTGTGAAGACATTCTGATGCTAACTCTACTCCTGTCCTAACCACCTGACATTGATTTTGTGGGTCATTTATGAAGGAAGTTCTTTCTGGTAAAAAAATAATATTTGCTTTGTAAATATTTTTTTTTTTTTTTTTTTTTTTTTTTTTTTTTTACTATGAGTGGCCACAGAGATTTTTCCATCTGAAAATATAGACAAATCACAAGAGTCAAACATGATAATCGGCGAAGTGTTGATGTGGACTGAGGAAAATCATCTAGGACATTCTCTGAGAGTCTTTTAGCTAGATGACTGGCTCTCCCAGCCAGGGCAGAGGTAAGCAAACTACAGCCTCTGGGTCAGATCTGACTCACTGTTTTGCACAGCCCATGAACTAAGAATGGCTTTTACATTTTGAAATGGTTGAAAAAAGACTCCAACGACTATTTTGTGACATGTGAAAATTATAAGAAATTCAAATTTTAGTGCATATAAATGAAGTTGTTTTGGAACACAGCCATACCCACTAGTTCACGTATTGTCTCTGGCTGCTATTGTGATGCAACAGCAGAGTTGCCTTGGCAGAGACTGTATGGCCTGCAAAGCCATACAGAGGCCTGACCATCTGGCCATTTATAGAAAAATTATGCTGACCCACGAACTTAGATAATTGTTTGTGGAAGGTTGTCCACTCTGATTTTCCTACTGTCCCTTACATGTTTTGAGCTTCTGTGGCTGACTCTTCAACGAATCAAAGGCAAGTCCTAATGCTGGTGCCAATTTCACACTTATCTGGTAAACCAACACAATCCACTGAAAAGCAATGCCTTTCAACCCAAGGTCCAGTCATCCATTCAGTGGGTTGCAAAATTCATCGTAGTCGGTTGTGCTCAGTAATGAAATAAGAGAGAAAAATATCAAGGGCATTGTTGTGGACTGGATTATGTTCCTCTCATTAATTCATATGTTGAAGTCCTAACTGCCAGTACTTCAGAATGTGGACTATATTTGAAGATATAGACTTTAAACGGGGACATTAAGGTAAAATAAAGTCCTAGGGTGGGCCCTGATCCAATATGACGTTGGTCCTTATAAGAAGAAGAGATTAGGACACACGCAGAGGGGAGAAACCACATGAGGACAACGGGGGAAACTGCCATCTACAAGCCAAGGAGAGGGGCCTCAGAAGAAATCAACCCTGCTGATACCTTGAACCTGGACTTTTAGCATTCAGAATTGCAAGAAAATAAATTTCTGTTGTTTAAGCCACCCAAACTGCATTGCTTTGTTATGGCAGTTCTAGAGAACCAATACAGGTATCACACGCAGTAATATTTGGTGAAGAAACATTTTTTTAAAACCACACGAGTGTGATATGGTTGTGACGTCAAAATGTATTAAATTCTGTGTGTCAGATCAAAATAAATGAAAGAACACTGCACTAGACAGAGAGACAGAGATGCTTGGCAGCAAAATCACAGGGGAGTGTTCAAAAATCGAACCAAGGCAAAAGAGGGGAAAAGAGCACTTACTGAACATATTATACAACATTTTATTTAGCTCTCATAGTAACCCCATGAGTGGATAATGTTGTGTGTCCTCAACTGATAAAACTGAAGTGCTGAGAAGTCACTTACACAAGTGACAGAGCCAGGTCTGACTCCAAAGCCTGTATGTTATTCCTATGTCCCTGAGAATGGGATATAGTTCGATAATATTAAGGGATCAAATAGGAAGGGGAAAACATTTGCAGCTAATAATGGCTAACATTACAGAATGCTTACTATGCACCAGGTACTATGCTGACCTTTACATTAATGACCTCACTTTATCCTTATTAACATTCCAACAGAGTAGGTTCTGTTATCCATGTTTTTCACCTGAAAAATCTGACTCTAGGAGAAATTAATTAGCTTGCCCCAAATTACAAAATTGGCAAACTTCAGACCCAATATTGAAGCCCCCATTGGTCTGACATTTGAGCGACAGCTCTTGCCTACCACAGCTCCTCTTTTGAACTGTATATACTTACTGTCAACCTAAGTATATAAATATTGTTGGTATATCCACTTAAAGAAAAAAATGCATACTTTTTATTAATATATCCAGCAAATTCATGCACCCACTGGCAGCACATACTATGTGCCAGGCTCTATTCTGAGGGCTAAGGATACAACAGTGAACAAGACAAACAGAAATCCTGCCCCCACAGAGGCCTTTTGGGATAAATGTTATGATATAACCATCACACATTAACTGAAATCATTTCATAGGTAACGCAATGAATAGTAATGCACAGATCAATGAAATTGTAGAAATTATAGAAAAAAGAGGAAGGTAAGATTTACTAAATAGAAATTGCAAGTAATTTCATTTAACATATCTTGTATACACATTTACTTATCATGTGGGCATGTCTCGTCTCTCAGTTGACTGGAAGTTTTACAATAACTAGGACTATGTCATACTTTAAATATCCTCCTCAGTGCTTGGCATGGTGCACAGCAGTCTAATATATTGATTTATTTTTTTAAGTCGTTTCCAAGAGAAATGTGCAGAGGTTACTCAGGGACTTGCAAGTCAGGTGTATATGACAAGAGTCAGACAATCCTGGGGAAGTCTCAGTGGAGGAAGATAGATATTACTGCATAGCATCAAGGATGTGAGTAAAGAACTGTATGCTTAACTCTGGAAGAATTTTAGCTAAGTCAAATGAGATACCAGTACAATAGTTTAAGAAATCAGAATGAGTGCCTGATCATGAAAACATGAAAGAAAAGAAAAAATGATTAGGCTCAGTGAAAGAAAACCCGGGCCTGGAGTGTTAAGAATTTTAACACATTATGGCAAAAGTTTTTCCAAGGTTCCTTTGCCTTCAATTTTATTTAGAATTTTTCATGTGCAGAAGTTTAATACTTTATTCAGTCAAGTCTATTGATTCTTTTGTCAAGAAATTATCAGGGAAGTGATCAAATATTTGATATGGAATGTTTACTACATGTTATTTATAATACCAAATATGAAAACAATTGTATAGTAATAGGATGGTGAATGGTTAAATTAATTATGTTTATTCATACAATGGAGAACTACACAGTCACTATTTAATCCATTAAAAGTGATCAAATTTAATATTGAATGAAAGAAGCAGGATCAAAACCATATATATGTATATATGACATGCATTCCATACACAAGAAAAAAAATAAATACATTTTAATATTTCTATTTCATATGGTGTAATTAAGAGCTATTATTATTTTTATTGCTCACCAAATTTTCTACAATGAGTGTACATTTTCAAGTTAGAAAAAAATAAAAACCAATTAAAATATGTTTAAATCAAAAGAAAGTATATGCACATAGTAGTTCCACTATGCATCTTTGATGGCAGAGACCTTTGACCACATATGCAGAATTTGCATATGCAGCAAATTCTGATAATATTATTTGATAAAGTAATAATTCAATTACAATCAGTACTTCAAAAAAAAGTATATATTTAAACTCATCAGCAAAGAGGTTTCAAAATAGATTCAGCAGTAGCTAGGGCAGTCCCCAGGATGAGATGATGAATTATAATGAATAGTTTGGCTTTGACAATACATTCATTTAACAAACACTTACTGAGTACCTGTCATGCTCCAAACACCTGGTTAAGTATCGGAGGGCCAAGTTGGGTCTCTGGGAACAAATGACCCACTGGCTGACACTGTGCCTAAGCACCCCAGTCTGTAGCAAGATCCAGTGGCAAGCAGGGCTGGGCAGTAACTGTGCAACTCCACCCCAATACTCTCACCACATCTGGGCTCTGACCCTATGAGTCTGTGGCCCTGAGAAAGGCTGGTTTCATCTCTCCAGCTCCAGCCACCTCATTTGTAAAACAAGGATAATCCTGACCCAGTTCGCAGTGCTGTGGCAAAGAATAAGTAAAAAGCATTCTGGGCTTGTTTTTATCTATTCAGAGCCAGATGGATTCACCTGTTAACAACCAGTGTTGCTTCCTTCCTTAGGAAATTGTATATTTAAGACAAAGTAAAGGGTTGGAAATGAGGTCCAGTGATTAAAGGGATATTCTGTATTTTTCTTCCTCAGAATATAGATTAACAATTACAGAAATAAATACCAGTTTCCCAACCTCAGACAAGAGCAAAGGGAACTCAAAGATCTCGCAAGTTTAGGTAACATTCCAAGGACAAAACTAGGTGAGATGCTGCTAGTCTTCAGGGAAATAATTCAGTTATAATCAGCACTTCAAAAATCTAAGAAAATTAACAGTTATCCACCTCTCTCTCAGGTGATTTTTAAAAAGCAACCTTTAAAAACACTAAGCGTTAGGAAACTTAACATTTCTAAGAAAGACTAAAGAGCACTGAAAGAATATTAACTGTCATGTCTCAATCAGACATAAATAAGAAAATCTCTTCTCTCCCAAAATGAACTTTTTCCAAACATTGGAAACATCTGTGTAAATTAATGCCCAAAATTATAGATAGAAGAGGAGGTAGAGAAGGAGCTGGGAGAAATGAGGGGAAAAATCATATAGACCTAAAAATGGGGCCAATTTAGGAAGAAATAATTACACAGAGAAAGAAGGTGCAGCTCCAACTCCTAGTATTCACATTTTACATGAAAGGTTGAGTTCTTTCTACAACGTCTTCATATTCTTTATGGTCCTTCTACCATAGTAAGAATTAGTACATGTGGTGTTCTGACAGCTTTATAGTGACATGGACTAAATTCTCCCTACCCCTTTTCATTTCAGTGATGTTGCCTGTCGATAACAGGTGGGGCAGGGCACAAATGGCTTGGGTGAAGCAAACATCTCTATTTACTTTTCTGTCTGTGGGTAACAACAGGTATGGTTCCCATCCCACTGCTCCCACACCTTCTCCCACTCTTGTTACTGCTGAGTCCCAAACACTCCAGCCCCCAATGGGCATGTGTAGGAGGAACAGTAGCAGCCACAGGTGAAATCTCCAGCACTGCCACTGCCTCCATACTGACAAAGCTTGCAGTCTCCAAACTGGGCCAGGGGTGGGGGGTGCGGTCAGTACTGTACACATGGCAACTGTCGTTTACTCTGAAGGACATGAGTGTGCTATGATATATTCGGTAATTGCTCTACTTTTAAAAAGGCAGTTGTAAAAATTACATTAAAAATGCTTGTTGATGCCCTGTGGGTATGAGTCACTTTGTAAAGCAGGATCAAAATGGATCTTCTGTTATGGGTTCCTGCTGGTTCTTTGATTCTAAACAATTTTATTAATGTTAATAGGAGTTATGCACACATCAATGAGAATAAATTCTTTGGGTTTGGTGGTGTTTCAATTAATGGGTTGTAATAAGCAATGTAAAATGCTTTCTAATTTTCTTCCAAGTTATGACACATTATCCAGAGAGCTGAAAATTAGGCATAGATCTCACCAAAGGGTGGGAAAGACCCGGAGATAAAAAAAAAAAAAAAAAAAAAAAAAAAAAAAAAAAAAAAAAAAAAAAAGAAGGCTCTCTAGCTGGTTGGAGGCCTGCGGAGCCTCTGCAGGATAACTCCTCTGCACGGTGCCTGGGAATGTGGCAGCAGGGACAGACACTACCCGCCCAAGAGATAACGAATGTGATGAAGGGAGGAAAAGAAAACTCACAAAAACAAGCCTGATGCAGAAGGAATTTACTGTAATCTAAAATGGGAACGACTGACTGCCACCGTACTTCTTAAATCTGTCACACAATTGTTCCATCTTTTCAGGGCATTAAGTTAATGCTATTCATTGACTTCTAAAAATACCCACCAGGATGAAAATGGAAATTTAAGTTCCAAGGATGAGGTAGCAGAATTCCTAATGAATAGGTTATTTTGCAATAACACAAAGTACTGCTTCAACTTTCTGGAAACCCAGCTTCAGATTTAACCCTCTCTCACCCAGGCCTGCAGGGCCATTCTCACCTCTTCTCATGGGGAACCACATGCAGATTATTGATATCCTCTGAGGATGGGGGACATGCCCTGGGGGCTGCAGCAGAGACGAGTATAAATGGCAAATGCCTAACTTCTATGATTTAGTAAGAGAACTGATAAACATTTTAATCTAAAAATCTCTTCAGTGTTTTCTATACCTAATTACTTTATCCTTCCTTACGTTTTATCCTATGCTTCTTCACAGATAGTGAGAGGACCTCTGCTCACAAATAACAAGACCCTGCAACATAAAATACTAGAAACACAGTGATGGATGTAGGGTGGTCTGATCTTCGCTGTTCAGAGTCCAGTTTCATACCTGAGAGATCTGAGAACACTGTCTGCATCACTTGTAATGCCTAAGGTGGTCCAGCGACTATCTAACCTCCGGCACAGCACCCTGACTGTTTGGCTCAGTGATCGCCTCCCATCCGGCAGGTTTCAGAGTATTTTGGGTTTAAGGGACTTAGCATTTAGACCCTCCAAAGCAAACCATTTCTATCGTAACCAAGGCAGGGCTTCATGTAGTGTGTGCATTTTATTTAGGATTATGTGGCTTTTCATGGGAGCCTCCCATTTTTCTTGTAACACCTGCCTAGTTACCCTGAAGCAAAGTACATGAAAATTCTTATGACACGTATTTTAACTAAACAAATATTTATAGGGAGCAAAATTTGTTGGTTAGGGAAATAAATACCAGAATTCAACAGAATGTCCATACCAGCCACTTAGGTATATCTGGGAATGGATCGATAGTTTACTCTATGAATTATCAGAAAATGGGTCTCTCTAGTGGTCCAGTGGTTCATACTGGAAATACATGAGCCAATTACAAAAACAGCAAGTGCATCCAAGACAGATGAAAATGAAAACAGTGCCTGGATCATGCACTGTTTTTGGATTACTCCTTCCCCTCACTTCCACTGGTGTTAGAGATACAGAAGTGTTCTATAGTGTAGACGATCTATGAGTATACTCTTTGGAAAAAATGTTTGCCTTCATCCCAGCTCCCCACAATGACTAGCTGTCCCCACAATAAACTTGTTGGGAACCAGGGGAAGATATCTGTATAACAGGTGACTGAACAGGGTGCAAGATGCTGGTTAGGTGCTAATGAAGAGAACAGAAGTATCAGATGCCATTTCGGCCTTCAAGATGTTTGCAGCCCACTTGGCAAAGAAGCTATAAGCACACACCAAGTTAACAACACAATACTTAACCACTGACTGACTATCACGATGGATGCAGAGTGGGTCTTGAAGAAACTGGGTAAAAGTCCTAGATTTCCTAACCACACATATTTTTCTTGGCTGGGAAGCCATAAAATTTGAGACCAGAAGATGACCAGAATCCAGCTGAAGTTCCCCTAAGTGAGAAAAATGGAAATTAAGCAGCCTAGCTATTTACCCATTTTCTCTAGAAAAAAGCCCCACCCACTTTGAGTACTATTCTCAGGATCCTCCATTTACTTTAAAACATCAGCTTCCTGCTGAACTCTGGAGGCCACTCAGAGTCCCAAGGGCATGCTGCCACTTCATCTGAGCACAGTTCTGGGCTCATTGATCGTTTTCTGGATTTTCTAAATCAGGAATCTTTAAGTGGTACACATTTATTTGTTTCTTTTTATAAGTATTAATTCAATCATTTAAAATATTTGGGCTTCATTTAAAAAGATTCTCCCCAACCAATGCTGCTTTTATGGCTTGACTCTGAGAGTGAGGTTTCACTCTATAGATCATTTTAAAAAGTCAATAGATAATACTAATAAACATACAAGAGGTCTTCCTATTCTCCAGCTACTCTGAATTGAGGACCACAAATCACAAAGCTGATCATGTCCTGGCCGGTTTCATTCATCACATGTCCTCAGCTTTTCACTTTCACATTCTCCAATCTGTGAAGAATCAAGTATAATTATTGTTAAGTCAGAGAAGGAAGAAACTTCCCTCATCATATTTTCATCCAGTGATTCCTGGAGGGTGTGTGGTGGAGACCACAGAGGTTATATATAAAGAAGGTCTATGGCTTTGGCTGGCTGATGTTTCACATTGTCACTTTTGAGATAACACAGAAGAAAAGTGTTGAGGTTAATTTCATTTCTGCAGCAAACAGTGCACATGTAGAATTAACTGAAGAAATAATCTGTGGAAGAGCACGTAGAATTTCAGCTTCCCAAAGAAGCCATGCTACGTTCATTGGGATATTTAGCTTTCCAAGAGAACATCACAAACATTCATCATGTCAGGAATGGAGCAAACCACATGAATAGAGAAGAAAAGCATCTTCTTTCCCATAAATGACCTTCTCCCCTCTAAATAGTTTCCCACGTGCTAATTTACAAAGTGGGTAAGACAGTATAGATACAACACTGATTTCACTGAAGTATTCTTGTCCCCAAATCCACAGTTTACATTAAAAGCTGTTAAAATAAACCAAATTGACTTAAAAAGGACATTTTATTCCCACATGCCTACAAGCCAGGAAGAGGAATCATGGTCCTGAAAATATACGAAGGCCATGCTTAAGGATTCAGAAAAACTAAGGCAAAGTCAGACTTTGGGGAACATCCACACCTCCTGTTACCATAAAACTCTCAGTCCCTGGTTTTCTCCACCTCAGAAGGGATCCTGCCTCCTTCACTCTGCCCCCAGCATTCCTTTCTTCCCAGCTGGGCACTGCAGAAGACTCTGGGAGCTCATAAGCAAACCACTGCTGACTATCCCCCTACTATATTTCTGTCTTAAATAGGAATGGAATATTACATTGTGAAACTGCTGATGCACATTTTTAAGCCAGAAGGAAGCATAACTTTAGGTTTTTCATTCTTTCTACTGAGTGGCCAGATTTTGGAAATATAGTATAATATAGTTAACTGCCCCAAATAGCATGTAATATGATGAATGGCAAACCTGGATTTTTTGGTTCGTGGTCTCTGTTAAGTGGAATATAAAACCTAACCCAGCCTTTTGGTAATACAGGGCTACCTAGGTAGTTCTTACACCAACAGAAAAGAAAACAAGGGCAGTTACTAACTCATAAGCAGAATGAGGTCCTTCCCACAAGGTTAGCCTAAGTGGGTACTATGCATAAAGTAGCGTGGTGTGGAAACTTGGAGGCTTGAATAAGAATCTGCTGGGTCAACATCACACAGTGGAAAGAACTCAGTGAGGACTTAAGAAACCTGATTCTCCATGGCCTCTCTGATGATTATTTTTCTACGGTTGGAGTAATCACTTCACCTCATTAGCTTTCAGCTTCCTCATAAACTAAAGAAGGTAGACCAGTTGACTGCTGGTTCCTTCCAGCCACTACCCTAACCTTACCGGGGGTTCGTTTCCCAGAGTCTCTGGCCCCTGCTTTAGCCTCAGAGCTCTCCAAGCCTTCTGGAAAGGCCACTCTGGGTGTGGAGCTCTCCTCTGCCAACCTCACCTCCTTCAAGAGCCCTTTCTGACAACCCCCCAAAAACACACTGGCCCAAAGTGTGTTGTTTATAGCCTGCTGTTTGGTCCTACAGTACATTCTCCATAGATGGTACAAGAGTTAGAGACACCAGCTTTGGAGGTTTTCCCACCAAGCAAGAGGCTGAAAACCACAACTCCTCTTAGCCTCAGCTTTCCCATCACCAAAGTGGGGCAAACAACCTCTTTCATAGAACTGGCAGATGTTAGGCGCTCAGCCATTCTGAAAGTTGCCAGATTAAATTCAGCATGTCCAGTTAAATTTGAATTTTGGATAAACAAATGTGGACATACTTATACTAAAAAGTTATTCATTGCGGACCTGAAATTCAAATTTAATTGAGTATCCTGTATTTTTTCTTTTATTTGCTCAATCTGGCACTGAGAGATGCTGCTGTTGCTGGTGTTAGGTACCAGGCTGCCCTACCAAACCAGCCTTGTACAGAGTAAAACCACCACTAGCCTGACTTCTGGGTTTTAGAAACAAGAGTCCATGTGATTCAAATTTTTTTCCTCATTAATCCTCTCTCCCTTCCTACAATTGTCCCCTTTCCAGTCCTCCTATTGGCTTCATATCACCACATATTTTGCCTGGGTCTCCACCCAGAGGTCCCAATGTCTTCTGACCACCTTTCTGATCACAGGCCTGTTCCCTCTGGTTAAGCAAGTTGATCAAATAAATTCATATACATGTGTCTCTGATCATTTAATGAGTCATCGACCTCCTCTGAAACAACTGTTTTTTTTTTTAAAGGTCATTTATACCCTCAAGTTAAAATTATCAAATTGTAGGCCATCAAAAAATTGAAGTGAAAAAAAAAAAAAAGTAGGCTGTGTGAAAAACAGGCATTGTGGGGGTGGGGGTAGGGTTGGCACCATCTTGGAGCTTGCTCTCACGACAGTTTCTCTAAAGCGTTTCTGCTTTTCCTTTCATCTTCTGAACCTACGACAGGTCCCACGGTAGCAGAAGACCCTGTGGATGAGGGGCAAGTGGAGTAGGGTAGAGCAGGAAGTGGGTGTCTATTTGCGAACTGGTCTCCACACTCTGACCCAGTGCAGCTCCTAGGGCCTCCTAGCGCCAGTGACATAATTTAGATCGTGGAAAACACAAGGCCTGACTGAACTTTTTCCTTTTTGTCTGCCTTGTGTTCAGAGATGAAATACAACCCCCTGAGCTTGTACCTGCTTGATCCTAAATGCTGGGCAAAACAACTATAGGTACCGTTAAGAACCACTCCTCTTTCCAGGGCAAATCAATCTAGATGGTTCTGAAAGCTAACTCGGAGGAGAGTAGGGGTTGACTTGAGATTGTGAGATACACTTCAATCAAAATAACTTCCAACTGGGGTTGGCTGAATTCCTCTTCAGGCTGAGCTCCGCCCTCCTGGAAAGGATATCTCTGTGCCTATGTTACTCTATTCGAGATGACCCTTTATCTTAATGTCCACAGCCCATCAGCTAAAAGCACTTCACCAAAGCATTAAAAGGAAAAGGCTTAAAATGAATGAAATGGCAAAATACTACGAAATACTACAAAATACTACAGATCATTTATTATCCTTATCAAGCAATTAACCCTTGGAAGAGTGACCCTTACTCAGCCTTTTGGGAAGACAAAACTGCCATGTGTTCTGTCTCACTATTCAAGATGAGATGGCCAGTTTGGGATTGAGAAACTCTGTCTTATAATTTTGCAATACCCATTGCAAGGTAGTGAGAGGCACCTGGGGTCTCCCCTACTGACTCAGCAGAATGTACCTTCCAATTATCTTTATATCTTTGCAACTCTGCCCTGAGATTAGGGATGTGAAAAATTTTTTTTTCCAGTTAATAACAGAGTTCTGGTGGAAACAGGTGAGAGTGGGGAAATGTCCCAAGGGCTTTACATTCTTATTTAATCCTCCCAGCAGCCTAACTACGAGAAATAGGCCCCTCGGTCCAAGTGAGATTTAAACTCATGTCCTTTGGACACCAACACCCACTGTCCACCATACCCTGTTTGATTCAGGGCAATTTCACTTTTCCCTTGGGAGAATGGAATACTGATGTTTTTGCAGAACGTGGTCACTGACAGGGATGGACTAAGCATTTCAAAGACTTATAAGAAGGGCTCTACTGAAGGCATTTATTTCAACATAGACTTATTTATAACTTTTTCTTTTTTTGCGGGAAAACAATGTCCAGTATTTAGATGATTACATTTCATGTCGTGAGTTACATTTTGATAGTCAACAAGAATTTTTTTCTTAACAGATGACGGTGAGGAACGCCATGGCAAGACACTGGGCTTTTATTCTGGATAACAGGGAACAATATCTTCTCTTCCAAATCTTGCACAGCGAGCTAGGAGGAGTCGGGTCACCCTGCTAATGCATGAGTGTTCACTGTTGTTAACAGGAGTTGAAAGAGCAGATTAGTTTTATTTTTATCTCATATATTGTAGTTTTTAGGAGAATTCTTACTTCTAACTATTGGATATTTCTCTTGCTCATTCATTCGCTCAACCCCTGCCCCCAGGTAACAATAAAACAGGGCACAAAAGGCAGGGGTCTAGTGTCCTTTAACCACTTATCTGTTCAGAAGGCCATCTGGGTTTGGCATAGTATAAATTATCATATTCTGTGTTCAGTGAACTATAAAAGATCAGTCATTGTAAGGGACTTAGAACTGTTGTCAACACCCCTAAGTCAGTAGGTAGAAAGGTGGGGCCCAGGAATCTGTATTTTCATAACCTCTTCATATAATCTTGAAGCACCCTCAAATTTGGGAACCAGATTGATATAGAACACACTGCTATTAAAACTAAAATCAGAGGTCAGTTTCCTGGAACCAGTCAGCTTTGCTATGATGCAAAGAAACCTGCATATGCACCCTTTATCAGTCAAGGTATGAGCAGGAAACAGGTCACACCCTCTAATTATGATAATTTGAAGGGAATTTAATAAAGGAGCTATTTACAAAGAGGTGGACAGGGTGCAGAAAAGCCAAAAGGCTTAGTGCAGTCCCCTGGGCTAGTAATGAGGGAGAGCCAGGTCAGGGCAGGTTCTTCACACTGCAAGGCCTGAAGGGGTGAGGTGAGGGAAGCCTGTATAGCTGAACCTGGGACAGAAGTGCTGGTAGAGAGTACTGCCTGATGGGACCTATGACCATCACTTTAAAGGGCTACTGTCAGTCTGGGAGACCCTATAGGAAATCAATATCCTGACCTCACTCTCTCCCTCATTCCAATCTCCAGGTACTCCCTTTGCTGAACTGATCTAGAAACCAGAGGCAAAGAAGCCCACTGGGGCAGTGCACAGAAGTCAATTTTCTGGGGTCAGAGCAAAGTAGAGAAGAGTGGAGCCAGAGGAGCAAAGAGAAGATGCCTGGCAAAATATCTCTAAAGAAACCATGCCATATAAAACCTTCACTATCACCACAGACAGCATCATTCCACAGGCAAATGCTGTTTGAAGCATCTGTCTGCCACGGCCACTCATGAAAGCACCTGGTGGTACGGATAACTGCAGAAAGGACACAACTTTATTCAGGGTTGTATTTCAAAAATAAATTCACAAATGTACTTTTCACATATTTGCTAAGCACTGATTCCGTGAAAGACACAATATTTCACTTTAGCCTGTAGTAAAGGTGTCTTTTATGTTAAACTCAATAGGGCTACCACTGAGAAAAGTGGTCATTGGGTTTAATAAAGCCCC
Organism: Macroglossus sobrinus; assembly: GCA_004027375.1. Lineage (NCBI taxonomy): Eukaryota > Metazoa > Chordata > Mammalia > Chiroptera > Pteropodidae > Macroglossus > Macroglossus sobrinus. The sequence goes on along the minus strand of PVKZ01000001.1, from coordinate 704,278 downwards.
TGTTGCTATATTTTTCTAAAATAAGCCAAAATAAAGATACTATAGAAAAAGAAAAATCTCTGATTTTTAAAGTGGAAAAGACATTTAGCTTTAATTACATGCCTTCGTAGCCTACAACGAAAGTGACCCATTTTTTTTTTCTTTTTACGTATATGATTTTCCAATTAGGTTCTACTTCCATATCAGCAAAGGATTAAAAGTATAATGTGCTATCATGTGGTCTGAAACAAATGGGTTGAGGAATGGATTTTTCCTATCTTTCAACTTTCACCAACTAGTGTTTATTCCACTAAATTTAAGAAGTTCTCAGGAGCAATCACATTCGGTCACCATCCTCTATTCTAGGGTCACCTGTAGTGGGTGCCCAGCAACTAACTGCCTTTCTGTTTCTGAGTATACCTGCTTCCCTGGCATTGGTGAAGGCAGCAGTCTCCTGAGCTCCCTGGGTTAGCCACGCTGGCTGCAGGTGTGGGGCAGTGGAGTACGCTACCACGGATACCCCAGGTGACCTCAGAGGCACATCACAGAGCAACAAAAGGAGACTCTTGCTCCTTTTTCAGTACTTCGTGAGCCTTCTCAAACACCGAAGTCTCCACTGGATGTTGCGTGTCTGCAACAGCTCCTCTCTACCAGCTGCTAACAACCCTCTTCATCAGAGAGTGCAGCCTTAGCCCAGGAGTCTGTTACAGGCAAAGGCATCAGTGAGAACGGGGTAACAATCTTATTTTCATGTATTTATTTTAATGATTATCATCTCATTATATCAATTGATACTGGTTTTCTGCTTGAGAAGGTAATATAAAGTTTTTTTTAATTTGATTTGGAACAAAAAATTAATTTAATGGAACTATTATATAAACAATAGAGATGATACAGAGCTATGGTGAAGATCATGCAGGTGGCACACAAATGACTAAAGTTTGGGAAAGACTGATCTAATGGTAAATATACCTCATGAGTCAGAAAGACCGAGGTTTTAGTTCTAACTGCCTTCAAATAGACAATAATGACTAATTTTATTGCCTTGGAAATAAACACATTTTCATTGAAGGTAGTAGCTTTTCTAGTCAGAGGTCACAGTTCAAAGAGTGTAATAACAATTTAGCAAAACTGCTTTGCAATCTGAATGCTATCTTCTTCATAGCTTAACAGAAATGCCTGTGATAAATTATTAAACATTAAGGTTTAAAGATTTATATACAATATACTATTGTAGGATGAAACTATGCGAGAATGTAAATAATGAAGTGAGAGGAAGATATGCTAACTGCTGCTCTCCTCATCAGGCCTAACAAGGCGGCCTTTGGCAGTTGCTGTAATGTGAAGAGAAAACCTTCTCTGATTCACGTAAGACTTTCATTGAGAGTATTCTAGGGTCATCCAGGCAGAATAAATCACAAAAGCAATCTGTCACGGTACATGAGTCCTTTTGATGTCAGTTGTAAGAATACTGCAAATTTTGTGCTTCTGATCAGGGAAAACATTGTCAACAGATACCTCCTACATGAACTGTAAATCTCTTAGACATTTTAGTCATCCCTGTTTCATCTCAAGTTACTCAAAACCCTAAATTCTAACTTCTTGAAAATTTTACACTTACATGTTCATGTTTCATTCAATTCAAGACCTCAGGGAAACAACAGATCAACCAATGTATGGTGACTTTTTCCTTCTTACAAACATGAACATGAGGAAGCCAAGTGTTTGGGTGCACTCACACCCACTTCCACGCACACCTGCCTGACCCTGCTCCTTATGTCCCCACCCCCAAACCCACCCTGTACGCAGAGCCAGAAACTAATGCTGCCCGGCCCATTCCAGAAAGACATGTTTGAGACAAAGTGTTCTGTACTTCTGAGCCCTTATTTATGCTTGTGCTTTGCTAAATACCACATATCAGCAGACCTCTTTCTGGGGCTGGGCCCTTTTCTGATGCACTGTCTGCTGTTTACTTATTTTAAAAATATTTCTACAATGCAACTATTGTTATCCATTCACTATATAATTGTATGATGCATTGGCAACCAAGTGCTCCTCAATGAATAAAAGTGTATTTACCAAAGAATAATCGGAGTTGCTTGGCACAGAAAGCAGACCTTACCCAGCACTGGCTGATGTAAATTGCAAACACAAAGTCCTCAGCCTTCTGCCCTTGCTGGACATGCAAGTAGTCAGTACTTGCTAACTCCGGGACCTCATTTTTAGCTGCATAAGGTAGAGGAATGCTATTTTGCGCTGTATAATTTCATTTGTAAATTTTTTAGACTTGCTCAGTTGCAAGAATTACAGGAAATAAACAGACTTTAATTTACTTAAGTCCTAAAGTTTAGGTTTAAACAGAATGGTTTTAAACATGCCATAATAGATAGTAGCTAATTTTTTTTGGGGGGGTATAGTTCATATAGGATTTGGACTTATAAATGTAAGTATAACATACATTAGTATGGGTTTAGATGCTTCTGTGCTTCCTATTCTAATGGAATTCCAGTTGCACAAAAAGACTTATTTGAAGAGAAAGGGCAAATTATGTTTTTATGTTTTAGGACCTTTCAAATCATATCGTATTATACATGTTTTTGGGTAACTGCCCTATATTTGTCTCCTTCTCTTGGAGTCTGTCCTGCCAAAAGGGCTGCAGCAAATCATGTGACCAGAACTGGTCCAGCAACATGTGACTGGACAAGAGTGAACCACCAAAGGAGGCCCTATGTGCTGACTAGGAACCTACAAATTATGTGGCTTGGTTTAAAAAGATAAGTTAAACCAATTCTGCCAGGAATTTGGAACTAAAAAATGGTGAGGCTATTACCAGTTAGCAGAGGGTTGCTATGCTGACAGATCGTTTTAGTTGAAATATACTTTAAACAAAATTTGGGAACGGGAGTTATAAGCAGAAATAGTTGGACTAGGTATCCACAGAATCTTTTGCCTCCCAAAAAACATTTTGGGTAGAAAACACTTCCAAACCACTGTCCTTTAAATATAATTAATAATTATTCACACAAGAGAACATTTGAGAAAGAAGAAACATGTGTACATAATTCGTTAGTGAGTGGTACAGAAAGTAGAGGCTGTTGTTTGGTCCATCTGATGTATGAAGTCTTGTGGTCTGACTGGTCTGACAGCTGCTGGCTCTCCAGGCATCACAGGTGACAGGGAAAGCAGTCGCCTTGAAACTAGAGCACAAAAGGAAGAAACATATGTGCCAGCTCCCAGGGATCATGTCCTAAGACTTTCTGTACCCCAGGGTTCGGGTTATGGAAGGTGTGCTCAAACATGTCTGTGGAATTGTATGGGAATGAACTTGGCCTGAGAGCAGCCTCAAGTGGAAGTTTGACAGGCTTAGAGTTAAACTGATTTGTGTGAAAAAGAGAGAGCAGCTGCTGTCAACACTGTATCTAAGAGAAGGGAGGGCATGCTGAAGAACAGGCTGTGACTGACTGGGTAGGAGGAGAGGGTGCCAGGGCCTCTGAGAGGAGGCAGGGCAGATGGTGACGCATCAAGGGAACCAAGAGAAATGCCCACAGCAAAGCTCTGAGACTCTTTCACCTAAATGGATGTGTTAATGGCCCCCATGGAGCGGGTATAAGAGGGCTTAGCACATATGCCTCCATCTACTGTACTGGCTGTAAATAAACCATGTGCTTGTCTACACCATCTGTTTAGTGTGCACTTTGTGGAACTGTGAAAAGAAAAAAAAAAACAATTTGGGGCCAAATGGCTAGAAATACTTCAGCTGTATACTTAGGAACCAAATATGCTTACGCAGCTCAATTATTACATTTCCTTTGAAGTGGGTACTTAAATTTAAAATGCTCTTTTAATGGGGGAATGCTGGACAGTAGGAGGCCACACAGCTTTCAAAGGGTCAGAGAGCAGGTCACGGGCACAGAATGAGGCTAGAGACACTTCTGCCACCGGAGTTTAATCAATCTTGCGTTAGTCACACTTAACCAGCCTCAACCACAAATTCTTCATCTATAAGTGAGGAATGTGCCACTCATCTTCAGAGTGGTATTTTGAGAATTAAGCAGTGTGTAAAACATGAAGGTCTTCAGGTAAAAGATATTATTAACATATAAAATGTTTTTATGAAGATGGTCATGCCTTCTATAAAGTTAGCAGGTATACATTATATATGATGATTGCCCTCATATACACATTGAGATTGCTCATCGCTCATTTTTTTTTTTTTTTGTTTCTCAAAATTAGATAAATAGTGTAACCAATTCATTCATGAAACAACTATTTACCGAGCATTTAGTATGTTATAGATCCTGGAATAATTTTAATCAGAAATAAGATACCCACAAGTATGATTATATTCTAAAATCATTGACTTAGTATGTTACAAGCAATCTGATGTTGAAAAAACAAATCCAACTTTATTTTTTGGAAATTACTGTTTTCAATATTAAACAGTTTACAAAAATAAAACTTCTAGATTCGTATCTAAAGTTTAGTAATTTGAAAGAGTTCAAAAAGTTCTCCCACTCAAACTGGATGAAATTTTCCCAAGTTCTAACACAACGGCAATGTTACAGAGATATTATATACACCACCAGAAAACCCAACAGCTCAAGGAAAACTCTATCAAACAGCATGAGCAAATCACCCCGATTTGTGAAATGCAACCTTGACAGAATAATCACAATGCATTAGCCTCATTTACAAACTATATTTCATTTTGACAGAATCCCCTGAGGTAACGTAGGTCAAATCTTGATAAAATGAATTCCTAGGGCTGCTCAAATACTTTTCACAGCACTGAATTTGAACCTATCAGAATTTGCTTGTAAGAAGAAGAGGTAATGAGTGCAGTGGTTAGAGCTAGCCCTCTGGACTCAAACACCCACATCACGATGCACCAGTGGTGGTCTTAGATCAGCTATTTGCCTAGTTAGGCCTCGGTTTCATCATCTACAAAATGGAGAAAATACTACCTATCTCGCAGGATTTCCAAGTAGTGTCAGTGAGACAGCAAAGGCCTTGGCATGCAATAAGGACTCAGTGAATGTTAGCTATTAGATTTTCTTTGTGTGTTAAAGGAGTTCACATGGAAGCAAGAGTGTCACCAATGAAGAGTTACTGAAAATGGAAAATGAGTTGAGGATGGGAAGGGAGATAGAGGCTGCTACTTCTAAGTCCCCACAGCAGCTCTTCTGCTTTTACTAAGAGGAAAGTACAGAAATGCCCAGACACTTGAGGGAGATGGACAGATGGACAGTCCTTCCTATCTGAGCTAAAGGAAAGTAGACAGGCTTTCCTAGAAGCATTACTTGCAAACCTTAGCTTCTCATCACATTCCAAGACAGGAATGCCTCAATGCCATCTCGATTTCATTAACTGAAAAGAGAAAGCACAATGTTTGTTGTCTCTGGAGGAATCTAAAACCAAAAGGAGAAAATCCCACTCCAACAATGTACTTCAACTCTATTCTGATTAAAAACTTTAAAACCAGGTCAAAATGGTGGTAAGAAAACAAATCCTAACTATCGGGTAAGCTTTGAGAAGTGAATTTGGTTTTATGAATTAAGTTTTGATTCTAAAGATAAAAGTGAGGAGGAGAATGATACCGCCACATTTCATTGAAGAGGCCTCTCTAGACTCTCGGGCAAAACAAAACAGTGAAAACCTGAAGCACAAAAAGATTTTTTTCACTGCAAGATTCTGGAATTCCTGGGAGAAATACAAGCCAGGATTTGACTGCTGAACACATAAGCCTGAGTGCAGAGACTGCCTGAGTTCTCTACTTTCGGAAGATCTATGAAATGTAATTTGTGGGCAATCTCAATATGCCAGGCAGGTAAACTGGCGACTTCACAGTTTTGTGTGTGTGTGTGTGTGTGTGTGTGTGTGTGTGTTTTGAAGATTTAGCATGAGGCTTCTTTAAAGAGTTGGCTTCCCCTAAAAGGAATTTGAGAAACAGAAATTTAACTTTGACACTATTTAGTAACACATCTATCTCATGAAATTCAATTCAGCCATATGGGGTGAGACATAAAAAGCTGAGAAAGATTCAGTCCACATTTGGTCAATGCAAAGATCACTTCACTGATCTCCTGGGAGTGGAAGCAGTGTAGACGGACTATAGCCGTGGCTTCCTGCTGTCTGTAAACCGTGTAAACAGCTTCTCAAATAACAGCAAAAACTGTCATATTATTTCTGTTTGCACAAGAAGTAGATTTGAATGCTAAATTAGGAAGAAATGAAATGTTTATAGTTTGAATTGTCCAAAATGTTTTTCAATTAAACTTAATCATCATTCTAATAGAAAATTTATTATAAATAAACATTAACACTAACAAAATTCTCCATTAAACCAGTATAAAAAAATAAAGCTGGGTAACCACTCCATCCCATTATTGAAATGCTATACAGTTTTAATATGATTCCACTTTTGTAAAATATGTACCTAGAGGAAAAAATACTAGAATAAAATACCCCTAAACCAGAGACACTGGCTGTCTCTGAGTGGTGGAATTCCAGCAAAGTAATTATAACCTATTCTAGGTATTTCTAACTTTGCTAAAATTTCCTAAAATAATAAAAATCATATTTTTTTGAGCATGCATTAGATGCCAGGCAGTGTGCAGGATGCTTTCTGTATCTTACAGAGTCCTCACTGTTTCATGAGGCGTGTAGCTATTATGCCTGCAGATGCGGAAGTGGAGACTGAGGCAACTCATACTTGAGTGCTGGGGACTTGGACTCAGACATCTCTCTCTCATCATCATTCTGCTACAACTTAATTTCATTTGTGACCAGAAAAAAAAAGCATACCTTAAAAATAAATTTAAGGAAGATGATATACTTTTAGGCATTTATGTTTACAGTTTGTATTAGGCACTCCTTAAATGCTTCTATGATATTTTTAAAAGTTTCAAAAATGCGGTCTCTATTTGAAAATAAAAGTAAATTAATCAAATCTTTTATGATGCTAAAACCAATGCACTAGGTTTAAACCAACAATAATATTTACATAACACCTTCTTATTTACCTATTACAGACAACCCCTTGTTGATTCTAACCTGATTCTGAAGAAGAAAGCAAAAAAAAAAAAACTTCTCTTTTTCAGAGATAAAATGAAAGAAAATGGTACTCCATAAATCATACTGAGGCCACAATTTCTTAGTAGTTAAAACTCCCATCCAAAGCACTCTATAAATCAAAGAAATCTAACTTAAAACAGTGGAGCATCATTTTTCACCTATCAAATTGACAAAGATGACAATCAATGAAAACTATTACCATAAGAGTGTAGAGACACTGGCCCCATTGTAAACTTTTACTAGACAGTGGTTAGGCAAAAAATATGGATCAAACCTCAAAATGTGCAAACCCATTGACCAGCCAGTTCTCCTCCTAGGGACTTATTCTTAGGAGAAAATTAAGTTAAGTATGTAAAACTGTATGTTGTAGTGTTGGTAGCTCAATGTGGTATTGTTTATAAAGTAGAAAAACCAGTAATAACCTAAATATCCATTGATAGGGGAGTTTACTGTTATATCACCATAATTTAGCATGGTGTCTACTACATATAGGACTAAAAATAAACATCTGGTGAATGAATGGCACAATGAGTAAATTAGCTTTAAAACTGAATTTTACGCATGCATTAACATTTCTGATGTAAAGCTATATTCAACAATATAGAAAGGAGTCCATGGCATTTTGTTAAGTGATCAAAACAGATTACAGACTAGCTTATATAGTACTATCTCATTTACACAAATATGTGTGTATGTCTACCTATGCATATGTGTGTAGATGTCTAGAAGGACAGTATAGGTGGAATTTGGAAAATTTTCACTTTCCTCGTTATACTTTTCTATATTATCTGAATTTTTTAAAATAAAAAAATGGTAGTTACATATTTCCTATTTGGTTGAGGAGAATCCTATTCTTCAAATTTTTATCCTAATCACTTAAGCTATGGATGAGAGTAATATTTAATCTTTCCCCTTGATTTCTCAAATACTTTTGTGCTAGAAGTTCTCTTTTCTGCAACTTATTCCTATAACATACCTGACACAGACTGGACACAAGGTGCATCTGTTTAAAAACACTTGCAATCAATGTCCTGGTATCCATTACACTGAAGAGAGAATCTCAAAGTATTATATTTCACTATTTTGACTTTGTCCAGGTCCCTTCTGAACCCAGCCTTATTAACTTTCTGGCCGACTCATAGCCTAAGGATGCTCTCCTTGGCTGTGTGCATCCAAGTGCACTCACCATCAACAAACTCCATCTGTCAGCCCCCCACACAAAGGCCTCAACTTATTTGGCAAAGAAACACTGCTTTTCATGAATGCTGAATTGAAATTAAAAGTAGATAGCTTATGTTAATAACAAATGGTTTCTGGTAATTTTTGTTTTCAATCCAGGAGAAAATACAAGCATCCCTGATAAAGAAATGACAAAGTGTCTCTCTTTGGATTCAAACAAGAGAAGCACGATTCTTCCATTGGGACACTGTCTGGTTACAACAGTGCCCGGCTGCGATTCTGGCCAGCCTCTGAAAGCAAGAGTCAGGGCCAACAAAGGCTGCATCTACACACATGTGCCCTGAAGAATCAGCCAACTGTGAGAATGGCAGAGAGAACATACATGAGCTGATGACTGAAAAGTGCCTCCTCCGGATGTCATTTATCTGAATTATAGAAATTCACCTCATGCCATGCCAATGCATGGGTTCATCAACTCAAGAATGAGCTATATATTTTGGTTATATAGTTATTTTCCCCCAAATAACCATGCACAGAATAAGAGCAAGATGGAGGGCTGAGAGAAGAGACAGAATGCTGGAAGAAGATGCACATATAGGTTACTTTCCTCCTTTCAATTACTGGGTGTAACAGTAATCCAGGGGGCCGGGGTGGGGGGCAGGCGCTGAGGACAGCAACAGCATATACCCAACATGGAAAGCATTCTAAGTATCTCAAGCACGAGGGTGGCTGGCCTGGTCTGATCAAGCTGATTATGGACTTAATGTTGTAAATCTTCCTTAAAAAAAAAAAAAGGCACCATTATATATGAAGACAACCCTACTCCATAGTATAGTACCACATACAAAGATATCAGCTCAGCCCTACTGGGATACTCTTTGAGCTGTATTTCCAGTGGTGGTGATATTCTGTAATGATACTTATTGGACACCAGTACCACTCATTTACAAGATGAGGTGCCAGCGTAGTTCAATGCTCACGGGCCCCCTGAGAAAGGTGCCCAGACCATGGCCTGTCTCAGGAGCCTGGCTTCATCGTGGTAACAGGCACTTGATCTTTTTTGCCTGGCTGCTGCCACTCGATGACTAGTTTTCTCTGATGCTGCTGTCATGTGCCTTGTCTACCCATAGCTGTCTGCATCTGAGCCACAGCTATTTCCTGAGGGATATAAAACTCAACAAACTGCAAATAAACAATACAAAACATGACCTCATGTTGTCATGCTGCTGTTTCTCTAAATTGTAACATTGTGGCAGCTCTGTGATTTACAAGTATCATTTGATACTAACTTTTACCCTTTCAGTTACTTCTTTCCCTTGCCTTTACCCTTAGTCCATCAGCTCCCTCCACTGCCTAACTCTCTCTTGCACTGCCTCCCCTCCCCCACCACCAGGACTACCGATTTCAAACTAATCAGGTTACAAAAGTGTTCAAGTGTTCTTGCTAAGTTCACCAGCAAGTTAACTTCCTTTCCTCTCAAGAGTTTAACACTGTCAGTGTTCTCCTTGCCAGTTTTGGCTATGTTTAGTCATCTTCTCCCCCAACTGTCCCTGTTTGCTCATTTGGGTCAGAGGCACAGATATCCTCCCAGAAACTCAGAGTAAGTTTTGTTTCCTCTTTTCCCTTCCTCTACATCCAGGCAAGCGGCCACCATCATCACCCCTGGAGATTTGGTCTTCAAAAAGTTCATCAAGATTTAATGCGGACAAAATAAAATAACATCCCCAAAATGAGTATGTAAATTCTAGTACTATATATAAATATATCAGCACAATAATTTTATTTTGTTTCCATTCCCTGTCAAAATCATTCAAACTCTTATTCCAGTATTTAGATCTTTCTGTAATCTGGATTCATTTTGAGTCTCCAACTAGACCTTAGATTGTTGTCTTATGATAGTCCCCTGAAATTGAATATTCTTTCCTTTCTGAACCTTTCTTTTAAAACACAACACTTGAACCATCTTCCCCAAGACCTTGACCCAGATTAAATCAAGTTCCAGCTACTCTAGTCACCCCTTGGGCAGAATTTTAATTAGTTTCACAGATACATGTGCATTGCAGAGGTCTTTATGCAGTTTCTATTTTCCTGCTCATTATTTTCTAATTTTTGTTTGTTTACTCTAACTTAAATTTAGACAAATAGGGATCATGTCAGGGTTTGGACTCTTAGTGACCAACGGATATCAGCTCATTACTGATGACAGATTAGTCCCACCTCTCCTACATTTTTTTACACACAAATAATTTTTTAAAATATTATTTCTAAATACTCACCTTTGTTGTCTCCTCCAGAGGGTCAAAGAGTTATTAAAAGTATTTAAAAGTCAGATTTCATCTCAGGAGGCAAGAGACTCATCCAGTCCTGACAAAAACAGCTTAAGGATAAATTCCAAACACTGTTATTTTCTTCACCCCACAGACCTAGGAACATTACATGATCATGACACAAGCTTGGATGACATCCCACAGTGATCAGATGATGGATATTTTCCCTGGTTTCCCCTTAAATCAGGGCTACGAACGGCATCATGATACTGAATGAGCAATAGAGCTCAAATTGTATCCCACAAGGCTCACTTCATAAACCTCAGCTTTTCCTACTGAAGAGATGTTGTATTAAGTCAATTCTGTTTATACAACAATTATGCATTTATATTCTCTTTAAAGATAAATGATACTTTTATGAAGAACAAATTGCACACAAAATACTATCTGCCTTGGAAAGATGCCAAAACACACATTCATTTAAAAAACACAAAACAAAAACAACCAGCCACCTATACTTCTTTCAATGAAAACAAGCAGTGTACAGAATTCTTTTTTGCATAGTGGGTGATCTTAATAAGGTAAGTAAAATGAACAAGTGTAACTGTTAGAAAATGACCTGAGAAATAGATTAACTGAAACTTAACAGTAATTACACTAATATATTTACTATAGAGCTTAGAATATTTTAGTTTAAATTTAAATTGATATAATTTAATATTATATGTATAATATAAATTAGAATGATCTAATTGAATGGGCAAAATACCAATATTCATTCATTTACTTACTGAATATGTACTAATAGGCTCTTTGACAGACAGGGGAATATGAAAAGATACTGTCCCTACCAGATTAGTATCTTAGGGAAAATAGACACATAATCATAAAAACAATAATTTGTTAAGTAATATAATTATTGAATATGTTATCCTAGGAAACGCCAACATTTATGAAGCTGGTGGATCATAAAATGGGGAAGGTAGATATCTATTTATATGGACCAAGGTCATCCCCAAGTTAAAAAGCGTATCTTATTATGTTAATGATCTTATTATGTTAAACAACAAACAGACCAGACTACATGGAAAAAGTCAGGAAAGGAGACCTATCAAGACAGTAACATTGGTACCTCTAGGAAGGTGAATGGAAAAGACAGTAGTAAAACAAACAAACAAACAAACAGGACTATCTTTTTACTTTACATACCTCTGTTACTGTCTGAATTTTAAAAATAATCAATATGTTTATATACTACTTCAATTATGAGGAAATAACAGTAACTGAAGCAGACAGTGGAGGGAGCAGCCAGGAAAGCAGACTGAGAGATGAGCCAGAAGGAAATTCAGGAGAGGGTGGAGTTATGGAAGCCACAGGAGGACAGAGTCCAGAGGGAGGACTAGTCAATCAAATCATCAGACTGTGCAACAGAGGTGGAGCAGGATGAGGACAAGAAAGGGCACATTACCAAGCAGGAGGACTTTCAGCACTGGTGGAATTAAGACTTCAGAAGGGTGAAGTTGGGGTGCAGATTAAATGCCACAGGACAGGTAATGTGCATGAGCCAAGTGAACTGGGAGCAAGCAAAATTGTGCTGCTCCCTCTGTCTCTTCCCAGTTGCCAAATGGTAACAGAAAAATATTCGCCCATTTTGTAACAATCAATACTACAAATGTGGTCATGAGTGGCAAGCAACACTTGTGGCCATGTACTTCAGGTATGGGGGCGCATAAAGAATGAAGAGAGGGCCCAAGAACCTCGAACAGGGGATGACCGCACTGCAGCTCCAGCCCCGGCAATGGCTACCAAGAGGCAATTGGCCCAGTTTTGCCAGATTATCTTTTTTTTTTTTTTTCTTAAAGAGAAACCACACATCTGGATTTTTTAAAAATGTAAAATATCCTAACTTTTAAATGCTGGCTCAAATTTTTTTAAAAAAATACTGGGCTAGGAAAAATATATCTGTGGGCTGCCTCTAGCATTGTTACTCTTTTAAAGTTCGGCACTGAGAAAACATCAGATAGGAATTTGTTCTCTCTCTCTTTTATTTTTAGCAAATGAGAGCTTTTTACATGTTGCTAGGATAAGGGCAAAGACCTGATGGATGAAAACTATCCTCTTTTTCTTACTTTTCATACATCCAATATTTGAACTAAAAAGAGCTCACTTTACTTTCCTTCAACGCACTCACATACTTTGCTGCTACACATTTAACACAAACCCCTTGAATCATGCTAACATGATGGAACTCAGCTGTTACAAGGGTTAAAATATGTGTTTGGGTGGGAAGCACAAATTAACTGGTAATTTTAAAAAGGAATACGTGAGGAAGGACCAAAAATTCTCACAGAAAATATATAAACACTCAAGTTGACTTTTAGTTTATCAAATTTCCTCAAGAAAGAACTTCCCATTTACAGCTGACTTATATTACAACAACACACCCAATAATTTCATGAGAATGCTATTTTTATTCGGTTCATCATATCACTATGCTTCAGGAACTGAAAGCAAGAAGTACACAAAATCATCAACTATTGTACAGAACATTCAGAAGCATTTTGACTGGGGAAATGTTTGAGAAAGCACAGCATCTCCACCAAAGAAAGGTATAAATGGTAGATACTCTTACATGAGTGCATGGTCTTTAAAAAAGTTGTCATTGAAAGCTTTTGAAAATTGAAAAACATCTACTGCAAGATGTGAAGAATAAATTTGGTAATGACTCATGTGTGATAACATCATTGGGCTGGTCATTGCTATAGAATCTATTTCATTCACTTTGCTCTGGTTCCCACAGTTTATTAAGGGGCAGTTTAGATGACGATAGATATTAGTGCTTCAACTTTCAAATGATTTTCCACCTTATCCAACTACTGCAATCTCAGGCATGTGGAAAGAGAATTCCTATGAAAGCCCTCTGTACAGCAGGCTTCTTAACTTTCTATTGAAATTTGGGGGAAAGCCTTGACCCTTGCAATGGTTAGAACAGAACCCTGTATAGCATCTTGTTAACATTGGGTGAGGTTCTTGCCTATGGCTCCCTTTTTCTTTCTAACTATAGTACGTTTCTCTGTCTTGTGTCCTTTATCTGCAGCAACTCCGTAGTTGTGCTCTTGCTTGTAGCTTCTCTGTTCACTCGGTCTCATCTATTTTGCCTTACTTGCTCTCATTCATTACTCTGGATTTCTCTTTGTACTCACTCAGGTTTAGCTATTTACTTTTCTGGTCTCTTGTTCCTTCCCTCTCCCCTCTGCCAAAATTAGGTGTCCACAAAATGCATTCTTATTTTCCCTTACCCCTAAAGTTCTTGTTTGTATCAAACGCACTGAGCCAACATATTCGAAAAGAATCTTTGTTTTATACTCATGAAAAAGGAACTGCTTAAAGTTTCCTGTATGTTTGAAAGCTCTTCCCATCTCTCACCTCCAGATATTGCAGGCATTCCCTCAGATTGCCGGGGCTGATGTGAACACCCTACTGATTGTAAAACCTGCTAAAAGACTGAGAGTCAGGAAGCCATTGCCTCCGAGGGGTGGGAACTGGTCCACAGGACTTCCTGGGATCTCTCTGGGCAAAGAGACCCAAACTGATCTCTGTGCTTCCACTCCACAAGCCTTTGGCAGAACAACTTCTTTTCCACTGAGCTACCATGCTTTCAAGATCTTTGCTAAAAACAGATTTAACGGCCTCAAAACACCAAGGAGTTATTTATAGTTAAGCTTCCCACCCAAACACATTTGACAGCTGAAACAACATGGAGCCTCTGGGACATGTATTACACAGAGACAGCATCATACCGGAGAAAGAGCACAGTTTCATAACTAGATAGACCTGGGCTCAGATCCTAACATTTTCTCTATATAGCGTGATGCCAGGCAAGTTAGTTGACTTCTCTGACTTAAGCGTTTTTTTTTTTTTTACCAATAAAATGAAGATATCAATACCTACCACATAGGATTTCTGCAAAGATTAAGTTATATGAGGTTATATATAATACGGAAGAATGACTAGCACAGCACAGCAGTAAACAGTGGTGTGAGGGAACGGAAATTAAGAACACATGCTACCAGGCTCTCTCTTCCCCCAGCTGCTGAGGTGGATTCTGGCTTTGCCTTTCTGGTTCTTCCCATTGCCCACCCTTCTGGGAAAGTCTTGATCCTGGCATGTTTAGGGGATATTTTGTGATGCAAAATCAGGAAGAAATGTGGAAGAGCAAGTGGGTCACAGTTGGGAAATGTCTGTAGGTTTTTAAGCACTGTAGGGTGTGGGGAAAGCTGGCTGGAGAAAGAGGAATTTGAAGTACTGCTGTGGAGTCTACATCTCCACTGTTGTACTGAGAAAATACAAGTAAAGAATTTGTTATTTGCAAATTATGGTCAATGGACTCTATCTGACTCCAACATCATTCTGAAACTGGATTGTGTGAGGGTTAGAATGAGTATTATATCAATTTTATGATTATTTAATTTTACAAACTTGGGGGTGGAGGTGGTCCACAAGCAAGCGGGAGTAGGAAGTGAAAAACCATATGGCATGCCTCATTGTAAAAGGAATGCAGGAAGGCACTGGAAGGGGGGTGACTGATGGTCAGATGGCCCATGATGGTCCAGGTCCCATTACCCATCCTGATTCACTCTAATTCCAGTGAATCATTAGCATTTCTGTGTTTCAGTTCTTCCCTTGTGAAATGGCAGGATGGGAGGGCTATATTATTATGGCACATCAGTTGGCCTTTTAAAAGTTAGCTGGGAGGTATGCCAGGAGCTGGGTCCTGTCAACTCTGGCTTGTATTGCTCCTTAAGCAGTAGAAGTATGAGTGCACATGCACACACGCACAGACCTATATGTGTGTGTATATGTATGAACGCACACACATTCACACAAATTCTGGAGCTACCCCTGTACAAACCACTAAATCATTTAAAAAGAATGCCTTCAAATGAATCATCTGGTTAATCTCTCTACAGTCAAGTAAGGATATCCTTGAATCTAAAAAGATGACAAAACTTTTCCTAAAAATCTCCACATGCAGTACCGCTCATGTATAGCCTTCCATTAATGATGAACTTGACTTTCTAACAACTCTCATGAGGGAAAAATTCATCTTTGCTATATTTTTAAAACTGCACTCCAGTCTACACTTCCAATTTGGCTTACTACACTATTTTGTTTTTTTGCAGAGAACATATCACCTTCTAACAATTATATAATTAACTTACATATTAATGTATACTGCTGTTGTGTCTTCTTTTCACCCAACTAGATTAAGCTACCTTGTCCACCAATTTATTTCAAGTACCTCACATGGTACCTAGCTCACACCAGACACTCAATAAGCATTTATAATTTGAAGCTGAATTCTTTTTTTCTTTAATCTTTGATAAAGTCACAAATCTATAGAGCTGGAAAGAATCTTAGAAAGGGATCTTCAAAGATGAGAAAACTGAGGGGAGATGGCATGTCCGAGGTTATACAGAGTCTCCCAAACCCTCATTAGTGCTCTTTCCACTTCACCTCACTGCTTCCACACAGAACTGCGATCCTGGGGAAATAGCTTGGGTGGGAGGTGGCCAATCTGAATCCATTAAAGCAAGAGAGTCAGAGAAAATAAGCTATAGCATTTATTTACAGAAGAGTAAAGCCTCATATAATAATAATAGTTTGTGCATCAGTAGCTGCTTTCATCTAAGGATCTCAGAGAGTTTATGAAATTCTCATCCCACAATGAGAGGTATCATTATCTACTCTTGGTCAAGAAAGCTAGGAGGCTGGGTGTTCTGTGGCCTGTTGTAGGTTGGTTCAAAGCTCTGTGACACTATGTATCTACTGCATAGTTTTATGTTCCTCCGTGTCCTCATCCTTATCAATGTATCAAAAACAGCTTGATAAAGCTACAACAGCTATGGTAAGCTCCTCAATTTGTTCTCTTCTAGGCACCCCTAGGACCCATTCAAGCCTATGCTAATTTTTAAGCCAGCGTTTAGAAAAATGACAATAGGCATTTGGGGGTGTTCAATCATGCAGTGCCTCTTTCCAGGGCACCAATGGCTGGGACTTCCTGAGCTCATCCCAGAGAAAGGCCAGCCACAAGGACATCTGAGTTACAGGGCAGCCTTTGGGGGAGGGAATTCTCTTCTTTTTTCAGTTTACTGCCCTTGCCCCACAAACCCTTTTTGTCTGTGGAAGGTAAATCGACTCTGCTGGAATTTTTACCTACCCACACAATTACAGTGTTTACAGTTACCCCTCCACTACTGAGGAACCACATTAAGGGCCAATTAGATTGAGTCAACACAACAAGCCCTGAGGAGGAGCCCATTTAGATTGTGACCAGGCGGCATTCTTTCCACTTTGGGGAGATGAAGAAAACAGTGATTTCAGTCTAATAATTCTCACCATAAAGCTTTCCCCAGGTTCCCTACTATACAGAGATAGGATGGCTTGCTCTCCTTTATGCTCTTGTCAAACAAAGATGCCAGTTTAACCAGTGCAGACTAAATGACATCAGCTGCACAGCAGCCTCTTCACCAGTGCCAAGTTTCCGCCTCAGTCTCAAGCAGAAGAACTCTTGTAACCATTTGCTGTGTACCCTGTGTGCTTCCGCTGCTGCTGCAGTTCCCGGAATGATACGGCCGACCTTGCCCTTGGGCCGGGAGCTCTGTGGCTGAACTATCGCTCAGCATTCTAAGGCTTGCCTGCCCCTTTGAACAAGCAGAAATTCTTACTGTACTCAGGATTTCCCAAAGTCTTCTGAGAGGCCTATGCTCTCTGGGATAGTAAAAGGTAAAATGAGAAAAAAGAATTCTGTGGTAAAGTAAACTTGGGTAGAAAAGTACATTCAACAATGGCTATTCCTCAAAATATTAAACATGGAAATAACAAATAATCTAGTAATTCCGCTTCTAGGTATATAACCAAAAGAAGTGAAATTAGGGTCTCGAAGAGATATTCCTACACCTGTGTTTGTAGCAACACTATTCCCAATAGCCAGAAGGTGGAAGCAACTCAAATGTCAACGTGGGTTGAATGAATAAACAAATATGGTATAGCCATATAATGGAATATTATTCAGCCTTAAAAAGGAGAAACTTTCTGAGACATGCTACTATACGGATGAGTCTTAAGAACACAATTTTAAGTGAAATGAGCCAGTCACAAAAAGACAAATATCATGTGGTATTTGAAGTATCTGGAGTAGTCATAATTGTAGACAGAAAGAATGGTGGCTTCTAGGGGGTAGGGGAGGGGAAATTGGGGGGCTGTTGTTAAAGGGGTACAGAATTTTGGTTTTGCAAGTGAAAAGAGTTCCAGGAATTGAGCAATAATGTGACTATACTTAGCACTACTGAACTATGAACTTAAAACTGGTTAAGATGGTAACTTTTATGTTGTGCATATTTTACCACAATTAAAAAAAAATACATTCAACAGTCTTCTTTACAGTAGGATTTCTCAGAGCCTTTAAATGCTGCTGTGCACTGGAAATCCCCAAGAGGGGGTCACAGCAAGCAGCTTTCCCAACTTATCTTACCACATGATCATTTTTCACAGAGCATCTCATGGGACCTGTGTGCTTCAGAAGACACTTTAGAAATGAGCTACTAAACTGAAAACTGTAAGAAAATAGGAAATTTTAAAAAATATTTACATAAAGGAAGGCAAGGTTCCAGAGCCTGAGGCTTCAAGTCACTATCATTCAGAAGAGAACTGGATTCTATCCTCATCTGTATCACTTATTAGCTGCATGGTCTCAAACATGTCATTATTTTTTCTCCATTGACATATGAGGATGATACTTGCTCAACCTGTCTCACGTTTGTGGCAAAATCTAATGCTAAAACATATGTGAGGGAACTTGCAAAGTACCAAGTACTACTCAAAATAATTGTTACCTACTAATACTTATTAAGGTACAGCAGACAACCTAAGGCAGTGTTAAGAGCTCCAAATACCTCCTGGGCACCAAATAGGCACTAATAAGCATGGAAATGAAAGAGAAGGGAAAAAGAACCATAGACTAAGTACTTTCAGTGTAGCAAAAAGAGAGTCCAGGAGACTGAGAGTCAGAAAACATAGGCTCAAAAGCTGATTTTATTGCTAACCTTGGACAAGTCATTTAACCTCCTTGACTCTCAGTTTGCTCAGCTGTCAAATAAAGTAGTTGAAAGAGATCATCTCAAAGGTTACTTCCAGCTGAGTCTATAAAATACTGAAACAGATCTGCTGCTGTACCTCGTACAACTTCTCCGTCAGACACTTAAGGGCTCGCCCTGTGCTTAGTGCCATGCTAGGATGCAGAGTGAGTAGATCACTGTCTGTGTTCCCTGAGGACAAAGAAGGAGCCACTGGCCTCCAAACCAGCATCCAAAGATGAGACTGTGCACACGGGGTATGTTAGGGATTTACTTCTTTCATGTTATTCTCCTAGTCCCTTACCATACACTTTTAAAAAAGATGTTTCCCAAGTATCTTTATTGAACTACTGACTCAACTGAGCTAGGTAGATGTAGGAAAAAGTTGGTAAGTGAACAGAAGTATAGACTTGCACAGAAACAAAGCTGCCAAGTCCTGGGGACCCATTTTTCTATAGGTTCAATGACTTCAACGGAAAATATAAGATGCCCAGCCACTGCTTGTCAGCAGACTGACAACATGTCCTAGGCACTCTCAAGGAGGGGTAGAGCATGAGTGGTTCAGAAGATGGGTAAAGAGTGGCTGGAAAGAGACATTCAAGGAACCTGAGAAAATAAACAGTCTCTGGGGGAAATGGGAAAAGGAGAGCCAGCCCCTATAGTGAAGGAGTGAGCGACTTTGAATTTACTGTGTATAGTGACAGAGAACCACCAGTTAGTTAATGATGTAGGGGGCAAGATAAAACTGTGTCTGTGTGAGACAGACTGAATACAGGGAAGACTCAGTTCCAAATGAGTGGCAAGATGGTGCTGGAGGAGAGGAAGTTGGGACAATTTAAATAAAGGATAGATGTTTAAGATTTGCAGTACAGTGGTGCTGATAAACAGAAGAGATGAAAGGGGGTAGTTCTGGGCAAAGAACACATGATAAGAAGTTATCAATCTATTAGATGCATGGAGCAAGACAGCGTGTGTATTCTTAGCTTTTGGGAAGACAGGGCAGAGGGAGCAGTTGATGACTCCCTATCATGGCTAAGGAATAATGAGATGAGCTTGAAATCAGTGGTGGTAGAAAAGGGATCTCAGTTTCTGTCATATTTAGACTGAATTGGTAATAAAGATATTGATTAAAAATGCCCTATGGAGAAAGTGTAAACAAAAATAGTTTTGTAGACATGCAGACATGGGCATGGTGACAGACAAGGCTGTAGAGATTGCATTTATATGAAAGGTTCACGTTTCTGGATCCAGGAAGAGGCATTCGAGGCTCCAGGGACTTCTTGAAATAGTACACTGTACCTGTTTGTGTGTATATCTATACATTTTTCTGGATGGAGGATTCTTAGCTTCCCTCTGCTCCCCCAAGTGACCCCCAAACAGTGGCTTAGTTGGTATTAAGTTCCACAATATTCGATGAAAAATTTCTCTCCTATCTTCTTGACAAATCTGCCATGTCAGAACACATTAAGAATAAGGTGCTATTTATTACCAAATTTAGGAACCATGAAATAGTTATTCTCCTATCATCTGGTGAAAATTAAGATATATTATTAACACTCCAAAGGCCACTGACATTGATAAATATATTTAACACAAACATTTTAAATTAAAAGTGTTAAAAGCATATTTAGAACTTTGAAAATACAGGTAGGTAGGTTCCTTGCAAAAGGCTTACTGTATGGCACTTTAATACAGGGTACCCAGATCTGTTAATATTCACAGCTGAATTCAAAGACCTGCCAAAAACAGGAGCTCCTTTTAATAATCATTGTATTTTTTCCTCAAACGAATGTTATCAAGTAGACTGCAGTCAAAAACTATAAATACGTGACATACCTATATTACTATAAATAAATATTACACATTCTCCCAACCCATTTCATTACTGTTCACCTAAAGCCATGCAATTAAGAAACTGTCTGTTGAATTCTGGAAATGGGAAAGGCCTTCCTGTCTCTCTCAGGTAGGTTTACAATCCTAACAACAGACTTAATGAAGCCTTTTAAAAGAAGGACGATTCCATTAAAATGACTGGGACATGTAAAAATTCATTGCATAGATCCTCCTACTGTCTGGTGGATTAAATGCCTCATCACATCGTAAGGAGAAGTAGGAACAAAGAATAAAGAAAAATTACAACTTTTGGAGTGAACATCTTATGCCTGAGATTTAATCTGGCCCCATAAATCAGTGAGAGCTTTTCTCTATACCCAAAGAGGGAGGAATATGTGTTTGGTATCAGATAAATTATGAAATGGTCCTTGGAGTGTTTCTGGGTTGTTGAATATAAACCGACATAACAATCCATGTCTTGATGATGCTAAACAACAACTATATAAGTTGCTATAGCCTTTTCTCTTGAGAAATGATAAGGGCTTTAAAAATAGAGTCTACTTTTGGGAGCTGTTTGAGACTGTTAGCACCTATTACCGCCAAGAGCCCCCAGAAATAGTACCAATTGACTGTTTTTTGTTAAATTTATTCCTAAGTGTTTTATGTTTTTCTATTAATATTATACAAAGAATTGTTTCTTTAGCATCGTTTCCCACCTATTAGCTGCTAATATATAGAAATACAATTGATTTTTGTATATTGACCTTGCATCCCGTTACTTTACTAAGTTCCCTTATTAGTTCTTTCTAGTAGTGGTTTTATACTTAGAATTTGTCTATATATAAACTGTCACATCACCTGCAAATAAAGACAACTTTATTTCTTCCTATGAAGTCTTTTTTTTTTCTCTTGTCCTTGCTCTCTTCCCTTTCTTAAATAGCTACAATGTCCTGTTTCACTGGCAAAAATGTTCCTGCCACTGTACTCCACTTTGCCTCATGCCATATGTGGCCCTTGTAGGGCCATGAGGATTGGGCCATGTGGAACTGTGGCTTTGAGCAGAAAGATTCTGATCCCACCACGTCATATGCAGAAGACCAGAGCCCTGATTCAGAGCCTCAAACTTTTAAGGGACAAGAAGTTATAGTTGATTTCCTATGGTTTATTTACTTGTATTTAAGGTGCTGACACATTAGAAAAAAAGAAATACCCAAAGGAGTTATTGAATTGTTAGACTTTTGAGCTAGAAGGGTCCCTAACCTTTCCTAACAAAAGTGAAGCTCAGTATATCCAGTGATTTGGACAAGGCCAACTAGAAGCAGAAACAGCCTACTATTCTGGACAGGACATGAACTGAGAGTTCAGAGACCTAGATTCCAGCCTTCACAGGGTCAGAAATATATTCCTGCCTTAGACTGTAAGTCTAAGAATCTAGGAGAGACCTCAGATACTCTGGGTCCTGGTCCAAGTAGATGCGATAACTTGGGCCCATGTGAATATGAGCATCTTTCTTTGAATCTTTACTAAGGGTGTTCCCTAAATGTAGGGCAAGATTGCATTTTCCAATGCCGGGACAATCTGTAGCTGGCTCTTACTATTAAGGAATGAATTTTCCTCTCTCCACCCTGAAATAAGTTAGGATCTTATAGTGCAGTTCTGGCTTAGTTTATACCAACTGCTGAACATAATCATCTCATATTATCACCAAGTCTTTAACATCTTAGGCTCACACACAGTTCCTGAGGATCCTGGCTGAACTCTTACACTTGATCCTTAAACAAAATGAGTTTGAACTGTACTTCTGTGTAAACTTTTTCAATAAATACTATAAATGTATTTTTTCTTCCTTATACTTTTCTTAAAAATATTTTCTTTTCTCTAGCTTTATTGTAAGAACACAGTATACAATACGTATAACAAAAATATGTGTTAATTAACTGTTTATGTTATTGGTAAGGCTACTAGTTAATAGTAGACTATCAGTGTTTATGTTTTGGGGGAGTCAAAAGTAATATCTGGATTTTCGACTGCACAGGAGGTCAGTTCCCTTAACCCCTATGTTTTTCAAGGGTGAACTGTATTTGTACCTGTCTCTTAGAAGAACTTGGCAGAGCCAAGAAAATCACCAACTTGTTTAGCAAGGATATAATATGTTCCCTCCTCACTAGTCAGGGCAAGTTAATAAGGATGTCCTCAAATTAACGAGCATATTTCTGTCAATCAAATACATACATTTGAACAGCTGAAATTCTAGGACTTTTAGGAAGTTTGGCCCTTCAACCTTCCCTGATAGTCACATAAGGCCAAGCATTCTTACTCATCAATCACTTCTCTAAAATAACTGTCAGCTGTCATTGCTAACACAGAAGTTCCAAGAGGTCAAAAGTGCTTATTGAAATTAGGGAGAGGCCCCAAATGGACAAAATAGAAACTAGACATTAAAATAGCACCACTCATGGTTACTGGGTATGTGCTAGGCAAAGTCTGTTTCACCAGAAAAGGGGAAGCCGGGGAGGATGGGAACCACCATGCCACCTACTTGCACAGGGAGTGCCTAGAAATATTACCTCATTTGACTTGGCAACAACCCCATTGGGGTTGATATAACATCTTTAGTTCCCCAGGAAGCCAGGTAAATAGCTTGCCCAAGGTCAAATAGCTGGTTAATGGTAAAGTGGCAATTTGAATCTAGACTGATCTCTCTTATTAATTTTATTATAAAAGTAATAGGAGCACATTAACAAACATTGAGAAGAAAATTCTATAATCTCATAACTCAAATACAACTGTTAGCATTTTGGTGTAATTTTTGTAGGCTTTTCCCACACATGCATTTTGCTTTCAAAATTAAGATCATATTCCACAGACATTTTTGTATCCTCCTTTTTGCTACTTTATAACTTAAACATCTAAGTTAATTAATAATTTTTTATAATCATTTTATAAAAATTCTATTGAGTTGACATGTAGTACACATATCATTGTTTATATAAGAGATCTCAGTTGTGGAACACTGAGGTTCTTTTAAGTTTTTTTGGCAAAGAAGAAATGTTAGTTCCATTATATATGCCTTCTCAACAGATGATAAAAAACTATGATTGAAATATTTTAGAAATGCCACCATCCCTGAGCTCTCTGGCCTGGAATCAGATAAATCTGATGAAATCTATTAATGAAGAGTGACCCCAAAATAAAAAGTTTTAAAAAGAGGCACTTCTGAAGTCCAGAGAACACATGCTTTTAATGGTTTAATGCTCTACTTTTAGTTTCATAGGAATGCCAACAAAAGAAATTATCCTTACTAAAATCTAGATTTAGAAGAATGGAAATTCTTTGAAAACAAAATAAATCCTATTAGCTTTATGTATCATTGTGGTCAGAACTCACAAATAAAGCTAAATACTCCCACAGGACTGTGTCATATTTCATAGTTAATTTGCTATTCAAAATGCTATAGTCTCGTTTTTCTCAAGTCAAGTGAATGAGCAATTTATAAAGCAGCTCTGAGTTCTCATCAAGTAACTCCATGAAGTAAAAGAGACAGCAGTGACAAACTCTGTGTAAGTTTACTGAATTTATAAAACATAAAGCATGGCTGTCAGAAAAATCTCCTGTGTTTGGAGGAAAGTAATCTTTGAAATATGTGTGTGCCTCTGGGTGGATATCTGTTTTGAAAGCTATATTAGAATCCATGCTACCATCAGTCTGATGTGAAAACAGCACACTTAAATGCCTGGCAGCTTCTATCTGCTCCCCAGATTAATAATAATCTTTAGTTGTTATTATATAATTACATAATGATACTATTACTGATTGAAGAAAACTGAGTGAAATGGAAAGAACTGGGTATTCATTCCTACCAAGATGAATTCTGCTAATGAAAATGTGACTACAGTCCATACAAGATAACCTTGTACCCTTCCCACAATGGTTGTTCAAAACCTACACCTTTCTCTGCATATCCCCAGCTCTCTCTACCTGACATTTTGATGGAGAGTTGTACTTCATTAGACCCTAATGACATCCTTTTCCTCTCCAACTTTTAGCTAATCCTGCATTTCATCTTTCCTTTAGACTTTCCCTTCTCTAAAAATTTAATCTATTTACCTATGGGAATGTTAAATGGAATGTCCAAATATAATCACTTTGGAAAACTATTTGGTATTATCCAGTAAAGTTGACGACACACATACTCTAAGACTTAAAAACTCTTCTCTTAGGCACCTATCTTACAGAAACTGTTTGCAGCAGGATGCACATACAAGAATGTTCATTGTAGCACTGTTTAAATAGCACACAAAATTGGAAATGGCCCAAATGTCTGTCAAGAGAAGACTGGATAAATAAATTGTGGTATATTCATACAATGCAAAACCATATGAATTTCAAAAGACAAATGAATTTCATTCATGTTACTTCATGCATCAGTAGGAATGAATCTTATAAAACAAATGTTGATAGAAAAAAGCAAATGACACAAGAACACCATTTATATATAGCCCTGAGACAAACAAAACTTAATAATACATTGCTTAGGGAAACACACACAGAAAAGCCAAGAAATGACAAACACAAAATTCAGAACAGTGGTTCCTTTGAAGGAGAGGGGTACAGCCAGGGAGGAACACATAGGGTCTTCCAAAGTACTGGTGAGATTCTAGTTCTTAAGCTGCAGAATGGGCACAGAAGAAGGTTGTATTTCTTTCTCTCCAATCCCCTCTTTGTGTATGAATATATGTATGTATCTTTCACACAAACACACACACACACACACACTCTCTCTCTCTCTCTCTCTCTCTCTCTCTCTCTCTCTCTCTCTCTCTTTCTTTCTTTGTATGCATATATATTCCTTTGTATATAGCATCAAAAAATAATTTCTCATGTTACCCTGGGCCCTGGACTCACCTCCCTAAGCGTCTTCTTCCTGGCACTCTGACCCTCTGCAGAGCCCTCATCAGGGACCTTTGTCTTAGACCGAGTGCTTGCTCTAGCCAACTTCCTGATCCAATCAAACATGACGACTAACAAAGACCCAACATGATATCCTTTGTTCTCTACACCACGGGTCCCCAGCCCCTGGGCCACAGACCAGTACCAGTCCATGATCCTTTAGGTACTGGGCTGCACAGTAGGAGGTGAATGGTGGGCAAGCAAGCGAAGCTTCATCTATATTTGCAACTGCTCCCCAATGCTAGCATCACTGTCTCAGCTCCACCTCAGATCATCAGACAGTAGATTCTCATAGAAGCATCAGTCTCCAGCGCCAAAAAGGTTGGGAACCGCTGCTGTACACGGACATACCTGAAGCATTTATATAGGCAGCCGTCGATGGGAAGATAAACTCTGTGTGACCTCTCGCTCAAAAGGTGGTGCCAACTACATTACAAGGGGACCTGAAATGCCACTCAGAATGCAATGGCCATTTGCTGTAGGTGCCAATGCTGGCCCGGATCTCCCACACACACCAAACTGCAGGGTCTCCTGCTACATACACTCAAGAAGCTTGTCAAGTTTGCTCCATTACATTACTGCTACCCAGCTTGACTTCCCCAAACCATCCCTTCCTCATTCTTATAAATAGTATCAGGTCTACCCATCTCTCACACACTCAGGTTCCCAATCTTCTTTATCATCATCTTTATCTCCTCTTTTAAGAGTAAGCTCTGAGATTAGTTTTCAGCTCTAACCTCAGTTAGACTCACTCAGGAGTCCCTGATCTTGGTACCATGGCCTCAATTGAGATGAAGTCAGAGTTCTTATTGGATTTATTCTATTTCAGGAATGTTTACTCTAAATCTCCTATTTCCTACTCAAAAATTAAAACGGATAAAGAAATTATTTCAAAAGCAAATGAATTTGGCAAATAGTTTTTTTGTTTTTGTTTTTTTTTACTTCAGGATTCTCCCTTGTTTAGTAGACTACTTATTGGGGGGAGGGGAACCACATAAATTATAACCATAGTCCAAGAGATGTGAGTCTAGGTAATTTGATTTTCTTAAAAAATGTTTCATACCATCTTTACTGAAAGACAAGTCTGAAATATCAGGCCAGCGAAGATGATTCTAAAGTGAGAGGTTACAAGAACCTGACTCAGAGACCTAGTTATTGGAAAAGGTGCGGGGGGGGGAAAGGTGAGTTTTTGGAAAATAGCACATTGGTCGATTCCTTCGAGTTGGGTGAAGCGAGCTCTTGATACTCATGGGGTCAAGGGATATGGTGATATAAGAGAAGATGCAAAAATCTGTCCTTTACCATCTCAAATTTGAACATGATACAACAATGGATATTCATGGGTTAAAGCATCAGGTGAAATGATGGCTGCCTAAAATTTACATACAAATAGGCCTAAGGCATGCACTGATTTGGGCTGGACTCTCAAAAAGGAAATAAAAAACAATTCCCATATTTTCAACAAAAAGAAAGAGCTTTAATTGCACTTCTTGATATTTAACTAAAGGAGTTAAATACTAAGGTCTACACAAAAACCGGCACAAAGATGTTGATAGTGGATTTATTCATAGTTGCCAAAACTTGGAAGCAACCAAAAGATGTTCTTAGTTGAATGGAAGTGAATGAATAAATAAACTGTGGGACTATCAAACAATGAAATATTACTCAGTGCTAAAAAGAAATGAGCTATCAAGCCATAAAAAGATACAGTAGAACCTTAAATACATATTAGCAAGTGAAAGAAGCCAATGTGAAAAGCCTATGTACTATATGATTCTAAATATATGGCATTCTGGAAAAGGCAAAACTATAGAGACAGTGAAAAGATCGGTGGTTGCTAGAGATTAGGGGTGAGGGATGGTTGATCAGGCAGAGCAGAGGATTTTTAGGGCAGTGAAACTACTCTGTATGATACTATAATGGTAGATACATGTCATTATACATTTATCAAACCCATAGAGTGCTCAACACCAAGAGTGAACTCTACTATGAACTACAGATTTTGTGTCAATGTAGGAACATCAGTTGTAACAAACGTACCACTCTGGTGGGGAATGTTGATAAAGGGGAAAGCTATGCAAGTGTGGGGGAAGGGGGTTTATGGGAACTCTGTACCGTCTCCTCAATTTTGTTGTGAACCTAAAACTGCTCTAAAAAAATAAAGTTTATTAAAAAATAATACCTGAAAACAAAAACTATATAATTGCTTTTTTCTGCCCTGACACGTCTTGTTCTATTGTCTCTGAAATGATCATTTCTGAGGCTTTTAACTTTTTTCTTCAAAATACATTATATCATGTCATGTTGTTACTGTTGTTATATTTACCATCTAGAAAACACAGAAGACTAATTATATTTTCCTCTCGGCCACTGTAAAAATTGAATAATGAAAAAGTTATTTAATTGGCTAGTAGCCAATATTTATTAACACAAATGCAAGACAATAAAGTACTTAACCATCAAAAGTTTTTCGTTCTACCAGTTCACAAGTTATGTTTAAAAAGTGCTCCTGACATTTGCCAGTGAGGCCTCTCCCATACCTGAAACCTCACTATGGATCACTGTGACATCTTCTAAACTTCATGTGTAGGTTTTATAAGTTACTTCATTTTTAATACCTAAAGGATTTTCAAATATTTTCCATGATCAAATTTACTTTTCTTTAATGAGCATCACTTTGATGCATTGGTCATAAACCGTTTTTCCTCTTTTGATAACAGTAGTATAATAGGCAAAGTGGCAGTTATTTTGCCTATTTCTCCGACCTGCAGTCTGGGAGCACTACTTTTCAGAAGATTCCCTAAAGATGGACAAAATCTTCAAACACAAAGGTCTGGTTTGTTTGTTTTAAGTTACTGTAGCATTAAGACTTGATGAAGAGCAATAGAAAAAATAATATGGAATGGAACCTTCCCCCGACCCATTCTTCTATCCTAAGTATGAATCAACTCCACATCATATTTGAAAGTTGGTGTGAGTCTGAGTGTCGGTAGCCTGGAGCCTATCCTTGGCCAGTACTGACCAAAAAAAGGGGAAACAACAAACAGAAGTTGCTAAATTTATATTATTTCCTCCCTTCATTAGCGTCTCTTCATCTAACTCCTGTTTGGGATCCTCTAGTACGGATTTCACAGCATCTTGTACCTCCCCTTCGGATATTCCCCAAAATTAAAGTTAACGCTTGATGACGATCTGCTTCCCCCACCGCCAACATCACACAGCTCTTCAGTGGCACAGTCAGGACTTACTCCAGTATGTGAGGCCCACATACTCTCCACTGCATCATGCTGCCTGTGAGCAACCTTGAAACCATCTCACGTCCTCTTGGTAGTCCTATTTGGAAGTACAATGCAAATGAATGCATTGTTGTTGTTTCATCCCTTCTTCTGTTAACGTAAATGATCCACCAGGCATCTCATCTCCTTTCCTTCACTTACACTCTGACTATTCAGTAGTGACACATTTCACAACTTAATGAACACCTCTCCATCTTCTGAGAAGGAGCCATATTCACCCAACAGTGGGGCTGCTCTTCACAGACCACACATAAGCCACAAAGAAGAAACAGTCTTTTGTAGAGGCAAACCCTTAAAACAAAGATTAGAATTATACATCTAAATATGCAGTTCTAGCCCCTCCTTAAAATCACCCATGGGCTAATGCCGACAAGGGTGATACAGAGAGTGGGTCTCAGGACTGAAAACCACTGACGTCAGTGAGAATGAGTGAGTGCCTCTGCCCTCAGAGTGGCGAAGAACCAAGCACTTCACAAATTCATCTTCCCCACAGAACTGCTCCCATGGTGGGGCATTTTCAGCCGAGTGAGAGGTTATGGACACAGAGCACATGGATGTCACCAGAGCAAGAGATAGCCACTCAAAGCATGGCTGGGCAGGATGGGAAACCCTGGGCCACCCCAGTTCGGTAGACTCAGAGTTTACTGAATGACCACACCCAAGGACACCTACATTGCAGAGGAGCAGCACTGACCTGGAGAGTGGTCCCTGCACAGCAGGACTTTGTAGGTCCACCCTTGGTTAATGTTTTCATCAAGATGTGCTTATGGAAATTACAAATAATTCAGAGCAGAAAGGGGATAGTTAATTAATTGGAAGAAAGAATAGAAACTGTAAAAGATTTCAACAGGCTGAAGTGGCTGCCCGAACTGACTAAAACAACAACAAAAAAAGCACCCCAAAATCGACAGAAACAAATTCCTGCTTCTAATTACAAAAGATCTATTGCATATGTGTATAATGGAGTCATACCTGATTTACACCCTCCAATCTGCTCAGCTGGGACAACTCACCCCTGTTCACAAGTTCTGCCAGTGACCCGGGTCTCACATGCTGAGTGGGTGAGGCTCCAGGCCACCAACACCCAGACTCACACCAACGTTACAACTCAGGCTTCAGACCTGGCTTCCTTTTACTCTTTGGGCTCAAGTTCCTGACTTGAGCCCCACTCCATTTCAGCAGTTGATCTAACTCTTTTCATCCGCTTCCTGGCTGGAGTCTTGTCCCCATACACCAGTACTCTTCTTACCTGGCCCCTTCACTCGCTCAGCCAGACCATGCTGTACCAACATCTGTCCTTCTCGACTGCCACCTACAGAAGTATTCCCCCAGTGCTATGCCTTGCCAAATTGTCCTAAGGACCTCCTGTTTACTACTTGCTGCTGGTACCATCCCCATGAGCATATTCCAGCCCACAGATCTATCTGTTCTTTAGATCCCTGTCTGGACTACATTCCAGACCCAAAGCTGATCCCATCTTGCTACTGACAGAAACCCAGCTTTTCTACATGTCAGCAGCAAAAGGGAAAGATTTAAAGCAACTCATATTTGAAAAACTTTTAATTTTCATTTTTCAATTATACTTCAATATTATTTTGTATTAGTTTGTTATATAGCACAGTGGTTAGATATTTATATAGTTTACAAAGTGATATCTCTGATTAGTCTAGTACCCACCTGGCATTATACATAGTAATTAAAATACTATTGGCTATATTCCCTATGCTGCACTTCACATCCCCACTGACTATTTTATAACTACCAATTTGTACTTCTTAATCCTTTCATGTTTTTCACCCAGCCCCCGAACCCCTCATCCAGCAATCACCAGTTTGTTCTCTGTATCAATGAGTCTGGTTCCACTTTGTTTGTTAATTTATTTTGCTTCTTATATTCTGCATGTAAGTGAGATCATATAGTGTTTGTCTTTTTCTGTCTGACTTATTTCACTTAGCATAATACCATCTAGGTCTATTTATGTTGTTGCAAATCGTAATATTTCATTTTTTATGGCTAAGTAATATTCCATTGTATATATGCACCACAACTTCTTTGTCCAATCATCATTGATGGGCACTTAGGTTGCTTCCATATATTGGCTGTTGTAAACAGTGCTGCAGTGAACATAGAGTTGCATATATCTTTTTGAATTAGTGTTTTGATTTCTTTTGGATAAGTACCCAGAAGTGGAATTGCTGGGTCATAGAGTAGCTCTATTTTTAATTTTTTGAGGAACCACCAATCATATTTTAAAGTCTTAAAGATTTTTATTGAAAACAAGCTCAATGTAATCTGAAGTTGTGACAGTAGCTAAATGAGAGATGTAATCTTGGTCTGCATTAGCATAGCATATAATGATGCAGAAAATAAGTGCATCTCCTTACTCTACCCTGTTCAAGCTATCTCTGAAGAACGGTTCTTGTCTGAGAGCTGTGTTTCTAAAGAAACAATGAGATAAAGGGAACACATTCAGGAACAAGTAACCAGAATGACAGAATCCCTGACATTAAGCAATCTAAGAATATTTGTAAGAATCAGGGCTGTTGGTCTAGGAAAGGAAGATTTTCAGGGAAGGGGCTTCAGGTGCTGAAGAGCTCTCACATGACAGAGGACCTAGAGGCTTACACTACGAGAGACAGCTTGGGGGTCTGCAGGAAGGGCTGTGCTGAAGTAGTAGGTGCTGGTCTCATCTCTACTCCTGCCTGGGGTGACCCAGCTTCTCCAGCCTCAATTTCCCCCTAAGACTGGGAGGATCTGATTTTGAAGGCCACTCCCTGCACTCAGAGCCCAGAATCCTTCATCCTTACATAAACCACAATCTGAGAAAGATGACATAGGCATGGCCTTCCCTGCTCTGAGGCCTAGAAGGGAAGGGTGGGTCTTAGGTCTTCTGAGTGGCCCCTTCCACAAAAATCAAATTCACTAAAGTAATGTGTGAAACAAATGGTCATAAGCTTTATGTTTCAGGAAATGAAAAATACAGAAATTCTCAAAGAGAAGTTGTGGGAGGCAGAAAAATGCTCACCTCCTCCCCAAGATACTCACTTCTTAGTCCCTACAAGCTGTGCATGTCACCTTATATGGCATGATAAGATATGATATGATCAAGTTAAGGTTCTCTAGAGGAGGAGCTTATCCTGGATTACCTGGTGGGCTCTAAAAGCCTGGTAAGAGAGACACAGAGGGAGATGTGATAGAGACACACAGAGGTGGTGGCCACGTGAAGGCAGACATTGATGTGATGTGGCCATAGGTCAAGAAATGTCTGCGGCAACCAAGAGCTGGAAGAAACAAGTGACAGATTTTCCTCCAAAGCCTCTCAAGAGAGAGCAATCCTATGGACATCTTGATCTTGGACTCTGACCACCAAAGCCACGAAAGAACAAATCTCTGGTGTTTTAAGCTATCAAGTTTGTGGTCATTTGTTATGGCAGCCACAGCAAACTAATCCAGAAGGTATTCTTCTCAAGTAAAATTTTGTTGTGGGAAGTAATAACCCTTTTTAAGAGAAAAGCTTGAATTTTAATGTATTTTTCTGGCCTATTCCATACCAGGCTCAAAATAAGTGCAGCTCTGCTTTTCAAAGTGTTTAGAGGCAAGGACAAAAAGCATCTTTTAAGCCATTCTGCATACACATTTTACTAATAATCTCTCCTTCACATGCAATGTCTGCAGACAATAAGTCTATGCAAGGTAGACAACCAAATGATTCCAATCTCTACCCAGCAGGCCTGGCTGCAGTGAAACAAATTATGCAGCATCTCACGGATACAGGAGAAAGCCTATAGAGTAGGTGGGAGCTGGTCTTGATTCTCTTTTATAATGTGGGCAGCGTTTCTCCCCCTAGCTCTCCTGGCAACATCCAACTTTCATCCTGTAGAGTGATGAATGCTATTGAGATGAGGAATACAATAAAATGATCCCCATGGAAAGAGAATGAGTGTCCCACAGGCCTCCTTGGACTTCCACATAATGCTACCTCTAGAAGTCACTCTCATGCTGTCAACTAGGGGTCCACCTGGTAGAATTGGGTCAGGTTTAAAAAGATGGTTCCTCTTTTAAGTTTTCTAATTTTTCCATCATTACTATTTTTAAAACCACAAATAAGGGAGAAAGTCCTTTTAAATTCTGTGAAGAGAAAATAAAAGATGCAAATGAAATTACCAGTTAAATACACAAGGCTGATGATGATTCATCTGTCTTCTGTGCTACTGAGCTTCAGCACAGGGAAGCATCCACTGTGGCACAAAGAGATAAGGGTGCTCCAAGCCCCAGACCTGCTCTCGGATCTTGCCACTTCCTAGATGTAAGTCCTTGGGCCATTCATTTCACTTCTGTTGAGCTTCATTTTCCTCACTTGTAAAACAGGGCAACTGAATGAGATAGCATGTGGCTAGAACAATGGTTGGCCCATAGGTATTCATTAATGTTCGAGGAGTGAATGAATAAACTATTCTGCATCTCAGGCTACACAATCTACCCTCACCTTTTCAACTCTTTCCTTGAATCACAATGTAAATACTGTTGTCTGTAGCTTTCCCAATGGTCATAAATATCTGCCTAAGGTTATAATGTCTAGGAAGAGGGACCTTTTACTATCTTAGAAAATCAAATTGGCAGAACACGCGTTTTTTCTTCTTGGACAGCAGCACATAGTTTACAATTTATGTAAAAGTTGGTCAGTTATTATGGGTGACACATAACAACTATTTTTGGTCCAGGACTAAAAATGTTAGCTCTTCAGTCTAAAACAGAACTAAGCAAGCTCCTCCCCCCTAAACATCCCATCCCCCCATAGCCGATCCCGTTTCCCATTTCCAGATTCCCAGTCATCAGGAAAGCAGGCTGTGTGAAGCCTGGTCTTTACTTGGTGATTACTCAGTGATATTAAGGCTGGTCTTCCACGTTGCCTGATCACCATTAGAATGGGTCAATCTATGTGTGAGGCTGGAGCTGGGGGCATGGAGAACGGAAGCTAACTTGGCATCCCGAGCAGAGACAGCCTAAGGGACGCTCCTACCTGCACAGTTGCCCTCTCCAGTCCCCACAAGCACCTGGGAAGCCCTCCCCTCTATTCAAGAAGCAATGGCTTCTACAGATGGCCGGGAGCTCTGCTTATGCTGTTCTTCCCTTCCTCCTCTCACTCTCCTACTTCCTTATAGCAGCAGCGCACCCTGTCAGATGGTGCACCCCAACACCAAGCCCCCACATTCCCACTGGAAACAGCCTCACGTCTCCCCAGCAACCAGCATTCACAAGTCTTTGGACATCTTATGTAAGCACTGTTGACCTTCTAACACCTGGAAATCCTACTCCCGCCCACTAAAGAAAAATCTTGTATGAATTAATTTTTCTACCTCTTAACCAGATGTGTAGGAATCACATACATATGGCTTTAAAGCTTGGTTCCAGACACAGTTTCAAATTCTGAACCCCTCAACTGTTTAGAACCAGATTTTGTTTTCATGAGACTATTAGCCTCACAATTAGAATCCAGGATATTTTTATCGTTTCTCTTGGGACTTACCAAAACACAAGAAACACTGAAAAATGGAGCAACTTCTATGCACACTTTACATTTACATACTAACACACTTCAAGGAAATCACAGAGAAAAAGGAAACCACTCTAATGCAGGAGGTGATTTTTCTATTTACTTTTCTTTTTGAATGACAATTTTTATTTGGGCAAACCTCTGTGTCCATCAGATAGACAGTAGTATTTGTGGTCATTATTTGTGGCCTAAAGGCAGCTATCTAGATTCTGCAAATAACTGGAATAGCAACACAGGAATTTTTGGTCTTACTGGAACTATGGAAATAACCGGCAGGTGCCAAAACACTTTTAATCATGCTAGACAAAGGCCACATAGGATACATGAAAACCAAACCTTTCTTTTCATCCCTTTGAGAGTAGTCATGACCAAAGTAGATGCTAATAAAATAAGTAGGATGATTCAGTATAATCAGTTTTATTTTAAAAAATGCATTTTTGTTCTTCTGACATAACCTGATTACATAGTCTTTAAAATTCAGTTAAGTATGTATTTCATTTTTAGAAAATATACTTTATATATTTAAATCGTATGTATGGAAACTATACTCAGAAATGTAACCCTCAATAATTCTAGAAGATTCTGTGCCAAAAAAAAAAGTTTTAATGTTTTTCTTATGCTCTTACTGCTCCTCCGTCTTTTATCTTCACACTGCCCAGGTTACTTCATTCTTAATAATTACCTATTCTTTTTTTTTTTTTTGCTTAAAACTTTGTACTTTTAAAGAGAAAGCCAGAAAGGATTATCATATCTTCATACAATGGTATTGATAAGCATGGTTTACACAGATATTTTCATAGATAGAGAAGAGAAACATCATTTCTGGGTACACAATATTTTTTACTTTGCCACCTACCAAAGTGGCTTTCATTGGCCCTCATTACCCCTTAATTTGGTCATGTGCCATTCATTCATGCCTGCAGTCAACATTTTAAGAAGGCATACTAGCAACCAGGCACTAGGCTTAGCGCATGTACAGATTCAGACCTCACAAAGCTGATAGATGTTACAGAAAACACAGATATTACAGTTATTGTAGTACAAATAACTATACAACAATGATAGCTTTGAAAAAGTGCAAGGTGGGAGGGTGACTCCATCTAGTTTGGGAGGGAGAGTGTCAAGGAAGATGTCTTACTTAAAAAAACTTTCAAAAGAGGGCACACAATTGATCATACAAAAATATACTGTTTCAATACTGTGGTGCCTTGAGTAATTCATGGTAAGGGATATAGTTCCCTCACAAGATTGCTGCAATGGTCAAGTGTGACACTTAGTATGTAGTGGAAGTCCAATAAACTATGGATGATAATTAATAACTACAGAATTTATGCTAATTCATCTTTGAGCTTTGGCATTTCAAAACAAAGCTAATTTTCTATTTGTGGGTTTGTCTTCACAAAAATGTTCAACTGAAAGAGAAAACTCCAAAACCCATTTATGATTTCTGTGATGTTTCTTCATTTAAATTGATCAATATGTATCATTTACTTATACAACGACAGATATACAAACACAGGCAAAAATAAAAGCTGATACATCTGTGCTCAACAGTCTTATCAGTGTTAGAAAAGAAAGAACTCTGGAATTAGAGCTTTTAAAAGAGTGAACTCCCGTAGGGCGGTTAAGTGTATTTTGCGTCCTAGTACTTAACTGAGAAGGTGCAAGGCAGAGCCTTTCAGAAGTAGCTCACATTCACGCAGCCCAAGCAGTATTTTGCGCCCCACTTATAACTTTTCTTATTCTGAATTCCCTCACTACTTACATCTACTCAACCCACATGACAGGGCTGATCGCACTGTTCATTCCTACATTAGATACTCACTGTACCTCCAGGTACAAAACACAAGGCTCTACCTTCAAGGAGCTCCCAACCTACTCTGAGCCTTACTAAGCATTCTTCAGAATGGTGACCAACAACAGCTCTTTATCCTTTTTGGTACAAAGTCCAAATCAGAAAAACAGGAAAAAAAAGTGTGGTTTGTGTTTTTATATTAAAAAAATGAAGAATTCACTTGGTCCTGCAGAAAAGAAACCATTTTTCTCATGAGAAAAACTAGGCTCAGAGAGGAGAAAGGATTTGCCTAAAGTTGTAGAGCAAGTGAATAGCAGAGCAAAGGCAAGAATTTCATTCCACTCAGGGCTTCTCGCCTCACTTACTGAGTCCTCCTATCTGCCGGGCATTGGGTTGTACTGGGAATACAAGTTAATAGACTCACCTCCCCCATAAACTGGACTCTCACGGCTGCAGGATTCACCTCAGCGTGAGCTACACAAGGCAGGACACACCCTGCATGCTGGAGCAGCAGCAGCGATTTCCTGGCCTGCTCTGTCAGGGGTTCGGCTATT
Organism: Macroglossus sobrinus; assembly: GCA_004027375.1. NCBI lineage: Eukaryota > Metazoa > Chordata > Mammalia > Chiroptera > Pteropodidae > Macroglossus > Macroglossus sobrinus. Next base: position 667,662 of record PVKZ01000001.1, on the reverse strand, counting down.
CTGTGCTATATCATCCTGAGGTGGCTGCAGCCGGCTGTGAGTCTGGCTTGGCCCAGGATGGTCACAGTGTGGACCCCCTCTTCCCACCCCCACCAAGAGGGAGTGCCTTTGCCAACCCTGGCTTCCATGGGCAAAACTTAAGTGCACAAGGATTCCAAAAGGCTCCCCTCTGCCTGGCCTGACTACGACTTTTTTATTTCCCCAAGACCCCTTGGTTTGTATGAGATACATGACTGACAGTAGACCACAGGCTATTCTGCAGAAGCTAGGGGGCTGCATGGGTCAAAAGTCAGAGATTGTTAGTAACTGCTCTAGAACAATGTTTCAGATAGTATACTTCCTCAAGTTAAAGGTACATTGTCTGCATGCAGAATGGCTCTAGTTCAGAAAGAAGAACCTCTCTTACACTCAAATTCAAAATGAGAAATAACCCCAAGTTATTCTTAGATGATGAAGCGCAGTCCCTGAGTGGCCAGGGAATCTAGGATTGTAACTCAGAGCTGCTGACAAATTATACCCAAAGCAATAGAACTGAACAGTGGAGCCTGGGGCAGAAAAAGATCCCACAGATGGCTAGTCCGGCCTTTCATGGGAACCTGAGGTACCTGGGAGATGAGAGAGAATAACAAGCAGAGAAGATTCAGCAAACATTTGCAGAAAGGGTTCTTTCACATACCCCTCCACCAAGGAGCTTTCCTAGATGGAACAGCCCTCAGTCTGAGCTTTCAGGGCTGATTCTGCACAGCTCTATCACATTACACAATAATTACCTGTGCACTCGTCTCTCACATTCATTCTTGTCTCAGTAGAGTCCAGCATGTTGTCTAACACCCAGTAGACACCAAAAAGTGTTAAGTGAATGAAAGAATGGCCTGGTACACAGTAACTGGAATCTGAAGGTACATTGGGGCAGACGTAAACAGTAGCCATCTGAGAGTGGAGAAAACACTGAATGGACTGCAGGGGACTTTCCTTACCTAGTCCAAAGATGGAGTGCTACCCATCCCTCACCAGCCCCTGATGGCTGATAGCCACAGAACAGCTGTTCCATTCCATTTCTGGGGTGGGCAGATATATCTTATAGCTAAAACATATGTTCTCATACTTACCAAAGTTTAGTGTTACAAGTAAGGGAAAGGAACAAACAACAGGTTCACCTAAGTGAGCTAAGACTTTCTATTTCACATACCAGCTCCATCTCTAACTCTACACCTCTCTTAGAAAATTAAGTTCAAAGAAGACCAAGTCCTGGGTCCCAACAGGAAACCCTTTTTAATGTATAAGGAATGTGCTCTCAGTGCGAAACTTGTCAACTTACTTTTTCCACGTCTAGATCAGCATCCTGCTTCTTCAGAAACTGTAGAAGAAAAAAAAATCATCAAAAGGGAACTGAGCACTCTGCCTATAAACCACCCACAAAAAACCACCACAGAATTTCCATTTGCTACAGACAATTGACTTGCCCATAATTTTTTTTCTCATTTGCACAATTGTTGCTAAGTCACAGTTGCCAGAAACACCTGCCTAAAACTGCAAAGACCTAGCCCTGTACCACCAAAAGAAATCAGTATCAGATTTTAACTTTTAGGAGCCAGGAAAGGTAAGAATGGAGGTCTTGAATGAGTATACACATACACGCAACCCTTCTTCAGAGTATCTACAAGTCATCCATGGCTGGGACACACTAAAAGTGAGTTTTCCAAGGTCTTGTTCAGTTTACCTTTTGGCTTAAATCTCCTCTTAACCCCCAGTATGTACGTGCCCCACTTCCTGTCTGAATGTGGATGGGCCTCACTGTCAAAACAGCCTTTGGGGATGACCCGTGATTCCCATTAGCTGGGGTTTTTCTCACTGGGAGGCCAACCCAACAGCATGTACCAACGGGACTCTAGCCCCAAGATTACCTATTATTTGCAGTTCTGGCTGTTTGAACAAAAACTGTTGTAATAAGGTGTCTAAAGAGAACAATAGAAATGTTTGAATGGAATTATGTTGACAACAATATGTTTAGGACAGAAAGTGAAATGTTTGAGGAATCTGAAAAAAAAAAAAGCAGAAGCAAATTTTCCTGTCCTAGTAGAGACTCAGACTTTTTTCAGTATGATTCTTAGCATTTTTCTTCCTGGTCCATGATTTAAACACCCCCATCATGAGTTACTATCCCCAAGAAAACTATCCTCTGCCCCCCACCCACACACAAAGAGAATTTCTATGATGTTTGAAAGGAAACATAATTAACAGTAACATCTTTGTTTTCTTTAATCAAAGATGACTCAGAATGAAGGAAAGAAAAAAATGACCATGGGTAAGAGAATTAGAAACTCATATATTTGTCTTCTACAGATGGGCATTCAAATCATGAACTCACTGCAGACATCTTCATGGGAGGAAGAGAATGTGCTAATGAGCGTGCCATGAGAGCCTGTACCGTAGCAACCCATGTCTCCCCATCTCTTTCTCATTTCTGAGACATGCTGTTTAGTCTTAACCAAGGAGATGCCACTAGGCAATTTATGCCTTTTCTTCTGGCTGAGATCTAGACACTGTTGAACTGTAAAAAAGAGGAATTCCTTCTGTCCAGAAATTTTAACTGGCTGCCTTATAACCAAATAGAGTAATTTGACAGAACTTTTCACTAAAGGGAACGTATAGTCAGTGAAAGTCTGACTTCCATTCTTGTACATTTCCACAGAGATTTAAGAAAGTTGTCATTCTGATTTATCGAATGGAATTTTTATTTGCTAGATGAAAGATTTCTTCATCTGCCACAGAAAGAGCACTTGGAGAATCATTACCCTTTTCCAAAGTAATGAACCTCTTATGCACACTGTACAATGCAATCACACAGGATGCCCATTTTCACAACAGGCTCTGCAAGAAAGAGCCTTCACTCCATGGCACTTTAGTAACCATTACCAAAGGAAAAACTGAAAACCTGTTTGGAGCTGCTGGCTCACTACTGCACAAGGAATCTTATCCCTGTATGTATATACAGCATTATCTGATTTCTTTTTCAGGCTCACTAAACAGATGGAGTTAATTGACAAAGACAATACATATCTACATCATCCTACAGCCATAAACCAGAAGGATGTCACAGCTTTAACTTCAAAGATTCCTAGCAAGCACACGTGACCTCAGATATTTTTAGGCACTAGCTCCATTGTTTCAAAGAGGATACGGATGGTTGAAACAGAATTGCCTAAAAGTAAAATTCACATGGCAACCCTGTCTAGAATGAAGACTGGCATTCATTTTTAAAGCCAGGTATATCTTCCTTAAATTAAAGCTTTATTTCTGAAAAGTTGGGAATAAATAAATGTTGGTCATCAAATGTTTCAAGTGAAATAGAGGTACATTTAATTTTAATAATGCCTATATATTTTTTAAAAAATCATTTTTTATAAACCTAACCAATTATTCTCGTACTTTATCTGAAATCTAAATTTTTGGAATATTTGAGTTTTACGTTTCCAAAGCTTGAGGCAAGACAGACCCCTCCATTTTCGTGTGTGTGTGTGTGTGTGTGTGTGTTTGTATAGACACAAAATTGCATATGTTATTATACAGACATTTTAAATAGTTGACTATGTATTCTATTGTGGGCTTGTGGGCATTAGAACATTTCCTATGCTTTTATTTTTTCTGCTGAAGTAGTGCTGATGTTTTGATTGAGTAACATGACTAAAGTGACCCAGATTCCCCAGTGTAAAAGGCTGATCCACAAATGTTGCAAATGTGTGATCCACTGCAGGAATAGAAGCCAAAGACCAAGGCCCTGACCAAAAAGGAACTACAGTAGTCCCCGCCTCTTATCCACGATTTCACTTTTCATGGTTTCGGTTACCTATGGAAAGTTAAAGAAAAAAAAAATCATAAGTTTTACATTGCACGCCATTCTGAGTAGCATATGAAATCTTGCTCTGTCCAGCCTGGGATGTGAATCATCCTGCTGCCAGAGTATCCATGCTGTATACATTCCCTGCCCATTAGTCACTTAGTAGCCATCTTGGTCATCAGTTCCACAGTGCTTATGTTCAAGTAACCCTTATTTTACTTAATAATGGCCCCATACTGTAAGAGTAGTGGTGCCAGCAATTTGGATATGCTAAAAAGATATAAATTAGCTGTGTGCATAGGAAAAAACATAGTATATATAGGGTTTGGTACTAGGCCATAATTTCAGGCATCCATTGGAGCTCCTGGAACATATCCCCTGAAGATAAAGTGGGACTATTGTAGTCCCAACTATTTCGATCAGATCAAATCTTCCATCTTTGTAAGATTACATCAAGATTTTTATTTTTAGAGAAAACTCAAAATAAAAGTGAGAAGCCCTCAACTTTGAGCTCTCTGATATAGCCATCCCTCAAGCCTCCACTGCTCTTGTATTTCCAAATACTTATGGGACGTCTCTGATAGGCACCTACCAAAGGCACCTTCCAACTGACAGGACAGGCAGAAGGATAACCAGACAGTCATAGGGGCATAGGCCACATGTTCAGAGAATGGCAAAAAGGCTTGGTAGTGCTACAGGATAGAGAAGGGAGTAGAGGATGGTGGAGGTGGAGGGTGAAATGTGGGAAACTAAGGCAGAGGCCGGATCGTGAGACACGACACATACCAGCTAAGAAGTCAACCAGTTAGGGGTACACTTCTGCATTAACCAGTGCATTTTCAACCTGCCTCTATTCCAGGAAGATATTCTTGGGCTAAGGATCATAATTCCAATCTTACCAGCCCTGCTGGATAAGTATAATTTTCTCCTAATTGGTCTTCAAGGCCCAGGACAAAAATCCCCTTTTCACTCTTGTTTCCTTTGGTTCCACTTCTATGCAGAACTAGATTTTCCTCTCTTCTGTGTTCTTATAGTACTTTATGCAGTACCTATTCCACTGTCTCTTCTGCTCGAATGCCAGCTCATCTGTGGCCAGGACACACTAAGCACAGTGCCTACCACAATGGGGACTAGTGTCATCTCTGCTGATGGAGGGGTGAAGAGGGGTGATGAGAGAGTAGCTAATGAAGAAATGACTGACAGAAAGGAAAGGAATGAAACTGCACTAAATCAAGCTGATTCTGCTCCCTCCTGTATGGATCAGTAGCAGTATATGTTTGGGAGAGAGGGTGTACCCACACATCAAACACAGCATATACACAACAAGAAGATGTCCTTTCCTTTAAATTTTGTCTTGTGTCTTTAGTTATAAATAAACAATAATGACCTAATCTGGAGATTCTGATGTTGTTTTTAATATTACCCAGTGTTTTCCCTTTTAGTTAAAAAATGTGACTGAGAAACTGAGATTCAATACCTTAGAGTCACAATCACATCTCATATGTGATGAAGATTTATGGGCCATGATGAAGCCAAGGTTTCAATCTTGGTTTAGGTTTAGATTTCATTATTTTAAGAAAAGGAAGATTGAGAGATCAATCAGGTATGCTTTGCTCTTGCTACAGAATCCTCTCTATTCCCAAGTCAACCCTTTTTATTACTTGCAAAAGGTTTAAAATATTCATTGACCTGCCGAAAAACATCTGCACATTACCAGACACATCTTCACATATTCACATCTGAATGACTGCTTTCTGCTCCAATGATCATAGCTCTATTTAATCAAAACTAAAGTGAGAATCTCAGACTGTACATGGTACGATGTCAGGACAACTGAGGATAAAACAGCCATTTGATAGCAACTTCCATATCAAGCATGTCAACAGGGGCAGTGTCCCTTCAGTTATTCTTAACTTAGGATCCAAGGCACAAAAATGACCAGGCAGGGCCAGACTCTGCCACAACTCCAAAGAAAGCTGAGATACACACAGAGCAGACACAGAAACTCCTCAATGTTCTCTGGCAAAGGGGTGGCCCCTGGCTCCCTGCCTGAAGCCCAGGAACAGGCCCACTTTCACAGTGGGCTCCCAGAGGCCTCCACAGCTGCACAGACACGCAGTGCAGTGTTTGGGGACCATCTACACTCAGGGCACCACAATCTCCTGTGGGCCCCACAGCTGGGGCAGGCTCCAGAGACAGGACCCAGCTCAGACAAGGCCACTTGTTGTGGGTATTCCTCACTGTCCTGAAAAAAGTGTTTTCCTCTAGCCATTCATTCTGGCCCTAGACTAGCTCATTATCCTATGTCCTGTACACACAAACATTCTAACAGGGTTGGAGATGGCAGCACCTCTTCTCCCATCTCACTCCACCCTTAGTAAAGGTATATGGATAAGTGCAGGTTCACAGGGCAGTGACAAAATTCGTAATCAGTCGATGCCCCCGATGAGAACCTTTTGAACACTGACATCGAAGGAACTCAAAGGAAAGGGTCTAGTCTGGGGGAGGACAGCAAAGGTGGCTGGGAACACTCTCGAGTCTCACACACTGAGAGGACATCATGGGACTTGACCAATGTCGTATATACTTTATCCTACCACCTCACTCTTACTTCTTTTATATAATTATCCATTTATCTCACTGAAAAGGTAATACATGCTCACTGAAAATCTAGACCCCTCTTATATGCTGGAGCTTTTCCCTCCAGCCAGTTTTTCTACACACATATAAAAAATGTTAACACTGTCCTACAGCACCTCTACCTTGCACATCACAAGCGACAGCACATACCACTTACTTCTGAAAGACACAAACATAAGAAGGAGGTATCCCAAATATGAACAACAACCCCAGAACAATTAACTACAGGGTCAATTTAATTAGTAAAGTGCAAAATGTAGGCTCCACCATCGAATAGTGCTTCTCACCACTGACCTATAAATTCTTACCACTGACCTATAAATTCTATGTGTTAGAGCACAGAATTTTAGTCCATAGCCAGGGAAAAAGCAGTTGGCTTGGAAACCAGTTACACCTCCAGCTCTGCTCTTGATTTATCTGCTCTGTGAATGGGTGGAGGAGAGTGCAACAAAAGTCACATGTTAAAAAACCCACAGGGGCCAGTCCAGCAGGTTGAATAAATGAATAAAACAGGTGAGATGGAGCTGGCGTGAGCTGAAGAGCCCTTCCCCATCCCACGAGGACAGCTGCAACCCTGCTTGGGCAGGCTGTGTTCAGGAGAGAATGCAGGCTTAGTTTTGCCAGAACTTCCTATTTTTTTCAAAAGAAACTGGAAATCTCAGCTTTTATACAAGACTGCACCATTTAAGTGTTTGTTTCAATTTTTTAAATGTACCATGTGGTTCAACAACACATAAGTGACTGTATTATCCAGGCCATAGACTGGTTTGCTACCTTTATAATTCATAAGATCTATTCTGTGATCTCTCTATTAAATAGGAGGTTGACTGCTACCTGCCCTCCACTCCCGGTTTACTGAAGAGCACAGAAGGGGGTTTTATTATCATGTAACAAAATAATCCAAGTACATTCAGATGCACAAAGTAGAATAACACTACTCCTTTTTAAAAAAATAAACAAAACGAGGTTTACACAAATGCTCATACATGGGCTTGATGTTTGTTAGAATTATTTGAAATGTATACTTAGGCATGTTAGCTTCTAAATAAACAAAAGGGGTAAATTGTAATAGCCTCAGAGGGCGAGGGCGTGACCAACTGGATCAAGCAGGGGGGTGAAAGCCTGGCTGAAATGGCTTTGATTTTCAAACAAATGCTATGTGGAGAGAGGTAGTGTAGACACTACCTTCCAAGAAGCACTGCAAGGGAGGGCAGCAGAAGAGTGGGTGGTTGCCAGAAGGCAACAAAGAAAAATCTAATGTATTTTAAAAATGGATGAAATCACAAATGTTCATATGTTGGTGGAATGCATCATGTTAAAGCAAACAAACAAAAAAATATGAGTACCAACTAAAGGAATCATGTCAGCGAAATACGAGACAGTGTTGAATGCAATAAAAATTTTATTTGTAAGGGTTAAGAACCCAAGATCTAGTTATACAGGTTTTCCTAAATAAGAAGTCAGGAAAAAAAGAAAAAAAATCTTTACTACAACACACATTGCCCCACATTTTATACTGTGCCATTTCCGTATTTGTCCTTTTTAGCCTACTTCTAGCACAGTCTCTCTTTGCTAAAATACATTAGTTGCCATGGAAACGATGTCATAGTGTGTGAAACCATTTACTGTCCTTGGAAAGGCATTCATGATGAAATTGAACAGTAGTATGTTTTAAAAAGAGATCCAACAGAAAGCACTTGTGTAAGAACACAAACAAGATCTCCAAATCGTGACTTCAAAGAAGTATTCTTCTACCACCAACATTATATATCCCAGTTTCCCCCAAATCAGCCAGAGAAGCATTTTTCCTTCCTCATGTATGCCAAGTGTATCTAAAACAAAGTCTCTGACCTAATGTTAGTGAGAACAATAGATTCCCTATAATTTACACTTATCTCCCCCGGTGGGAGGGGCTGGAGATAGGAGACTTGTAGCATCAGAATGGTTTATAGGCATTCACAACACCTCTGCTAATGGGGAGGACTCATTCAGTCCTGTGATACCTTCTGCTGCTTAATTTTGTTGTTAGAGATAGAAATAATATTTAGGATGTAGAAATTTGAACTTGACTTTCCTTATTGTCATGGATTAGCAAGATACTCCTTTTTTTCTTTCAACAACTCATGTTTGTTCCTTTGAGAAAATGTATTAAGCAGATCTCATGTGCAATACTGGCAAAGAAAACAGACAGGCAAGGTGTGCGTCCCCTAGAAGCTTGAAATTTAGTGGAGCCAGCTGGAAGAGGGTAGCAGCATGAAAGGCTTCCTGGGCCGTGGTGGAAAAGTGGGCTTTATGCCAACCATAAGAGGAAGACAGTAAGGGGTTTTGCCCAGCAATGTGATCTCACATAGATTTTTGAAAGCTCACTCAGCTGTTGTGGGAGGTGGGATTGGTAGTCAACAGCAAAGGATGGCAGAGCTATAATGCTATCAGAATCATTCAGACGTAGAGGATGGTGCAAAGCAGATGGAGAAATGTGATCTCTAAATAGGATGACCTTACACCTTGGCTTGTTTGTGAAAGTGTTAGATTACACCTATTGTGCCAGCAGCCCATCGGGTTAAGCATTTGTCCAGATGTGCAATTATTAATAGTTGCATTAAAATGCGCCAGATTGTGTCTAGTAACCTTCACTTTGCATGTCCAGCTTCTGCTATAGTCTCGCCTACCAGGGGGTGAAGCAATTGCACAGAGAAGAGAAATCTCACCTTAACATGTGATTAGATGAAAGGTGACCAATGACAATCCATCTCTTTTTCTGTCCTTTTCAATCTTGGTGTAAATAAACACCTCCCATGCAGGATACTGACCAGTAAAACAAAGGGCACTTGGACATGAGCAGCTAAGACAGCTAACTCCTCCCAGTCTCGATTCTACCAGACATTAGATGCACTGGCTAGTTGTGATGTGACTTATACTGCAGCCTGACATGTAGAGAACACTCGGTAGAAGGGTCAATAGGAATCATAGAAAGTTACTGGTTAGGTATACATGAAATATTTGTGGGAAATAGGCCTTCTCAAGAATGGTGTGAATGCTCTCATTACAGTGTTTTCGTCATTTATTGATAGTTATGTTATTTTACTTTGCCATATCCCTTTAGCAGCAATGAGTTACAAAAGAAAAAATATAAATTTAACGAAAAAATGAGTACCAAATTTCTGTTTTTTCAAGAAAGGTGGTGATGAACATTAATTGACACAAAACGTTTGTTGTATTTATTATCTATCATAGAAGCCATAGTGGTATCATTCAATTCACTACATAAATCTGTTAAAGAAACATCAGCAACTACTTCAAATGATAATAGTTATTGTAATAAGAATGTGCCTGAGGATGGCAACTTAACACATGCCGCGATGGAAGCTTCACTGACACAGTACTTTAGGAAACGTGAACTTTCTTTTAGATCAAATAGCTGCTTTTCTAAGTGGACTCTGCTCATTTTTGAGTTCTAGTTTTTTTTGTGCCCATCTGAAAAAGTAAAGTGATCGCTTTAATTTGTTGGTTTCATTAGCAGAAGAAAAAAGTCACAAACAGTTAAATGATTCCAGCTTTATGTTAGTATTAACAGGTGTCTTAGGCAGAAAAATCAATTAATTCCACTAATAGTTAAATTTTTTTCCATATATTTCCTGGGATCAAAATAAAGCTTGTAGAAGTTCATTCTGTTACAGGTGAAACATCTCACGAAGTTATCCTGAGCACTACTGGAAATTGTTAAGAATTTAACATGAGATGAAATTATTTGCTTTTGCAGTGTAATACAAATACAACTTTTGTGATGCTAAAAACAACTGTCTTTACTACATTAGGAAACTGATGGAACAGAGTTACTTGAAATTGGATAAGGTTTATACATAATTCATAATTGCATTAAAAAAGTGGCTATATCCCATCAAATGCAAAAGAAACTACAGATGAAGAAATTGACAAAAATAAATAGAAAAACTGAACCACAAAATTTTTGTGACAAAATGTTTTGTGAATACAAAAAACACTTCAGCACGGTAGTACATGTCCTCTATTTTGCCACCTGTCATCATCAACCAGGTTTTAGAAATAAATGCTTGAGTAATGACTCTCTAAGTCCACCTAGGTGTGCCATAATGGTATAATAGATGAATCCTGTAAGTTTGGGTGCATTCTGTTTCCAAACAGTTGGAAATCTTTGATCAAAACAGTAACACTTCAGCTTTTAAAGCCTCTAGCCAATCTCAGTTTTATTGAAAACAAGGCTTGCAAATTGGATGATATTGAATTTTATCCCAACAAAAGCAAAGGAGGAACAAGACACATTAAATTATGAGAACTCAAGTAGGGTCCAAGATTTAATTCTGAAATTTTATTTTATTTTGGAGTATCTCAACTTGTGGAAACTTTTTGATGGCAATCCTAGTTTTAATTGACTACCTTTATATTCTATAGTAGAATAAAGTGAAATTATGAAGATCTATGATTTAGTGTCATCTAAATTTGATAAAACATTCAAAAGGACCATAGATTAATTTATTTTCATCAGTTTTGTCTTGTAAAAATATTTGCTAAAGACAAAAATACTGAATGGAGGTAGAAGACCTGTGATAATATTTGGGCTAAAATATTTACAAATTGCAATATGAAAAAAAAATAGTCTGAAAGAAGTATCCATTTAGCAGAATTTTCTGTTTATGTGTATCTGTAGAAAGACCTATCTTCTCAGTTAAAAATATTATGATGTATACATAAATATCAATCGAAGATAGTAACAATTTCAAATACTAATAAAATAAAACTTTGAAGGAGACTACAGACAAGTCCATGAGAAAATTAAGAACAATCCATTCCTCATAAAAAAAAAAATCTGTGACATGAATATTAGAGACATATGGCTAAAAAGCTAAGGTGAGTGAATATGTACCAAGAATAATTATTATCTTATATTCTTTACAAAAAATTTTAGATAATCTTTATAAAAAGTTTATTTTGCTCTACTATATATAAACATGTTTTTAAATTTTAGAAATTTTATTTTTGAGATTTTGAATAAAATTATTTAATAGGGCCAAAATATTATAAAAATAATCCATCAGTTAATAAATCAATATTGTAAAAATTCTATAATTTTAGTTACTTTAGCGACTCCTTTCAATCAATGATGTGGTTCCTCATCTCTAGCTCTCTTGGCTCCCCCACATTGACAAATGAGGGAAAATATGAGATGTATTTACATTCTGAGAAGATGTGCTCACAGCATCACAGTAATTTTCTGGTAAGAAAATACATAAGCAGTAGCTCAACAAATAACTTCTCACCTCACTCCACCCCACTAAAAATGCACACTTTTTAAAGAAACACTAAAGAGTTTCCTTCCAAAATTACTAGGCATTTCAAGAAATAGCATGTTTTAAAACATCTTCTTAAATACAGCATCATCCTTACACGAATATCAGAGAGAAATGAAATGTAATTAAAAAGAGCTCATAGTTGGTTTTTTCCCCCCTCTCATTTGAGTGTTCTGGTAACTACTTATGAATTATATTTGGAAAGAAATCCTTCCATAAATTTATGTTTTATTTAGTCCACGAGAATAGAATAAAACATGAAGAGCTTCTCTCCTTAATGTCAGTCAGAGACTATAATATCTAGTATTTACTCTGATACCTTTAAAATATGGAAGGGTAAGATCACACCCAGTAAAAATTCTCTTCTTGTCTATCTCCAGTATCACAGTAAGTTTATTAAAGAAAGGCCTGAAATTCTTTTCTTTTCAATAATTTTTTTTATTTTTCAATTATAGTTGATATACAATATTATTTTAGTTTCAAGCGTACAACATAGCAATCAGACACTTATGTAACTTACAAAGTGATCACCCCGATAAGTCTGGTACCTATCCAACACCACATATAGTTATTAAAATATTATTGACTATTTTCCCTATGTTGTACTTTAGATCCTTGTGACTTATTATAACTGGCAATTTATACATCTTAATCCCTTCTTCTCTTTTTCACTTATTTCCCCAAGTCCCCTCCCAACTGGCGACCATCAAAATGTTTTCTGTACCTATCTGTTTTGTTCATTCATTTATTTTGTTTTTTAGATTCCACATATAAGCGAAATCATATGGTATTTTTCTGAGAAAGGCCTGAAATTCTAATACTTTCCACTGACTTGAGGCTCCATGGCAACTTAAGGTCCATCTTCCCAGGGCATTAGGAAGAACTAGTGCCAGCTAAACGACAGAAAGCCCAAATCCCCACTACACTTTGTGATATCTGGTGGATAACTATGCTCCTTGAGAAAACAGATCTTCCCATATCTTGCCCAAGATAAACCTAGTACAGGTATGCTAACCAATAATTTACTCAAAGGAAAAAGCATACTATAAGAATGAAAGTAAGTAAATTTGCCAGCAGCAGCAGCAGCAGCAGCAGCAGCAGCAGCAGCAGCAGCAGCAGCAGCAGCAGCAGCAGCAGCAGCAACACGTTAAATACAGCTCAAATACAGTGTGGCAGTTTTGAAATTTACACTGACTACTCAGCTATATACAAAAGATGTTACTTCATTTCTCTGTAGCTGAATTCAACTTAATCATGACCATTGCATTCCCGCTCATGGTAGAAAGAATAATTTTGCTGCTTCCAGATAACTTAATTTCTTCAGATTTAAAATTTTAGTTGCTTTAGGGCAATTAGTCAAATTTAATTCATCTCAAACTGCATCTCAGGGCTGTGCTACTTTCCCTTTCCCTCTTTCCCTCAGAGAAGATTATAGACTACCACAGGATGGGGAGAGGACCCGATCAAGGCTCTGCCCTTCAAGAGCTCATGGGCTTCCTTGGGATGTCGCATCCCTTTGTCTTTTGGGGCTGGCCTGGTTCTGTTGATGTGACTAGTGGATATCTGCAGTCACGAACCCAGCCCCACTCTAGCAGGGGAGATCTGCACAGTTCATCCTGTGCTCTCTTCATTCTGACTCCAGGCCTCTCCCACCCTCTTCATTCTGACTCCAGGCCTCTCCCTCAGCACCTCCACGTCTGCCTGAAGGGGCCTGCCTGCAGGACCAGCAGGATTTCTTCTATGCCATGTGCAGGGCCAGTGGAACTCAGAGGGGATACCGGCTCAGAGCTAAATGTGCCCCACTGCAGGGTGCACTCCAATATGTTTTCATTCCAAGTTCCAGGAGGACTCAGGGTACAAGTCTCTGGGTGCAGATTCTCTTCCACCCACTTGGAATGGAGGATGCCAGCCACCCTATCATTTTCTTATTTCTAGTCTCCTCCGAATCTCTCTAACCCAGAAAGGTACTTCCTCCTTCCTGCAGCCTCCCTCCTGCATAGCTTACTGTACAATATATGCCAGGCCTTCTGAGATCTGGCTCCTTGGAACCCACAAATCATTTCTCTTCTAACAAAGCCTGCCTCTTTTAAATAAAGGCCTGGGCTAACGCTGGTCTCTGAAACATGCTTCAAGTGCCTGTTTTGGAAGTCAAAAGCTGAACAATGTCTTCTTTGTTTCAGACTATAGTCTGTCCTCCCCCTGAATTAATGGAATCCTTAGCCTCAATGGGGAGACTCCCAGGGCAACAAGAATTAGGAGGAAGGGAGAATAAACTGAATATCAGTTCAAAATATTATCTCCACTAAATCAGCTGGTCAAGATGCAAGATCTCAGAGGTCTCAGAACACTCATACAGGATTTTAACACAAGTGCAATGTACAGACATGTCATTCTTCTAGAAGACACCATTTATATATATTTGAACCAAGGGCAAAAGGAGCCTATGCCTTTCAATTTCTTGACTCCTCTACATCTAATGTCCTGAATCTCTATCCTACTGTTAAGTGGAGATCCACTTAAATCAAAGCTGCCCATATTCAGTATCATTTTAAAACTCTCCACTTCCCTGAGTTTCCTCTTTCTGGGGCCTTATCGCCTTTGTCTCTCCACCTCCACACCTGCCGTGTTTTCTTATCACCTCCCTAAAATCTCAGAGCCTTCCTTAATTGAACTATCATCCCAGTTCCAGCTCACTCCCCATCTTGCTTGAACCCTACTTTCAGCCAATTCAATTGCTATTTTCTTCAGTCTCATTAAAACATCCCCCTCACTTGATTATTCAAATCAGTTCTCAACTCTAGGTCAGATTTTCCATTCCAAAATGATAAGTATCATCAGGCAAAGTCATAAAACTGGACTAAAGGGAACCATCAAAAATACCTACAGATTCTAATGGGGCCTCACAGTTTCTCTTTCTATTCATCTATTACCACATTATCCTGTATTTTTGTAGCTGTTTGGATTTTTTTCTAGATTCTCCGAGCCCCTCTCTTATCTCAAAATCTTCCACCCTCACTGATAGCTTAGCCTCCAATTTTATTGAAAAGTTTCAGGACACTTCATACCTTCAACCTTCTTCTCACATAAAAATTTCACTGTTTCTTCATCTATCTTACAGAAGTAGTTAAAAATCACACATGTAAAGTACTGTGCCTGCCCTTTAGTAGACATTCAAACTTGCGAATACCTTTGTCATTTGTTCCTTCTCCCTCTGAGTCACTGCTAATTTTTATCCTTTTTGGGCTATCTTTGATTAAATGGTCTCTCCCCAAAATATGTCCATCTGGAAACTGTAAATGTGACCTTATTTAGAAAAAGGGTATTTGCAGGTGTAATTAAGTACCTCGAGATGAGATCGTCTTAGATTAGGGGGGGGCCCTAAATCCAGTGAGTGATAAGCATCTTTGTAAGAGAGAAGAATGCCACGTGAAGATGGAGGCAGAAATTATAGTGATGGGTCTATAAGCGAAGAAAAGCCCAGGACTGCCAGCAGTCACCAGAAGCTGGGCAAGAAGCATGGAACAGAGTCTCCCCTCAAAGCCTCCAGAAGGAACCAACTCTGCTAGCACCTTAATTTCAAGATTTCTGGTCTCCAAAACTGTGAGAGATGCTTTTGTTGTTTTAAGCCATGCAGTTTGGGGTGATTTTTTTATGTCAGCCACAGGAAACAAATACATGGGGTCCCTCTATAAGTACTATGATCTCACCCCTACCAACTCTTTGTAGATCCCCTTCCATCCATTACCAACCTTACCAACATCACTGTCTGTAGTGGATGTTTCTGCATGTTCTAGTTCATTCAGGAGGCACTGAGGGAGAGTACAGCTGAGTGTCCTGACAGGAGGCACAGAACAAGGCTTTTCGCATAGTAGCCATTCTGAATTTCAAGTGCACAGAGAACTGCTGTGGAGGTGGAGGCCAGGATGTTTCCTCCCCCAGCAATAGGACCTCTGTCACAACTAGGCATGTGAAATCAGAGAAAGCAGCAGGGCTTGCCTTGGACCCCCAGATCGTGGACTCTCAATACTTTTCTGCACTGGACTCTTTCTATATGGCATGTTTGGGCCCAGATATAATCTAAAAATGCTTGGGGCTACAGTTTTCCAAGTGCCAATCCTCCTTGCATCAGACTTAGCTACAAACCAACTAGAACTTCTCAGAAGTTACTGGAACCCAAAGAGACATCTGGTTCAGCTCCCTATACTATAGTCCTTATAGGTTCTTTCCAGCCACACCTCATTGGCATTCTACAATCAATTCTTGGCCTCTTAGAGAACTACTTCCAACTCTTGGCAGTGTGAAATCAAGAATCTGTTGAGTAAGACTCTAAGACAGTGAGAATTATATGGTCATTCACACTTATATGAATGTGGTACAGCACATTATCCATGCTTTGGCCCTAATTTGCAGACAAAACTAGGAGTTGGGATCACTGCATTTTCATCTAAGGAGATGGAATATAAGGTAGACCTTAAAATATTATGTACAGCTAAAATCTGAATTCCAAACCATGACTCTGAGGATCTACCAACGCAGAGGATGTAATATATTTAGCTACAAGAAGAAAATTTATTCAAGAGGCATCTTACTTCTAGAAGTACTGAAAACACTTGTAAGACCTCCAAACTTGGAAGCTTAGAATCATAATTAACCAGCATTTAATAAATGCACAGTTCAGGGCAGTATTATATACTCAACACAAAGCAAATTAAACAAGGTGGCCTTTTAGCCTTCTAATAGCTTACTACTGAAAATGGACAATATTGACACCAACACGTACAAGAGTGAGTGAACATGAACAAACTGGATAAATACACGAGTAGTGACATTATATGCTAGCCAAGAGCAAAGTGCATTTTGTCAGTAATATGTAATCACCCACATTTAAGGTAGAGGTTGTGGCAGTGGGGAAGGAGGCGGGAAAAGCAATGAAATCAGATAGTGCACGGTTAAGGAAGGGAAAACAGTTCACTACCACTTGCCAAAGACCATAATGGCATTTTAAACCACACTGAAACACAGGTACCCCCTTTCCCCATCTTGGCTGCTGTAGTTGGTCTGCATCCACAGAGAGTGTTCTTCTTGGTCTCCATCCCTCAGATACATTAAACCTGGCATCCAGGTAAGGGCTAGGCAGGGGAAGCCATTAATGAGGAACCACAGAGAGCTACTCACAGGTAGCTGAGAAGACTCTTAATGAGTGGCTGACAAACACTGCCTGTTGTGTTGCTGTGTCTTTAGTTACAGAAATTACTTGAATAGTCCCCTCCCCACCAACCATGGAAGACATTTTATGAGGTTTATTTTCAATCATTCTTTTGAAGGATATATAAACAGAAGCTGTGACTAGGATACAATGTGAAATTGTTTCTTTGTAGGACCTTAAGTATAGGATGGAACCCTCCCTTCCCTTGCCAAGGAGATTCTTCAGATGGTGCCACTACCAAGTGAACAAAACTAATGCATAGAGAGAAAGGCACTCCCACACCCAAAGCTGGATTTTGTATGGCTGAGGGATGCAGTTAAATGCTACCTTGAGAAGTCCAGAAACGGGCAGTGCATAACAGGTGAGCATCTGCTTTCTCTAGTTCCCCAAGCACAACACTGGCAGTCCATTCTGCTATTCTTCCGTCTTCCATCATTTACTACTATATTATTTCGGTTTCCTCCAGATTTTGAAACATTCTACATTTACCCTGGTCTTGGACATTGTGCACTACTGGTGACTTCCTGTTGTTTTTAATGAAAATCTTGTTGATGGAAACCTGATGGCAGAGGGCAAGGAAATAACTATTTCCTTGACCACCCTCAATTTTTAACAAAAAGTTCAAGATTAAGAAAAGAAAGCTCTTTAAACACATATTCTGCAAATACAATGGTGGGTACTAAAACAATCTGGGACATTCACTGAACCTAAACCATGCAGGTCAGTAGAGAGTGAATCTGGTGTCATCAGAAACTACAGGAGCTCATCCTCCAAGGAGATGCCAGCCTAGCCCCACAATGGCCAGGAAACCCACTATACATTCCAGTGCCCTGCCCCAGGGCCTATCTGAATAAAGATCTGCTGAATATCTACACTATGACATTGCAATACATGCTATGGAGAGCAAAACATTGGGGGGGGGGTGGCAGCAGACAGTATATTTATATGTATTTTTATATGTATAGTTTCTTTAGAAAACAGTTCCCATGAATATAGATATCTAGGAGACCTGGATTCTAGTCTAAACCAAATTAATAACTGGATGCATAACCTTGGGCAAGTCACAAAAATTCTCTACACCTTGAACTCCTCACATCAGGATTTAACTTAACAACATAAGACATCATTTATGAGGAGGCAATCAAGAGACATAAATGTTCAATGCAAAAGAATGAGAGTAGGGGGAAATTTCCAGAGTTGGTATTCCAACTGGGCCTTGAAAAATGAGGAAATTCTGAGGGTTTAGGAGATTCTAGGAAATGAAAACAAAGGTTGAACATATATTCCATATTAATGATACAGTAAATTAACATCTGGTTAATGAAGTGGTGAATGAGGTGAGCCAGGTATGACTAAGAATGTGAAGACAGTGGAAAGCATTGAATGAAATTTGGCCTTTCTTCTCTTCATTGGGTTGGTAATAAAGGAACAAGGCAAAAGAAGCAGTATCTACATCTGCCGACATTCATTTTGACATGGATCAACACCTCCTCACTCAATCTACAAAGTATAGGAGTGAAGCAACTGAAACGTTATTTGCAAACCACAGGAGAGACTGAAGGACATAACAAATCGAAAGAATATAGATAAGTAAAAAGACAGCCAGAGAATTGACATTTTCAAGTAGGAGACAAAGGTAAAAGATATAAAATGACAAAATGTTAGAGTTCATCCATAATTCAGCTCCTGTATCTGAAAACAATGAAGTACTCTGTTTCTATTTCTAGGAGATTAGACAATAAACTAGACAACAAAAAGGTGAAACCCTGAAAGCAAACAAGAGAAATTATTAACAGAAATCAGTGCTTTTAAAATATCCTTGTATGTATATGCCTAGCTATAGGCAACCTATCATACAACTTCTGGAATAAAATTAAAATTGAAATAAAAATAAAATTTTACAAGTGACAATATTTGAAATGGTTATTGCTTCTAAAAAGGTACTACAATATGTGGAAATGAAGAAACTAGTTGGTGTTTATTTGCCTTTTCAGTAGAATTTAAATTGGGCAGGATTTCACAGAAATACAGATTCAGAAACTTTTTCTGGGGATTAGAGAAGAAAGAATTGGGAAAAGTGCCCTGGGCTTTGTTGTGGGAAAGGCGATCTGGCTCATTTTTAATTTTCCATTAAAGCCCTACTTTTCAGTATAAAGCAGATGGAATCCTTATACAACTCCATGAAAAGCTTACTATTTTTGGGTACCTCAAAGATGGAAGCTCTGAAGAAAATGAAAGTGTTTAAATTCATCAGATAAAAATCCCACCAGCACGTTCAAAAGAAACAGGTACTTAGAAATCTTAAAAATACAAGGTAAGAGGTCTTTCTGTGATGGATTTCTGATCCCCAGCCTCCTCTGGGCTGCTGCTCCCTCTGACTCAGGCTGATTGATGGTTTTCTAACACTTCATGGCCTACTCTCATCACTGTGGCTGAGACTCACTATGTTTGCTTCTTTCCTTGCCCCTCTGAAGCTGCCTCCCTGATGGTCCCATGCTCACTGCCATTCTCATATACAGAAAAGACTTCAGTGTTCAACCCTGCCTGCCCCACACCTACTGAATGAGGACAAGGGAATGTGCATTCTATAAGATGCAAAGAGGATATTCATATAACCGTGGCCCTAAAGCTTTTTCTTTATCATGAGCTAAGACCTGGTTCAATATATTCTGTTAGTCATTCTGGCAGGGAGGATGTAAGAACAAGGGCTGCTGTTTATTGTATGTGGACTGTAAGGTACCAAGTGGGCTAGGAAGTGGTGGGCACTGTCTCCACCCTCAAAGTTTATAATCTTGTTTGAGAGATGAAACAGATTTTGTGTTAAGAGGATAGACTCTGGAGCCCAGCTGACTGCCTAGGTTCAGATCCCAGGTCTGTTGCTTACCAGCTCAGTAACTCTAAATCACTTAACCTCTATGACTCCATTTCCCCACATGTTAAATAGGAATAATAATGACAATACCTCCTGGAATAGTGCTGGGTGTTATGTTGAAATATACAACCACAAAAAAGATACAGTCCCTGACTTTCAAAGAACTCACAAATCAGTAGAAAAGATCAGTATCTGTCTACCATCCCATTTACCTGATTTCACTTTGCTTTATAAGTCAGGCTTTGATGAAGGTAATGATGAGGTAGTGCGATGGTAGCCCAGAGACAGGACCAAAGCAGGGGCTACCCAGAAGGTAAATCTAGAGTGGAGCCATCAGAAGAAATAAAGGCGGCTTTGTATTGCCAACACTTAACACAGAAGTAACTGCAAAGCAAAGGCAAGGAGGCTTGAAAATGGGCAAGGAGTGAGGAACCACAGTGTTGGAACAAAAGGAGCCTTGAGCTTAGAAGCAGACAGATCTGGCTTCTCAAATAATTAGCTGTGTAACGATGGGCAGGTTACCTTACCTTTCTGAGCCTCAATCTTCCCATCTGACCAATGAGAATAATAATACCTGCCTCAGAGTTATTATAAGTAAGTAAATTACTATATGTAAAGCACTTAATAAGGCCTCTGGTATTCAATAAAAATGGTAGGTATTATTATTTTTATGGTATATTTAGGGAGGCCTACATAGATGTGGTATGCTATGTGCTTTATTACATTATTGCACAGAGGGGAACACAAAGCCAGAAATAAGTAGTTCTCAGAAAAAGCCCTCTGAATTGAAAAAATCAATGGGCTAAGACTTTCCCATACTATATTTTTCTCTCTCCAAACTTACAGTTAATAGGTGCTCAATACATATTTGCCCAAACCAACTGGATGCTGCTTGAGGTCACAGGTCTACAAGGGCAGAATATGTGATGACCTCTGCTTCCCGAGAATACCCAGGAAGGAGATCCAAGTCTACTTCGCATCCAGAGTGAGGCACAACGCAGGCCACTCCGGAAGCAGGACGAGATGAATGAGAAAACGCTCTCATCCAAATATTACAACAACTCAGGGCCTTATAAACATTGTTAAAGTTTCATGAGTCAGTAAGCATTATCTTTCCTTCCCACGTTTTTATTAGACCATAAATCTAGTTCAGTTTACATCCTTCTAGGATTATTGTGTTCTAATCAAGTCCAGAGTGCCACTTATTCCTAAGTTGTCTGTACTGAATGTCACCTGAGTCCATTTGGATAATACAGTTCAGGCTACTTAGGTGTTTTAGTAGCTAGAAATGAGATTTGTTCAACTAGAAACACACACAAACAGATGTATTCTTCAAAATAACCCCAATCACCCTTTTTTCATAGAAAACAAGTCATAACTTGTAAAGGTTTTTTTTACCTATCCTGTAGTTCATTCCACCTTCAAAAAGTCATGACAACATTCTGAAGTCCAACTCAAGAAATTTACATTGCAAATAGGTTAAAATTCTGGTTATCTGACTAAAACAAAGAAACCTTTTTTATAGGGCTAACTTCAAAGGGCTTTTGTTTTTTATTCTCAAGAATAAAAAAGGCTGTGAGTTTCTTAAGACTTGCTAAAACTGCTATTTTCCATCATACTATATAAACTAATTTTCCATCTTTTCCAGTATTTTTTGGTTCAGAACTGGCAATCACCCCAAACTCTAAAATATTCTAAACTTCCTTTTATGCACATAATACATTTTCATCCTCCCTTCCCTAAAGGACATACATGTTATATGTAGGTGTATGTATATATGTGTATGTGTTTTGTGTATATTTGTGTTTGTATGTGTGTTACACATAAATACACATACACTTTAACAACAGCAGCAAACACAGCTTTTCCCAGGTGTGGAGTACTATTCTGAATGCTTTCTATTTATTAACTCAGTGACTCCTCACAGCAAACCTTTAAGGTAGAAACTATTATCCCCATTTTAAAGGTGAAGAAAGTGGGGCACAGAGATGTTAGGTAAGTTGGCCCAGCTCACACATCTGGGAGGGGCTGACCCAGGACCATAGTCCAAGTATGGTCCCAGGCCGAAAGGCTTGAAAGTTGGCTCTAAGTGGTAACTTTGTGACCTTGGTCAAGCTCTTGGCTATCTGGGACTCATTTTTTCTCATAAGTAAAATGAAGGTGTTAATCTCTGTATGATCTCTAAGTCCCTTAGAGTTGCATGTTCTGCAGGTTTTGATACATGTTTCTATCTTGTCTGGAGAGCAGCAGAGTTTTAGACTTCTACCCTCCATTCATTTCCCTGAAGCTGCTCTGCCTGTGTTCATAGATCTTTGGTGCTAAATGTAACTATACTTGTCATTCTTAATCTTGCTTAACCTCTGGAACATAACCTTCTCTTCCTGGGGATCAGGGACACTCCTCTCCCCAGGGTTTTCCCAGTACTCTGGCTGCCCCTCTCCCACCCCGGGCCTGGGCTGCTCCTTCCTCTCAGCCCTGCCTGCTCTATGTTCTCCACATGTTCCCTGAGTGATATTGCCCACACCCACAGCTCAAAGTAGTTTGCAATTTGCTGCTAATAGATTTATATTTGAGTCCTACTCCTCATTCCAGGCCCATCTATTCGATTGCTTATAAGACACCTAAACCTGAAAGTCCAAAGTGTCCATGACAGAGTCATCACTTTACACAGTCCGCCCCATGCTCTTCTTACTGAATTGTTGGTCAGCATGTTGCTCTTCACCGAATTTCCCAAGAAGCCCTTTTATGCATACACCCCCATAATACTGTCTCGTCCTCTCTTATTCTGTCTCTTATACACAATCCAGACCCTAATCTATTGCTCATCTGAGTTTCCATAACTACCTTCCTTGCATCATGACAGCCTCTGGACAATGGCCTACTGTGGCCAGATGATCTTTATAAATTAAAATAAGAACAAAGCAGCGTCTCCACTTACAACTCTTAAATGGCAATCCTGACAACATTTTTATAAGAACATTCTCAGATTTTCATCTAGCCCCATCTTCTCCCTCTGCCCATCTCTCTTCCACCCCTACCCACTATGGACTATTTGCAGTTTCCCAAAAATTCTGTACACTGGCCTTCTGGGCTGCTCCTTCTGGGGCAATGGGCACCCCATAACACTCAACTAGGTAACTCTTACTCTTCATCTCAAAGACACCTCATCCTCCAGCCTTCTCTGCCTGGCCACCTCACTTTCTCACCTGTTTGTGAAGGCCATGCTCCTTTCCATATGCTCCCTTGCTTCTGTGAAAATAGTAGAATCATAGCATTTATCACAGTGGTCAGAGATTTCCTCCTGCTGGTAAATTCTTGGGGCAGGATTTTGCCTTTGAAGCTTCTAGTTCAATATCTGGCAAATTAAAGAATGCTGCTGAATGAGTAAATTATATAGGACAATTCACAATCTCATACAGACCTATCTATGGATCACTGGAAGAACTTAACTTAAATAATTACACAGAGTAAGTAGATTTCTGGTATCAACATGCTTTGCTTTCTCATTTTAAAATTAAATTGTATTTTTTATTTTCTAGATGAACAATAATAGATGGGGGAATAAATGGAAGGAATGAAGGTAGGAATTAACATTTTATTTTTATTTAAATATAAAGTTCTATTTTCTAACAACTAAGTATCAATTCCAAAGAATTTAGACCCCCTCCCCTTAGGCATGTAACATTTTAACTAATATCATTATATCTGTATGCAGTATTTTGTATATTGCCTAGTTGCTAAGAGCAAGGGCTTTGAAAACAAACTGATTGGGCCTGAATCCTGATTCTAACACTTGCTAAATTACTTAACCTCCCTTGCTTCAATTTACCATCTGTAAAATGGGGATTATAAATGAAACTACTTTATATCATTATTGTTAAGATTAGAGTTTTAACAGTGCTTGACAAATAGTAAATGCTCAATAAAAGTTAGCTATTATTTATCATTCTTATCTCTTCTAGTACTGTGAGCTCCAGAAGAACAAGGACAGCAGATGTATTCATTTTCATGACCTTATCTCCCAGTGCCTGGTACACAATAACATACTGGGCTAATGTTTACAGAACCAATAAATATAATGAACTGTTTATAGCAAAAATATGTGCATTATTAAGGATGATGAATAGTACAGACACAATTGCCCCAACAAGTTGGAGGCCTGTAGAGTACAGGGACTATTCACAACATTAGCAGTTCACCCTACTGTGGGAGGTCTGGAAGCTCCCTTAAGTTCTTTGGAATATGCAAGACTCACAGTCACCAAGTCAGGGCAGCTGTGTGATGGAGGGGACTCAGGCAGGACTGAAGACCTGGGCTAGCTGAGCTTCCCTTCCCATTAGTGTGACCTGGGGCAAGAAGTTTCTCCTCTGGAATCTGCTTAATTTCCTCTTCCAATTAAGAGAAGGTAAGTCTGGTGATTTCTAAGGACCCCCCTAGACATTTTGGGAGTCTCTAAAATCAACAGATAGAAAACTAGGTCAAAGGTGTTACTGGAGTAAAAAAAAAAATCAAAGGCAACAGTGGAAGCATCAGATCACTATATTACAAAGGATTTGCTGAGTGGGAATTGGCCAATACAGTGTTTTGAAACATGTTTAAATCGAAAAGATATGAACTTATCAAATCAAAAGAACAAAAGTAATGATGGGTATAGGATCTAGGTTTCCATTTAATTTAATTCTCCAGCCTACAAACTCCTTGAGAGCAATGACTGTTTTGTTGAGTGGCAGCATATGGCAAAGCTCCTGGCCAAAAATACATTTCTTCTTGATCTTTCATCTTTCATCCAATCTATATTGCTCAGGCTCCTTTGCAGTCAATATAGCCACATATAACTAGCCCTTCTGTAAAAGATGTAAGTGGAAGAGATGGGTGTCATTTCTAGGCCAAGGCATTTAAAAAGTAGGTGCACCCTTGACTCCGTCTTTTGTCCTTCAGCCAGCTGAAAGCAGATTACTGTAGGATGGTGGATCTTGGGGCCTAGGATCACTGCATGGAAGAAAGCCACCCACTGACCACAAATACCCATTTTGAACTATTATATGATGAATAACAGATGTCTATCGCTTTTGAGCCTCTACGTTTTACAGGCCTATTTGTTATAGCTGCTAACATTAGCCTAATTAATCCAGGTGCCCAGCGCATACCAAAGACCTAACTCACATTCATTGAAACAAGATAAATAAGATTCTTTCTCTCAATGTGCTGATCAACTATGAATGGAAACAGACACATGCCAAATATAATATCTGCTGCTGAAGTTTGAAAACAAATTTGGAGGGGAAAAAATGGAGAAAGCTTTACAGAGGAGATGACATTTGAGCTGGGCTCAAAGGTTAAATAGGGCTCCAGCCAATCAGATGGAATTGGAGATTCCAGACCCAGAAGAAAGCACAGAGTAAAGGCACAGAAAGCCATGTACGCATTTGTTCACATTCAGCCCTATCATTAAGTCTTTAACTTGGTCATGAGGGTGCAAATTTACTATGCACTGACTTTCTTTCCTGAGGACGGCATCAAACGAGACTGTTTTTACAGTATACGCATTAACTCTATTCCTTTTTCTTTTAAATAAAGAGTGCCATGATAAATGTCCTTAGAAAGTGCAGAAGTAAATGTTTAATGAATCATAACAACTCTTTTCTAATAAAATTCTTTAAGAACAAACTTGAGATAGTTCTATTATACAGTCAAAGAGCCATGCTCCTAGGAATCAATGGTTTCAACCTACATTATGGTATTATTGATTAAGCATGTAATAGACACTGGCTTACAAAATGGAACATTAAGCCCCAAGATTTACATTAACATTTTCTCTTTAAGAGGAACATCAAGAAGATTGTTTAGAGTTAAGTCAAAAGATTGTCTACATTCTTTGCTCATAACTGAGTGCCTCCAAAACCTGAGATAGTCAATAAACCACTTCCTTCAGAAGTCTGAGTCCCTTTGTCACTCAAGGGACAGGAACTCAGGAGAAAGAGCACAAAGGGTGGAAAGTATTGCAGTCACTTAGGTGGTGAGAGGAAAGATGTGGGCATCTGAAGGCTACCTTAAAGTAGGGAAGAGACAGGCTCCAGTGGTCTTCCAAATACCAGTTTCATGCTGTATTATCAATGCCCCAGGAACCTGTTTAAATAGAAGGGCAAAGCAAAACCACTGGGCAAACAAGATTTCATTTCAAAAGACTTGAGCACTCCTTAGACTTGAGAGAAGAAGAAAGTCAAGCTGCTTCGTGCACGTCAAACATATTTAACTCTCTGATTCAGAAACGAAATTTTCTGCTCTCACATCATTTTATCCTACCCCAGCTCTTAGTACCTATGCCCCCCAAAAGAGAGGGTGAAAAGAAGGCAGGAGGCTACCTTGAAAGTAAAGCAACTCTTAAGATGACTAGACTCATTTCTCCTTAAATCTAAGAAATACTGCAGCTGCCAGTCAACACTACCGGTTCATGAATACAGCAAATTCTAGCACCTGCCACCCTGCATCTGGGGCCATTTATTTTTTTTGGTAAATGTGGTAGAAAAGACTCTCAGAGAGCTCAACTGCTTTATCTGAGAGAAAGGGAAGCCCCAGGGAAGAGAAACAAGAAGCACTGCACCCATCCTTGGGTACTTTGTGCGTCTCCTCTCTTTGCACTGAAAGAGCTCTTTGTGTACACACACACACACACACACACACACACACACACACACACACACACACACGGCGAGTCTGTGTGATTTATTGGGGGAGGAGGGGCAAGAAGGGCGATTTTATTATCCTTCTCACTGAGTCCCAGCAGATCTCCGCTGGGGCCCAAGCTCGGTGGCCTCTTTCTGGCCCAGTCCCCTCCGCCTGTGGCCGCAGAGATAAGAGAGGGGAGGCGACCGAACAAAAACAGTCATCGATCTAGGGAAGTAGAGAGGAAATCCAGCGAGCAGGGAAGGGAGGAGAAAGGAGCTTGAGGGAGAAAGGGTGGGGAGCAGAGGAAGAGGAGTGAAGGCTCCAGCACTGGGGACAGAGAGAGGGTGGGTGGGTGGTGGCACAGGAAGAGTGAAGGGGAGGATGGGGGAAGTGCAAGGGAGGTGCCAGAAATAGGAGGATGCGATGGCGAAGGAGACGGCCGCAGAAGGAGGAGGCCGAGAGGTGGAGGAGTGGGGCAGGGGTGGGGTGGGGTGGGGTGGAGAGGGAAGCAGCACGGGGTATCAATTATTAAGTGATTACATCATCCCTGACATTAAAACAACACTCACAGCCCGGGTCCCCGCTGGGGGCCCCGAAAGGAGGGCGGGGGCGGAGTCTGGGCCAGCCTTGCCTCCAAGCCAATTTCTATCCTCACCCCGCGCCCGCTTGCGGGCGAGAAAATGGGCCGCACCCCGCAAAGGTGCCTCTGGCTCGGTCGCAGGAAGACTCTGAGCTGGGCCAACTTCCCGGAGCCCCGCGGGACACCCCGGAGGCGGCCGCCGAGGCCAAGGGACTGCAGCGCGGGGCCCCACGGCGGGGGCAGCGCCGCGCCGGAGCGCCCGCAGCCGCTGTTTCCGCAGCATCCCCGCGGCCTCCCGCATCGCATCCCGGGCCGCTTACCTGTTCGGCGTTCAGGCTCGGGAAGCCATGCACATGGTCCAGCGCGGCCGAGGCAGCTCCGGGGGCTCCGGCAGACCCAGCGGCCGGTGGGCCTTCCGAGAGCGCCGAGGGGGCGGCGCCGGGTGTCCCCGGCCCGGCGGCCGGATCCCTTCCTGGAGCGGGCGGCGGCCGCCGGGCGGTGCGGCGCAGGCGGCGGCTTTGTGTGCGCCCGGGGAGCCCTCTGTGCGCGGGGTGAAGCGCCGCGCGCCGGGACCACGGAGGACGCGCTGCTCCGGGGGCAGCCTCGCCTCTGTTCCCGCGGCCAGCCGGCGGGCGGGTCTCGGCGGCCTTCCGCTCACGACGACCCCTCCTCCTCTCTCGCGGCAGCCCCCTCCCCGCCGGCTCCGCTCTTGACAGATGGTGCAAATGCAACGACGCGCCGCCGCTGCCGCGGCTGCTAGCAGCTACTCGCGCTGATGCTCGGCCTCTCAAGTCCCAGCCCTGAGTGAAAGGTGGGAGGGACACCTTGAGAGTGGCAGGCCCCGCTACCCTATCAACGGGCCCCTGGAGAGCTGCGAGCAGCCACCATTGGTGTCGGGGCGGGGGCGGGACTGAAATGGGTGGGGCCACCGAGTAGGTTGAGCGTTACTGTGGCAGCGGGCATCCTAGCGTGTTGAGTGTGTTGAGAGGGGATGCGAGGTTGGAGGAGTTGTGTGTGTGTGTTTTTAAGAATTGTGTGGACTTGTGAGGTAGTGGGTTAGGGCGGGGAAAGGAGAGGAGAGAAGGAGCTGCAATTTGCTTTGCGGAAGATTGCAGCTGCCACTGCAGAAAGATATCTGCCACTCTCCCCAAACCGTGGGAACCTGCCTTAAGAAAGGGCTACCTTGCATTTCTGATGTCTTTTCATTTGAAGGTAGAAGGATAAAAAATTGTTAAAGTGTTTGGGGCGTGAAAGCATTTTCTCTGAACAAACTAAAGAGTAAGGAGCAAGGTAGAAGCTCTTCACAGAATCCTGGAAAAGCAAAGAGAACCCTGGAAACGCTCAATTAATATCATTAGTAGTAAAGAAGAGGAGAAGGAGGAAATTAGGAACAATTTATTAGTCTCCTATTTTCGTGCACACACACAGGCGCGCGCGCATATTTATTTTCGAGCCAAAATCGGGAGAAAGTATTACTGAAATGGGAGGGCGGAGAGGTGGAGAAAGCAGGCAGCGATTAAGGAATCTGCAATCTCAGAGTAGAAATTTGCTTGTATAGTTTTTTTTTCTCCAAAATTATGTTTAATTATAGCCACTGGTTATCTTTGGTTTTGCATGACATTCAGCCTTCTTATGTTTTCCCCCCCTTCACTGAATCTGAGCTTTTCCTCAGATTTTCCTTGATGAAATAATAGCCGGTTTTGTATACAGTTGGGAGTGCATCAGTCTTTATTTCCGATCCAGCTTTTCTATGGCAGGATGTAACTTCATAAAAAGAAACACTTTGACTTCCTGATTTTCTTCATAGGTAATTCCTGTTTACTGAAAGTTCTGCTTTAAGGCATGCTCAGATTCATTCTCTTTAATGATTTTGGCAAGAACCCTAGCCTGCCCCCTCAGCAAATCTAATGTTCTGAGAAATATAAGTGAATTGGCTCCTGCTTCTGTGCTCAAAATCTATAATATTAGATTTCCTGCCCACTAATTTTTTAACTGTATTTTTTAAATACCAGTCACTTTTGCTGCGTTTTTTCATTTTGTACACAGAACTTTTTTAAAAAGTTGCTGACATTTGTTAAACGATTTTCATTTAATGGATGAGGAAACTGAGGACAAGAGAAGTTAGTAACTAAACTCAAGGTGATAATCTAAGGCAGTTAGTGTGGGGATTTTCCCTCCTTAAACAAAATAAGTGAAACCATGTATAAATTATGCGTCTGACAATTCATTCTATAGCCCAAGAAATGGAACCAAAAGTAGGACTAGAAGATTTGCATAGAAGAGAATTGTTTATCTCAAGAGACATGATTCCTCTCCCTCAATACTAGCCTGCCATGCTGTCTTAGGTTTATTTAAAACAATTGACTAGAGTAATGGTTCTCAAAACTTTGTGTGTATCAGAATTATCAGAAGGACCTTATTAAAGCACAGATTGGTGGCCACCATATCCAGAAGGTCTGATTCAGTAGGTTTGGAATGGGGCCCAAGAATTTGTGCTTCTAACAGTTCCCAGGTGATGCTGATGCTGCTGGTCTGTGTACCATATCTTGTGCACCACTGGTCTAGAACCAGGCTGTCCAATCTAGTAGCCACTAGGCACATGTGGCTATAAAGTACTTGAAATGTACTTAAGTATTTTTTTTAATTTAATTTTACTGTTAGTTTCAAGTAGCAGTATGATTGGTTAGACGTTTATATAGTTTATGAAATGATCCACCTGGTTGCTCTTTCTCTCCTCTGGCTCTACACCTAGACATTACACTAATGCTGACTGTATTCACTATACCGTGTTCCCCATCACCATAATCATCTATCAACTACTATTTTGTACTTCTTTAACCCTTCATGTTTTTATTCCAGCTTCTCCCTCCCCCTTCCCTCTGCCTATTACCAGATGTACTTTAGTATTTGAAATGGAGCAAGTGCAAATCAAGATGTGTCGTAAATGTAACAAACATATTATACTTCAGAGACTTTGCATGAAAAAAATATATAAAACATCTAATTAATTTGTATGTTTATTATATGTTAAGAAAATAATAGTTTGAATATATTGTGCTAAAATGTATTATTAAAGTTAATTCATTAATTTCTTTTAATTTTTTAATGTAGCTACTAGAGAATTGAAATTAGTATATGTGGCTCACATTATGTTTTTATTGCACTGATCTCAAGTTATTTTGATTCCGGCTCCTCGGAGCACATTGTTGGGAGCATCTTGATGAGGCAAATCACTACCCTTTCTGAACCTAAGTGTTCTCATATATAAGATGAGAAAATAATAAAATGGATCTCACACTACTTTTGTAAAGACTAAGTGGCCATGGAAGCAGTTTAGGCATACTTTCCTCCTTTTTAAAGATAAAACTGTCATGTACTCTCAGAAAAACACTCTTAAGAGATACACCTCCTTGGAATTTCATGTGAGAATCAATTTTCCTTACATGAAATCTGGAATAGGTGGGGTGAGGCATCTCTTTGTTTATGGTTTCTTCAAGAGGAGTCTCTTTTTAGCGTCTGTAATTCTAATAGCTTCTTAATCTAATTAGTGGACAAAAAGAAGAGACAATGCAATTAAAATGACAGATTAACCTCCTGCCATCAAGACTTCATCCTGTTTTTGTAATTCTTTTCTTGTCTACCTGTCTATCTGTTGCCCTTTTAAAATGTAGCTTTAAATGAATCCTCCTCCTTGGGAGGATTTGCTATAGAGTACTGTGAAAAATTCTGATACTCTTCTTGGTTTGATCTGTGCACGTTGCTACAGAGACTTTGACTAAAGATCCATGACACCGTCCTTGGCCAACCTGAGATAAGTCATATTGTTCTCTGCAGTCCCCAATTTTGTTTTGTTTTCTTATGGACAGTTTATATAATAAAAATTAGAATGTATGCATTGTTCTAGATTTTCTCTTTGACTTGACTGGTGCTGGTTATTTGTATTATTCTATTTCTTTCACCTTAAAGTTTCCTATTACTATCCAGGCTTTCTTTATTTTTTTCTCAATTGATTTTTTAAATTTTCTTGCCTTAAAGTAACATTTTTCTTATTTTTAATTTTATTAGTTTAAGTATTCTCTTGCCTTATTATTACATTTTAGTTTTCATCTGTTAAGTGTCAACTCAGTAGCAATGATACAGGAAGGATAAGAATTCTTAATGTTCTTACAGGTAACAGGAAAATACAGATGAATACTCCAATTGAAAAACTTGTGAAAGGAATTGCATCCCAAAATGGCCAATAAACATGTGAAGAGATTCAACTTTCCTTGTAACCAAAGCAATGCAAAGATACAGTTTTTCAACTACCTAGTTGACCAAAGACATGAAAGGAGGTAGAGAAATAGATACCCACATCCTACTAATGGGAATGTTCATTGGTATATCATTTCTGGAGGACGATATAATAACATTTATGAAAAGCCTTTTAAAAAGTATATACCTTGACCCAGCAATTTTATTTCTGGGGAATAAACAACTTTCCAAAGATATACCTATGGTGTAATTAGAACATTGTAATACTAAAAAATTAGAAAAAGTTCATTAATAAGGGATTTGGTGTATATGTTATATTTATAATAGAACACTATATAGCCATTAAAATGATGATTCTAATTATTTATATGAAATATTTTCATAATAAATTAAGAGAAAAAGTGAACAACAAATTAGTATGTGTGTGTATGTATATATATGTATGCATGTTTATATATTATATATTCTATTGTTTTTAAACCTATCTCTATCTATTTTTTCATAGAAAAGTATTCCACAAAAGTACATACCACAAAAATTGTTTAAGTGATTCTTTCCAAGTTGTCAGATTATAGGTTATCTTTATTTTTTATCTTTTTCTTAATTTTCTGAAATTTTTACATTGGGCATTTATTAGTTAACAGGAGTAATAGTAAAAGTGTTTTTAAACTTTGTCCTTTCTTTGCTACTTTAGTTTTTTCTTTTCTCTTTCTCCTCCGATTGGCGGCTGTTTGTCTTCCCTCTTAGAATGAGACTATTCACAGGCATGGTATCCAGAAAAGGCTCCCCACCAGGGCTCACAAGGTAAGGTGTCTTCTGTTCCTATCTGCCAGCAACCATCCTGCCAGCTTCTAGTGGATGTCCTGGGACTTGTAAATATGACTCTCAAAAAACTCCATTCTCAGAGTTTTTACTGGAAAACTGGTCCTTGGGCTAATCTTTCTGTACTGGGCATATCTGGTTTACTGTGAAACTTTTACTTCTAACATCTCATATTATCAAGTTCTTTCAGAAAAAGCCAAATATTTTAAAACCCAAGATGTTCAGAAGACAGCCAATAGATTTAGGGTATATTGGGTCTACGGCTTGCCTCAAGACAGGAGGAGATGATCCTGGATAACATCTCACGTGGGAAGGGAAAGACCCTTTATCCACCACCCAGCCTTCGCTTTGGAGGGCATGGGGTAGGAGGTGTCAAAACTGCCTTTGGAAGAGGACCAACTGAGCTCTGAAGCTGTGATTCTGGTACTACCTCTATACCAGTTCTTTCTTGTTAAATTTTGTCCAAACTGGACAGTTGTTTCTGTTGTTCCTGGCAAGGCCACAGCAGAGCTCCTTGGTACATGGCTCTCCAGCTTTCTTCCATCTTAAAAAAGTAGAGACTGGGCTGAATAGATATAATAGAGTTATTTTTAACATGGTTTTAGAACCCAGGTGCACTGGACTGCTGCAAGGTGCTCTCAACATGTCAGAGTCTGTACTGGGCAAGCTCTGTCTGTTGGAAAGGATTGGACCTACAAAGGAAGAGACCTGTGTCTCAACCAGACCACAAAAAAGGTAAGAAGGGTGGTGGTGACTGAAGATAGCCTTCTTTGATTCTTTGCCTGACTCCCCAAGAGGAGGTATCCAGGAGCCTCCTTGGGTTATTACCTAATGTGATTCAAATGTTAGGAAATGAGACTTAGTCAACCTTGAGGATATAAATAGAAACATTTCTAATTTCATATAGTAGTTCTCTTCCAACAGATTTTCTACAGGAACCTTTGTAGAATTCTAACAGGGAGGCTCTCTTGTCATAAAATGGCCTGTCTTCTTCATTTATATTCTCACTAGCCATACCTCCCTCTCTGGCCCTTTCTTGATTATAGTCACTCGTATCTATTTCCTAACTCCACTCTATGCAGTTATGATGCTCGGGCCTCCTCTTGTGTGGCTGAGACACTAGCAGACTCCCCTGTCTGCAAGGCATAGATTGGCTAGGCCCGATCTTTGGATGAGATGAGCCTAACTTGCCACTCCTGGGGAGACACTCAAGAGGCACACAGTGAGGCCAGCAGATGTGGCATGTGAGTGCCTGCGAGTGAGCTGGTGGAGCTCCTAATGTGTGCTGGAGTGTGCTCTTAATGATTCAGGTATTTTTCCAGTCATAGCCTTTTGTAGTCCTAAAGTAAAAATAATAATGTCTCAGCCTTCTAATTATTTTAGGGATCTACATCTGTATGAGATGTGGATTTTATAACATTTATCTTGCTACTTTTAAGAATTCAAATATTCTATCTGCCAGGTTGTCAAGGGAAAAAATGAATAGGAGGAAGAGAAAATTATTATATCAGTCAAGGTTCTCCGTTGCA
The DNA here is from genome assembly GCA_004027375.1 of Macroglossus sobrinus. Lineage (NCBI taxonomy): Eukaryota > Metazoa > Chordata > Mammalia > Chiroptera > Pteropodidae > Macroglossus > Macroglossus sobrinus. The sequence continues at coordinate 633,931 of PVKZ01000001.1, read as the reverse complement.
AGCTTTAGAAACTAACTACGTCTAATTTAAGTAGAAAAGGGATTTATTAGAAGGCCATTAGGTGGTTTATAGAATCCATGAGAAAACTTGAGAACAAGGCTCAGAAAATAAGCAGGAATCAGGAATCTGAGGAGTGGTTAGAATGTTCTGTTGGAGACTTCACACTGCCAGGGACATTTGTCACTACTGGAGGTAGATTCCTCACTGTCTCTTCTTCCTCTTCTCATTTACATTACTATTGGTGGGTGTTGTAGGCTGGAGGCAAGGGGAGGGAGATGGGTACCTAGTTTTCTTCCGCTTCTTTGGGAAATTGTGAGTCTGCTCACAACCAACTCAGATAATAAGAGAGGGGAGGTGGGATTCTGGGCCAGAATTTTAAAAATGATAAATGCCTTCAGCAATTGTTCATCCTTATCTCTCTGAAACTTGATGTTTCATGATTGTCACTACTCATTTAACAGGAATTTTTTCCTTTCCAGTTATGATTCTGTTCCCTGGCAAGAGAATGACAAGCTAGATCCCACACTTCTATTCTCCCAGCAAGGTATACAATATCTGCTTGAACATAATGTCTCACATGAATGATCTTTTAATTTTCATTTATTCTACATTTATCATGGGAGAGTCTGTCCATTGCCTCTGAGAGTGAAGGATTTATGACAGCCTAATAGGGATCTAAAGCTCCTGAAGAGTAAGTTTGATAGAATTTTTATTCTTATTCCTCCCTACCCTAAGAGCCAGAGTAAAAGTCTCTGTCATTCTTGGCGTCTTTCTGTTTGTTATCATCTTTCATATAGAAGACACTCTCACAGTGGCTTCCCAGCTCACAGTGAAGGATTCCTGCTTTTGAAATAGCTCCTAATACCCATGAGTGGGCATCTTTATGGAGTGACCCAGTAACACCTCAACCTAGCCATAGCCAAACAATCAAGGTTAGTAGATTCTTATTCCAGAATGAACCAAGTATTATTAACTGAGAATTTGAAAATTGGATCAGAGCTATGCAGAGTTGGGTTTATTAGTTAGAAAAAAACCCAGCTGCTATAACAAACAATCCCTAAGTATCTGTGGCTTTACATAACAAAGATTTATTTCTCTCTCAAGTCACAGTTGAATTGGGTTTTTGTTGGGCAACTTTTTACAAAATGATTAAAGGTCAAGCTCCCTTCAACCAGAATTTTGCTGGATTCTTTTCATACCTCTAGTAAACAAAGAAGGAGAGAAAATTACATGGCAGGTTTTAGGGGTTAGACCTAAAAATGAAATATGTAATTTCTGCTCAAATTCTATTGCCAAGAAATAGTTGCATAGCCATACATATAAGCAAAGGAGCTGGGTACCTAACAGTGAGTATATAGCCAGTGTGCTACATCGGGAAATGGTAAAACCTGAGCAATACTCTGCAGAGATTATCTATAAAATCATGATGCTGAGCTTCCTCCAGCTTTTTTTTCTCTTTTTCTTCCTCTAATGTGGTTAGTCAACTCCTTCTTGGACTCACTAAAATATCTCGTTGTTTGTCCAATATGTATCTTTATATGTTCAAGGTAGTCAGATAATGTTTACATATGTACAAAATGGTGTATGTATAAGGACAACAATTTCAGCATTTTTGTAATTGCAAGTGATTGAAACATCTTAAATATCTATCTGTAGGTGACTAGATAAATAAATTAAATTACTTATAGCTAATTATGTCTTAAAATAGACTATAGTTTTAGGATCTGGGAGAAAGTATTTATTTCCCCCTTCATCTTCCATTTTAGCAGAGCTGAGCCAGAACCTACCTTCACAAATCTTTGGAAAATAGGAGGTAAGAGAAGAATAAGGTGGCCTGAGGGATTTTCAAACTATATCTATCCGTGAGGAATAAAACTTGAAAAGTTTTGAGGAAAAAAATTACATCTAGGATTTCTCAAGGAAAAAGTTTTGCTCTTCAAACACTATCAACAGAGACAGACATTAATTTAAAATTGGTGCCATCTGACATATACTCTGGTAGAATTATCTCTTGCCCTCCTAGTGTCTGGCTTGATGAAGACTGCTATGTTATAAAACAAGAGAAACAAAATGCTGGCAAAGTTAGTAAAGCAACGTTCAAAATAAAATTTAAAAGGGAAGAGCTGATATTACTTTTAAATTTTGCAATTATCTCTAATTTTATATTTATGAAAATATCTAGGTCTATCAGAACCAATAATAACAAAAATAGTTACATGGGATGTGATGATTGGGCAAGTATGGGTATAGAAACTCAGATCCCTGTTAAAATTAGAGGTTTAGTTTTTCTTGCTTATAAATCAAGGTCAACTTTGGAGGTCTCAAACCTGTATGTTTTCACAAAACACTCTCACACACTCTCTCAGTAGAATGAGAAACATTCTATTTATATACATATCTGAAATTAGAAAAGGACATTTCTTTCACCACTGATACTGAACATTATTCTGAAAATTCTAGTAAATACAATTGTAAAACAAGATGAAGAAGCTGTGTGTTTATATAATGAAAAAGAAACAAATTTCGTATTATTTCCTATTGATGTGATTGTTGACCTAGAAAGATCAAGAGAATAAATTGAAACCCTGTTAAAACTAACAAATGAAATCAGTAATGAATCCTGTTGCCAAAGATCATGAGGTTAGGTTTTAAAAACAATGAAGTTAAAATTGTGCATAGCCAAAATCATTCTTAGAAATTCTCCAAATTGCTCATGAAATACTGTACATGTGGGAATTGTGTATGCAACTCTATACACTGTATCTGTATAGACATATAATATATATAGTAATTTGCAGTGGAGTATATAGATAAAACAATGTAACAGTACTATTTTTTTTCCTGACAAGAATTTGTGTTAGAATGTCATTATGTGCACATATGATATATTTCTACAGTAGGCAAAATATCAATAACTTTCTTACATACCTAGTTAGAAGTTGTATTTTAAAAAGTCCCACTTAAACAGCAGCCATGAATAAGTAGAGATTATATCTTCGTTTGGGTTCCCCTGGAAGTGGCCCCTGAGCCAAGGATGAATGTTAGGGTTGTTTATTGAAGAGTGATCCCAGGAATCCAGTCTGAGAATGAGTTTGAGAGATGAGGAAGAGAAAGAAGTCAACAGAAGGTGCATCATCAAGTCATTTATTTCTGGAGGCAGTTAAAGAGTATCACCTCATGAAGTCCCTCTGGGAGACAAAGTGAGCATATGACAGAGTTATTATGACAGAAGGAATAGAAAGCTGGGTGCTTATCACCAACTCTCTGTTGTCATTGGTGAGAGGCTGTTTCTAAGGTCATAAACTCCATATTTCCAGCTGGCCCTGCCAACAGGCCTTGCATGTGTCTATGATCAGGAAAAAAAATTCTCACAGAGGCAGAGATGCCCAATAAGTAGCCTCTGGCAAGTAGATGGGAATGCCAAAGGTATGTGGTGGGTAGGACGCTGGCAGTATCTACCATGTGTTAACCTAAAAATGATTGGAAACTGCACATTTCTTCTGAGAATCATAAATAAAAAAGTTTAAATGGAGAGATGGACCATGTTCTTGGGACGACAGACTTAATAATGTTAAGATTTTTAATTTTCTCCAAATTAAACTATAAATCAAATATGATTTTAATTAGAATTCTACTGGTGCTTTATTTTTCATTTTAAGTTTGGAAGGAAAAAAATTAATGAGAAAGTTTTTTTTTTTTAATTTTCATGTAGTCAATACTAACCTTAAAAATCCTTTATATAATAATAGGGTACTGGCCTTAATGGATAACAAGATAGAGTGATCCTGGGGAAGGGATAGACAGATGAACAAAGGGAACATTATTAAGATTGCAGAAATACACCCAAATATTTATAAGCATCTAATATATATCACATTTGGCATTTTGAATCAGCCGTAAATAAAAGGAATAATTATAAATATTATTATTTGTACAAGTTAAATTTTATGTCATACAGTAGAATAAATTCTACATGTATTTAAGATTAAAATAAAAAATAAGTTAAAGTATTAAAGTACCAGATAGTAGAAAATGAAGGTCAGCATTTATGAGTAAGTCTATAATAGAATGGGTAAGTCCAGCCTAAGCTTGATACTTGAGATAATAGAAATAATAGCATCAAGTGCATAAAAAGGAAAAAAAAATCTATGGACCCAAAACACCACAATCAAAACAGAGAGAAAGACAAAAAGAAAGTATTAATATACTTAATGTATACAAAGTGCCTGAAGTTCTTAAAAATCAATAAGAAGACAAGAAAGAGACATAAAGGTACCTGAATTGAAAAGGAAGAAGTAAAAGTCTTTTTGCTGATATATATGATACTATATATAAAGAACCCTAAAATTCTACCAAAGATCTGTTAGAACTGATCAATGAATTCAGTAAAGTAGAAGGTTACAAAATAAATATTCAGAAGTCAGTGGCATTTTATACACCAATGATGAACTTTTGGAAAGAGAAATTAAGAAAACAATCTCATTTACAATTGCACAAAAAATTATAAAATACTTGGGAATCAACTTAACCAAGGAAGTAAAAGACCCGTTCTCAGAAAATTATAAGTCATTGAAAAAAGAAATCGAAGAATATACAAATAAATGGTAACATCTATTGTGCTCATGGGTAGGAAGAATAGACATCATTAAAATAGCCATACTACCCAAAGCAATCTATAGATTCAGCGCAATTTCTATCAAAATATCAATGGCATTTTTCAGAGAGCTAGAACAAATAATCCTAAAATTTATATGGAATCGTAAAAGACCCCAAATAGCCACGACAATCTTGAGAAAAAAGAACAAAGTTGGAGATATCACACTACCTGATATCAAAATATACTACAAGGCAATAGTAATCCAAACAGCATGGTACTGGCATGAAAACAGATACATTGATCAATGGAACAGAATAGAGAGCCCCAAAATAAATCCACACCTATATGCTCATTTAATATATGACAAAGGAGGCAAGAATATACAATGGGGTAAAGACAGTCTCTTCAAAAAATGATGTTGGGAAAATCAGAAAAATAACATGCCAAAAAAAAAGAGAGAGAGAAAGAAACTGGACAATCTTTTTATACCATATATAAGAATAGACTCAAAATGGATTAAAGACTTAAATGTAAGACCCTAAACCATAAAAATTCTAGAAGAAAACATAGGCAATAAACTCTCTGATGTTACTAACAGAAATTTATTTTTGGATATATCTCCCTGGGCAAGGGAAACAAACAAACAAAATAAACAAATGGTACTACATCAAACTAAAAAGGTTTTGTACAGTAAAGAAAACCATCAACAAAACAAAAAGACAACCGACTGATTGGGAGGAGATATTCACTAATGATAAGAGGTTAATATCCAAAATATATAAATTGCTCATACAACTCAACAACAAAAAAAACTAACAATCCAATTAAAAAATGAGCAGAAGACCTGAAGAAATACTTCTCCAAAGAGGAAGTACAGATGGCCAATAGACATACGAAAAGATGCTCAAGGTCGCTAATCATCAGAGAAATGCAAATTAAAACCACAATGATATATCACCTGACACTTGTCAGAATGGCTATCATCGATAAATAAAAGAATGACCAATGTTGGTGAGAATGTGGAGAAAAGGGAACTCTCATGTATTGTTGGTAGGATTGCAAATTAGTACAGTCGCTATGGGAAATAGTCTAGAGGTTTCTCAAAAAATTAAAAATGGGTATACCTTTTGACTCAGCAATTGCACTTTGGGGTATTTATCCAAAGAAAACTAAAACAATAATTTGTAAAGATCTATGCACCCCAATATTCATGACAGCACAGTTTACAATAGCCAAGATATGGAAGCAACTTAGATGCTTTTCAACAGACGATTGAATAAAGAAGTTATGGTTCATATATACAATGGACTATTACTTAGTCATTTAAAAAATGAAATACTACCATTTACAACAACATGGATGGACCTAGGTGTTATTATGCTGAGTGAAATAAGACATACAAAGAAAGATAAATACCATATGATTTCACTTATATGAATTGTTACATGTCTTAACAGACAAATGGTCCTGTGACCTGATTTCTGCCAGGAGAAAAAAATGACCTTAATTATAATTGATCATAATTCCAAACCAGTCATCTTTTTGGTCAGAGTCTCCTTCCTTCTCATTGATGTAGTTATCCCCTGTCAACAGTCCATTCCCTCAGTTACCTAGTGTGAATTATACAGTTTTTCTTAACTATGTACCAGAAAAGACCATCAAAGGCAAACATTCTATGTGTGGGTGCTTTCCTGAGAGTTCTTTATATGACACATGTGGGCTTTGATTATAACCTGCTTTTAAAGTTCCTCCAAACCAAAATTGTTAAAGATAAAGTATGTCATATCTTCAGTGCCTCAATTACCTGTTTTCGTATGTATCAGCGTACTTGACCCTCCCTGTGGGTCTTTTCAGCTATGCTCTGCATAAATATGAGGTAACTATTACGTGGTTTTGTTTATACCATAGATAAAGTCCTGTTTCTTGAAATGTAAAACATCACCAAAGTGTCTTTTATTAGGCCTCGCTCACAGCAGGTGATAGTGTTGGGAGGAATTTACTCTGTACTTCCCAGGTGGTTTCCGATACAGAAAACAGACCTGAAAGTGAGTCCTGGCTCTGCCACTTAGTAGCTATGTGACCTTGGCATGTTACCCAGCCTCTCTTATTTATAATATGAGGTTAAGAGTGCTCACTTTAAAAAAAACTGTTAGGAAGATTAAATGAGATGATATTGACTAAACTCTTAGTGGAAAGCCAAGAAAAACTTCATAATATGTTAAGTAGAGGCTCAAATATATGTTTTTAATTATTTCAAAAATGTAAACTGTTTGTTTATCTTGAAAATCACAGTCATTTTTTTGCGGGGGGATTCTCATTCCTTATTTTGTAAGAGAGGAAACCAAGGATCTGAGGGGGTTTGTTTATTTTATTTTATTTTATTTTATTTTATTTTATTTTATTTTTTATTTTATTTTATTTTATGAGATCATTTATTTTTGCTCAAGGTCATGTGATGGCTTAGATTTAGGGCCAAGGTTATAATTCCTTGAGTAATTAGAAATGCTTTTAAATGAAAATAACAGAAAACCCGATGAATAGTGGCTAAAACAAATGAATTTATTGTTCTCTTTTCAGGAAGTCTAGAGATAGGCAGTTGTTGGAATTGGTTCATTTTTTCAATAGAATCATGAAAAACCCAAGACTCTCCTAGCATTCTTTTCTACCATCCACAGCTCTTTGGCATTTCATCTGAGGACTCATCCACTCATGGTTGCTATATGGCTGCCACAGCCACAAGCTTCAAAACATTCAAAAGCTAGAAATGATGGAGGGTGGGGCTTGGGGATCTAGGGACAGACAGGCAGAAAGAGACCTTGTGTTTATATGCCTCTAGCTTTTAACCAGGAGCAGAATCCCTCAGCAGACTTCTCCTTTCATATCATTGGCAAGAATGGAATTACATTTGCATCTCCCCAGACCAGAGGCTAAAGGCTCTTTGCTCAATATCTGAAGCAAATAGAGGATCTGTTGGGTAAGCAACTGCAAAGTCTCCATCTATGACACCTGAACCACTGCACATTCCCCTCTCCCATGATGTCTCTCTGCTCTGATACCTGTCTGTTTCCCATTGCATGTATCTATGCTCTGTTATCCTACTTTCCATAGTATTTCTGAGAGGGATCCTGCATAAAGGATTGCTGAGTCTCTATTCTAGACAAGTCTGTTATATTTAAAACCAAACCAATTTGTTTTAAAAAATGCTGTTATGTCTTTTTTATTGCCCCTGAGTTCCAAACACCAAAAAAGCAAGTAAATCCTAAATGTCTGATGAGTGTTTTGGTTTGCAGCCGAGCTATTAAAATTTTAGTACAACCTGAAGTTGGTCACACACATTCATGAAATGAATCTGTCTTTGCAACTTTTAAAGAAAAAAGCTAATAATTCCAGTTTATATATTAAAAACCTTCATATGCTGCCAAGCCCACTTCTGAATGCAACTTATTTTTCTTGAGACACCTTTATGCTGATTCTTCTTATAGTTCAATTTTCAGTGCTTTCTTTGCTATGAATATATTCTGCATGAGTTCATAAGACAGAGAGTAATTATTGAGGACATAGCTGTGGTTCAGTCTAGCTATAGATTTCAACATTCCTGGGAAGGCATAGTCAGAACTTAAGACAGGCTAGGCAACCTATCTATACAAAATATTTGATTTAAAAAAAATCACTGGAAAACTTACTTTGCACAAGATTTGGCTACCTAAAAATTCTTGAGTACATTAAGTTATATGAGAAATAATATAATACAAATTACTTTAGCAAATACTACAACTAACATTTACTCCAACTAACAGAGTGATAACATTGGAACTTATAGTTCCTGATAGAGCCTAATTGATAAGAAGCCATACAGGAATTTAATTATTAATTCATTTGGAATTTCTCTTTTTATCTTCTATCTTACATGCCCAATATTATATATTTTTTCCAGCATCATTATCTTGGACTTCTGCCTACATTTCTGGTAAATCTTCTAAGACTCAGGATTGCTCCAGGATTTATTCTTTTGAAATCTATTAAGAGGGTTTCCTCTCCACTAACCTCATGGTGTGTGTTTTTTCTTTCTTTGTGTTCCCACAGCTATTTCCACTGTGTCTTTCAAGTAGCACAATGCAATGATGAGGAGAGGGAAACTGGCTGAGAATTTTGAAGATTGGAAAATTGGGTTGATGCCAAAAAGTATGAGCCAGGCTGTTTTCCCCCTTTCCTCATCTACTTGCTCAGGTTGCCGAAAATAAAAAAGTCTGAGGCCAAAAAAGATATCAGGGTTATCTTTTGTCAACATAAGCAAACAAATGGGCAAATTTGTACATTTTAAGCAGTATTATAACTTTGATATGATGAAAGGGTACACTCTCTGATAGCAGGTTCATGAAAAATGACTTGTGGAAACAGCAAATCATTCCAAGAAAGGAATTATTATTTAAACTGAAACTCTGATTCTTCCTCATTTATTTCCTAATTCATTGTTCTTTTCATCTCAGGTCTATCCTGTCTTGTATTTAGAAAAGAAGATTTCGGTTTTCTATTTAATTTGATTCTTATTAAAGCTAAGCCAGCAGCAGGATGCTTTTCCCATCTGAGGAAGGGGCTCCAGCTGGGTAAAGGACAGAGCTTCTAGAGAGAAGCCCCGGAGGGAGTCAGAATGGACCTCAGTGTGGGCTTAACTTTTCAAAGCTGTTCTTCCCTTTTGAAGGAGACTGAGGAGGATCAGAGGGTTGAAGTTTCCTCTCAGTCCTTCTAAAACCCACTCAGGACTCTATCACTAATGAACCAAGACTACAATGTGCGGTTGGCTCATACGTTTCAGTTAATTTGGTGGAAAGAAAAAAACAGGCCAATTTATTTAAAGATTTAGAAACAGAAGCCCAAGAATGTAGCAGCATAAGGCCCAGGTGATCATCATTACCATCGTCTCCCTTTCGAATGAAATGTAATCGTATTTTTGCTCCCAATAAGTACTGTCAATGGTCACCTCTGGGATGTGGTCAAAGGGCAACAAAGGCCTGGAGGGATTTTTCACCTTTTGCTTAATGCCCACTGTTCTGTTGGAGCTAGTTATAAAGTCTGTATGTTATTTTTATTTTAAAAAATAGTGATTCAACTTTTTAAGTTAAGTAGATATGATTTTTTCATTGAACACCTTACTACTTAACATAAATATAAAGAGAGGTAAACAGAAGGAATTAAGGAAACTACTTTTTCTAGAGTTCTTCCCTCACCTAACAATGATGAACCAGAACAGTTCATTCAGATAAAAAGATGGACAACATGATGGTGGCCACCCAGAAGCAGGGGAATTTGAACTTTAGTACAGTGCTGCAAATGCGGATGCATTGTATTTCATTTTTTTCTTACTTCTGTTTTGAGGTTTCCTCATTTGCTTTTGATTAGTAATATAGCCTTCCTACAACCAAAAAGAGCTGTGAGCCTTGCTTTCCAGAGTCCCATTGTTTGACCAGGTTCCTGAAGCTTTCCTCTCCTAGGAATCCATGCATGATTGCAGTGGGATTTCTTTTTTTTCTGATTTAGTTTCTGTATGTAAATTGGAAACCAAAAAGGCTGTGGGTTGGGATGAAGAAGGCTGGAAGTAGATGCATCTTCTTCCATTTGGAGCTCAGAATACAAATCCTGGCTTAGGGCTGAGGAGGGGGAGAGAATAAGAGGGAGGAAGGAAAGAATAATAGATGGAATTAATAGGCATAGTATCATTTTATAATTAAAAATAGGAAACTTCAATAGATAGATGGATATTTCTCATAGATAATACTACAAGTATATCTTGATGTGTACAACTGAAGTGTTCTTAAAAGAAATGTAAATCTATTTCTTTTGCGAATCATATAACATTTATGGGCCCATAAGGAGCTCCTCATTTATAAGACTCTAGAAATATTTTTGTAGAACTCATTTCATTAGTTTTCTCTTTTACATTACTCAGAATTGTTCATTTTAGTAGTTTTCCTTCTCATTAAATCAACTTATTTATAACATTTTCATCTTAAAACAAAGAAAGACACTCCCTCTCTGACCAGAAGTGTCTTCTCTAGCTACCACACTCCTCTTCACAGCTAAGGTCCTTCAAAATGATGATCTCTCTTTCACCGAATCAGTACTATTTTCCCTAAGTCAGCAACATCCTTGATAAGAAATCTAATAAACATGTTTTAATTTATTTTATCAGACTGTCCAGTATTTCTTGACCCTGCTGGAATTTTCTCCTTGCAAGATTTTTCTCCTTGGACTTGCACAACTTTATTCTCCCCCAGGTTTTTTCCTATTTCTTCTCTTGTTCCTTCTCGTCCTCCTTTGTGTGCTCTTCTACTAAGCTCACCTTCAAATGTTAGCAATCCTAAGTTTGGACTTCAGTCTTCTCACTCTCTTTGGGATCTCATTCATGTATTCATCCGTTCATTCAAATATCTCTTGAGATCTTACAGTAAATAAGGCAGAGTAGGAACTCTATCAGCCATATTGGACTCACTGAGCTTACAGTCTAGTGATAGCGACTTTTACATGTGTGTTAATGACCACTAGAACTAGAAGTCCAACCCAGATTTTTCTTTTGAGTTCTAGACTGATAGAACCAATGCCTGCTGGATATTTCTATTTGTGTGACTCATAGCACGTCAAACTAAACATGCTTAAAACAGAATTTTTTCTCTTTCCATCCCTACCCAAACACTCTCCTTGGAGGTGGGTGACTATATCTATTCAGTCACCAAGAGCAATTTGAGAGGAGATTTTTTGGCTCCTTCTTCCCCTTGCCACCCACGTTAGTTGTATCTTTTGAACATGACTCATCTATCCTCAATGCTCTTCATTCCTAATGTGTCCGCCTAAATTCAAACCCTTAACATTTCTTGCCTTCTAACTGGTCTTCCTGATTCTTATTTCTTTTCCAAGTATTTCCCAAATATTTCTGAAATACAAATGTAATCATGTTGCTTATCCATTTAAAAACCTCTGTTCCCTGTTATCTGCTGGACAACATCTAAACTATGTAGCATGACATGCTAAGCCACATACTAGGCACACATAGCAGATTATGCTCTGTTCTTCACAAACTTCCATACCAGCTATATTGGACTGTGCATTTATAAATAAGTACTAATATGTTCCCTGAACATTTTTGCTACTCTCAGGTCTTTGTGCCCTTGAATAAGCTCCTCCTTTTCCTGGAATGTTCTTCCTCTCAATTAATTCCATTTTTTTTTTTTTTCCCTTAAAGACCTTGCTCAATTTCACGTAGACTAGGAAGCCTTTGCTAAACCACAAGTCTGGGTAAGGTACCCTGCTGTGAGGTTTCCTCTCAATAGAACTCACCACATACATTATATTCCTGTACATTATAGATGCGGAATGTGTTAATTGAATGAACTAATTAGTGGTGAATATAATCTCCTAGAATTATATTAGAATCATAGAGTTGTAATTCCAAAAGGGATCTTATTGAATATCTAGTTCATAGAGGAAGAAACTAAAACTAGCACATAGATCTCACAAGTCCTATTTCTTTTCTCCTTTTCGTTATTTCTGAAATCTGAATTTTCACATTTTTCATTTGATTCAAGTGAGGTATCTTTATTATAAAGTTTTGACTAGAAAGTGACCAAAGTTATCCAAAGAAATTACTATAATGACGGTGAGAGTACATACATAGTAGTATCCTTGTTACTCTGCTAGACTCAGCTCATTAATACCTATTTATAAACGCACAAGATGTCCTGCTAGTAGTTAGCATGCCGCTTTTCTTTGATGATATTATTGTTTTAAAATGATTCTTCCTTGAAAGAGAGCAGACAGTAAATATTTTCCAAGTAGAATTTTTCTTTTTCTTTTCCTTTTCCTTTGTATCCTTTTTCTTTCAGTCATCACCATCATTATCCAGAGTACTGAATCAATGATTGAAGCAGCTGCTGGCACACTGGAGACGAGCCAAAAAAACTTACAATATGGGTTAAAGGGCACATGTTTAAGGAGCAACAAAAATAAAAATAATTTGATGTGAACAACTTAAAAGAATGGCAGGAAAACAGAATATGATTTATAAATAACTAAGAGCCACTAAAAAGAGAGAAATGATATATTAAACATGGTCAAAGAGATAAAGACAAAAAAAGAATGAAATAAGAAAAAAATACAATGTATGAAAACTATGTTGGTAAGTAAGCTTGGCAAGAAAAAAAGAAATTAAGCTATAAATATTGAATGCTTACTAAATGTCAGGCACTATTCTAAGAGTGTCACACGTATTAACCCATTAAATTCTCAAAACATCTCAGTGAGAAGGATATTTTATTATCTTAAGAATACTGAGCTCTAGAAAGGTTTGGGAACTTTCTGAAAGTCTCAGGTTTTGCACCCAAGCGGTCCATTTACTGTCAACAGTAAAATAATAATTAGCATTTGTAAAATGTTTACATGTTTCACAAGAAAGTCCATACCTGATTATATTAATCTTCACAACAGTTCCGTTATTATTCCTATTTTTAGATAAGAAAACAGAGACTTAGGTCAGGAGTTTTCCATGATTGTTTAATCAGTAAATGGTACAAGTAGGCTGGCTCCTTGCACTGTGGCAGCAAAATTTTAGCTAAATCATAACTAGGAATGGATAGCACCCAAAAAGACAAGCCTGAACCCCTTTCAGTTTATTTTTTCCACAAAGATGTATATTTAACAGCTTTATTAAGATATGATTCACTTGCATAAGATTTTCTCATTTGAAATATACACTTCAATGGTTTTTAGTATATTCAGAGTTGTATAAGCATTGCCACCAAAATGTTTTGGAATATTTTCATTAACTCACCAAAGAAACCTTATATCCATTAGTTGTCATTTCATATTTTTTCCCACTCCCAATACCTAACAAATGCTGATTTTCTTTCTGTCTCTATGGATTTGCATTTTATATAAATGAAATCATAGACTATGTGGCCTTTTGTATCTGGCATCATTCCACTTCCCATGTTTTCAAGGTTTATTCTTGCTGTAGTAGTCTTTTATTCCTTTTCACAGTTGAGTAATATTCAATTGTATGGCTATACCACATTTTATTTACCTCTTTATCATTTGATGAACATTTGGGTTGTTTCCACTTTTGGACTGTTACTAATGAGATGCTATGAATGTTCGTGTACAAATTTTTGTGTGAAAGACGTGCATTTTTAAATAAAAAACTATTTTCACAACTGTCCTAATGGCTAGTCCCATAGAGGACTGGCCTCATGAAATGCTCAGCAAAACAGACAAACAATTTTATGGTTATATAAGTTTGGTTAGTGCTTCAGGGTATTCCTCTTTGCTCTTTTAGTGTCACATTGCCCAATAAAGGCATCAAGAAAACCTGTTCTAAGGAATCTTGTATTCCTCCAGCTTCTATAATGTTAGAACCTTCTTTCCCAGAGCACAATTAACATTTTGAGAAACTATGAAGTAGGAAACACATTTTGGGAAATGCTGTTCCAAATGTTATCCAAAGAGCCTTTCAGAGAGTGAAACAGAATACTTGGAATTTATTATGGGATGCCTTCTTCCCTGGATCTAATCCTTCTTTGTTGCATATGACATACATGGTACAATAATAGACCTAATATTATGGCCCCATTTCTATTTTGAGTTGGAAAAAAAAGGTTAAAATTTATCTTAAAATATGGCTTTTTTTTTTTTCTCTGTAAAAATAGTCGGTAGGTTGCCCGGGCAGCATTATCATATGTCTCAGCAGAGCTCAAAGTCAGTCAGTGACCAGTGAAGCCAGGAACGAAGATTCCTTGACTATGTGGTTCATATCTGTTATTTCTGTGATATTCCTAGCACCCAGCAAAGGGTGTGGCACACAGCAGGCACCCAAATTGCTGGCGAATGAGTGACATCAATGATAAATTGTGTTAGAACACACCATTTTACAGATGAGAATGAGTCCTCAAAGGACCAAGTGATTTGCTGAAGGTAATAGCTACTAACTGCAGCACCAAAACAAGGTACAATTCCCCTAACTTACAATTCTGTATTCTTTCTGACATGTACAATTTTGGGTCAGAAACTTATTTTTTCAAATTTAAATTTCAAAAGAAACTTTACAAATATTTTTACACTTTATTATTTTTTTAAGTGAACTGGGCTTGAGCAAGGTTAAGCGAAATGGTACTAAGAAGTCAAGGTCTAAGATTTTCCTTCCTTGGAATGGTGGAATTGGGGAAAGAAAGTAAGCACTGGTTTCAGTCGGAGGTTGTAACTACTAGGACATAAGCAATGAACAGCTGAGAGAAATGCTCAGACCAAGAGATGAGAGGTAAACTGCAAATATCATGTGGGCTTTTGTTGTGCTGCCATGCATTTTAGCCAGTTTTGGGAGTGGCAAAACTATCATTAAAAATATGTGTAAATACAGTCTGTGCTAAACAAACCTTGCAAAGATGAGCAGCTTGTTTTCCTTCATGATTCTACTGGGTCACAACCTTTGCTATAGTACATGAAGCTGGTGAGCAGCAATGGAGAAAAATATCATTTATGTATTCTAAATTCAAAGCAAATTAGACATCCAAAAAGTAAAGTGTCTGTTTAAATTGTTCACTGACATTCATAAGGCTACTCTAAAAAATTACTTAGTATCAAATTTTATAGGAAGATGCTGTCACATTGGAAACTAGATATAAAGTCAGGAATTCCTTTTGTCTCTTAGAAAGATTTATTTTGATCTCCTTTGCAATGTTAGATATAATTTTGATATCCTATATATAGAGGATTTCAATTCGGTTGACTTTGTAAAGCATTCTTTTAGTCATTTGGCTCATTTTCACTATAAGTTATGAAGGTGCCAAATAGTTCAGTGTCCTTTTCTGGGCCCCAAAATTTGCCCTCTTGACCTATTTTCCTGAAATGTAATGTAGTCCCTGAGTCTGTTTTCTCTTCACTGGCATGTTAGCACAATTTATTTCCCTAATATTTCATTTGATACTAACACACTGTACTTTCATAATATTTAATTTGGATAATGATAGCATAGCAATTCTCCCTCAAAATAGCACAAAGCTGACCTTGGTGTTCAATATAAATACTCACTGACTATAACTGAAAGCCTAAAATAGAAGTTCCTTTTCTGGGAATGGGAATCAAGTGTGAAAAGTGACTTTTCTACCATTTGTTTGCAGTAAACTGCCAGGCTGGAGGCTGTGTCCCCAGGGACACCCTTCCTTATCTCAGATAGCACCACCCCAAGTGACTCTTTCTTACATCATTCTGTTTTCTTTATTGCAGGCATCACAGTTGGTAATTATCATGCCTATTTATTTGCTTTTATTGGTTTGTTTGTGTTTTGCCTATCTCTATGCTGGAAAAGAAGTACCACCTGTGCCTCAGATGATTAGTGCATCCCAGAGTTCAAGTTTAAAGACTGAGGGGTTCATTACCCTCTTCTGTGGTCCCTGTAAAGGGATCACAAAAAGAGAGAAAAGAGAGGGAAAATACCTAACTCAATATTTTCTCTTCAGTCCACTGAATGGCCCAGGTCTGACAGAGGCAGTGCCACAGGGACCAACAGGTAGAGATTAACTTTTTTTTTCCTTTAGGTATAAACCAGTCTCCTCTAATCCATATAATGTGCCCTAATATGTGATTTTCAGACATTCTAATTCAAATGACTTTTTAGGAATGCATCATGAGCAAAACAAGAAGACCACCTGTATGGGTTGGAAAACGCTTGCCACTACGCAGTTAGCATGTCTGGAATAGTACCTTGCTTTCTTTACTTGACTTTCATCTTGGGTTCACACTCTGCTGCCCTGGATCCTGAGTTCTGCCATTTCTGTGGGCAGCAGAGAGAATTTCTGAGTCTGCTCCTTCTAATAAGAAACATACCTTCCTGACTTGGGCCCTAGCAGACAGATTGCCAGTAGAGCAGAAACATGTGCATCATTATGCTGTCTAACAAGAATTGCTTTTTAACCCTTTCACTGTCATTTGATCTGCCCTAAAAAAAAGAAAGGAAGAAAGAAAAACAACAGGAGGAGAAGAAAGTCATCTGTCATCAAATTTAGGATTCAGAAAAGTAGAGGAACTGATGCAAACTTACATTATCAGTTTCCCGTTATAGTTAGATTACAAAAATATGGATGAACATGTGACTCAGGGAATTAAAAACATAAATATGTAAATATGGACGATGTTCAGTTTAAAAAGTTAAAGTATTCAAATTCAATTAGTTTAGTGCCATTATCATATCTCCAGCAAACTGGAAACTATTAAATGTGGTAGACTTTTAAATGTGCCAGGATTCTGAACAAAATAGTTTCCTTAGATGGTGTAGCTATTTCAAAAATTAGAGAACTTCCCAGAGAGAATATTGTTCACAAAGGAGACATCAAATTGGTCATAATCCTTGTCCTGATAATCCAGTGTTTGAAAATATATTCTTAAAAAATACTTGAAAGAAAGCAATGCTTATCTGCACTAAAATGTTCATAGCTAGTCTATTCGTAGTGATAAAAAAAATTCGAAATAATGGTATATCGAATCTATATGTTGGCATCAAAATGGTAGATATGTGGACTGCAAGGATATGAGAGAAAGTTATTTTAAATAACAGCTGAAAAAAATATAATGTAGCATCACACAATGATCATTCAGTCCATATATTTTAAATAACATAATCACGTAAAAACTAAGTATCAGAAGAGGTCATAGATGATTACAAATATAAGATATTTATGGAAAGGGATGCTTCTTAGTTTAATATACATATAATTGTCTTGGTGTTTGCTTATCTTTGACTGTAATGTTGGCTAAATATAGTCTAATTAAAAATTTTAACAAGTAGATCTTGAAAATAAACTCTATATCCAGGAGTGCAGCAATTTCTCCACTTTCCATGGTCAGTGAATGTCTGCAAAGGAACGCGGTGTAGGGACAAAGTGTAGAAGACAGAGCACTCTAGTCAATCTATTGCCCCACTCCTGCAGGGAGTGAGGCACTGGCAGAGACAGGCAGTTTTTTCCTAATAATTTTTTTTTTCTTAGTAACAGAACTCCAAATTTTTAGCTTAGCAAAGTCACATTCACTAAAGAACGTGTGTTTTCTAGCCTTCTTTGCATTTATGTGCAATTAAAGTGTCTTTAAGGGAAGGAGTAGAATTTTTTTCCTCTTTCTACTTCCAACTCTCTGGGATTCAGATGTGATGGCTGGAGCTTCAACAGCTACATTGTTGGATCATGAGACAGATGCTAAATGCAGGAGATTAGTGAAGTAACAAGATAAAAATATATTCCCTGAAATACTTTAGAATATCATTTCAGCCCTAGCTGCTGAACTCCAGAAATTTTACTCGAGAGAATAAAATCTAGTGTGTCCAGCTATTGTTAATTGAGTTTCTTTTATTCTCAGTCAAACTGAATCTGAAGTAACAAACTGAATCTGAAGTGACTTTTGTCAGTTAACTTAATGACTACTCTTTGTTTCTTAATTTAAAAAAGTGAGTTGGACTAGATTATTACTAAATGTCCTTACTGCTTTAGCATAAAAAAAAAAAACTAAGGTGAACATCTCTTACTATGTGCCAGATTAGTCTTTTCTTTAAGATTTATCTAGAGGTTGTTTTATTATTTTTTAAAGATATTTATTTTTTGATACCTGTCAAAAAGTAATACCAGTCTTCCCTCTCCCCCCAAAAAGATAGAAAAAATATATGAGAAAAGGGAAAAATAATTTATGATTCACTTTTTTACATAATCATGTCAATATATTGTTATAAACTGCCAGTCATTATTCAATGTATGTATGTTGCTTCTGCTTTTTATAATCTGCTTTACTCATTCACTACATAGACACACATTTCCCATTTATTTCATACTTTTCTAAATATTTTTCATAAAAGATGAATTTTATTCCATTTCGTGGGTGATGCACCTTATTTAATCAGTCTCATAGTTCTGGACATTTAAGAATTTTTCATGTTTTTGCTATTAGAAGTGGCATAGTTAGGGTTAGATTTTTAACCTCATCATCACAATTATGTATACCTAATAATAAACTTTCTATATTAAAGGGTGAGAAAAATTGTATTATATCTGCCTCCAGAAATTTTTATCAGTTTATGCTTTCTTCAATTCTCCCTCGCCAATGTATAAAAGTACTACATTCCCTGTAACTTTCCTATTACGATACTATAATTTTAAAAAAAAGTGCAGTTTGATAAATGTGTTAACTTACATTCCTTTGATTATTAATGAAATAGAAACTTTTCATAACTTTATTGGCCATTGCATTTTTTCATTCATGAGTTGCCTTTTTCCCCCTTTGTTCATTTTCTGTCGTTATAATTGTGGCTCTCATATTGATTTGTAAGAGTTATTATATATTAGATATATTAGACATTTGTCATACTTACAGCAACCATTTCTCCCAGTTCACAGCTCGATTTTATGTATGCTTATTTTTTTAACAATGAAATTATAAAATTTCTGTAGTCCAATTCATCAGTCTTTGATTTTATAGAATAATTTTATTTTCTAGTTGGACATGTCTTTTATGTTTTCTTTTAATAAATATTATTGATTATTATTTTATTATTTGTTTATTTATTTATTTAGGCTAGGCAACTCTTGGTTGACCTCACAGATTGCAAGGACCTTGTCAATTTACAATCCCTTATTTTTTAATTTTTATTTTTTACACCTAGACAGCATCTGGTCTTCCTAAGTGGTCTCCCATCCAAGTACTAACCTGAAACTGACCCTACTTAGCTTCTGAGATCAGACTGGATTGGGCTTGTTGAGGGTAGCAAGGCCATAGACATTACTGGTTTTTTTATATGTATTTCAGAATCAGTTTATGAAGTTTCTCCTGTCTGCACACACACACACACACACACACACACACACACACACACACACACAATTCTAGTAAAATTTTGATTAAAATTTATAGAGCAATCTGGGGGAAAATTGGCATCTTTTTATGATCAGTCTTCTCATCCAAACAGTTGTAATATCTGTCCATTTATCCAAATCTTTGTCTATATTCCTTAATTAAAATTTTTAAATTGTGGTAAAGTTCACTTAACATAAAAATTACCATCTTAATCATGTTTAAGTTCAGTGGCATTTAGTACATTCACATTGTTGTGCAACCGCCACTACCATCCATTTCTAGAATTCTTTCATCTTGCAAAACTAACACTTTGTACCCATTAAATAATGACTTCTATTCTCCTCCATTCTCCCTTCCTTGAGCCCCTGGAAACCACCTTTCTACTTTCTATCTCAATGGATTTTACTAGTCTAGGTACCTCATATAAGTGTAATCATATGGTATTTGTCTTTTTGTGACTGGCTTATCTCACTTAACATAATGTCCTCAAGTCTCATCTATGTAGTGGCATTTGTCAGAAATTCTCTCTCTTTCAAGGCTAAATAATATTCCGTTGTTTAGCCATTCATCCCTTAATGGACACTTGGGTGGATTCCAACTTTTGGATATTGTGAATAATGCTGCTATGAACACAGGCATACAAATATCTATTTGAATTCCTGCTTTCAATTAGTTTGGATATATACCCAAAAGTAAAATTGGTGGATCATATAATAATTCTATTTTTAACTTTTTAAGGAATTGCCCTATTGTTTTTCATTAACAGCCATATCATTTATGCTCCCACCAAGACTATCAAGGGCTCCAATTTCTCCACATCCTTTCCAATACCTTTCTTCTTCTTCTTCTTCTTTGTTTTAATTGGTACCAATCCTAATGGGTGTGAGGTGGCATTTCACTATGATTTTGATTTGCATTTCCCTAATGATTAATGAAGTGGAGGATCTTTTTATGTGCTAATTGGCAATTTGTATATCTTCTTTGGAGAAATGTCTATTCAAGTCCTTTGCCTATTTTTAAATCAGGTTGTTTGATTTTTTTTTTTGAGTTATAGTTCTTTATTTATTAGAGATTCTTTTTTTATTAGAGATTAGATATTAACTCCTTGTCAAAACTAGGATTTGTAACTATTTCTTCATTCCACTGGTTGCCTTTTTACTGTTGTTAGTGTTCTTTGAAGCACAAAAGTTTAAATTTTAATGAAGTCCAATTTGTCTATTTTTTTGTTTTGTCTTGTTTTGGTGTCATATCCAAGAAATTACTGCCAACTCCAACATCATGAAAGTTTCCCTCTATATTTTCTTATAAAAGTTTTATAGTTTAAGGTCTTAAGTTTAGGTCTTTAATATATTTTGAGTTAATTTTTGTATATGGTATAAGGCAAGGGTACAATCTCATTCTTTTGCATGTAGATATACCTTAGTTCAGTTCTAATTTTATTTTATTAGAGTTCCTACATATTTTTGGCTAAGCATAGCCTTAGGTACGTTGTGTTATTTGCTATTATGAATGAAACTCTTCTTCTTCACCCTATATATACATACAGTTATGTTTTCTGTTTCTTACTGCCTTATAGAAAATCTATTTTTTCCTATCATTAGCTATATAAATGAGTTATCTTATTAGTTCTGAATTTTTCAGTTGAATATCCTAGAATCTCTAAGCAAACAGAAATATTTACAAATACCTCTGAGATTAGGAAATATATTTCTTTGCCCTGTCTTACTGAGAAAATGGACTTTGCTATTTTCAATATAAAGAGACTGTGATTAATCTTAAAGTCAAGGACATATCTGTTTTAACTGTATAACAGTTATCTTGGCACATCACATAGCTCCTCTCTCTATATATATATTTCTAGCACTTGCTCTACTAAAAGTATGGCTCTTAGACCAACAGCATTATCATCACAGGGGAGCTTGTTAGAAATGCAATACCTTGTGCTCCACTGCAGATCTACTAAATTAGAATATTCATCTTAAGATCCTCAGGTAATTCGCATGCATGCTAAAGTTTGAGAGCTGCTGCTTTATAGGTTAATGAAATAATAGTTCTTTTTCTTTTAAGTTTTTTTAATTTCACAAACAGAAGTCATTAGATACTGTAAAACACTAGCAAAAGTCTTTCAAAAAGGGCAATATGTCAACTATCTTTCACAAGGGTGCCAAGAATACACAATGGGGAAAGGATATTCTCTTGAATAAATGGTGCTGGGAAATTTGGACAGCCATATGCAAAAGGATGAAAAAGGACCTCTATCTTATATCATATACAAAAATTACCTCAAAATAAATTAAAGACTTAAGTGTAAGATCTGAAATCATAAAACTCCTAGAAGAAAACATAGGGACAAATCTCTTTGACACTGGTCTTGGCAATGATTTTTGGGTGTGACACCAAAAGTACAGGAAACAAAAGCAAAAATCAACAAGTGGTACTACAGCAAACTAAAAAACTACTGTACAGCAAAGAAAATCATCAACAAAATGAGAATGCAATCTATGGAATGAAAGAAAACATTTACAAACTATGTATCTGATAAGAAATTAATATCCAAAATATTTAAGGAACTCATAATAGCAAAAACACTCTAAGTGTCATCAGTAGATGAATGAATAAAGAATATTTTATATATATTATATACATATTTGTCTGTGTGTCTGTCTGTCTATCTATCTATCATCTATCTATCTAGGAATATTATTCAGCTAGAAAAAAGAAAGAAATTCTGCCATTTGTGACAACATGAATGGACCTTGAGGGAAATAATTCAGACATTAAAAGACAAATACTGTATGATTTCACTTATATGTGGAATCTGCAAAAGCCAATCTCATACAACCAGAGGGTAGAATGGTGGTTGTCAGGATCTGTGAAGTGGGGGAAATGGAGAGGTGTTGATCAAAGGGTACAAACTTTCTGGTATAAGATGAATAAATTCTGGGAATTTAATGTACAGAATGGTGATTATAGTTAATAATGCTGCATTATATACTTGAAATTTGTTAACAGAGTAGATCATAAGTGATTTTACCACACACACCAAAGAAATGGTAACGATGTGAACTGGTGGATGTGTTAATTAACTTGACTGTGGTAATCACTTCGCAATGTATACATATATTAAATCATCATGTTGTACACCAAAAAATTATGTGTCCAGTCAAATTACATACAATTTTTATTTGTTAATTATACCTCAGGAAAGCTGGGAGGAAAAGGGAAATAAGCAGACTATGAAGTAATAGGATCTCAGAAGGACAAAGAAGAAGACCAAATATGAGATGGATTGACTCTAAAAAAGAAGCCATAAACATGAGTCTACAGCAGATCTGTTGAGGATAGGACATGGTGGACATCATTTATTTATAGGGTCACCAGGCATTGGAACAGACTGAATGGTACATAACCCAGAAAAAAGAGAAAGTGGACCTAGGGAGTGCCCAGTTTGAGTTTCCTACATTTGTCTTTGTAGCAGCTCCATGATTTCAGAGTTAGTGGCATTTCTCCTGTATAATTATTTACCCATTAAATTCTCTCCATGGACTGATCTTTTTTTTAACTGAAATAATTTCATTTAAATGAATGCTTATATAATTTTTACGAATGAAAACCATCATTACTTGCTAAAGACAGAGCATTACTGTAAAAATAAGTTAACGAAAACAAAAGAATGTTATTAAAACATAAAAGTTAACAGTGAATGAATAGTGAATTTATTTATAAAAATAATAATGAACCTATTTATAAAAAATATATATTTAAATAGTTTCCTCAGTGAAAACAATGAGGCCATTTATGATTAACTGGTAATTTGATGCTGTTAAATGTAAGACTAAATGAGGTTCTACATCAATGAAAACATTTAAAATTGTTATTTAAAAGCTAACAAACACGAAGTTCTTACTACGTATCAGGCATAGATGTAAGAGCTTTAATGCATATCTAATCTTCACAAGGACTTCATGAGGTATTCAGTAGTATTTCTCATGTTTTACAGATGAAGAAACTGAGGCTTACAGCAATTAAGCAACTTGTCAGAGGTCACAGAGCTTATCAGGGGCAAAGCTAGCTTTGGACTGAGACTTGTCCCTCTCCAGGGTCTAGTACCTGCCGAACTGGCACCAATAA
This sequence comes from Macroglossus sobrinus, assembly GCA_004027375.1. NCBI lineage: Eukaryota > Metazoa > Chordata > Mammalia > Chiroptera > Pteropodidae > Macroglossus > Macroglossus sobrinus. The sequence goes on along the minus strand of PVKZ01000001.1, from coordinate 610,332 downwards.
ATCCAAGTCAACTGTGTATTTAGTTGGACAGAGCAAAGATAAATGATGAATCTTCTCTCATTATAATTATATTCATTGATCCAGACTTTTTCCACTAATCGAGTGTCAACTCTTGTAGGTGGTAGCTTGAAATATTGCTGACAGAATACAATCAAGTGTCTAGGAATTTAGAAAATAAAACTAAGTCATCAATGAACAGCCTGCCTTAACTGTGCTTCTGAGCAATCATGGCCAAAGATGGATCTTTTGCCCATTACGGGCATGCCCTATCCTATAATCCAAGTGTTCTCACGATTTGCATTACTAACATCTGGCTGCACCCCCTTCTAAGCAATAATATCTGGGAAATCACAGGGTTTATGTGCTAGATATTTCCACATTTATATTTTCTAATCCATATTAACGTATACATAATTACTAAAACAAAAGAATGTACCCCCCCCCCAAAAAAAATCCATGCTTTCAAAGTTTGATCAAGCTCAAGGTCTTTGCCTTCTTTCATAGGCTGGAGCACTGAGAAAGAAAATCTTGGATACCAGGCTGCTTCTGCTTTCTGTGAAGTTACAGTGCCCAAAGTGAGATATCACAAAACTGAGCTCCCTGATTAAAATGGACAAAAGGGAGAATATAGGAAAGAGATGGTTTAATAAATTACTGGAACATGTAAAATAATTTAATTTTAATAAAAGAAAGGCATGATAATGAAAAACTGTAAACTTCAGAGCTGGTCTTCGATGATGTGTCATAAGTGATTGTGAGCACTTTCTGTTAGCTGTCATGAAAGACAGCCTGGCCTTTAACACCTCTCTTTCCCCAAATCGGCTGGTCACACAAGCTTCTGTGAAAAAATATTATACTTTTTAAGGGCTAAATTCTTCAGGGATTTGACTTATGATGGGATCACATCCTGATGAACCTACTGTAAATTGAAAATATTGTCAGATGAAAAGGATTTAATACCACTAATCTACTGAACATCCTAGTTTAGCCTGGCCTACCTTAAATATTCTCAGAACACTTACATTAGTCTGTAATTGGGCTAAATCATCTAACACAGCGCCTATTTTATAATGCCTAGCATCACAAGAGAATATTATACCATATATCACTACTCCAAGAAAAGACCAAAATTCTAGGTTCAAAGTAAGATTTTCACTGAATGCATATACCTTTCGCACTGTCATAAAGTTAAAAAATCGTTAAGTCAAGTCATTATAAAATGGGAGCCATCTTTATATCAGTGTTTTATGCTCTGAACTTGCTTAGTCATGACTGAAATTTAATATCTGGCAATGTCCTATTAAACTGGGGTGCCCACCACTTTCCCACTCAGTTTGAGCCTGGTGTGGATACTTGGACTTCACTGCCCTCATACCTGGCTTCACTGCCCTCTCTCTGAGGGCTGGCGAGGACTGATTGGTGGTCTGGCCTGATCAAGCTCTCTGCTTGCTGAGGACTGGCCATGGGAAGATGGCTTGAGTGCACAGAGGCTGGTGCAGCCTCTGCTCTGGTACTGGGGTACATTTTCTGTTTGGGGGAGGATGCAGGTGCTGAGCAGAAGCTGGTCTTGAATGTGGAGGAAGCAGCATCCTTCTTTCCATGTCCTCCTCATGTCATTCTCCTCTTACCACCTATGCCCAAACTCCTATCTGGCAGAATGCTGCCTGTGACTGCTGTCATATTTCATCCATTGACTGACCATTCAGGGCTCAGAGCGTCCTTTTTTTGTGTGTGATCATTCAGGGGTCAGGCTGCTGTCATCTATGCTCTTTCTCTGGATAATGGAGCCACTTGCTCTGGCCCTGACTGTCACTATAAAGCTACCTTCAGTCATTCCTGAAAATCCCTCCTACTTCCCCAAAGGAAAGCTACTCTTAATGTGTCCAAGATGATTTTCTGGCATTTTTCTTCCGGAAAAAGTGGGAAAACCATACAAATTTGATTTTTGTGGGTACACTTTTACATGTTTAAAGAATCAGCCACACAAACAAACAGATCAATAGTTATGCACAGCTCAGAGCAATTAATCACGATGTAGAGAAGAAAGCCTGGATTTCCAGAGTCAGGGATGCCACTGCTTGCTGGCCGGGTGATGTTGGTTAGGGAAGTCACTGAATCTCTCTGGGCTTCAATCCTCTCATCTGTGTGTGAGTCAAGGAGTGGATAATTCATAGCTTGGTTGATGGGATTGAATGCAATTATGAAACTTTTATAAATGGTACAACTCCCTCCAAGTGTAAAGCATTACTGGTGTTACATTTGTGTCTTCCCAGTACAGTATCTTCAACATGTATTTCAGAAAACAATGAATTTTGATTTTTAAAAATAAATTAACTGAAAATAGGTGAAGGTGTGTATATTTTTGACAACTGGATGTAATCCCGGAATTCAACCTTTATCATGGAAAGGAGGGAATAAACAGCCTCCAGAGAGAATCTAAAAGTATATAAAGTGGCCATTTCCTTAGTTTTAAGCCCACACACTTCAACCTACTATGAACCTGCAAGGTGGTCTCAGGACAGCTAAAGAAACCCTCTCTGCCTCATCTATCTGTCCTTTTATTCACAGTTGTTCCTATCTCAGGGTCCAGTGGTTCCATCTGGCCACTCCTGGATGGCCTGGGGATGTCAGATGCCAGGAGAAGGCAGAAAAGTCCTAAACTATAATATCTTCTCAGGGAATTGAACCAGTAAAATAATCAGCCTTTCACTAGCCTAGATGAACAACCCTATAATTCCTCCCTTATGCTTTTATGTTAAAACAACTGCCTGACCGAGATGAGGAAGGTGGTTGTAGAAAAAGTCCATCTGTGATATATATGCATTGGTTCATGGCAGTGACTGAGTGGGCCTGTGACACTTGGAGTAGGAGCAGCTGATTAGAGTCTATTTAAGGATCAGCTTTGAAAGAGTCACTTCAAAATTTAGTCATTAAAATTAGATTTGCAAATAAATTTAGAAATACCCATCACCAACCAAATAGGAAGCTTCAAAAATTCTTGTTCTCCCTGGTCAATGATCTCTGAGCCATATCCGGTTTATCATCCATCCATTCATTCATGCATTCATTCAGCATTTAGAAGAGCCTATCAGTACCAGACCCCATTCAGAACTGCATCTTTTTGCTCAGCTCATAAATACCCGTGAGGGCGGCCAGATGAGGGGTTCCTGCGGCTGTTAATTACCAACTTATTTATAAGCCTGGTTAAAAGCACCACACTTCTAAAGCTTTCCCACCCTGAGATAATTAACTACCTATCACCTGATGTGAATCAAAATCTGCTTAACTTTTTGTTGATAAGTACTAGCTACTAATATGCACTAGTTTTGTTGTACAAGTATTTTTTAATTTTGCATTTAAATTCTGAGAGTACCTTAGATGACTCTAAAAATAACAAATTATAAAGAAATTACAGCACAATAAGTATTTTAATCACATTTTATGGCTTATAATAAAGTTGACAAATAAAAAAGTTGCCTGAATATTATTTTTTAAAAGACATCCTATAATTAGCCCTCTCGCTTTCAATCTTCCTAGAATAGGCTGAGCTTTTTACTGTGCATGTTGCTTATCTATTAAGAAACACATGAGAAGAGTGGTATCTTCTAACAACATTTAATTTCTCTATTTAAAAAATCCTCGTGATGGACTGCTTCCTTCTTGAAATAACTTTCAGCACTGTTCTAATAGAACTTACTTTCTCAATACTAATATAATTACATAAACTCCTTAGAGAGGCCTCCACAACTCTCCTATTCATCTCTGACTGTCACAAGAAATGCATTGTGGGAGAGCTTGGTCATCTTCCCACTGAAACTGACTCCAGCCCACCCTCCTTTCCCTTAACTCCCTATTATGTCTCTTCCTTCATTAATTTATTTTCTCTAAATCTTAATAAAAATGGATTTATGTATTTAGTAAGAATGATTAATAGTCTGGGAAGCATCTAGTCACCATAATTTCCAAAGTTGTAAAAAACACTTTTAGTTTGCTAAGTAAACATTTACAGAGCAGTGAAATTAGCTGCCATCGATGACATCAGACATGGGAGGTCCATGGTCACAGTCTAATTTGAAAGTTACATTTAGAATCTGATGAAATCACAGTGGGTGTTACAAAAGACACCCTTATTAAAATTTGAAGGTTATTTTGAAACTAGTGTATTTTTTGAATATATCTTCCTTTGTAGTGCTCATGATTTCTAATTAGCGTAGATGTTCTGTCTTACCATAAGTATTGTCAATGGCTTTTGTAAATACACGTTTGCTCCATGTAACTGAATGCTAGCCACGTACATGGTCACCTGTAATCACCTTACAGCTTTGCCAAAGACTTCATTACAAAGAAAAGATGGGATTCTTTTTAACCAGCTTTATAATTCCTCATAAAGTACACTGCATTGTGGAATGTTTAGAATTCCAAGTTGTTCATCTCAATTCCTTTTTGCTTCTATGTATGTTGTATTCATCTATTCTTCTCTTCCTCATTCTTCCTCCTTCCCTCCCCTCTATCTTCCTTTCCCTACATTTACATGTCAAGCACTGTTCTAGGTTCTAAGAAGAGGCAGAAGTGTCAGAAAAGAGCTTATCTGAAGTTTTCAGTCCAAATCCAGTTAACTGACATGTTTAATTTGGAACAGCTGAGGATGAAGCATATATTATTGAGGGGTACCTGACAACCAATCTTATGAATAAATATTGCTCTAAAATTTATAGGTAGCACTATCGGCCAGCCATATATTTGTGAGCGATCACTATTGAAAATTAGTTTAAAAAGGGAAAGAAATTCTGACTTTTTAAATCTGAGAATACAATAATGTGCTGTGAAATGCTCTGCAAATCCTGAAATGCTACAGAAATGCATAAGGTGTTTGTTTGTTTGTTTGTTTGTTTGTTATTAATCAATATTGAGATGCTCTGATTTTTTTTTTTTCTTCTGACTCTTAATTTGATTTTTTTCAAACACCGATATAGGGGTTGCAGTTTTAGAAAGTAATGTATGGGTCAAAGTGATTGTGCATGAACAGAACCTGGCCATGGTGAGACCTGACCTTTTCCCTTTCTTTCCTTCCTTGGACAATTTTAGTTTCATCGCCATATGCTTTCTTCAAAGACAGTATTTAAAGGGAAACTATATCTACTTGGTTCAAATCATCCCTGTGAAACAGACACTGGCAATTCTATACTATTTGTTTCAATAAGACAAAAATAAATACAAATTATATCCATTTAACTTTTATTTTAAATCATCTGCTGAGATTCTAGTTTTCTAGAAACATAATTGTGTAGCAGATAACTATCCAAGTTAGGAAGATTATAGGTATAATGTAGGGCAGGGCAATAAAATGACTGGGAACATTTTCTATAATTGTAAATGGAAATGAAATCTTTAGAAATAGCTAAATGACTTTTGGCAAAGTTAAAACTTGGCCAAACCAACTAGAGTTGATTGGTAATGTGTCTGTGTCACTATCTAACTCTCCAGATGAAATATTTGTTACATATTGGGCTCTGACTATTGAATAATAATCTCCTTCAATTATCTATCTGTTTAACCACTCTAGTGATCTACTTATCTACCTTATTTTCTGGCATGCTAAGATTTGTTGGTATGTCTGTATCTGTCAGGACATAGGTTTGGCTGCAAGTGACAGAGACCCAAAATAACAGGAACTTAAATAAATATAAGAGTTTATTTTTCTTTCATATAAAAGTCCAAGATGGTTAAAAACACTATCATCAGTAACCTCTGTTCCTTCTGAGTTGTCTAATGAATGTGACTTCCCTCCATGTCTGTATTCTAGCCAGCATGGAGGAGGAAGTTGAAGTGTCTGCTGTGTCTCTTTAAAAGCACAGCCTAGAAGACACATGCTTCACTACTGCTCATGTCCCATCAGCTGTAACTAAATCTCATGGTCTACAAGTGACCATCCAACTGCAAGGAAGCTAGAAACTATTGTCTCTTTTTTGGTTGGCTTTATGCTCAGCTAAATAATCAAGGTTCTACTCTTGCAGGCAGGAAGAGTAGATATTAGGGAGCAGCTAAAGGTTTTTGACTAAATATTGTATTAAATATATAGTCCTTTACCCATCCTCATGGTCAGTGCTATACATCAGTGGTTCTTAAAGTGTGGTCTCCTGACCAGTAGTGTTAGCATCAGCTGGGAATTTGATAAATATTCAAATACTTGCATCACCCCTTCCCAAAGCTCCTGAATTGGAAATTCAGGGTGATGCCCAGCACTCTGGAGTTTAACAATCCCTCCAAGTGATTCTGATTCTTGCCAAAATTTGTGAACCTCTGTGTATGCTTTTTCCCATAAGCCAGGTGGAAGGCGGGGCATTAGAAGAAGACATGAGTCAAGAAAGAAAGGTTGGGAAATGGTCAGCTCTTGATCCTTCACTGCTCTAGTCCTCGTGAAGTCACCACTTGTAAGTCTGTCTTCCTGAGGCTCTGCTTAGAGACCTGTAGCCCAGGTTCTGCTGTATGGTGGGAAAATCATGAGATTACTGGAAAATGAAAAATTGACCTTTCTCAGAACTCATTTTCCTCCTACAGCAAGTAAGTTGGAGATGGAGAGAGAGAGTAAATGATCTCAATGATCCTCACCAGCCCTGCCACCTCATTGTGATGTACATTGCTCTGCTGGTTTCTTAGAGTCACAGTTTTGTCCTTTTATACCAATAGCTGAGATGGTGCAGTCTGAGGATTAAAAACAAGGGCCTCAGTGTCAGGTAGGCTTGGATTTGACCAAGGCACGCCCACTTGCTAGCTTAAGGATCTTAAGCAAGTCACTTAACTTTTCTGGGTCTCAATTTCCTCGTCTGTACAGTGAGGATAATAAAATCTACTTAGTGGATGATTTGGGACTTAAATGAGATGTGTTTCTGTGTGTAAAACATGTAACAAAGTGCCTTATGCATGGGGTATCTATAAAACTCTCAGAGATACAGTCTCCCTTGAGCCTCCTATAAAAGAGAAAAGCAGCCTTATTCCTGTTTTACAGGTAAGGAAACAAAATCTCAGGATGATTAGATACTGAAACAAGGTCACCCAGCAAGTCAATGGGGAGCTTAGTTTCAAATACTAATGTCTGAGTTAGATGCTTCCACAGAAACCAGGATTTAACTATACTGTAAAAAGTCTCTTCTTTTCTGTTTCTGCCAATAGTCTATAAACTCTTTGCATCTCCCAGTGCTCACATTATCTTTGGATCCCCAGCACTTAAACTGGCACCTGGTATGGAGTAGATGCTAAACAAATGTTGGTTGAATGACAAAATGAATGAAAGAAGCAAAGCTGTTAGACTCCCACGCTTGAGCTCTTTGCATCCAATGGAGAATTTTTCTCCTGCAAGTGTTTGGAATCATGGCACAATTCTTAAAGATAGATAGGCTTCCTCTGCTGCCCCTGGAAACATGGCTCAGCCTGCTTGCTATTGGTCCATCACTTGCCAGCACAGAGTGGTAGATGTGGTCAGGCAGGTATCTAATTCTCCACCGTCTTTCTTCCTCTTTCCTTCCTCTGGGACTCACCAGTCCCAGCTGTTTTCTCACTGTCTCAAAGTTATTTTTGTGGGCGCTCTGCAGAGCAGATGTCCCTGAGTAGGCATCTGACTTCTCTTACTGTAATGTCTTTACCCAAACAGCCAATTATGTTACTGACATTCTCAACTCCAAAGCTGGGGGAGGGAAAAAGATGAATCAGTGGAATGGGAGAATTCTGCCTCTCAGACTTCGCATGTTCCTCCTCCCTTCTTGCACCCCCTCAGGTTCCTCCTCCCCACTGTCAACTGGCGTCTGTCAGCTGGTGGCCAGACACTTAAACAGACTTTGCTAATTAGAGAAGTCACACCTCATGGTTGGCAGGCACACTATTGTGCCTGGGCCCCCTGCGAGGAGCCATATGGCTTTTGGGCAAAGGATTTGCCATAGAGGAACAAGGGAGTCTCCCTGAGGGCGACGCCTGTCCCGTGGAAGCCCCCTCTGAACACTCCTTTCAGGTAAAGTGTCTTCTTTCCCAGGTTGAATTTGAAGCTATTGTTGCTCTACTTCTAGCCATCTTGGTTCATTCAGGGGGAGGTTACAGTAAATTTGTCTTGGCAGCATTAAAACAGTTCTGTTGTTCTGTTGTTCTTTATTACTCCCCCATTCTAACCCTCTCCTCCTGTGAACTCTGAGTTTGGCCATTCTATACTGGGTAAACTGAAGAGCATTTATTATTTTAAAATAATAATTTATATTTGTGAAGAGTCTTGCTAAACCTCTTACCTCCCCAGAGTAATTCTGAATGAATTAGGGAGAGTAGGTAGTGTTGCTCTCATTTTAGGGATAAAGACACTGAATTCCAGGAGAATTAAGTAACTGGTCTGCCACATGATGGAGAAGAAGGGTGGATTGAGAATCCAGATTTTACTCCCGATAGTTCCCAGGGTGGCTGTGCATCCTGGGTCACTCGCTCTTTTGATATCAATTCTCGTGTCTGCAGTTCAAAGGAAAAAATAATCTCTGAGGTTTTGTTTCACTCTGAGAGTCTTTATTTCCAAAGTCACTTAGTTCGTAAAGTGACCTAAATGATATTAAACTACCATATGGCCATATGCAGCTATAGAAATTGATCCTTAAGTGAGTTCATTCACCCCGCCCTAATTTTAATGATGGGAATTTTCAAACACACATAAATGTAGAGAGAATAGTATAATGAACGCTCATATCCCATAAACCAGTTTAAACACTGACCAACATTTGCTCATCTTGATTCCTCTAGCCTTCTTTAAAAAAATCTTAGTAGTTTAAAAGTAAAGGCTAGATATCTTATTATTTTACCAGTACACATTTTACTGTGCATCTCTAAATGATAGGGATGTTTTTAAAAAAACAAAACTACAATACCATTATCACACTTAACAAAATTCACCACCACTCCTTAATAGTATGTATTACCCCTACCGTATTCAAATTTGCAGATTGTTCAAAGATGTCTTTTTATAGTTGGTTCGTTTGAGTCAGGATGCAAACAAGGTCTACTCATTGCATTTGGTTGTTAAGTCTCTTCTAAGTCTCTATCATCTCACCTCTTCCTCTTTTTCTCTTCTTGCACTGTTGGTTTGTGGGAGAAAACAAGTCATTTTTTTTCCCTGCAGAATGTCTAGTACTCTGGATTTAGCTAATTACTTCTCTGTGGTGTCATTTAATTTGCACCTCTGTCCTCTGCATTTCCTGTAAATAGGTAAGTAGATCTAGAGGTTTGATCAGATCCATGTCCAAGTTTTTAACTTTTCGGTGGTGCTAGGTACTTTCATTGCACATTTTGAGGCCCATGAGGTCTCATTGGCCGTTTTTTGGTTTTGTTTTTGTTTTATTGGTGATTTTGAGACTGGAATAAATTATAGGGTTTAGATGTTATCCAAGAGATCCTTTCATTATAAATGAACTCATTTTTTACTTGCATTCTTCTTTAGCTTACATATTAACAGAGCCATTAAATTTAGAAAAATGTAGCTGCCTTTATTCTATTCTCTTTCATCCTTTCAACCTTTTTTTATTTCCCATGGTAGATACTCATTTTCTTCCTCTCCTACCACTAAAGTATTAGAGAAAGATGAAAAGCAGTATTATGCATATATAAAAAATCTTCAAATGTACACCCAGACATTTGATTTGGTGACAAGACAATCTGCTGCTTATTACAATAGTTATTGATACAAATGAATTTTGCATTGCTGTTTTGTAAGCTTCTCAGTGGAAATTATTAAGTAATTGAGAATTTATACTTAAGTAAATTATGTAAATGAAAGGCCTGAAGAAAATGATCAATAGTGTTCTCAGGAATGCAGCTGAGATTTGTTGTTTTTTTTTTTTTTCAGTTAAGAATTTTTAAAATGTCCTTTTGCTCAGCAGGCATGTTTCTGCTTTTGTTTCATCTTCATGCTAAGACAGAACACTCCTTGGAGGCAGCAGTCTGGAGGCAGGCTGGGGACGCTGAGCAGGTGTGCCTTCTCACTGGGGAGCATTGCTAGTCTTACCTACAGTGGAATCAAACACATGAACGGCACAAAATGTCATCTGGGTGGTATTTATCACTTGTGCATTGTCATTATATTAATTTAGATCAGGGACACTGATAAATGTCACAGAGCACATGTGAAGAAAGCAGAAACTTGTCACTTATTTTTAGTTCTCTGTAATTACAGAGGGTCTAACACACATTTCATACATTCGCACCCCTATAGAAAGATAACACACTTTTTAAAGAAAGTAAGTCTATTACAAAAATAGACAGTGGAAGTTGGCTTTTAAAATGTAATTCTGTCTTTTGTGCTATCCTACCAAACTGGTTTCCTACCTCTAAGCCCTTTCTTTACTCGCCTCTTATTCTTTGGTTTTAATCCCTACCTCTGCCCCTTATAACTAGTGTAGGGCTTTGTGTGAGGCACAAAAGCTCTTGGAGCCTCAGTTTCCTCTTTCTTACAAAGGCATTAATAGTACCTATCTGGGGATTAATCGTTAGAATTAAGATGGAGTACTATCTTTGAAGGCTTGGTAATGATTACCAGGAAACAGATAACACTATACATTTAAATGGCGCTGCTTATTCTGCCAAAACCTGGCTGTTAAAAACTCTTCGGTGACTCCCCCTTGCTCTTGATGTAGCAGGATCCAGCCTTTCTTTCCTCTCCAACCTTATCTCTCCCCACCGTGACTCTTGTCCAAATCCCCAGACTTCCTGAACTCTGGAATGTGCTGTGCTTTCTTGTCTTCCTGCCTTTTCACGTGCTGTTTCTTTGGCTTAGATCATTGGCCTCACCTCTTCCTCTTTCCTTGGCTAATGCAATCTCAAAGTTCATGTTTTGCTTAGATATTGCTTCATCTAGGAAGATTTCCCTAATCTCCCAAAAGTATAGGGTACTATCAGAGAGTACTTATCACCTATGTTGTAATTCTTTTACTTGTCTCACTCTCTCATTAAAACTGTAAATTTTTTGAGGACAAGAAGTATTGCTAAGACATTCGTCTCTGTTGCTCAATTTTTTAGCTCAGTGTATAGCATGTATTTGGTATTCGATATTTTTCATGGTCTGGATGAATAAAATACTAAGTTCTAACTTTACTTTCTTTTTGGAAAATTGATGTCTTCCTTCTCCTGCTTGATCTTCATACTTTAGAATTATCACCTCATTATGCACAGTCTTGTTTCCTATAGTATACAGTATAGCAACTTATTATCTGTGGTTTTATTATCTAATTTGTTTGTATCTTGTTCTTCTGAGTCCCTCTGTAGGCAGACTAGGAACTCAACCCATATTGCATTAGTTATTGATTCCCACGCAACAATTTTCCCCAAAGTTAGCAGCTTAAAATAAATATCATCTCACATAGTTTCTGTGGGTCAGGAATTCAGGAGCAGCTGAGCTGGGCGGTTCTGGTTCAGGGTCTCTCCTAAGGTTGCAGTCAAGATGTTGGCCAGGACTGAAGTCACATAAAGGATCTGTTCCCAAGAAGGCTCATTTGCTGGGTGTTGGCTGGAGGCCTCCGTTTTTTACCATGTGTACTGCTGCATAGGGCTTCTCAGGTATCCTCACAACGTGGCAGCTGGCTTCGTCCAGAGGGAGTGATGCAGAAGAGAACACAAGAAGCTGCTGCGCCTGTGTGACCTAGTCTTCAAAGTCTCACACCATCACTTTTGCTTTTTTATTTTATTTTTTTGTTTTTTAGAAATGAGTCATTAAGTCTGTCTTCTGCTCAGGAGGAAGGGAATTGTGGACTGAAAATATGGTGTGTATAGTTTCAGTCCTTTGAAATTTCTTGACACTTCTTTAATGGTCCATTATGTGTTCAGTTTTGTAACTATATCTCTAGCTATTAAGTTCAGTGTTCTACATGTGGATTTCCCAATTGCTTGTTCAATCTTATATGTGTTTAGTGTTTTTTCTTGCTTGATCTATTGATTTGAATTAAAATCTCCTACCATGACTATACATGTTTCTATTTTTCCATATAGTTTTGCCAATTTTTTTTGGTATACTTTAAGATAATATTATTAGATGTACATTTAGAATTGTTATAGTTTCCAAGTGAATTTAACATTTTTCCTATACAATGATTCTCCTTATATCTAGTTATTCTTTTGCCTTCAAGATTATTTTGTTGATGTTAATGGCATAGATTGCTTTTGATTAGTATTTGCCTGACATAGAGTTTTCATTCCTTTACTTTAAACTTTTTTGTATTGTTATATTTTAGAGGTGTCTCTTATTAGAAGTACATAAGTAAGTTTTTAAAAATGTGGTCTGACTACCCTGTCTTTTTATTGGAACATTTAGTCTAATATTGTAATTATTGATGTACTTGGACTTAATAATCTTATTTTATGTGATAGTATCTCATTTTTTTAATGTTTCTTTTTTCTCTTTTTTTTTTATCTTCTTTTGGATTGATTCTTTTTTTTCTCATTCCATTATTTTAGCATTTACCCTAGAAACTTTAACATGTATATTTAACTAAGCAGTTTTGGCATTCTGCAGTTTCAGTGTTTGTTTCTAGGTGCATGTTTCTTTTTATTTATTCTGTTTGAGTTTTATTGGGGTTTTTAACTAAATAGTATGTTAATTAGTTCTGAAAATCCTCAGCCTGTGTGAATTAGGTTAAAAAAGTCCAGGTGAGAATCAGACTATAGTATGAATTCTCAGGGAGTAGTGCCTCATTTTACTCAATGCTAAATTTAAAACAGGTAATTTTCCTATCAGTGTCCTGTATTAGGGCTCGGAGGATGAGTATATTTCTGGTTAAGCCTAACTAACACTGAAATTATTTTCTATTCTCAAAGCTTTCCAGGACACAAAAATTGAAGAACAGGTTGACTAGTGGGGGATGGGTGCAGGGCGGGGAGAGGAGATTATCCTCCAAAACACTTAAAAAAGGAGAATACACCAACTAGTTTAAACTAATAACAAGGCATTTATTTAAATGCAGTAAAGTAATACAGGGCAAAACACCACAGAAAACAAAAAATGCAAAGCAGCAATTATATGTAAATGGTTTTGTTTTGTTTGATTTTTTTTGGGGGGGTGGGCAGGGGAACTGCCAGCAGCTATTGAAGCAATCAAGTTTCTCTTAGAAGGGAGGGCATGACAAGGCCAGTTTTAGATAAAGTGTTCAACGAATGAGAATTCATAAAGTAAATTATTCTGACACTTCAGGCTTTTTGTACTGTGACTGCCTCTAGGGCAAAGACTATTGCTGTTCAATTTTTTTTTGAATTGCAAACCCGAGTGTCTCATGTGATTTGGATGGGGCCAAATACATAGAGTACAGAGGCCATCCTGTCGACTCTTCTGCAGACCTTCAGGAAGCTTCCACTCAGCAAGGGTAGGAGTATGCAACCTAGCCCTGAGCTGCAGTACCTGAGTGAGGGGCCCAGGTGGTGCGATCGAGGAATATGCAGCAAGTTTTTCTCTGACAATTCTTGTATGTATTTTCTCAACCCTGGAAGGATGACCCATTGAGCTGATTTCTCTTGTCAGTCCTTTCCTTTGTGAGCAAGGAACAGGTGTCCTCAAACCATTTAGCCCTGGAAGGGACATCAGAGATAATAACAAAAGATAGCTAACATTTTTTGGATGTTCACCATGTCCCAAGCACTGTTCTAAGTGCTTTGCTTGTATTAACTCATAGATCATCATGAAACTCTGAGATATCATTCATATCTAAATGGTAAAACATATCCCAAAGTTAGATTTATCCGAAGTCATCTGAAAAAGGCCTAGAACCCAAACCCTAAGGTGATTTCAGATTTATTATTCTTTTCACTACAAATGAATAACACTCCCCAGATTATGCACTTGGAGAATTTTGGTCCATGTGTGTTTATGTCTATTTACATACACATAAATATAAATGTATAGCAATTGTTATAGATGAAATCTATAGGCAAAATACTTTTTAACATCTGTAAAAATTTTTAAAAATAGCAAGTACCCTTTCAAATTTACTTGGGAACCTGCTTTAATTAATAAGAATTACCTTTTATTTAGACATCTGTGCCACCCACCAGAAGTTTAAGTTAGAGGGTTTCTGGACTCTATTCTTTCCTTTCTCATTTATTTTATTAAATATGTCTAGCACTTCTCATATATTAGATACAGTTCTACCTTTATGAACTTTATTATCTTTATTAAATAACTTTCATCCTCATAACAGTCCTACAAAGAAGGTGCTATTCCTCATTTTATTGATGAAGAATTAAGCTGCAGAAAAGTTAAGCAGCTTGCTAAGGTCACTCTAAGTGAGGGACAGGATGAGGTACCCTGGCTCCAGTGCCCATTGCTTAATCTCCTTACTATGTCACCTTTTCCATCTGTTCAGATCAAGAAATCAAAGTGAGCAACTCTCCAAGTATCTTGAAATAGTTAAAATGAACTGAGGTGTCTTCTTGATTTTGACATGGGGAACAACCCTTCTCTCTCTCTTTTTTTTTTTTATAGTAGTGAGTTCTAGTCTTCTTCAATTAATATGTGTGTCAGTTTCCAGTAAACAATCAGTATTGCTGAATGAACTGTACTTTGTACTGGACAGTAGCAGATTCATCAAAGCCACTGGGCTTTACCTGGAATCAGTCTTCTTAATTTAAACATCTATCCTTTTACTCAGCAGCATCTATTGGCAGGCAGACCAACCAGCATCATATACCTCTTCTCAGTAGTAATTACAGAGCATCTTTAGAGGAGCTGGTGGAGGTCATTTTTCAATAGTGATAATGATTATCTCCCTTTCCCCTTTCATCTTCTTGCTCCTCAATTATGTTGTATTAAAATAGCATTTACATTTAAAAGGGAGCTATAACCTTCTGTGTCTATCTCTGTGTCTATTTCAACAAGAGGGGAGCTGGCACCCCTGAGATTCACCAAGGTTCATATTCTTAGAGCTTTATTCCACAGGCATTTTTGTCATTTAACATAGACTCCTCCATTCACTAGTCAAGAGTGTTCCCATCAAGCAGGTTTAACACCAAATGTTCCCCCAGTGGTAGGAAAGAATGCTTCTTGGTAGGTAGTAGAAGGAAATTTCTCTTAATTCTAAATACAGGCCTAGTTCAGACCCGCGAGTCTTCTTTATACAGTGCTGACCCTGGGGCATACTTTAGAGATAACCTGAGAAAGGTCTTCAGTGAAGGGTAAATTGATATTAAAAGAAGCTAAAAGACTTGGTCAAGGAACAAGAATGGGCAGCATAACAGGAAGTATTGGATATCTTTAGTTCGCTCTCCAGATGCACTGTCCACCTTCTTCCATTCCACTTTCAGCCTGGGAAACTGACCCATCTAGACCATATCAATAGACATCCGACCCCGTCCTTGGTGTAGCCTGTGAGAGATCTGGCAGGGGATCAGAGGAGGTGGAGGAATGGGTTATGTTTTTATTTTCATTTCTTTCTCTGCAAGTTGCCTTGAAGTGACTGTGTTCCTCCACTGAAGGCACAGCTCCTCTCAAAGTGGAGTTATCTTTGCCTGAAAACTCTACTTCCTCATTTTGTAATATTCAGTATCTTACTTACCCCCGCCCAAGATTTTTGTCCTCACTTCAGTATTTTCACGTACACACTCAATTCCTTAAAAATAATTTCCCTTCTATTTCTTAAGCCCCATGCTTCCCTGTTTATCCTCTGACTGTAAACTCCTTGATTATAGGCAAGACCTTTCTGCATTGTGGACACTGGAACTGTGTCAGTTTTGTTCCTGGTAACTGGCGTAGCCTTGGCATACAGTATAGATGTACATGAGTGAAGGAGTCTTTGATTTCCTGTACCAAAACCTGATACAAAAATAAGACCACAAAATGTGTCTATTAAATAAAAGAATTGTTCTCTCAATGCTAGGTCAATAAATGGAGAGATGTTCAGATGCTATGGATAGTTGTATGATTTTGAGAAAATTACATCTCTGTAGCTTTCTCAACTCTACAGAAAGATAAGTAATACCCAATCCTATGTTTTCTTCTTGGGAATGGTGAGGGAGTTTAAATGGAGTACTTGTTGCAAATGAAATGCCTTGAGAAAGAATCTATTTTTTAAAAAAGATAGAATCTAGTAAGAATACTAAGTTAAAGAAAGGAAATTTTGCTTTGTCAAATAGTGTATTTTACATTACAGTGACATAATGTAAATAAAGCACTCAGTTTAGTGTCTAGCATAGAGAAAGCACTTAGTAAATACTTGCTATTGTCTTTAGTGATTATTTTGCAAAATTTTACTCTAACATTAGATAATGAGTTCCAGAATGTCTTGGTCATTATATTATTGAAATGGAGTGTTATGTACCTATTTGTGATGTTATGTGCTCATTGTATCATTGTTATATTAGTAAATAATCACATAAAAGTAATTCATGTGGATAAGTATGTACGTGGATAGGTATGGGGTTATGGGGGAGGGATATTTTGTGGAAGGTGTAGCCAGGGGATACAAAAGAAAACGAGGCTTATTCAGGGAACTTGGCAAGTTGTTTGCATTCTGAGGTTTCTGAAATTATATTTTAAAAACACAAAAATTTCTTTGTTACAAAAGTAATATTCACCTATTACGGAATAATTTTTAAAGATGGATAAAAAATAAAAAGGGAAGTGCTGTACCCGAAATTCCATTGTGTCTATTGATTTCACCTTTCTCCTTGCTTCTTGCTCTGGGCACTGTGGCTCTCCCACAGCATTCAGTATTGCTGCAACTGCCAGGCAGGATGCCCCATGATCTTGTCTGGGCCAATCAGACTCTCTCCTCTAGATGCTCAATTATTTACTTAACTTCTCTATTGGAGCTGGATGAAAACAGAAAGACACACACACACACACACACACACACACACACACACACACACAAATTGAGTTGACTTTTACTAATGGCATAGCTTAGCAGAGACTATCCCATTGTTTCTATTACCTGGATGCCAGATCCAGCTGGTTCCTGTCCTACTCAAAGCCTGGCCATTAGCTATTCCTTCCTTTCTCTGAGTTGCTCTAGCTCTTTCCAGTAAATTCTCCTCTTACCATGTTTACCTAGAGACATTACCATCTTGGTTTAAATACTTCCATTCTTGCTTCCTATGGATTAGTGTATCTGATTAGCAAAAAATATTCACACGCACGATACTCTATCTCATCTCATGCCAACAAATAGAATTTCTCTACATTGTGATGGTTGCACAGCATCCCATTATAAGTGCTATATCAAAATTTAACTTATTTCCTTTGGGGCACTTAGGCTCTCTCAACTTTTCAGTATAAGAAATAGCTAAAACCTTGTACACATTCATGATTATTTCTTTAGGATAAATTTTCAGATGTTTACTTGTTGAGTCAAAGAGTAAAAGCATTTTAGAGGCTTTAGATTTAAAAAAAGTCAAATTTAACCTTTTTGGAGGTCTATTTCTTATCTGGGTGTATTCCAATGACTCTAATACCATGAAGGCAATAACTGTGACTATTTTTATCATTATATACTCAGCATCAAGCACAATGCCTGACATACATTAAGCAATCACATTTGTGAATAATGAATAATAAATACCTATAATACTTACTATAAATAATAAATACACATAGTACTTACTATGTGCAACAGGTACATGTATTAATTAACTATGGCAACTATTATCTACAGAAAACTTAAATAACTCACCTAAAGTCCTCCAGCTAGCAAGTTTCAGAGTAGGGCTTCAATGCTGACTAGCAGTTTAGTCCCAGAATCTGCGCTCCTAACCATCAAGCTCTTCAATGACTGACTGAATGACTGATCCTTTATATACCTGTTGAAGTGTAATTTCCAAAAGGGTGGTTTCCTTAGTTCATCAACCAGGCTGGGCCTGTCTCTTCTATGCTACTTAACAACCTTTACTTCTCTTTGCAGGACTACTTGCAATTATTTACTTAACTTCTCCTTTCTCTACTGTAAGACCCATGAAAGTGGGAACTGTGTCTATCTTGTTCACAGCTGCATTTCTAGTACCTAGCACAAGGTCTGGCTATACTCATGTATTTATTGACTGATTGATAACTTGGGGGCTTTGTCTGCCATCTGTGCTGCGTGGAATTCTCCTCTCTTGTCACTTCCTTTATCTCCCTCTTCAGGAAGGATTTCTCTTGTGCTCTTTGCCCATCTCCCAACAATCTTCCCCTTTCAGAGCAGTGCTGATATCTAGGTGTTGGTCCCTCTTTTATATGAACCAGTCTCCTAGTCACAATAGACTGATGGGGGTAGATGCCTAACCCAAACTGGTCAATCTGAGTTTCTTTCCTGAGAACTTTCAGTATGACACAGATAAGTAGGTACTAAAAGTTACTGGAGCTGAGTCCCAGTGTGGCAGGCAGAATCTCTAATTTCTTCCTCCAAACTGTAATATGATGAGATGATAAAACATCACACCCATGACTGTTATGTTATATGGCAGAGCTGACCTTAAGATGCAGAGATTATCAAGGTGAGCCTTATCTAATCATCTGGTCTCTGAAAAATAGCAGAAGCTGGAGAGATTTGAAGTAGAAGAGAGGGGAATCTGACACCCCATTGCTGACTTGAAGCTGGAAAGGGTTATATGTGAAGAAACCGCAGTGGTCTCTAGCAGCTGACAGCTAGCCAGGAAGTGGGTAACTCACTTCTATAATCACAAGGAAGTGAATTGAGCCAACAACCTGAAAGAACTTAGAAACGGACTTTCCCCTAGAGCTTTCAGAGAGCCCAGCATGATTGATATCTTGATTTTGGCCTTGGGAGATCCTGAAAAGAGAATCCAATTGAGTCATGTCAGAGTTCTGACTTACAGAACTGTGAGCTACGAAATCATGTTGCTTTAAGCCACGATGTTTGCAGTAATTTGCTATGGCAGCAATGGAAAACGAATGCACAGGGAAAGGGCAATGCATTTGGAGAAGGCAGTGACCTCCCACAGCCCAGAGCCTCAGCACCACTTTGTTCATTTCTTCCTTCACTTGGTTCTATGAGCAAGTATTTTTCAGTAAAGTTCCCTGTTTCTGCTTAAGTTAGTAGATTTATTTTTCTGTTGCTTTTAACCCGAAACACCTAACATACAGACATGTGGATTTGGGTGTCCTGCTTTAATGTGTACCACAGTGTAAATCTGGTACCTGGAAATGTGGCTCCATGAAGACTTATGAGAGATTAAATGAACTTTGGGAAGCTCCCTGGAAGCCTGAAGACTTGTTTACACTGGGTGAAAAGCTAGGTAAAGCCAGAGCACAGCCAGCTGCTTTAGGCATTGGTAGGGCCAGAGGCCCCTTGAGAGTCCTCCCCACCTCCCCCCGGATCCAGCTGGCCGCCCACAGCAGAGCACAGACCCCAGCAGGGACCATGTCAACCTGGCCTCTGGCCAAGGCAGAATAAGGGAGCAGAATGACAGACAGCCAGGTGCAGACAGCTGGCTTGGCAGAGGAGAAGGAGCTGATTGACATGGAGGAAGAGGAGGGGCAGGCATGTCTTCAGCCTGGGAATCTGCCGATGTCTGGGCTCCCAGTATGCAGTGGAGGGACAACCACCCCCCGCCCCCACCTCTGAGGGTCAGTCATGGGTAAGGAAGGCGTGGACTTCGAGCTCCCTTTTCACTGCTGCCAGTGGGTGGGGCTGGGAGTAAAATAGCAGTTGGGAAAAGAGGACAAACAGAGGGAAGATGCAGCCTCTTAAAATTTACTCAGAGTGGAGGAAGTCCCCCCTGGCTTTGCTTGCTTAGAGGGAAGAGCAAGACTGGGATCCACAAGATTTTGTTTCAGCTGTCCTATAAAAGCCACCAAGTATTATAATTGTTTTCCCTCTAAAATGTCCTTGGTGCAGAAAGCATGCCTGAGTTACTTATAGACAATGAAATGCAGTCCTTTCTGGGTGGGGTCAGTGGGAGAAAGAAGAGGATAAGGCCAAGGGCAGGAAGGAGGGACTGTGTTAAGCTGTGTGTGAGCTGGAACAAAGAGTAACAGGGTCTTGGACACTCTTCTGAAGGAGTAATTCTGAAAAGAAAAGTACACTTAGAGTTTTGGAGGCGTGTCCTCTGGGCACAAGGACAGAGACCCAGTTGCTTACTAAAGATTGATGTGGTGCTCTGCTACTGGTCTGGGTGCAGGCTCAGCTGGGAGGCTCGGACCATCTAGCTTACATCAAGCTGCCAGCCAGGCCTCACACATAATTGGGTGGATTTGGACAGCAATCTCACAAACTGATCCGACTTGTCTGCTTTTCTACACTTGGGTTTTGATTTTTCTTTCTTCTCTAACTCCTTTCTTTAGGGCTTAGCGTGTCCATTTATAGTCTTTATTCACAATGGGAAAGAAGTAATAGATTGGCTGCGTTCCTAGGTGGAAGTCAATCTTGATATTCCATTGATAGGAAAACCTCTTATCTCCCCTACTTTTTTCCCAAGAGAGTCTATAGATTAGGCATTTTGCCACTTTTCAGATCTTTCCCCAGGCTGAAAATAACTAGATAACCATCATGTAAGATAAAGATCATGTTCTCTGATGGTTAGGCCAGGGGAATAAAATATTTTGGATTTTTTTTTCCGCTTCTATCCATCTTCTTAACAGTGTTTTAACAATTTAATCTTATAATGTGAATTCTTTTGGTTGCAAAATGGAGAGCCTAATATCAATCATTTTCCTCATTGTTTTAGGGGAAATTTAATGAATGTTTACGGACCATAGAAACTAGTTTTTTTACTACACTCCTCCCCACCCCCATATCCACATACATTTGATGGCAATATTTGATGGAGGCTGAATGTACATGTTCTGGCTTTAGCCCTAGCATGTTTTGCTCCTTAAGGAAGAAAATTTATTATTCATGGCTGATATGGGTCATCCCTTGCTCTATGGTGCCTTTGATCTTCCAGCAGCCCTTCACTCTGCTGATCACAGCCTTCCTTTAGCCATTTAAAAGGCCCAGTGGTTCTTCTGACACCGGTTCAACTCAGGTTTCTCAGTGTGTTCTCAGATGGTGTCTCTGGGGACTTGTTCTTCTGATCCACTGAGTCAATGCTTTCATCAGTCCCAAGGCTCTGCCAGGGAGCATGATTCCTCTTTCCTGTTCCAGCTCTTACTCATTTAATTGAGAACAATGACAGCATGTATTTAGGTAGAGGAAATCTCTCAGGATTTAAAAAATGAGGATTACAAAATCTGTATTTTGATATGTAGTATTACAGAAAGATTTTCAGTTATAAGAGAAACTAGTTTTGAGATTACTTTCTAATGGGGAAGTAGAAAACTCAGGAATAAATTATCTCTATTCTTTATTGCTGAAGGACGCTAAGGCAAGGAAGTGTGAGATCCTATATTCACTCTACACACAGAAGGGGTCTCACCTCTCTGTGCCTCCCTCCTTTGCCTGAATGTACATCAGTTGGGATGTGCTGCCCCAGGACATGTGTGGAGAGCCTGTAAGAGTGTGGCATCACAACCCCCAGGGCAGTGGATGGGTGGTGAGATAGTCATGCCAGCACCTGCGCTGTGCCTGAGCCAATGCAGGAAGACACTCAATACATATTTATTAAATTAATTTGATTTAGAGCCAGTAAACCTGTCCTGACTCTCTTGTTTCCTGAACCCAAGATTTCGAATCTGTGAAAGGGGTTTATTTCTTGCACTACTTCCCACTATTTCTTGCACTATTTCACAGAGTGGTTGTGAGGATAAATGTGAAAGTACCTGGACCATAAAATGAACCACACGTTTAAGGCAGTTCTCCCAAATACAGCTCTTGTTGAGAAGACAGTGAACATTATAATTAAAGGCAGTTTGTGAACCTCCTCCTAAACTGCCTAATCACATGGGTGTAAGTCTTGTCTCCACTTCCCCACACACTCTTGAGGTTGTCCTCACACAGCTGGTTTCCCTGCCAGAGGTGTTACCACAGCTAATGGAATTTGGTGAGAGTCAAATGCAAACCACATTCTTTCTCCCCATGTTGCCTGCTTTTGTCTCTCTGCATTACCTGTTTCTGATATTCTGCCCTTGTCACATTTTCTTCTGCTCTAGACATACATTTGGAGGGCTATAACATTATTTTTTATTGAATTAAATTTGTCCTTATTTAGAACAGTTTCTTAAAGAATTTAATTCTTAAATTAATATATGTAATCTGATCAAAAGGGTGCCTGGCACATAACAAGACTTAGCTTTTACTATTATTGGATGCTAACCTGCTTAAATGTCTCCTTCTCAGAAAGGCCTTACTCGATTACCCTGTCTTAAAAGAGTATGGCCCATCACTCTCTGCTCTTTGCCCTGTTTTATTTAGCACCTATCATTATTGTATATACTGTGTTGCTTATAATCT
Source organism: Macroglossus sobrinus (assembly GCA_004027375.1). Lineage (NCBI taxonomy): Eukaryota > Metazoa > Chordata > Mammalia > Chiroptera > Pteropodidae > Macroglossus > Macroglossus sobrinus. The sequence continues at coordinate 588,010 of PVKZ01000001.1, read as the reverse complement.
GACTCCTTTATTAGAATGTAAGCTCCTAGAGCATAGATTTTTAAATCTGTTTTGGTCATCTCTATATTCTTAATGCCTAGGACATAGTAAGCCCTCAATAAACATTTATTACCTAGACTACCATTCCGATTTTTTTTCCCAATTGATCAATTATTTCTGGAGCAAACTTATAATGGCAATTTTTGTAATAGCAATTGTGTGCATTTTTTCCCCAATATATTTGGTGATGTCGCACTGGTAGCCTGAAATCAGCCATAGTGGGAGTGTCTACACCATGGAAATTGGCAAATACTATAAATCAACACCCACTCTCCACTTTCCTCTGGTCAACTGTTAAATATTTACCAATGCACTGCTGTTTCTAAAGAACCAAATCAACTACAATTGAAAGAGCTGGTGTAGTGGAGTAAAGATGGCCACAAATGCTTTGCCACTGTCTCTCACTAAGCAGTGGAGTCTGTTATCCATCCCCTAGAATTCTGATTGGCATTGTGACTGTTTGACCAATAGAATACAATAGATGTGACCCTGTGCCAAATTCAGACCTACCCTTTAAGAAGGCAGGCAACTTCTATTTCCTTCTTCTTATATCTCAACCTAATGTGAAGAAATTCAAGAAGTTTCAGGGGGAAGCCCACTTAAAAGAGAATAGAGGTCAATAGCTGATGATCTCGAGCTGAATAACCACTGTCAACTTGCCAGGTCTGTAAGTGAAGCCATCTTGGAGGTCAATTCTCCAGCTCCATGCCAGCTCCCTAGTAGACGCCTATGGACCAGAGATGAGCCATTCTCACCATGTGCTACCCAAACTTCCAAACAGTGAGCAAATAAACCAGAGTGTAGGGAGACGAGAATGGTGTTGGTGATTTGAAGAGAGGAGAAAATGTGAAAGAGTTGTCTTAGAAAGTGAGAAAGTCAATTTTCTAGGGACATATTTTAGGACTATATTATCAATTTGAGTGAGCTGAATGTCCATGTAAAAGTTTTTATCATAAATTTAAAGTTAGACCAATTTGCAAGATGGTATGTTTTTCTTGGCTACATTCAGCAGGACATGAAATGCTTAAGTGGGATTAAAGCTTTGGCAGACAATAAAATGAAGGGAGAAAGAAACAAAGGAGTTATGATATAGATATAAATATAGATATAGGTGTGTGTGTAAAATTCTGTATCATGGAATTAGAATGTGGTAAGAGTAAGAACAAAGATAAAAATGTGGAATCGGGAGAAATGGGGGGCAGGGGGAAAGAGTGGAAAGATGATGGGACCAATGCATTAGAAGTCCCAATGGGGTCTTAGAATTGTTGGAGGGAGGATACTGGAGTAAATGAGCTGGAAGGACATAACATGGAAGTCAGAGAGTGGAGGCTTTAAACTGAGTTATTAGAGATGGTTCCATTACTGGTGATGAGGACTGGTGGTGACGAGGACATGGTGGCTCAGGTGAACTGGAAAAAGAGGTCTTTGGAAGTGAGGAGATCAAGAAACTGCAAAGCCAGGTGAGTGTAAATTGTCCTCACAAAGATTGAAGTTTCCATTAATGATGACAGAAATATTGGTAGAAGGGAAGATGGTTGAGCCATTTCCTAAAAATTGGTAAATGTGGAGAGTGACCTGGGAGTCAGAGTGAGAGCTCTGAGGACTCATGGGTACTATGGTCTGATGGCCTGTTCTTCAGAAAGAGCTGAGATTTTTAATAGAGGCAATAACAGACATGGTCTAGAGGTAACAATGGAGGACCAGCTTGAGGCCCTATGTGAGAGGGTGAGAAGAAAACCCATCTCTGATTGCAAGAGCTAGATGAGAAGCTTGGTGCTCATTCCTATTAGGCCCAGTGCTTCCTTTTTTTAAAGCAAATCTTTTATAACTCCTTAGCTGTAATACAATACAAAGATAAAGGGAAAGTAACTTATAATAGGATAATTTCATTTTGACATGTAAAAATATTTTGCCATGACTACACTAAAAGGCCTAATGAAGTTGTTCATTATTTGGACCCATTAAGAGAACACTGTGAATGCGACAGTGACACAGGAAGATTTTTAGAGGTGTATTGCTTTCCCGGATGTGGATTTCCAACATGTTGTACAACTTTTAGAAAATGTGCAAAACAAAGCACAATGTTCCCCTCATTTACCTGGGAGTTTTATTTCTGGAAAATTCAATGTATTTTAAAACTGTGAGAACTATATTTTGGGTTTATATATAGAATAGAGTTAAATTCCAATTTCAGATCATTATAAATAGTTTCCTAAACCGTGTGACTGTCTGGCGGGATACAGAACAATTCTTCATTGTGAGGGACTGTTAGGCTCATTGTAGCAAATCCCATAACCCTGGCAGAAGCAGTACCCAATCTTTTTGACTACCAACATTTTGAATTTCCAAAATGCTTCCTAACGGCAGAGTTAGAGTGGCAAGGTAAGACTCAGATAATGCTGGAAATATAGGATTTTTTGCCGATGACACCTCATGGGTTCCAGAGGGCAGACTGCAAGGCTTTGGGGAATGGGAGGGTGGAGTCTCACTGAGTTGAAGGGTCGTTCAGAGCTCGGGGATAAGAGCCCAGGTGGCAAGAGGCTGGGCTCCCCATTGCAATGGACAGGAAAAGAGATGTGAGACCTGACAGGAGCCATTCCCAGAGGTCTCTCAAGGGAAGCTGGGAAATCAGGTCAAATTACAGCTTTCTTCTTGGATGGCCCTGAAGGCAGTTTGCTGTGGAGAGGCAGGGCTGTACTAGCCTGGGCACAGCTCCCTCAAGGGAGTGATTTTTTTCCATGTTTCCTCATAGCCTTCATAGTTGTCAGCTTAATGACTACATAATGTCCTATTGTGCTGGTATACCATGAATTATTAAACCATTATCCTGATGTTGGAAATTTAGGTTGCTTCCATTTTTTTTTTTCTATAGAGAATTCATTGCAAAGATTATTTTCAAGTGTATCATCTTTTTGCTTCAGTTTCAATACCACTTGAATCTAAACCTCTGGTAGTCCATGGATCCAAACGTCTTTATAATTTTTTTTCATTATTGCCATTTGCTATCTAATTTATAATACCATCAGAATTTGTGAGCATATTGGTTTCATGGCAATCTCATCAAAATTAAGTGTCATTTAAGCTTTTTCCTCTTATACTGGTAGATATAAAATGCAATCGAGATTGCTTTTAATTTAGTTTTTTTTGATTATCAGCAAAAAAGGATTTTTTCATGTTTATTCTTTGTAGTTCTCTATGTGAATTGTTCATGACCTTTGTGCATTTCCCTTATAAGATCTCAATGTTTTTGTTCTAAATGTGAGCTCTTTGTAGAATACATGTATGCATACATGCACATGTATACTCACACACGTTCTCTGTTGTTAATGATACAGAATTCTACCTCTGCACTCCACCCCTACCCTATTCTCATCAGTCTGTTTTCTGTTTTGACACTCTGCTTTTGATGAAAAGCCAAGCAGTATTCAATTTATTATTAATAAGTTGCATTCCTAAAGCAGAGGTTCTCAACTTTGGCTGCACACTGGAATCACCAGGAGAGCTTTAAAATCTACTGATGCTTGGGTTTCACTTCTGATTTAATTGGTCTGGGCATTGGGGTTTTTAAAAGCTCCCCAGTTAATTCTAATATGCTGCCAAGGTTGAGAGCCACAATACTAAAATTTGTAAATTGGTCGTTGGGTTAAAATGAAGTGAGAGGAAATGGTGGGAGGATTCATGGGTGAGAATGGGCCTGTCGGGGTGGTGGTGGAAAAAGATGCTGTGAGGGATGAAGGTTGGGGTGAGTCCAGGCTTCCACTAGCACATACAAGTCTGGGCACATTTCTTGGTTCTAATTAATGCCTATTTTTTTTCTGATTTCATAGGGCTGCCTGCTTCTTCTGATTTCCTAACACTATCTCTTCTCACCAAGTCCTTTCTTCTAAGATCCACTGTGGGCGGAGCCTAACCTATCTTGTCAGTCACGTGACTTTTTAAAAAGGGAATTAGAGAGTAAAAGACTCTCTCTGAAAATTTTCCATAGTCCTCTCCAATCCTCCTCTTTTTTAAATTTACATTTTGGAGCTAGGACGGCAACATGTGTTCTGAATGTCCCGGTTCTCACCAGCTTTGGATATCGACAAGATTACGTTAACCTTGAAATCACCTTTTGCTCGTTTGTTGTTCCCACTGACTGATAAAGACCAGCTGAAGCTTCCTCTAGTAATTTTTAGAAATTCTTCAGGATGTGTCTCCCATGTGCTTATAAACACATTCTTCTACTTTAACCTTCTCACTATTATCAACCCCTGTAAATTCATTTGGGGATTAACTGCATCTCTTGGGAGGACCTCTGCTGCTCTGAGTGCTACCATGTCACGTAAGACCACCCATATTTCAGAACAAAGCCTGACTTAGGCTCTACTGGCTTTTCATAGTAGACTTCAATGTGTGAACTCTGGGATGAGGTACAGAAAAGGCTTTTAGAGAGAGAGGTGAAGAAATGAAACCAGGCTGGGACCGTGGTCGGTAAAGCAAATGCTCAGATAATGGGATTTCCTAGTTCCCATTGTAGTCACAAAACTGTACCCTGGTTTGGGATGGAACAGTGGCAATTTCAGGAAGTAACCAGAAGATGAAGGGGAGGAAAAAGTGGTGGAGAAGAAAAGCTATTGTCTCCTCCTATGAAAGTCTTAGACTGCCTTAGAGGACAGAGTTCCTTGAGGGCAAAGATGCTATTGTTCATAGTATGGCTGCAAGGTCTTCTGCAGTCTCCAGAGTAGGTGTGCAGTAAATAATAACTGAATGAATCCATTGAGTCCAAAGATTTCCCAAGTTACTACTCCACTGCTTATATGTTGGATTTTCTTGCCAGTTGAAATACCACTCAACCCTTCTTCAGGGTTTTTTAAATGATTGAATTTTGCTCCAAAGCTGTATCAGGGGAAATAAAAACACAGTTCAACCATCTAAACATTGAACTGACCATTTACTATTTGAGTCAATCAGTAACATTCTGTTTGCTGCTCTGTGGAAGAGGGATAATACTGGCTATTTTTACAATGTTCTAAATAAAAATTGTTTGGAAATAAAAACTGGAATTAACTGAAGCACACCTAATTTATTACCCCAAATTAAACAAACACTATTTGCTCTCTCTCATCTTTTTGACTTGAATGACAAATTTACAAATAGCAAATAAACATTAGAAGTGTTTGTGTATTAAATGCATACTTAAAACATTTTTTAACAAATTCTAGAGGATAATCAAGTAAAGATTTTTAAATACTTCTGATAATTTTAATAATTGAAATATTATAAGACTCTGTTGTTAAACAGTATTTTGACATTTAACTAATATGTATATATACATATTTAAGAAGATTTTAATAATAAAAGTAAAACAAATGACATTTTTTTCCTTGGCCAGTATAACCTCCCAAAGTGTAACCACTCAGGATATTTTCTTTTCTGCTTATTCCAGGAGTTTAGATGTTATTGAAAAAAAAATGCATATAAACATTAGTGTCTAATGTCTTATATTCCAGGATTTACTAGAACACACATCTATTGAGATCATTGGATATATTTTAAATAAATTTTATAATGAATAGTAAACAATGAGATATTTATAGATTGAAAGTTTTAAGCAAGTAATCTTTTTAATAGAATGATCATATGGTGTCTGAGAAGTTACTACAGTTACTGTGAATTTAAAGTTTTATTTTGTAGTGTACACTGGGTTAGGTATTTGCATATTATCATTAAAAGCAATTAGGAAATCTTGATAATATGTACACAAAAATAGTTGTAAGGCATAAAGTGTTAAAATTATTAGACTAATTTTACTAAAGGCAAAAATCTGACAGGAAAACAATTTTTGCCTTAAACCATTTGCCAAACTGATGAATCCAGCAAAGTTGGATTTGTTTTCATGGTCCAAGGGACCATTAAATAAAGCCTAGGGCCTGGAAGAGGTTGGGGTCTAAAGGGAAACACCACTTACAAAACTAAGGTTAGACCCTTAAGGTAAGGTCTAGATCCTTAGGGTAAGGGTCAACCAGATATGAAGATATCTTTCCTACCCCCACCTCCAGTGTACTGTGAGGAAAGTAAGCAGCCTTGGTTTTGAGCAGGGCCAGTGTTGGGGGGACTGGCCCTGACACATTTCAGCCACAAAAATCTGCCCTTGTGCGCTTTTTTAAAGCACATATTTTATATTATTAAAAAAAAAAAATCCTCTACGCTAAATTGAAATTAAAGTGGTCTAGGACTGGCAGAAGCCTCAAGCAGTTCGAGAGAAGCAACAGCAAATTCTGTCTGGTTGAAAGCATCTTCATAATAGGCCACATAGAAGTCCCACAAATAAGTTTTTATGAAAAACTAGCTGTTCACAGAAACAAACAAACAAACAAACAAACAAAAAACTAAGCACACAAATAAATTGACACCATATTGAAAACTCAGTAGGAAAACAAATAAGAGAAGCAAATCTAAAAAGGCTTCAAATAAAAGATTATTATTCAAGGAATATAAAACCATCATGCTTACTATGTTTAAATAAATAAAAGACAAGCTCAAAAATATGTCAAAAATAAGAAATATTTAAAAATAAACAAACAAGTTTGAAAAAGAATAAAGTAGAACTTCTAGAAAAAACATAATTGAAATTAAAGCTGATCATATGGGTTAAAAATAATAGATAAAGATAAAGAGAGAATTAGTAAATTGGAAGATAAGTCAGAAGAAATTATACAGGATGATGATTTTTAGTTCTATAGCATCAGACATTATTCTTGTACAGAAAGGATTAATAATAGTGATAGACTTTTTTTGCATTAAAAATTGAATGAGGCACTTATATGTATAGTGTCTCCCTGAATATGAGTAATCCTGGTGAGCTTGCAGAGTTAGATGAAAATTTTAATTTTATTTGAGATTAGAGTTTGGTTTTAAAATTTTTATCAATTATCTTCCAAGACACAACATGTCTAGATTCTACTCAGTCTACAAGTCTTCCTCCTTTAGGTTTTCCAGTCACCTTTTAACTTTCTTACATTTGGCTTGCATTAAATTATAACTACATATATGACTTACCAGTTTATTACTAGCCTGAGATCAGAGACTCTACTGGTACACTAATTGGCCTAGCAGTTTCTCTCAAATGTATCTGTCACTTCAGAAAAAGAGAGCAAGAGGGAGGGAGAGAGGAAGGAGAAGGAGAGATAGGAAGATAGAAAGGAAACTTTCCAACTAAATATGGGGTAACTATAAATAAATTTCCTTGAAGAAAATGTTTCTGGAAGAGGATAAGGAGAATAAAAACTAATTTCAGGATTATAAATTTTGCAAATAAATGGAAGAAACATACTTTAAATGCATTTCGCAGATGCTGCAGTTTGGGAGGTGATGCAGTCACCAAAGAGAGTCATTTAGATTCCAAAGGACCTAAACTAAAAAGATGGGTAGGAAAGAATAAACTCACTTTTCATTTTGGAGAACACAAATTTATGCATCTGTAGAAAAATAATTTAGAGACATAAAATTATCTAAGGATGGGTAAACCTGCAAAAATCCCCTAAAGCCTGAAAAAAAATGACATTTATAATGCCAGTAATAACTACTTACTTACTATATGCCAAGTACTGAGTTGGTCACGTTGCATACATCATTCCCTGAATACTGACAAACACCCTATATGTCAGGGATTAAAATGTCTTTTATTTTTAAATTGAGGAAACTAAAGTTCAAAGAGGTAAAATGACTTGCTCAAGCTTGCATAACTTCAACCCAAATCTGTGTGTTTTTTAAGCCTGCACTTTTCCCTTCATCACAGAGAGTTACAAAATAGTGACAATGAAGAAGAATTTCTCAATAAAAGTTAATCGAATTTGGAAAACTGACTTAAGATATTTTTTTAGAAAAGATAAAGTCCAACCAAATACAAAAACTAAAAATCTCACTTCTATAATTTGTTCTAGAACAGCCTCAGAAGCTGTAGATTCAAACTTGACAAAGCAGATAACATACATTGTGGGAGGAAAGTGTACTAGCACAAGAAAGGCAAGAATGACTTGGTAGGTTAAAAAAAAATCACACCTTTAATGTGGAAAGAATTATAATGAATAATGACAGGAATTAATTATAACAAATTAAATAAAAAAGGATTCATGACTCCTTAATGACTAAAAAGTTTATAAATAGTAAAGAGGTTAAGAGCTTTACAAAAGAATGCCAGCTAGTAAATGTGGAAGCAGTGATGAAAACAGAAAAGCACCACTTTACTTCCACCATCGTACTAATGGATTCATGCAAGAATCATCAGTGATAAAGTATTTGGGTGAAAGATTGTTGGGCAACAGAATATTTACACAACCTAAAAGCATCCACTGCAGATTTCTTATTAATTACGAAGAGAAAAAGATATTTTAACTCTTTGGAGAAATGGAGAAATGGAGAAATCCAGTGGGCAGCACCTTATCCACATGATCAAACTTAACATTGCCAAAAACAGGGCAAACAAGCATCAATGTGTCCATGACATGATGTAGTAAGTAGAACACAATGTTCCTTATGATTTAAGTTGAACCACATGAAATTGCTGATATTTGATTTGTTTTGGTCTATAAAAAAGACAATTTCATATGATTCAATCTAATAGTATTTCTGTTGTTTAACATGAATTTAATTATGAATAAACAACCAGATAAATCCAAATTGAGGGCTGTCTGCAAAACAACTGTCCTGGATTCTTAAAAACAATGTCAATATCATGAAATAAATTATAAAAAGCTAAGGGAGACTTCTAGATTAAAGGAAGTTGAAGATACATGACAAACAAATAAAATGGTTGTTTTTGTTGAGATTCTGGACTAGAGGGGAAAACTCAGCTATAGTGAAAATTATTGCAAAAAATGGAGAAATTTAATATAGACTGTGTATTAGATAATAGTATATCAATCATGAAATTTTATGAGTGTGATAATTGGATTGTGGTTGTGAAAGGGTGTCTTTGTTATTAGGAGATATATGATGAAGTATTTGTAGTGAAGAGTTATGTCTGCAGAGAACTCTGCAAAAACAAGTGTGTATTTGTGTATATGTTTATGTATCACATGCACCCAAAAAAGGCACAAATGTGGCAAAACATTAACAACTGGCCAATCTAGGGGAATAGGAAATGGATATTTATTGTACTTTTCTTGAAACCCTTTTTCAAAATAAAACATTGGAGAAAAGAGAAAAAGAATTGTCATAATTTTCATTCTGGATGTGAATGCTGAGCTTTTGGATGCTTTCCTGAATGGAATCTTTTGACTCTGTGACCAACTCTATAGTAACTGGGATCATTTAAAAGTGACCCAGTTGAAATAGAGATTGTCCCCTACCTACAGGAAAATGAGTTTTCACTTTATTGCTGGTGGAACTGCTGTGTGAAGTGCTTGACATTGTTGCATTTGTGACTACCCTCGCTTTGTACAGCACAGCTGTTCATTGGCACCTGAGAGTTCATAAATCCATCTTTATCTGTGCATTAGTGGAAAGCTCCCTCTGGGATTTAGAGATTTTAAAAAAATATTGAGTTTTACTTGGATCTTAGTGCTATTGGAAAGTAAAGATTCTATAAAACAACTGCATTGCTGGAGATAAAGGAAAAAAAACTCACCACTAAAAATAGAAACAAATAGTAGGATCTCCAACTTTTAAAATGTAAGTTTTGGGTTATGATTGGAGCATTGAGGGCTTTGGGAAAGCACTATGTTTCTAACTTCGCTTTGGCCGCCCACCATTGACAGCCCACAGGTGGGGAAGAGGTGTTAAAAGGCCTTCTCTCTTTCTCTTCTTAATACCACATCTTTTTCTGAGTACCTTGGTGTTGTTTAAGCTCTAGCTTGCCACTTTTCATGCCAGGCTTCCTGACAAGATTATCTTTGTTCTTTCTCTGGCCTTCAGTCAGGTTTTCAGTTCTTTGCAAGTGCCTCTTCCCATCTGCTTTCGAGTATCACTCATTTCCTTCTGTCTTGTCAGCTTTCCCTTTGTCTTTTTGGCTTTCCTGCTTGCTCTTCCTGCCAGCAAGTCTGCACTACTTCCCTCCATTCCTGATTTCATTTTCAATGTTATTACATTTCTTTGGGAGATGGAAATGAATGGAAGAAGGGAAAGTCATTCTTTATAACACACATACTCACCTGCCTCCCCACCCCCAAGATGAAGGTAAAGCAAGGGATTGTTTATAGAAGGAAATGTCTCTTAGCTGGAGTTTTAATTTCTCTTAATGATTTTAATGGTCCATTTAAAAAGCATCACATTAACCTTAAACTACTGGTTATAGTGTGTAGCAAACTGATCTGGATCAAAAATCAGATTTACCACTCATGGTATAAACTTGGGCAAGTTACTTCATCTCTCTAGATATCTCTGTTTTTTTTTTTTTTAATCTGAGAAATGAGCATGAAGATAGTGCCTTCCTCAAAGAGTCACTATGAAGATTAAATGAGATAATACATTTAAAGTACCTGGCAGAACAAACTCAGTACATGTAATAGAATGGTGGGTACCAGAAGGGAGGGAGTAGGGGGAAGGTGAAATAGGTAAAGGGGGTCAAATGTGTGGTAATGAATGGAAATTAGACTTTTGGTGGTGAGCATATGATAGAGTATACAAACATCAAATTATAATGTTGTATACTTAAGATTTATGTAATGTTATTAACTAATGTTCTCTCTATAAAAATTAATTAATTTAAAAAAATAAACAAAAATAAAGTACATGGCAGAGGGTTCCACAGAGTGCAGGCTCTCTACAAAAGCTTGCTATTATCGTTAACCCTTGCAGGCCTTTGCTGACCAGCCCAATCAGATAGGCTGTGATCTCTTCCTCCTTAAGGCTCCTGTGGCACAGCTTTTACACCATTTATTAGGATGCCCTTTACTGTCTTTCTGCCTGTTTTCTTCTTTCCCTCCTACCATTATTCTCTCTCTTTCCTTCTTTTTAATACTTTCTTTATTTTCTCTTTTTTGTTTTCTTTTTCTCCTTTCCACTCTCCCACAAAGACTTAAAAATATATATCCAACATAGAAAGTTAATAGTTGAAGAGAAAAAATGGTGAAGAATAAATGAAGAGATAGAAATATCATAAAACCAAAGTGAAGTGGAAATGCTTGTTGGGGGCTACCATTTTACTGAGCTTCCTAGCAGCCAAAGGAAAGATGGAGACAAATAATTAAAACTAGTGAGGTCCATGAGATTAAAGAAATACATAAAAATTGTGATTCTTTTCCTGATCACTTTGTGGATTCTTATTTAAAAAATGTGCTAGGTGATATAAGGAAATGATGTCTAGCATAATAATGTGTCAACTTTCATAATAGATATAAAAACCTTAGAAAACTGTTTCTTATGATGCTCTTCAATATAGGCTGATGATATACAGCTGAAGTTCAATCCAGTAAAAGCATTTTTACAAGTAGCTAAAATAGTGTGCTCTGTGTATACAATCCTCCAACATCTGGCATGCTGACAGGATAAATTTTAGAATACATAGAGGGATAAATAGACTCATGTCCTTCAGGCAATCCTCTATAGATATTATTTCTGGCAACCAGACTTTTGAAAGGTATATGAAAGTAGAGTTCAAGGCATACCCTCTGAGTATGCATACCCTCTATTGTTGATGAAGAACAGAGAGATGTGATTGGATAATTGGTCAGGTAGAGAATAAAACCAAGGCTTTTTTTAAAATGAAAATTAAGAGCCAAACAAACATACCTGACTGAACAGAACTATCCCATTTCTGCATGTGAAGGGCTGAGAGATTACCTATAGATGGGGTCAAAATAGTCCTCAATTCTGACTCTAGATAATTTTTTATGATACATTATTAAATGACAAGAAAAGTTGGATGCCATTTTGAGGACAAAGAGAACATATGCACAAAAAGAAAATATACCAAAGTGTTGCTAGAAAAAAAAACTCTGGGAAGTAAGATTTTCGATTATGTTCCTCTTTTCTATGTATTACTCTACAACGAGCAACTGTTTTTTTTGGTCATAAGGAGAAAATGAATAAAGAATGAAAGTTATTTTCAGAGAAGATACTCTGAGCTTCTTTGATACATGGCTGAGTAGATAAACGCAGCCACAAAATTCCACAGCACTGGTTCTGTACCCTAGCTGCATTTTAGAATCCCTTAGGGACCTTTTAAAAGCTAAGAATGCCCTGGCTATATCCAAGATCAATTAAATTAGGATATCTGAGGATAGTTATTATGTGCAGCTGGGTTGTGAATCACCACGCTACACTATAGAACACACCTGGAATAATTTAACACAGGACAATGTTTCAAGCAGACATACTGTTTTCAGTGGCCTATGTGTTCCTCTATGATCTGGCCCCTGCTTTTCTCTTTAACATCAGCTCATTCCACAGTCTTATTCATTCAGCTCTGAGAACAGTGCCTGGCACACAGTAAGTTCTGAATTTAAAACAAAGTAGGACTAAATGAATCCATGGATATGGTTTGCTGTCTGTGGTTACAGAAAAATTAAACATCCATGTTTAAGTAAAATAGTTTTCTATGAATTATTTATCAATTGTTTTGTCGACTGGTTTTGATGTCTCAATAGATTCTTTGGCTATGATTGAGAATAGAAAGGCTGATACTTTCGATTTTTCAATACTTGATCTTAATTGTTCTTTTTGTAGTCATGGATATGCGCATCATTTATCTGTTAGGTCAATTTTTTAATGCATGATAAAAATGTATGTTCCATGAGGACAGAATCTGTTTCTTACTGCTATGACTCCTTGACCTAGGAAAGTACCTCGTTCAGAGTAGACACCCAATACTTTCTGAATGCATATTTGAGAAGTGAATAATAATAAAAACATAATATTAATGTGAAGGAAATTATTTATCTTTCTATTTCCCATATGATGTGTTAGAATTCTTGGCAGTGGAGGAGATAGCACACACTCATGCAAAGTAGTATCAAATGAAACAATCATTGAACAAAGAAGTGGCTGAAAATTTATAAAAACCATACAAAGATGTGGTTTGGGACTCCAACTTTTGGTGTGTGAAAGGACGGAATGAAGCACAGCTGGTAGCAGTTTGGTTCCAAGATAGCCGCTAGAGTGACCTTTTAAAAATGGAAGTCAGATCATGTTACTACTCTATTCAAAACCCACCAATGACCTTATCTCACATCAGATACAAAAATGAACTCAAAATAGATTGAAGACCTAAATGTAAGAACTAAAGCTATAAAACATTTAGAAGAAAACAGAAGGGTAAACTTCATGACATTGAATTTGGCAATGATATTGTGAATATGACACCAGAAGCACAGGGAACAAAGAAATGCAGATAAATTTGATTTCAAAATTAAAGCTTTTGTTTATCAAAGGACATTATCGAGACAGTGAAAAAGCAACTTACAGAATGAGAGAAAATATTAAGAACTCTTACAACTTAACCATAAAAAACCAAACAGCACAATTTAAAAATCGGCAAAGGACTTCAATAAACATTTCTCCAAAGAAGATAGACAAATGGCCAAAAAGCACATGAAAAGAGGTTCAACATCACTAACCATTAGGGGAATGCAAATCAAAATCACAGTGAGATACCACTTCATACCCTTGGCTGTTATCAAAAAACCATATTTTAGGACACTGAAGCTGGGGAGATTCCAGCTGGGTCAAGGACATCAGATCTCATTGTTATCCCAGCCCTTCCACCCTCCCCTGAAAGCCCTCAGTAAAGCAGTCTGATCTCTCCACATTCCCCCCAAACCCCCCAAAATGGTGAAGCAACTACCTATATCCTATAGGTATGGAAAATAGTATGGCGATTGCTCAAAAAAAATTAAACATAGGATTATCCTATGATCCAGTAATTCCATTCTGGACATATATCCAGAAGAATTGAAAACAGGAACTCAAAGAGACATTGTACAGCTGTATTCATAGCAGCATTATTTGTGATTGCCAAAAGGTGAAAGTAATCCAAGTGTGCATTGATAGATAACTGGATAAAGAAAATGTGGTATATACAAACAATGGCATATTATTCAGCCTAAAAAAGGAAGGAAATTTTGAAACATATTATAACGTGGATGAGCCTTAAGGACATTATGCTAAATGAAATAAGCCAGTTACTAAAAGACAAATATTGTATAATTCCACTTATATGAAATACCTAGAGGAGTCAAAATCATAAAGGCAGAAAATAGAACTTTGGTAACCAGGAATGAGGGAATGGAGAATTACTGTTTAATGAGTATAGAGTTTTAGTTTGTGATGATAAAAAAGTTCCAGAGATGCATAGTAGTGATGGTTGAACAATAAAGTACTTCATGCTACTGAACTACACATTTAAAAATAATATTTTTATATACACTTTACCACAATTAAATATCTTTACAATTATGCTTAGAATAGGTATTATTATTCTATTATTGTACCCATTTGACAGGTGAGGAACCTGAGGCTCAGAATGGTTAATTGTTCAAGGTTGCCCAGCTAGTGATCAGCAAACAAAACAAAAAAACAAAACAAAGCCTTCACTGACTCCTAATTTTAGAACGAAGGCCAGAAATCCTTGCATGTCTTTAAATGACTCTATAATCTGGCTCGTGTCCTGCCCAAAGCATACCTCTCTGATAGTCTCTTATACTTTTCCTATGGTTTGCTTTGCTCCAACCACACATGTCAGGGACACTCCTGTCACGGGACATTTTCACTTGCTATTCCCTCTGCTAGGAATGCTCTTCCTGTTTTACCATATCTTCTTCCTTTACTGCTCTCAGGTTTTTGCTCAACTGCCACCTTCTCAGCAAGGCTTCCCTAGCCACCCTATTTAAACTTCAAATTCCTTCTTTACCACATGCATACCTGGCACTCTTCATTGCCCTTCCTGCTTCATTTTGCTCCATATCACTTATCTCCATCTGGTCAATTTTTCAATGTATATTTTACTTACTTTTTATTGTCTGACTTAATCCATTAGAGTATAATAAAAATGAAAGCTGGCATTTTGTTTTTTAAGTTCTCTGCTTTATTCCCAGCAACTTGAATAGTACCTGACACATAATAGGTGCCAAATTAATATTTGTCGAATGAATTAATAAATTAAAAATGAAAGTATTATATGCTTGTACCCTAATGAGTTATGACACCTCACTTTGGTTACCTTTGTGTTTTCAGTTATACATTCACATGTGTATCAACTCTAATCTCTGTTAGCTATCAGTATGAGGAGTTGTGTATGTTTTTGTCTCCCCAAAGTGTCTACCAAACAGAAGTTGCATATATGTGTGTTTATTTGTGGAAATTGAGACTCGGCTGCTAAAGAGAACCAGCAGGTCCCTCTCTGTGTGTCTATCAATATACCCCATCAAAAAGTTTCCCAGATATACTCATTATTCTTCTCTTGGGACAAATAAAAATGCTCATTACCCATAAATGTAGTCCTACTTTTGTGGTCTTTCTTCAGATTTAAAAAGTGAAGTTAATTGAGTGAGAAGTTTAATTATACACAACTTTTCTGAATTTCTGCATCTCATAGCAAATACAGATCAAGGGAGACACAGTGTCATTTTGTGTAGGGCTCAGCCTTGGTTACTGCTTATCTAAGCAGTTTCATGCGATAGCACCGATTTCTCTTCGTTTCAGAACTCCTTGGTGGTGTTACTGGAAAACTCTTGGCATTTGTTTCTCTACCAATGATTGGGTCCAACATCAAGAAAAAGAAGATGCTCAGTAGAGAAGGACCTGGGATTTGGAGGAGATGAGCTCCATCTGCCAAGGCGTTTTCCACACATGGCTCGGTGCTTTTTCCCCCTACTTTTTTTAAACGCTTGCCCAACAAACGGCACAGTAAGTCATTTGTGCCAATAAAATGACAGTCTTCTTCAAAGCCACAGACTAAGAATACAAATTATCTGCTAGAAATTGGCTCTAGGATAAATATATATTTTTCTTCCCTTTCCTTCCCTAAGTCACACACACACAAATGTACACACTTGCACACTTATAAAAATTGAATTTCCCAAAATTTCCCTCTTGCCTAAGAAGCAAAACACAAAGTTGGTTGTGGAAAAGTGACTTTGCCCTATAGGTTTTTTATTTACAATCAAAGAACATATTTTCAGTAAGAAAAATCATATATCTCAAACTATCACCAAACTATCAAAAGGAATCTGGTGCCCAGTGTCTGCCTCAGAATCACCATGAGGCTGTGGTCTGTGAGGGGCAGTAGTTAGTGGTTGTGTGAGCCTCAGAAGCCTTTGCTTCCTCTCATAGAAAAATTGTCATTTTCTGACAATTACCAACAGTTTTCATTTCCACATGACAGAGTTCATATGGTCAAAAGAACTTGACCTGAGCCTCATAAAGGTGACAGTGTGATGCTTTAACTTGAATGCATGTCCTGTTCAGGGCAATGTGAGTGGAACCAAGAGTTTCGTGGGCTATGGTACAAATAATCACACTTCCGTGATATTTTACAGTCTGAACAAGGACTCTGAGATAGACATTTCTACAATTCTCTTTGGGTCTCATTTCTTACCTGTGGAATCAGATGTCAATACTTAGAACTGCTGAAAGGATTCAAATTTTTGAAATGCTACATGCTGTTTTCTTTAGCCCCAGCAACAACTGTGCTCAGTGGCTTTCTGCCGGACTTTGAAGAATGTTGGTATGATAATCACAGGAGAGAATCTCTGCCTCTGGAAACCATATGTTACTGCACATTCATGGAGCTTCACTCTAATTCCAAATCTGGAAGGACTACCACGCAATTCAAGGGGGATATTTTTAAAAACACTTTCCACCTCTTCATTGATTACATTTGAGTGAGAAATATGAATATTTGAATGAATAATTGCAGTGCTTTGTGGAAGTCAGTCTTGAGTTTTCCATAGTGCACACTTATAAACAACTTCATTTTTTTTGGCACTAGATGGCCTATTCTATGGAGGTGGTGGTGGGTGGAGAGAGAGAGAGATTAAGAGACAGAGACAGAGACAGTGAGAGAGAGAGAGAGGGAGAGAGAGAGAGAGAGAGAGAGAGAGAGAGAGAGAGAGAGAGAGATGTTCCACATATAACTACATTTACAGAAAGTTTGCTCCTGGGGCACCACAGAACAATGTGGTTAGGTCATCCAAGGAATAAGAACATTAATAGGACCTGTGCTCTCTTCTCTAAACCACTGTCTGTGTGTTCAGGGAAAGAATCTCAGCTTATTCACAAGTGGCGCTATCTTTCCACAGGATATTCATTGTTTTGAAAATAGGAGAAAACCTCAACAGCTCTGAAGCATATAATTATGCTTTCTTATTACACAACAGGAATGTTCTCTGGAGTGTTGTGATGATACACTTGCAAGTAACTTGGCGGAGAGAAGGGTGGCTGAGGAGAAGAGTGGGAGGCAGGGAGCAGAGCTGCTTGCCTTCTTGGTTTCTATTCCACTCATTCTGTCTTTGCTGTCTAACAGCTCTCACAGATTGTGGCTTTGCCTCGAATAAACTAGGTAGAGTTTTACTTGTGGGTTCCCAGGCTCTCTCCAGTTATCAGTGTAATAAGTGATTTCAGAGTATTAGGGCAGATTCCACTACCACTGAATCATATACAGACATGAGGCCAGATGATGACGTTAGAAACATATGTGTGAGTCTGAAGGCAGAACTTGGCCTAGGAAACCAAGAGCAGATCCCCAGGGGGATAATTAGGCTTTTTTTTGCCTGGAAAGGACCCCAAGACGTGAGCTTCCTTATCTTTCACCCCCAAACAGAAAATCACTTAAAAATTCCCCTCACATAGTTGATGAGCTGTTCTCAAATATTTTTAGGAAAGCTGTTTTAGAAAATTAGGACTTAAGTGCTTCACAAACAAGGCAAAGCTTTGCATGTGAGGGATAAAAAATTGCATGCTATAACTCATAATTACCATGATTTTATTAACCTGGAATTTCCTAACCAAGCTTTATTTTCATTCAGAGCAACTTCTGCGAGATTTTTCTTCATTAATCATGTTTGCCAACCCAAATGCCCAACCATATTAAACAAAAAAATATATTCCGAGATATGTTTTTTTATATGGACATATCACTATATTAGGGTGTGTTAATTTCTCCAAATGCTTTTTATCAAGCCATGGGACAAATTCCAAATCACTTTATAAGTTGACATCATATTTGAGTTTTATGTAGACCCTGTTGTTTCCATAGTAACAAAATTAGTTCACAGTGTAAGAAGCATGTGGAAGATTATAGGAAAAAAAAAAAAGAGGGAATCTGAATGGAACAAAAGGCAGGAGCTAAAGTGAGAATTTCTTGGGATGCTAGGAAATTTTTATTACCGCTTTATTTATCTCAAAAGACTACTGCAAATCCTCTTGATGCTTCTAGGTATAAATTGTGTCCATCTTCTCATAATCTATCAAGATCCAAAATCATTTTTATCTAAGCAATAGTCTTAGAGATGCTTACACTCCTCATTGAGGGTTACACACACACACACACACACACACACACACACACACACAAGATCTGTGGTCTTTTTAAAAACTGGTTTCACTATTTTAGATCAGAAACTGGTAGTGAGATAACTTTCTAAAAGACTTACCTCATTTTCTCTCTTGCCCACACACAAGCACTAAGACAAGCTGAACTCTCACTTGGATGAATGGCGTGCTTACTTAGCAGTGCCTTCCATTCATTCACTTGCTCATTTGTTAGAGACATATTTATTGAGTGTGTCTTATGACAGGGTCCTCATATCAGACACAGAGCCACGGTTGACAATTACAATACCTGTAAGGGCTATATGAGAGATTTATGAGGGCTTAACAGGAAACTTCCTCATCTCTCATCTTCTCTCTGTAACCATAGCTCTTTCCCCAAGCTCCAGGTCTATGGACAGCTTAGCTGGCAATTTAGGTCCTTTACTTCATGGATTACAGGTTCTTTTGTTAGAGGGTTGGGCTGTTGGGTCTTTCATTTATTAACAAGGAGACTTGTGCTCCTCATCCTGTTTTTCCTTCTATTCTGATTAGATGAATATGACATTGTCTCAGAATTGGCTTCAAAGTGATGAGAACTGGAACAGGATTAGCTGGAAATTTTAAGACAGCTTCTATGTTTGCGGTGCATCATTAAGCAAATACCAGCTTTCCTGGGTTCTGAATTTCTTCTTTTGGTAGTCAAGAAACTGGAACCAAAGGGAAGTCTTTTGCCCTAAATCTTCTCAGAGGTAGGAGTTGGAACCATTAATTCTAGTCCCAGAAGAAATGTCCAATGAGCTCCCCAGAGACTGGTAATCAGAGTGAATTCTGATACCTCCTTTCAGTTCTCATGTAACAACCTGATTTTTTTTTTGAGATCTTTCTAAGGAGATGGCTCTTCTTGTGATGGCTGGTGGAAAGGCCTTATGCATGATGCCCGAGAATACATCAAAGGCATTAAAACTGTTCTCTGCAAAGAAGTTCTGGTAATAAAAATCTCTGCCATCTTTTTCTTTGAGAAATATTTTTGTCCCATGACAACATAATAGCCCTAATAAATGTGATCTGTCTGAGTGCATGGTTGGAAGTGCACATGATGGTTAGGGACATAAAACTGCCTTTAGTGAGCCACCTCTGTCCCTTCTGTTTGGAACAATCTTCTCCTTCCATGCACTTAAGTCTACTCCTCCTACATCCTTCAAAACCTGGCTTTCTCAGTAATTCTTTCTGTCTTGTTTCTTCAATTTATTTTCTCTGGATTCCTTTTACACACAAATATGTGAACATCTCCCCACCCCTTAGAAAACAAAGTATTCAAACAAGTAAAACCTTGCTATCAGTCCTTTCTTTTTAGCCTCTCATAGTTGAGCTTTTATCTCATCATTCAGCTGATGATTTTGCTGAGGTTACAGTCACCTCCCAACTGCCAGATTTCTGTTTTCTATCCTCCTACTTGTACTCTTTGCAGCATCTGAGGCTCTTGAACACCTACTCTTTTTTGATAAGTACTCCTACTCTGATTTCTACACCAGTATTCCCTCTTGAATTTCTCTTGTAATTCTTATCTTCTACCAATTCTTTGAGATTTTCTTCACAATTTCTCCTTCTCTGCCCACCCATAGAAGTCAACATTTTCCATAAAATATCTTACTTTTGGTACTCATCTCTTCTCTTTCACTTTGTATATTTTCCCATTTGAAATATTCTCTCAATGAAATTACCATTTTTATGGGTACAATGTGATAAAATGTTGGCAATTTCATATGGTTCAACTTATAATAATTCCCATATCTCTATTTCCAGCCCTGATTTTTCTCCTAAGCTTAGAAAATATTTCCAAAGGCTAACCAGATATAACCAACTGGATGACCTTAGTTACTTCAAAATTAATGCATCTCAAGCGGAACCCTTTTATCTCCAACCTCTCTACCTAAAGTATTCTTGATCTTGGCTCATGGCATCACCATCTCCTCAGTTTCACAGGTTAGAAAATTTGGAGTAATTTCTAAACACTTTCTCCTTTTCATTTCCATAGGTAGTCAGTTGCAAAGCTAGAGAATGCTAACTCATAAATATCTTCACTATACTACCTTAGATCAGGCCATCACCATTGTTGACCTGCCACCAGGAATATCTCTCTAGAAAGCAAATCTGAACATGTGACTCCAAGACTCATCACAGTCCAATTCCAAGCTACAGTTATTGCTCAGTTCCTGTCACTCTGAGCCTCAAAAACTTCACCACCATCATTCTCATGGAATGGATTGTTGTTTTCTGAAACTTAAGACTTTTTCACAATCTTGTGCTTTCTTCTGTCTGAAACAGTCTCCACATTGTCTAGAAAACTTCTATTCAGCCTCTGAGAGTTACTTCCAAAGCCTCCTCTTATACCTAGCCTTCCCCAACTCTCCCAGCCAAATTGTTCTTTATTTCTATCAGCTTTGCCCATATTTCTCTGTTCTAGCACTTTACAGATCATCTGAAAGTTTACTTTATCTATTTGCATATTAGTCTTCTGTAATAGATTAGAAACTCAGTTCATGACTCTCTTATGACCTACAGTAGGTCCTTAATAAACAATTACTCAGTAATTGAATAAGATCATTGAAAGAGACTTGGGCCAAGACCCAAGTTCTAGGGTGAGATGAATTAAGGAGCCCTTAGGTCTAGGGTTGTGCTTTGTATATAAACTGTATATTGTTGCCCTGGAAATTTATCCATTCTGCTGTTTCTTATTGCAAAATGAGAAAATAAACATTAACTAAATCTGTGGTATTTGATTAATAAAACACTAAATATGAGTTAGGTTTCTAAAGCAAAGTTATAATTGAGAATGTCCACATTACATGAAATAATATGTTTCATTTTCAATGGAATTGCACCATGTGAAAAACATACAATGTTCTGGCAGTATTATTTCTATATTCAGAGGCATCCATTTTTTCTTTTGTTAAAGTGATTTCAGGGATTTTAGAGAAAGAAAGTACAAATAATTCTATCTTTCATTTAGTATTTCTTCACAAATTAGAGAGACTCCCTCTTGACACGGGGTCTCTGTCTAATCCTAATGATCAGAAAGAATGAGAGCCCAAAGTTGTTAGATTATTGGTCCTCAGGGTGTCAGCTCTTAGAAACACTCATTGAAACCCCAGAGTAGAACAGAGAAGGAAGGAAAAACCACATTCAAGTCAGTAACTCAGAGTCAGTATAGTATAAAAAATTGAACTTGTGGCCATCTTCTCTTAGACAGGTGGACTGCTGTTAACATGGTAGGCATGCCCTTATATTGCTCAGCCACTGCCTAACCCACTAACTGCCATTCCCTGCCTCTTGCTTGAGGCAGTACCAATTTGTATTGCCCTGCTTGTAATGTCCTGCCTCTTGACTTTTGTTTGTTCTGTTCTCTCTACCTAGAATGCCACTTTGAATTTCCCTCTCCAGTTTGATGAATAAATTCTTAATCAGGATAAATTCAGCCATCACTTCTCCAAACCTGTCTTTGACCCATTCCTTTTCCTACTCAGACTAGCACTGAAGTGCCACCATGTACATACAGTTAGACAGGTTTTTCACTACACAATGTCATCCAGCCGAGGAAATAAATTCCGGAATCCTAGCCCAAGTTTCACTGTGTAGTGTATGCCTTTGGGGCTAAAATTGTTTTCTAAGTCGTGCAAAGGCAGACTCATAATTCCTTGTCCATATCCCCATCACTGCCATGACCACAGGGTATGTTATTATAAATGTCTGTGTATCTATTTCCCATCCCAGACCCCTGAGGTGTGTGTCTGTATGTGGTGTGTATGTGTGAGTGGGGCTGGGGAGAACTCCTATACATAGTACAATGTTTGACACTGAGTATTTGTTGGTTGAAAATAAGTTGGATTCTAACAATTATTAAGAAGTAGATACTGTTCTAGGAATTTTAGATGCCTTAAGTCATTTATGCTCATAACAGTTCTGAGAAGGAAGTATAATTCTAGCCAATTTACAAAAGAATGAACTGAAGCACCAAGAGATGAAGAAAGTTGCATGAGTCACACAACAACTGGTAAGTGAAGAGCCAGGATTTGCTCTCAGGCTCCCAGGCTTCATAGCCCATTCTCTCAGCCACTGTACCTGACTGTTCCTTGGGGGATGAAAACTCATCAGGACTTCACTTCCTTGTGTTTCTTCACCTTCAGGAGAAAAAAATTTTTTTTCATGTTTGCAATATCTGAGAACTCCACTCCCAATGAAGATACTGCATGGTGTAATTTCCCATACCCTGAGAGTTGGTTTCTATAAAGTCAGTTCTGGCTTCCTTTTATAGAGTGCCAGAGTGATTCCATACACAGAATCATGAGCTGGAAGGCCAGGCCTTCTAAGCAAAGATGTGTGGGGCTGCTACTCAGCAGTATGTATTGTGTGAGGAAGAAAGGAAAGGGAGGAAACTGAGTGAAAGCAGAGGAGCAGAAGAAAAGGATGAAAACAAAAAAAACATTCTTTAGATCACTTAGAATAATTAAATATAAAAAGATCATCTTGGAGAGGATTGAAGAGTGTTGCTAGACAGAGTGAGCACTGTGGATGTCTGGGAATAGGGGACGTCAACAGCCTTGCCATATTAGTGGGGTTCCTTCTTCTGTTGCTGTGAATGAAGATGGATAGAGTGTGAGAGCTTTCTCTAGGTTCAGGGAGGGACATAGTTCGAAGTTCTCAGAATAAGGATTGTCCCCAGGAGAGGGTGAAGTGGGGTGGAGATGTTTCCAGAAGGATGATACAGGATTGAGGTAATGACATAAGAACTGGGGCTCTAGGGAGGCATGGACTAAATGTTCTCTGAGAATAGCAAGAGACACTTTGAAGGCTCAGGGAACAAGAGGGAGCTTCATGGTTTCACATTCATGAGAGAAAACTCCCAGATCAGGCCTAAATTCTTAACCAGGACTGAGGTCCTCAGATGCTCTCTGATGTGTGTTCAATCATTTTTCTCTCCTGTTTGCTGTCTCTTCTGGGTGGAGACATCCTTGTTAGCTGTGGAATGAGAATGAGAATGAGACCTCAGAGGAGGCGTCTGGCTGGCTCTGGGCTGAGGCAGCTTCAGATAAGAAATGGGTGTGAGGCCAGGCCAGTGGCGCAGGCATTTGGTAGTCAGTAATTTGGATTGTACCTCTCCTACTGATTAGGTCTGCGGCTTGTGGGTCATAGCCTGTGGGTGACTAAGTTTCTCAAAATTTGACAGAGGAATAATGATGCTCGCTATTTCGTGAGGGGATATTAATTAAAGTTTACAAGCCACATGACAATGCAGGGATAAAAGGGGTTAAAAATGAAATGTAATCATGATGTGTAGTAGGCTGTGCTGCTTGCAGGAAATGTGCCATCTGTGTTGTGATTAGAATTGAAGTAGACAAAATTCATTTTAGAGCATACACTCTGTGGAGAATGTGGATTACTTTAGAAGGTGTATCAGAAGCCACAGTGGTCCCAGACTAAAGTGAAGAGAAAAACGTGAATTTACATGTGGGACATGTGTTCATAGGCTGATTCTTTTCCCTATGGTTTTGTAAACAGTAAAGAGAGCTGATTCTCAAATGTCACATACAGCAGGTTTTCCTTCGAAGACTTTGCTTCTTTACCATTCAAAGCCCGCAGAGATCTTAGTGATAGAAAACATGGCCCAGGCAAGCACACCTGGGAGGTGGGTAGGGGATAAGGGATGCCCAGTGAAGGAAACCTGACACTTTCCCATTCTCCAGAACAGCCTTTCTTCAAAAAAAAAAAAAAAAAAAAAAAAAGAATGTGGACTCACTTACTCTAGTTCTCAGAGGCTGGCCAGCAGTGCCATTCCTGGTCATTGACCCCATTTCACTGTCCCCGAGCACCTAGACAAGAAACCACAATGTTATGTGCTATGACAGAGCTATGATTGCAGAGTGCTCTCACCTCTCTTTGCTTTACCTGTGCTGGCTGAGGTCCCAAGCAGCTTCTTCTGAATTAGTCAAAATGATGTCATATGTGAGGCTAATTTTCTGGAAACGAAAATCAAAGTCTCTTAGAAAAACAAGAATGCCATATAGAGCACAGAGAAATGCTACAAACATCATATCGCAGTGTATGTGGAGACTTCAGCTGTAGTATGCATGATGGATATCCTGGTTTCTATGTCCTGATGTTGAAAGAGAATCAATAATTAAGAAAAAAATGTCAAAACTGTGAAGTCCTGAAAAGCTTTAGCTTTTCCTAGGTTTGTTAAATTAGGCAACAACTGGGCCATTAGGTCGGGAAATTCATGCCTTTATTCAAGAGCTGTTTTTATTTACTGAGTACTTTCTGTGTGCCAAGCACTGTTCTGGGTGCTGGAATATAGTAGTGTGCAAACCAGACAGAAATGACTACCCTTATGGATAGCATTGGATATCATTCTGGTGGAGAGATGTCCAAAGTGGAGGAAAATGCTTATAGCATCACTGCTTGATTAATTCTATTTCTGGCAGTCCTACCTCTGTGTGGGATTAAGACCTTCTTTCAATCCCAATCCCACTGCATCTATCTCTATAAATTAGCAAGGATGAAAATGTCTAAAAAGAGGAGGATAAGGGTTGTGTTTTAACTTAGAAGCAAGAAGTGGAGGATATTCAAAATATTTAACAATTGATATAGCACAGGTGCTGTCCCATTAAAATGGATCCCTGGTCCCTGCCACTCCAGCATTATTTCTTTAGTTTCTGCATCATGACAAGGTCCAGAGTTTTCAGAGGAGGGACTGAAGTAGCTGAGCTGGTGGAGGGCTTCAGTGTGAGGGTGCTTGGGCCATTAGCTATTCAGCAAGTGGTACAGAAATATTTCAATACTTTAACTGTTGGATGGCTGAACCACACAGATGAATATCAATCCTACTCTAGAAAGATCTAGAAAAAGGATATACCATGTAAGATCTCAGTCAATACTCATTGCGAAAATGTCCAATAGCCAACAGAGCACCTACTGTTAATTTAAATATTCGAATCTAAATTGGGACTCACAGCTATTGAGTCTCCACAACCTTATGAGATGATTTTGAAAACAAGGTGGAAGTACAGAATGTCATAAATAGTAGCTGGGTAGAGTAGGGCTGTCAGGGGTAATCAGCCCCTGTGTAAATAAACGATCTTTGCTGAAAAGAATGCAACAACCCTGGAAAATGCTTTGATGTGATATTTTCTTCTGAATCTACCCTTGCTTGGACAGTACTTGATTTACACAAGAGTTGGCCAAGGAAGAGGTCACATCCCTTTGGCAGGTAGACTAAGAATACTGTTGGCAAAGAGCATTTGCCAAGCAAGACTAGTCATGGTTGCCAGGTGTTAGCATATTACTGGTCCTTCAGGTTCCTAACTTGTCATCATGGCTGGCAACATCCCCTAGCTTTTATCAAAGGCTTATTTGGAGAGTGTGTGATGCCTGAAGGGTTTTGCTGATTGACAACCTCAAAAATGGTGGAAAAAAGAAAATGAACCAAGATAAGCTGTTCTCTGTGCATTCTCTCCTCTCTCACAAGTGGAGCTGGTCAAAAAAAGAGAGAATAACCTCTGTGGGGAGCACAATAGCTCCAAGGATGGCTGGCTGACTAGAGGCTGCTAAGAATAGTTACCCACCCACTTATAAAGAAACATGACCTAATCTCATCAAGTTTGCTAACAAATTGTTTGTATGGTGAAAGAGGAATGTAAATTATGCATGCCTTTTTCTAAGAGAAATGTCCCATCTACTTCCCCTGCTGGGTGCCCGCTTTTGCACCACGTGAACTGTGGTGACCATAGGGCCTCACGGAAGTAAATTCACAGACGGGCCATAATACTGTGACATGGCACACAAACAGTCTAGTTTTGCCTAGTGGGAATGTGATTCAGAAATTATTGAGAATCTGGGAGGGAGATAGGTGGGTGCTATAGCTGACAATCACTGAGTGGGGTCAGGGTAGGGGTGCTTGGGGCATTCATGGCCATGCAGGTCAGTTGATGGAGGAGGTTGTAAGGAAGCAAACAAGCAACATTGTGTAACTGCTCATTGCTTCGTTCAGTTGTTATGAATGAGCATCTATGTGTCCAACATTCTTGCAGTATTAGGGACATAGCAATGAACAAAGCAGTCACAAATCCCAGTCCTCACAGAGCTGACATTCTGGTGGGAGACACCTAAAATAACCAATAAGAGTGAGAAATATATGTTAGATAGTGATAAGAGTTGGGAAAGTTCAGAAATAGTGCAAGAAAAAAGGGGAGGGGAAAAAGATGGAACGAGACTGGTAAAATTTAGACATCTGATTAATGATGAATAAAAAGTTAATTACACTATTTTTTGAGTATGTTTAAATCTTTTCATAACAGAAATTTAAAAATTAAAAATAATGCAGGTAAGTTGAATAGGAAGTGTTAGGGTGGAGTGGGTGACAATTTAGATGGGGGAAGGCTTCGCAGAGAATATGAGATTGGGCAAAGATCTAAAAGAAATGTGTTAAGCAGATATATTGGGATGAGCATTCTAGGTAGAGGAACCATCAAGCGCAAAATCCCTGCAGGAAGAGTGTTCCTGGAGTGTTAAAGGTAGCATGGCCAAAGCAGAATGACTGAAGGGGAAGTATTAGGTTGTGGGAGGAAGTCATAAAGAGGCTATGGGTAATGAAAAAGATTTTCTCTTTTACTCTGAGATGGGGAGCCATTGCAGTATTCTGAGCAGAGGAATGACGTCATCCAGCATGAGTTTTAGCACATCTTGGAGCTTTCGGATTAAAGATCCATTAATTAATCCTTGAAGGCAGGACCACCCCTCAGTACTTTCAAGTCCTAACTCTATTATAGCTCCTGTTCTTGGATGTCCTTGGAATTATATTTCTTTTTCATTCCTCATTTATTCCCACAATGCATCTCCTTCATTTGATCTGGCTTCCGTGGAATTCTATTCCTCAAACTGAAACAAACCACAGGTATAGCCATTTTTTCTCATTATATGGCAGTCACTCTTGGAGAACAAACGAAGTGTGCAGTTGGAGAACCTGGGTTGTTCTACACCTCAGCTCAGGAGTTGAGAGGACAATATCATAGTCGAGGAGGTGAGAGAACAATATTACAGCTCAGGAGGTGAGAGGAGAATGCCACAACTTAGGAGACGAGAGAGAATGTCACAGGTCAGGAGATGAGGGGCCAAAATGATAGTTTAGAAGGTGAGAAGAGACTGCTACAGCTCCAGCGGTGAGGAGACAAGACCACAGACTATTCATTGTGACACCTCTGATTTCTTAAGCTCTCAGGTGGTCTAAATTTCCATGGTATTTTTATCTGGAAACTTTAAAACAAAGAGTATACTTGAACCAAAAACAAAATTAGATATAGCTATTTATTTTAAAATCTCATGTTATGAGAACTAATAAAATCTAAAGACATTTCCTATATTACTCAGGTATTGAAATGTGAACCATAACCTGGAAGCTAAGAGGTCTAACTAACTGAGTAAAGGTGGCCATTAAGAAGAAGAGCTTTTAATTATTACATTTTACTGCATCTGATGGTTAAATCAGGCGCCTTCCTTTAGGGTCTTATTTTACTTAGCATTTATCATGTCAGTAGGTTGAAGAACCACTATCTAAAAATAGCACCTACTGCTGAGTTGGTCAGGTCTCCAGTCCCCAAAGCCAGCTTCTCTCCTCACTCCCACCTAAATCTCAAAAAGCCATTGCGTTCATGTGGATCTTGCCCACAAATAACTCCACCAAAGCCAGGACTCACACATGTAAATATGCTGAAGTGCCCATGTGACTTCCTCAGATGAGAATGTCACCAAACCAGTTTGCCAGAGAGCTCTCATGCTCTTACTGATGAATGAACAAGTACGAGCTGGACAGCTTCCTCTAATAACATTATTTGCCTGTGGAATCCTTTTGTACTCAGGATGGATGAGCCAAATGCTACATTCTTCTTTTATTATAAAAGTTTGACTAAGACAGGAAAACAAAAAATAGATTTTAAAAAGTCCACTGAACTCTTTTTACCTTGTCATGGGAAATGTCCCAGCTTTGAGGCTAATTAGCATGTAAGTAGTGCATATATAAAATGTTCTGTATTTCCCACACATTTATAATCTGTAATCATTTAAACTACCCCTCCCTCATGAAATTGGCCAATTTTATCAATCTTATTTTACAGAAAATGGTGGGGTAGGTGGAGAAGATGGTCGAATGCCTTCTTGTGGATCACATGGTTACAGGGATGGAGCCAGAATTAGAATGCACACTGCTCGGTGTTGGCACACACAGAGCAGCAGCACTCTTGGGCTGGAGCCCACCCTAAAACAACATGGTTAAGCCCTCTTAGAGTGTTATCCTAGACAACCCAACATGAATTTTGTGCCTTGATCAACATCAAGTTCTTTTCCATAATACGATAGGAACATGGGGAGGAGAGAACATATCCTTACAGACATGTTCTAGTTTTTTTTCTTTGACCCAGCCTAAACACCTGCACTTAGGAAGGCAAAATTATAGAACAGTCCCTGAAAGTGAGGGCTTCTTTGTCTCAAGGGCATTAGTTTCTACAGGCTATGTGGGTATTGAGAAGGGCACTGGGAGAAGTTATTCTCCTGTTTCTGCAGCAAACTAGCCTGAGGAAGAATGACCTGGAGATTCTGGCTCAGATGGACTCTGCACTTACCTTTCTTTCCATCTGACGAACATAAATCAGAATAATCTCAGTATGTTACTATGAGCAGAGAAACTATGAGAACTATAAGCCTAGTCATAGTTACCAAAACCTTTCCCAAGAAACAAACTGGTTCTCCAAGGATGATCAGCTAATGACACCATCTATAAATACCTGCTACTTTAATAATGTGTCCCAAACCAAATTAATTTGTTTTGGTTTTTCATAAAGGTCACCCCAAGCTTGAACCTGGTGTTCTTCACTGGGGTGTGGTTTTTCAACTCAGAACAATGACAAAGATCATTTTCTTCTGATTGCCTATGGGAATGTTATAATTATTTCACTTCTGTATCAGCTGCTGTAACAAGGAGACCAAACACTTTTTCGTAGTTAACATAACAAGAATATATTTCTCCCTCAGTTCTTGCATGGCAGGTGACTTTCTCCCTTTTAATGATCCTGAGATCCTTATAGGTTTCTCTTATCTTGCCTGATATCCCTTGGGCTTTATACCATTATCTGCATCAAGATGGCAGGAGGGTATGGAGAATATGAAGAAAGTATACCCACTTCTTAAAAGTCTTACCTTAGAAGGACAGATGTCACTTCTGCTTACATCCCCTTAGGGAGAACCAGCCATATGGCCACACTTAGAGGCAAGCAAAGCTGGAAATGTGGTCCCTGGCAAGGCAGGGACCAATTTTCAGCAATAATATAGTACTATGAAAAGGGAAGTAAAAATGTTAGTGAACATTTAGCAATCTATGCCCCATTTCTTTCAGTAATACAATTAGTTAACACGGATTATTTTCTGTGGTACTTTTAAACTTGGTGCCACTTTAGAGCAAGTTCCTATTTCCTCTTATACAAAATCTTCAAGTGTTTAAAAATGATGGAGCAGGGGCCAATGCTGCACACCTATGGTGTATGAGTCCAGGCCTGCCAGGGCCTTTCCAGAAGGCTGGAAGAAATTCTGTTTGCATGCAATCTGAATGAGTTTCAGAGAGGCAGTGTGTGGCTGAGCTGGGCATAAACTTAAGAATCCTTTACCTTGCAACAGTGAACTGGAGGAGGAAAGAACCACTACAAGAGAAGGTGGGCTGAAACTTGTAGGTCTGCAGATTCTGCACAGGAAGGGTGGGGCTGTCTGTACGAGATTGGACTAGTGGGAGATACTTAGGAATAGCACTACTGGCACTATTGGGTCTTATTATTATTATTGAGAATCAAATACAGCTTACTGTTTACACATGACTTTATTATTCTGTCTTCATTATATAACTTAGTTATTCTAGGAAACTCTTGTCCAGGCAATAAAAATTAAAGATAACTTTATTGATCATTATAGGAACTTCCTGAAATACCTATTAATTTTTTAAATAAAAAAAGATTAAGCGACATTTTTTACCCTAAGACTCTTTGAAGTTCTTGCTTCAAAATTCTTGCCTTGTTTGTACACCAATCTTAAATTATAGCACCATGATTTTAACTCAATCTTGACTACGCCCCCGTGTTGAAACACCTGCCTTAAACCTTCAAAATTTTAGTAAATATATCTCCTTAGGCTCTCCCACTCTAAGAGGCTTCTAAGACTCAGTGGATCAGTGTTTTCCATTATTGCTATAAACAATAAATTCAGTTTTGACTTATCAACAAGTTGTTTGGCTGATATTTTGCACAGCCAGCATAAGTTGAAGCATTTACGTCAACTTACAAAGGAGGGGAGAAAGTTGAACTCATTGAAAAAGTGGTCCCATTGGCAGCTCCGAGAAGGCCCAAGTGTCTGGTACTTTGGTACTAAAGGTCATTTAAGAGTGGCAGAAAGGCCGCACAGCGGGATTGTGATTGAGAGAAACACTGTGACTCAGGGAAACACAACAAAGTAACTAGAGTTGTTGCAGGACAGCCAGGAGGCAGAAGTCCCTGCAGGGGGCATCTTGAGAGTCAAAAATGGCAGAAGGTAGGAGGAAAGTAAATGCTGCTCAAGAGCACACTTAAGACGCCTCAGGGGCCCTTGAACAGGCAGCAGTCATGATGTCATGAATAGGGCTCTTAGTCCACATCTTAGTTACTTTTCTCTACACTGTGCTCTCCAAGTATGGGGATGCATAGCTATGCATGGAAGAGAGTAATACTGAGCAGAAGAATGCCTGTGAGCTGCCCCCAAAATGAACAGAGAGAGAAAGAGTATAGGCCTATGGGCCCTGGATTATAAGGGAAGAAAAGGAGGCAGGCAAGGGAAAAATATGTTATACCTAAAGCAGGAAGGAGCTGGGAACAGTCTACCAGTAAAGCTGCCTTCTTCTTGATGAACTGAGATTGTAGCCCCAACAATCCTTCTCCACAATTGGACTGTGGACCAACATCTAATTCTAGACTGAATTAGGGATGGAGAAAGAAAATGTGGAGGATTTATAATATTAGCAGGGTAAAGATTTGCTTTAAATGCCTCTGATCAAACCTTCACTTTCCCTGAGAAAATTATCAGACCATCAGTCATTCACACATTAAACTAAATTAATGAATCAGCTTACTTTGCTCTTGATATTTACTCAAGGAGAGAGAAAATTTGGATTTGTATGAGTGCTGGGGAATGTGAGGGGTATAAGGGTGTTGAGGGAAGGAGAGGGAAAGGTTGCACAGAACTTGGCACACTTCAGAATTAATCACATGTGACAGGATGTCATAATGGGGCCCTGAAGCCGGAGGAAGTAGTAATGACATTCAACCTGTGTATGAGTGGGACGGTCACAGAAGAGAAGGGGACCAAACAATCCGGCTTATCAATTTACTTCCTTGTACAGAAATCCTGCATCTGTAGAGTGGTATTGGCTAGAGTTTATAATCTATATGGTGAATATATTATTTGACTAGCACTGACCTGCATGACTACCTTTTATTTTAAAGGTAGTTAAAAAAAAAGAAATATTAAGAATAAAACAGAAACCACAAAATTCTGAGCCTTATATATAAGGATAGCAGCTGCTATTTCTGTAAGTGAAACAGGTTACTTGCTTGGGAAGTAGAGGCTCTTCACTCTCAAATCCAGCTGCTGAGAAGCCTACTTTGAAGACCAAGAAGTTGGGATTATGTCCTTAGAGGACACTGATGACATTCAGCCAAGCATTCGGTTAAACAGCTTGAGATCTGGTGAGAACTGTAAATTCTCCTTTTTCCTAGTTTCTCTGCTATAAAACGGAGAAAAATAAAAACAAGGGTCAGAGGGTTATTTCACTTGGAGAAAATCCCAGAGAAGGCCAAGTAATTGTTCAAGTGGAGCAGATGTGGTCAGAAAAAAGATTGGAGGAAATCCGTCTGAGGAGTCTGATGCTTGTTGACAGCTGTCCTGAAAGGCATCCTGGGATTCCTACGCCCTCTGAAAGAGACCCATCATCACCTGCATCATCAGTCTCACTATAATAGATATTTATGTATTTAACAGATAGATATAGAATATAGAATATTTGCATTAAGATAACATTTATTGAACTTGCCTTTACTATAGAGAAGTATGAAGAAGTAAACGAAAGGACAGGCTGTACTTGCTCTTTTGATAAAATAAATCAATAAACCTATTCATGGTCACAAAATGCAAATATACAGAGAGGCATACTCTATGATTTATTTAATCAGTTCCTGATTGATGGACATGTTCTATTAGTCCTCTTCTCCTCTTTCTTTTTGTTATTGCAAATTTTGCAGCTTATGAATATCCTTGTATCTTGGTGAGCTTTTACTCAAATACCCATGGGTTAAATTCCGAGTTAAAGGTACATGCTCATAGCTTTCCTGACAACTACTTTGGGCTGAGAAAAACCTATATATTAATTTTAATTCTCACAACAACCCTGCAAGGTCATTAATGTTGTTGGCAATTACAGGGGAGGGCGAACTGAAATTCAGGCAGGAGGAGGCTCCCAACTAGGTAACAGAGTTCAAGTGCAGGAGCTGGAATTCAGTCCCCAGTTTTTCTGACTTAGAACTGACACAGTCATCTAAAGGTTATAGATAACATTAAATACAAGATCATCAAATGAAAAGGATCATGGCTGTCTCCTAATCTAATTCTTTCAATTTTGGATGTGGTAGGGAGAACTTGAGAAATTTGGTGCCTTGTCAAAGGCCATGGATCTAGGTTGGGACTCAAAGTCTGTCTCCCAGGAAAGTGACCTTTCAAGTACAATAGGGAGTTTATATGTTCAGGGCCACAAAAGTCTTTTTTCCAAAGAAGAGCTATATAAAGTGTATAACCTCAGAGCTGCTCTGCTTAATTCAAGGAAAGAGGCCCAGACCCTGGTTCTTCTTTGTTTTCTACCTTTCTTCTCTCCTCTCTCTCTTTCTCTCTCTCTCTCTCCCTCCGTCTCTCCCTCCCTCCCCTTCTCCCTCTCTTTACCTCTACCTCAACCTCTACCTCTACCACCCCTCCCTTCTTCCCTTTCTCCCTTATTCCCTCCCTCACTCCCTTCCTTTGTACCACTGGAAAGTTGAGTTTGAAAACCGCCAGGGTACAACACAGCTGTTTTCCCTGTGTTGTTAATCATCTTTGTTGTACTGGGCAAACCCAAAAGCTTTGAGCTCTTACTTCAAATGTCCCAATAGGGCCTTCAGGGCTATCTTTCATATTGCAGGTTGCCTCACCATCCTGCCGAAAGTCTTGGTGGTGGGTTTCTTAGAGCTTTTTGCTCATTAGACAAACTATTACAGAGGATGTATCTGGGACCCTGGGGTTATAAAAGCCCATTGTCATTGAAACTGGAAGAAAAGGGGAAAAGTAGAAGGAAAAAAAATAATCAAAACATTTAAAAAATATGGGACAGCATTGGTAGAAAAGTACAGCTGCTAAAAGGACAAGAGTGATAAGCGTCCTTGGGCCGGATGCACCATGAGAAGATGGGTATAAACAGCAGGAGCTATACATCTACACAGGAAACCAAACAGGAAGTGTGATGTGAATCATCGGAAGTCAGACAATACAGAGAGGGCCCGTGTGGTTTAGTCGAGATGAAGTGCATGTTGCATTGTTTAGGGGCGGTGGACATGAGAATTCATATTGGCTGCATCCAAGATAAAGATGCAGAGCATCCGCGTTTATGTAAAACTGATGTTAATGGATTCTGCTACTGGAGGCAGAACAGTTTAGGGAACTGGAAATGAACTTCAGCCTTTGGCAATATGAGAAGAGGCCATATTGATTCACCAGTGATGCAGGGTGTTCTGAGGCGCCGTAAAAACCTTAGGCAGGCCATGTAACCTCAGCTCATCTTCCATCCATTTAGCCATCTGTTCTGTGTCACTTGCCTCTGTGGGGGCTGGGAGGCAGTTAGCATTTTCATACTTGCTGGTAGGTACAGAATCATCAGAGCTGCACAAAGAGAAGTAGGGTTGTGTTCAGTGAGACCACTGGTTGAAGTGAATGAGGCTGTCTGTACTCTTGGGTCCTTTTGTGGAGGTCCCAAGAGTCGTCTCTCTAAGAGAGAGAGCCCCCTAGTTCCACATCTTCTATTCTAATTGGTCTCTCCCACATATGTAGGAGGTAAGAGGGACATGCAGGAGCTTGTCATTAAGAACTGTGGTGCTGACTGAGAGCTGGAGCTCCCAGAACACTGAGGAGAGCCTTTTCACCAAATGGGAATTTGGGAGGCAACAATGCTTCTTGCTCATATCAGCTCCCCCTCGATTCTCAGAACTGGCAACTTTTGCAGGTCCACTGATACCAGCTCGTGATGCCAATAAGAGGACATCAAGGTGGTTTTGAAGATGTTCAAATCTTATCCCATGAGAATATTCACAAAATGCTGCAGGCTGAAATTTGGAAGAGAGAAAGTGTGGTAGAAGGAGCCCTAGACTCCAAATATCTGGTTCAAGGGCCTCTCTTTCCACTGGCTCTTGGGTTCAACTTTTTGTTTCTTTCCATTTCTGTAGGAAATGGACACAAAGGAAATAGACTAGAGGATATCTGAGGCCATTCCCGCCAACACTGGTGGCAGGATCCTGTCTCTTGACTGCTCCCCCATATGCGGTCTCTCCCCTCCAAGCCACCTCATGTAGTAATAAATACAACAGTAACTATCTGTTATAGCACTATTCAAGGTGCTTTGCAGATACAAACACACTCAATCCTCATACAATTCTATGAGGTAGATCCTATTATTTGTACCTTATAGATTAAAGAACTGAGGCACTGAGAAATTATGTAACTAGCTCAGGGTCACACAGCTAGGAAGTGGCTAAGCCAAGACAGAAATATCTTACGGCCTCAAAAGTGTGGTCATTCAAAAGTGGGCAAAGGATTTGAATAGATATTTCTCCAAATAATATGTACTTATGGCCAATAAGCACATGAAAAGGTGTTCATTATCACTAATAATTAGGGAAATGCAAATCAAAACCATGAGATATCACTTTATAACTATTAGAATGGCTGTTATATCTATATAACAGAACTACCAGAAAATAACAAGTGTTGGTGAGGATGTGGAGAAATTGGAATCCTTGTGCTTTGCCAGTAGGAATGTAAAGTGGTGTAGCCCTATGGAAAACAGTTTGGTATTTTCTCAAAAACTTACATATAGAATTACCATGTTGATCCAGCAATTCCACGCCTAGTTATATACCCAAGAACTGAAAGCAGAGACTTAAAACATATCCTTGTACAACAATGTTCATAGCAACTTTATTCACAATAGTCAAAAGGTAGAAACAACCCAGTTGCCCATTGACAGATAAATGGATAAGCAAAATGTGATATATATAGGCAATGGTATATTATTTAGCCTTAAAAAGTTCAGACAAATGCTACAATATGGATGAACCTTAAAGACATTATTCTAAGTGAAATAAGTCAGACTCAAAAGGACAAAGATTGAATGATTCCACTTACATGCAGTACCTAGAACAGACAAATTCATAAAGACAGAAAGTAGACTAGAGGTTACCAGGGGCTGGGGAGAGGACGAAATGGAGATTTACTGTTTAATGGTCACAGAGTTTCTGTTTGAGATGATGAAAAAGTTCTAGAGATGGCTATGTTAATGCTTTTGAATCGTACACTTAAAAACGATTGAAAAGGTAAATTTTATGGTATGCATATTTAAAATCAATTTTCAAAAGCATACAATCAGACTCTTCCCCAAAAGCACACTCATCATGTCACTTCTTCTCTAGCACCATTAGTGGTTCTCCCGTTCCTCTCCAATTCAGTGACAGCACCTCAGCCTGGGGCAAGAGTACCTCTGTGGCTCCGGGTGGGCCAGTCTCTTCACAAAAGCCGTGCTCATGACTTCTTTGCCCCTCCTATCCTGCTCCATAGCCCCACATGCTCCCAGCCTCTGAATGCTGCCTGTATGGAGAGGAGTCTAAGCCCCACTCTTCACCAAGGCTTCGGGCTCTATCATTTAGGATTTTCCCTAAGGCTTGGAGTCTGAGCCATGACCTTAATGCTGAGCTATACATTGTCTTGTACCAGTGTCTGCATCTGTAACTGTGCATCCCCATCTAGATTCTGCTTTGGATTTGGAGTACAGGACTAAATGCAAAGAAGTGAAAATGCAGCAAACAATAAATAAGTGGTTCATGACCGCCTTGAAACGATAATACTGCTGACTTTTCTGTCACCTCTGGCCCCTATATCACCTTTGGGATTGGTCTGTGTTGAAAGAATTGCAATTTCCAGTTAGAACTACAGAAAGAACAGATGGACATAATTAGGAGAATTAGGAAAGAAATAATAGGCATCAGCCAGCGTGAGCTCTGGTTGATTAATAATGGCTTTGATTAGAATACTGCTCTTAGAGTGGTATCTCTAGAAATCTCAGCATCAAGAGAGGCCATAACTGCTTACAGTGTTATCAGCTCTATTGTCTTGTCATTTTATTTCTTAGCTATTTTATATTCTCGGCACAGAACCAGCTGAGAAGGATAACAACCCTGGGGCGTCAGTGGTAGTGGCTAGCTGCAAGTATGGTCAGTATTTAAACCTGGGCTTTAATACAAATCTTTCTCATTGTACATTCCTCAAATTGATTGACGAGTCACTTGGAAAGAAGCGATTAGTTAAGTAGTAGGGGAGGGGAAGGCATAGCAACAGGGGAAAGGTTTAAGGGTCACAAATTATGCATTATTAAAAAAAAATCTAATTCGAAGCACCTTTGAGGATTTGTTTTCTCCCCCTTTTATACTTCTGTCAACGTAGCTGCAGGCCAATGCATACTGATGGTACCTGGCATGGGTGTGACCATTTTTCTACACCAAAGCCTGCAAGTTGCACTAAGGTGAAGAGAGGCAATCAGGCCATTCTGTGCTGCTGAAATCGGATTGTAATAAACAGCGACCTCTAGCGTGTTCCTTAGGATTTGCATTTGGCTAACAGAACAGAATGAAAACAGTGGAGATGGGAGTTCTTATCAAATTCCCAAGAAACAAAGGCGAGATAGACCTCTCCATGGTTTTCCCTGGTGGAGAAGCTCAGGATTGACAGCTGAAAATTCATTTGCACTGCTCACCACCATCAGTGTTGGAGATACTATTCAAAATGTTGCTTTTATTTTTTTCCTCTAGCAAATATCCTCCAAAAAAATCACAGGGATTGTTTTTAAAAGCCTTTGGGGCTTAAACCAGAGAGTTCACCCAGGATAACATCAGTTTCTCTGACTGTGCAGTGTGTGAGCACTGGAGAAAGGGTTGAGGACTTGAGGACGGGAGAGGGAGCCCAGGCAGTGCCTTCTGGGAGCTATGGGGAGGGTTGGGGGTTCCCACTCACCCTTCCTCAGGGACAGCAACTCTCAGAGGGTGGCTGGCTCTTTACTTCTACTTGAGGCTGTTGGTGTTGAATAACTCTTTCCCCTGACCTGGTATTTCCACGAGAGGGAGAAGGTTCTCACTCTGTCTCTGTTCCCACTTGTCTCCTGCCCTTCCCACTCCTCAGAAGCCAGGTTCTGAGTCTCAGCGGTAATGTTTAGGCCAAGTTAGTTCACAGGCTGATGGTGTTCATTCCCTCTGAAGAACAGGGCCAGCTGATAACCTCCAAGCTCTGTCAGAAGCCAGGAGGCACTTTTTCGGCAAAAGGCTAAAATCACAGTTCCTGACCTATGACTTTGCTGTTTTGTAATGGGAACAGGGGTTTTAGGGTTGGGAATGGAATATATTTTCCTGTAACTTTAACCCATCGAAGGCTGATAGACTCACAGTACTCATTTGCTGTAATAACTGGATTTGCCCTGCTGCTGTCTTTTGACAAAGTTTCAAAGTGGAAATACTGCATAATTTTTGCTGCTGTTTTTAAAGCTATGAGCGCACCTTTGTGCTTGGGTTCTCCAGGTATCGTTAATGCTTCCTCCTTCTTACATTATTAGATCAAGGACCTAAGCAGAAGCCATCCTTAGAGTTGACAAACCAAAGCCATAGACTCACATCACATGTAGCTATGTGTTTTCCTAACACATTTACATGCCAGCAGCGGGGAGTGACTGGTGAGGATCAACACATAAATGTGGTGACAAGAAGTTGAAGGGAGTGGCGGGAATTACATGACCAGATAGAGCTGGGGAGGTCTGTGGCCTGTACTGGATTGATGCAACAAGTTTCCCCAGATGGTGTGGCTGACTGAACATGTGGCATGGCTTGGGAGGAGGTTTGGAACAAGGAGACAGACAAGTTCAGAAGGCCAAGGGGAGGGACACAATTAAAAGGCTAAGATAGGCAGAGCTCCCTCATCTTTGATGCAAAGTCTCGACACCTGGTCTCTATCTTTGATGATGGAAAGCCTCCCAGCCTAAGAAGAATAAGAAAAGTAAAATTAAAATGATAGTTCAATAAAACAATACCGACAGGGGAAAATAATTCTGGCTGAGATGGTGAGGGTCGGTAGAGGAGGGTCATAGATTTAGAGAGAAGTCTGAGGAGGAAGTTTTCCACACTGCAAATGCCCAGCGTCTGTTCTCAGGCTCTGATAGTACAAAGAGGAAGACAAGTGGAGGAGGCTAAATATCAAGGGAGGAAAGCGACAGCAGGATTTGCTAATGAACTGGATGAATAAAGTAAAGACTAACAATAAACCAAAGATTTCTCAGTTCTCTGTCATGAAGTTGGTAAATGGTGGCATTGATGAACTGGGTACTCAGGAAGGGCCAGCTTCTTCTGAAGTAGATGATAAACCAGGTAAGGATTATGTCTTAGAAGCAAAGTCCCTACTGCAGAAAGACCAGGCTCACTTCTAATTCTCGCTGTCCCCCTTCTGTAGCACCTCTGCCCTCACCTGGCATGGTTTCAACTCATCCATCAAGCACTTTTACCCAGCAGGTACAGTGTCTATTTCAGGCCTTCTCTCCTTCCTCAAATTTCCAAACTGCCTCTCCTTGTCCATCTCATACTCTCACTACTTACCTTTCTGAACAGGTTAAGGAACCCATAGGAAAGCTACCACGCTAGGGATGTTTCCAGACACTTTCCCAGATGTTTACATGACCTGCTCCTCATTTTGCTCAAATATCACCTCCATGGCAAAGCCTTTGCTAGCCACCCTATCTAAGATAACACTCCTGTCTTCATCTATCCCCTTACTCCACTTTATCTTTTCCTGATAGCACCTCATTTGCCACCTGATAAATATTTACCCGTGCCTTCTCTTCTTCTTCCCCACTGGACTGTAAGTCTTTAAAGAACCTGTTACGTTTAACACTGATTTTCCAGTGCTTCCAACAGTGTCAGGCACATAGTAGGTGTTCAGTAAACATTCACTCAGTGAATGAATTATAGATGTCTCTATATTTAACATTGTTGCCACCTCCTTCCTTCTGAAAACACTGTCCTTTTGCCAGTGTTATTTCTTGCCTCTTACTCTTTAATCGCAGTTTCTTTCATTTCTCAGTCTTAGGTTCTTAACCTATGTTTTTAATCTTTCTCCACTTTATAGTTCACTGAGGAATGTATGTATTCTCAGAGCCTCATATCTCACATATGTGCTCCTTATTAGGCATCTCAGCTGAGTTACAGTCTCATATTTCCAGTTAGCTGGTGGTCATTTTCATTTAGAAGTCTTATTGTCATCTAAAACCCCCAAATCAAGCCCTACTGTCAGAGTCACTATCTCTTTCATCCACTCAGTTAAGCCTGAAGTCTTTCAAGTTCTTTTTACTCCTCTTTTTAAAATACTTTCCCAATCTGCACCAAGTCCTGCAGTTTCTTCCTTCAGAATTCATTAATTAAAGAACTATTTATAGCTAAATATATGCAAAACACTACTAAACACTTTATAGTTGGTTCTATAAAGATTCATATTCTACCCTCAAAGAATTTTTGCTCTAGACTGAGAGGTAAAACATGTTCAGGAATAATAATTTAGGTATAAAATAATGAGTTACAAATAAGGGTCACAAGAATGCAAAATTGGGGAAAATGACTTCCACTTGGATTCGGGAAGACTTCAAGGAAGAAGGACATTGGAGATGGGCCTCAAAAATTAAGTAGCATTTGAACATGACAACTCAGGGGAGGCCTTTCAGATGGAGAAAAAAAAAGCATAAATAAGACACTAGAAGCAAGATAACCATGAATGAGGAGACGGAAAGTGAGAGCTGAGTTGGGATGGAGCCTACAGTACATGAAGGCAAATACTGGGAAGGAAGGTAGAGAAGATAGGATGGGGACTTTTTATTTCATTTTGAAGGCATTGGAGAAAGATTTAGGAACACCAAGTGGATAACTTGTGCATTAGAGCTGCTTTTAAGAAATGTTAATATAATTATAGCCTCAAAAATGAGTTGGAGATAAAAGATGCAAGGCAGGGCATAAACATTTAGGTTAGAGATCATAGCAGACAAATGTGGGCAGTAGGAGTAGATGTGGAGATATAGGCATAGGGAGATGGAAGAGATATTGGTGGGTAGAATGAACAAAATCCACATCTAATTGAACATGGAGAGTAAAGAGGGAATAACAGCAAAATGATGCTGAGATGTTGAGACCAAGTGTCTGATCTTCAAGTCAGTTATAGG
Organism: Macroglossus sobrinus; assembly: GCA_004027375.1. NCBI lineage: Eukaryota > Metazoa > Chordata > Mammalia > Chiroptera > Pteropodidae > Macroglossus > Macroglossus sobrinus. Next base: position 546,879 of record PVKZ01000001.1, on the reverse strand, counting down.
GAAGACCAAGGGGCTCAGATGTGAGAAGGAAAATGATGAGCTTAATTACAGTCACAGCAAGTTGGACATGCCGTTGGGACATCCAGGTAGAGCTTTCCAGGAGAGAATATAACATATGAGCCTGAAACTCATGACAATGATCAGACCTACAAATAGCAATTTGGAGGCCATTACCAAAGTGAGAAGGTCAAGAGATTGATCACAATCACCAAGGTATTGTTTAAAAAGAGGAGACAAGATAAGCAGGGGTGGTTTCTTGTGAAACACCTACATTTATGAGGCAGGAGGAGACAGGCTTTGGAAAAGGAGCATAAAAGGAGAGGAAAGTGTCGGAGAAGACAAGGATGGCATTTTCAGGAAAGAGTTGCTAACAGTGGAAATGCTGCTAAGGTGTGGGAAATGGAGTTTGGGAAGAAGCTGTTGGGTTTATGTGATCTCATGTTCTCCTTTCATCCTAATCTCACTGGTACCGCCTAGTGGAGGCCCTCACTTCATACCCCTGGGATCATCCCCTTTTAACTTCTGCTCCCTGCTTCCAGTTCACCAACAAGGCAATCTCACTTTCATGATATCTTTATTCTATACAGAGGCAGAGAGATGTAACAAAGATAAATCAAAGATAGTGGAAACAAAGATAGATTAATGGGTCAAGAAGCCTAGTTCTCTGGCTCTGCCATTCATTAGTCATGGGTGTTTGGGTGAGACATTTAAATTTAAGTCAACCTAAAAGCTCTCTTCCTCTTTAAATTCTAGGATCTCTTTCCAGCACATCAAGACCAAAGCAATCCTTCCAGGGATTTTTGGAAGTCTCTGCAAAACCTGTCTCAGCTTGCCTCTCCTACCTTGCCTTCCAGTTCTCTAAAGGAAGCCTGCTCCAGTCAGACTGGTCTCTTCCTGGCCCTGTAAACAGACTGCACTGCCTCCGTGCCTTTTTCTGCTTGGCTTTTCTTGCCTGGGTGCCTCCTGATCTCTCCTATGCCTGTGAAAATCCTCAAATTTTCCCCAGACCAGCCCAACACTCAGTTTTTCTGAGAAATGTTCCCTGACTCCTCATGCTCTCATTGAACTTTCTTTCTGCTGAGCTTCTGAGCATCTGCATGAAATATCTAAATGCTGTTTTTATTATGTATAACAATCTGCTGTTGTTTCAAGCACAGCTAGTCTTATTTCTCTTGTAAACTCTTTGGAGAAAACGAACCACATCTTTTGTGTCCTTTGTATTTCTCACAATATATTGCTCAGCATGTCACTGAACACCTAATGTGTTCTTTACATGCATGTGTCAGGGTTCTTCCAAGAAATGGAGCACACACACAAAGAGATTATTTTAAGAATTGGCTAACATGATATTGGGGTTCTGGATAGTCTTAAATCAGTAGGGCAGGAAGGAGGCTGGAAACTCAAGTGAAAATCGATGTTACAGTCTTGAGGCAGATTTTCTTCTTTGAGCAATCTCAGTTTTTGCTCTTATGGCCTTAAACTGATCAATTAAGACCCACCTACATTATTGAGTGTCATCTACTTAAAGTCAAATATTGTAGATGTTAACCACATCTACAAAATGCGTTCACAGAAACACATAGATTAGTGTTTGTTGAATAACTGGATACCATAGACTACTCAAATTGACACATGAACTGGACCACCATGAACACTTGCTAATGGAGTTATGTTGAGGAGTAATTTTTTGTACAGGATTCAACAAGGTGAAGTCTTCAGAATAAGAATAGAGAAGGATAACTGAGAGACCTAGATGAGAAGTAGTGAATCTCCAGGATGTACAGAGAGTAGAGGCCATGTGGTACTCCTAGGTGAGCTGGTTGGCAAGAAATATATAAATCAGCAGAAACTTTCAGATACTGGGTATTTAAAGGTTAAAAAAGAGAGAAGGAGATAATTGTTCAAAGAAACTGAAAATATCTCCTTGCAAAGAAAGGAGTGGGGGTGTTGAGCAAGAGATGAGGATTGAGAGAGAAAAAAAAAGAGAAAGGAGAGAGAAAAAGAAAAAGATGAAAAAAGGGAGGGAGTTAGGGAGAGAGAGGAGAGAGATACAGAGTTTTAAAATCTCAAATCACTGTTTGTTGTACCTGGTTAAATGAAACTGAGGTGAATTTAAGTGGCTTCAAAATTAGAATTTTGCTTTTTTCTTAAGCAATAGACAGAAACTAATGATAGACTCTGGAAATATGAGAATAAAATCGATAGGAACCTAAGGCAGGCAAAGCAGATGTCTCTAATGAGGAAAGAGAGTTCTTGACAGATTTTCAGATGACAAAAGACAAATTTTTATCTGGGAATTGGTTTATTTCAAATAAATCAGTACAGATAAAACCTTGAGGGAGAGTAAAAAAAAAAAAACAAGCAAAAAACAAAAAACCATACACCCAAACAAATAGAAAAGCCAAATAAAACCATTTACAGCAGAAATCCAGATATTTGCTACAAAACAATTAGTATTAGCATTGCTGAGGCATTTCTGAAATAGATGAACTTCACCATTAGCCTTCTGTGAATTCAAGCAAAGAGGCATCATTATACAAATTACATGCCTGGAGAAGGGGCTTCTGCACTGGGATGAACTTGTGAAAAGAACCTTTAAAACAGAGGCAATTTTGCCCATGTGTAATTTGGTCTATTCCCCTTGCTATCATTGAAGATATTTATGCTTGAGCAAATTTCTCACTTTTAATGTGATTCCTCCTTTTTCTTAATCCAGTCATGAAGTAATACAATCCCGTGTTTGAGACAATATGATTAGCTACCATGGAAACAATTTTGATATCATTAAATCAAAGAGGAAAAGCAATAATACTAATATTTTGCAGTTTGTTAGTACCATTTATCCAGCAATCACTGACAAGGAAATATCATTAATCTGCAGATGGGGAAACTGAAGCAGCAAACTCTCATGCCTTGGTCTAAAGCTCTTGAATTTTAGACTGTGGCAAGAATGTCCAGATATTTCTAATTCCAACCCAAAACAGCAGCTAAGAAGCCAAACTCTTGGTCTCCATTACTCTCTTTTTTGGATGAAGATGGAGAGTCGGCTCCTCTCCCAGAGCCTGTACTTCACCAACTGTTCCTAATTATAAAGAATATTTGATGGAACCTAGTTTGATAAAATAAACAAACAAAAAGCCCTTGGCAACTGTTATAGTGGTGAAAGCTATTATATACCTGGGAACAGAAAATAGGTTCTGGAAAGTGCATTAAAACCTAAGCACTCATATTTAGCTTCAGCCCTGGCTTGACACCCTCTTCTCCAGGCCCACCTAGGTGCTTATTCTCTTGGATCTCGGCCACTGGTTAAATTACCTAAAAGCTAATGGTGCTTAAACTCCAGGGCCCTTTATATGTATGTACACATCCCCTTCCAAAGCTCTGGGAGGGGCCCTTGCAATGTGTTCATTTGGACAGACAATTTTTAAAAATCTACACTCTAACCTCCTCTTGTGTGGCGTGGTGTTGAAGTAACCTTTTGAGATCCTGGTAAGAAGAAGTGAGTTAGTGATACATTGGAATTAAGTGGTCTACAGTTACTTCTGTTTATAGTTAAATTATTGCCAGCCAGTTCTAAGCAGCAGTGGCTTCCAGGAATTCTCTTATTGCCCGCCTTCCCCAATCCCCATGAGTGTTAAGTGGCAGAAATGAGTCTCAAGTGCTTGTTACTGGAACTAGGCATTTGTGGCCCTTTTTCTTCATGGATACATATGCAAAATGCAATAATTTATTTTTTATTTTGTAGGGGATGCCCTGGCATTCCTCAGATCACTGGAGACTGAAAATTTTTAATGGTGTGACAGGTTCCTGAATCTTCACAGGGTTTATCTCCCACGCTCCAGAGTGCATGAAGCTTAGTTAGGTTGATAACATACCAGGCACTTCTTGCGCATCTAATCCAATTAGCATCATGCCATTAGTATTATGGACCAGTGCGATATTCTGTGAGATGTCTAACTAGTCCAGTATTGTTTTTTGACAGAAGGTGGGGACTTAATATAATCCTCAGACCAGAGTATAAGTATACACTGCTATCTATTTTCCAAACTCTTTTTTGATAGGGGTGGAAAATCATGCATTTGCCAGATCAGTGGCTGCATTCCATGTACCAAAGGCCATGTGCATCTGTGTTAGAAAAGACACCACATCTGGTACAGCAGCTGCAACTGGGCTTGGCTGAGTGGCAGTCATCTACTGCCATCCTTTATGATCTGTCTGTTTTATGCAGGGTCCAGATTAGTGAATGAAATGGAAGTAAGATAGGTTCACCAACCCTGCATCCTTTAGGGTATTTTCCTATCATTCTCCCAGGAAGCTATTTTGCTTTTGACTTACTATTTTTAACTGAATTTGGGAGGAGTGCAGTTTCAGATATTTTCACTTGGCTTTCCCCATAGACCAAGGAACTAATGCAGGCATATGTGTATCTAATTGTATTTTGGTGAACTGTAGATGTGTCCAGTGGGCCCACTGTGAGTCAAACCTGGGACAGACGTCCTCCACTTATTTACCTGGAACTCACATGTCATTACTCCAATAGGAGGGTCACATTGATGCATGAGTCTGCAATTATCACTGTGAAGTCAGACCTATGTTCTATAGACCTCAAAAGTTTCGAGTATTCCCCTTTCCTCGGTGTACCCATGACAAATGGCCACACATGTCTTTGGGAAAGAACTGGAAGAATCATTACTGGGTATACTTGCTCTGATGTTGCAGGGTCCTTGCTCTCAGAGATTCAACCTCTCATTTGATTATTAGGTTCCAGGTTCACAAAACTTATTCATATTAGGAAACTAGGTAAGTGATCATGGCTTTTTAATAGGGTGACAGCTATCAGCCTCCTGATCATTCATACTTGATTTCTTTTGATTTCACATTGAGTGACATTCTTGCTGGGTGCTCATTAATTTTGTCCTAGGAATGTTAACTTTTAATAGAGAAGAATGAATGCTTCTGTAGTCTCAGAGGGTCGCAAATCTTTCCTAAAATGTACTAATTTCTTTACTGTACTTGTTTATAGGATATCTTTGGGACAAAGCCAGGTCACATTGATTCTAAGAGTTTTCCTAGGGATCACTTTGAATTGGGCTTCCTGACTAGACTCTATGGAGAGTCCAACTCCTCTGTACATTCCTGTGTCCTCTCCTCCAAAGAAAGCCCTTACTTCATCCTTCTGTCCCTGAAGATATCCCTGTTAATAGGGGTCAGTGACATAATTTAGTACTGGTTCTGGCGGTGAAGCTTGTGGTGTGAAAGGTAAAAAGTTCAAATACTCTGCCTTCCTCAGAGTAGTTTGTTCACGATTCCATTTTCTCTTTGGACTCCTTGTCACTTGGTGTCATCTCCTGCCCTACAAAGACTAAGCAGAATAAGATTGGGAGCCTTGGGCAGGTTGCTAAACTCCAGAGCCTGGGCTTTATGAGGAAATACACTTTTTCCCTTTCCATTCTTTCCTGAGGTTTGTCTTTCCTTGGTCCTTCTCACCATTGCAGAACCACAATCACCATGTCGCTGGGAGAAGGGGTCCAGGAGGCTGGACAATCTGCCTTTGATATCAGCTGCTTAGACCACCTGGTCTTAAGAATCTGAAGTGGTCAACATCAGCTGTGGAATCCCAAGGGAAGCCATAAGTCTAAATTGAACGGGTCACAAACTGGTTGCCTGAGGGCACCCACAGCTTACACAATATTGTTAAGAAATAAAAATTAATTGTCCACTTTTAAAAATTGAGAATTTCATGTGAAATTCCAGATTTCTGTTTTCTCCTGAAAAATAAAATGTTCTGTCAGTGTTGGACCCATATTATTATGACACACATTGGCAGAAATCAAGTTAACAGTGTCATAGGCTAATCATGTCCCCCACTCCCCTCCAAAATTTTATGTGCTGCAATTCTAAACCCAGTACCCCAGAATGTGACTATTTGAAGATAAGATTGCTTGAGAAGTAATTAAGTTAAAATGAGGTCATAAGGATGGGCATTAATCAAATATGACTGGGCTCTTTATAAGAAGAGGAGATTAGGACATGGGCAGACACAGAGGAAAGACTATGTGAGGACACAGCAAAAAGACAGCCATCTACACAGGAAAGAGAGAGGTGTCAGGACAAATCAAATGTGCCAGCTCCTTGATCTTGGACATCTAGCCTCTAGAACTATGAGAAAATACATTTCTGTTGTTTCAGCCACCAGTCTGTGGTACTTTGTTATGGCAGTGTTTGCATATAAATACAGAAAGACATGCTCCCCAGTGGCCATGGTTCCCATCACTTGTATTTCTGGCCCATTTTGGCCGTTTCTATCACCTGTCTGATCCTTGGGGAAATTGTTTGTGACTCATGTTTCATAGGAGCAGAGAGAGTGCTTTTACCTGGTTCAGGCGAAGGGGTCTCTATCTTCTTCCTTCACAGTCTTACAGAGTAGAAATTTGAGAGATTCTGAATTTTAGCCAAATATCTATATATTTCATCCCAAATAACATTTACAGATATTTAGGATTCATTTATATTCAGAGACCTTGGGTAGCATGGTCAAGCTTTATATTTCCTGGAGTGGGGGTTCTGGGACTTCTGATCATATCTGGGATTTGGGAACCTTAACTGGTGACTCTTAGGAAGCAGAGCATGGAATCAAGGGAGATCCAAAAGGAAGCTCTGAGGCAAAATCTAAAACAAGGGCTAAGCAGAGACTCCACATGAAGCATCAGTATGAAGAGGCAGGAAAGAGTGCTCCAAAACTGGGTATGAGGCAACAGTGTAGAGAATGGAGATGCAAGACAGAATCCTCAGGGTGAAGGAGGAGGGCAGAGTCTGGTGCGCTGCCTTGATGGAGAAAAACCTTTAGGTCTTCTGTAGAATGCCTGTGGCTTTGCCCATGGAATAGATGTGAGCTGTTAGATGTCCAGAAGAGAGCCATATTGCCTTGCATTCTATAAAAGACCCTCTTCTTTGCTTCTTAGTATAACTTATGAAGTTTCCAAGCCTATATTTGGGATGCATAAACCAATTAAAGTATATAAAGTTCACAGAGGACAGACATCCTCACTTACCCCAGCATTCTAAGACCTCACCAGTTCACATGTGCCGGAATAATAGGGAACCAGCACTGGTGATAATAACATACTCCCTCCCACCTCAACCATATTGTGTTTTTTCCTAGAATACAATATTTTTATTTTGATACCTTCTATGTGAAAAAAATAGGGAATTATTTCCTCCTTCTGAGGTTTCTGAGGGGGAGTTTTACTTATGTTAGTGGAGGAAAAGCAGGACTTCTGAGCAATATGTTGAATAAAAGTGCCTTTGCCCAAGATGGAGCAGACCATGCCAATGGTTTGCCTCATGGCCTATTTCATAAATTTATCAGTGCTCCTGAAGCACTGTTGGCACCATGCTTTTGTTATTTCGACTTCCCACCGTGTATGGAGAGAATAAATCATTTTTGTCCTTTACACACTTAAACACTCCTGGCTCCCCTTAATCTCTTTTCTTATAAATTGAACATAGGTCATCTTAATTGTATTTTCTCATAAGACTTAAGTTTCAAAAATGTTATTGTTCTAATTCTCCTCTGAAACTTCTCTGATTATTCTATACTGATTATGAAATTTGGAACTTGAAGGAGAATATATTTAATATCCCCACTGGGTTCATACTCAGTGAAGGCCAAATCAAGAGTGATAAACACGTGCCTATCTGACCTTGGAGTAAAGTCCCTGAGCCCCAGCCTGATGCGCCATGGCCTATTGCTGCAGTGGAAACCTTTGTGGACTTCCAAACCAATTATTACTCATGCTTAGCCAGATTGGCAGTCTCAATTCGCAGCCTGCTCCATATTTGTTCATATGGGAAATGCTTTGTTTTTCTTTATTGAGTCTCATTTTTTTATCTGAACCCAATGTACATGTTTTATTTCCTTCTCTCACACAATAAGCCATTAGTTTCAGTGTTCTGATACTTCATCATAAATGTTTTCGTTTGACAAGAATCACATTTTTTGAAAATTCACAAAATAGACTTCCAAACTACAGAGTGAATGTCCAATTATTTTATAATCAATCCTCTGGCCATACTTATTTTATTAAAAGAAGCATTTATTTTATTAAATAAATATTAAGATGTAGTCTAAAACTCCTTCTAAAATCACATCTTTCTAGAACATATTAAATTGGCTAAAGAAAAAATTTACTAATTTATTTATACTTTCAATAATTTTGAGAGTCTGCTATGTGCAAGGATGTAATGGAGGAGACACATCAGTCCTAGTCTTGATGAGCAAGTGCCTCCTTTCAATTGGCCATGAATGACAATAGGAATGGAATCTATATATTCTCTTCTTTCTGGACACAATTTAAATTTGGAGTACTCAATAAAGATTTATTCTGTAACTGAGCACAGTGGATTGACTGTTTCTATTAGACAAACTCTACTTCCTCCTCTCCCACATATACGCACCACCAGGATGTTTGCCTCTAATCTTATGTATGAACAGTTTTATTTTGTAACTGGGAGCAGGAAAAGATGAGAGAAATGAAAGAGATAATGCAAATTCTATCCTTCAGCCCCTCCCCACAGCACAAGGAGCAGGTGAGTGCTGAGGTTGGGGGTGGGGAATACATGTCAGGACCTGATGGATCCATGCACAATGTGGACATAGGCTCAGTTACAAAGTATGGCCCAGAGGTGGGTGGGGAGGGCCATTCTCCCAGCCACATTCAAAGTCTCAAGTTGTGCTTTAAAGACTGGACATGTTGGAACCATTAGAAGATAACACCCTTGACATGGGGCTTTAGGTTCTTGTAGTAAGTGCGGCCATTTGGGGTGCATGGAAGAGGCTAATTATTGCTCATGAAATGTAGAAAATAGGGGTGTGGCAACTAGCTTGGAGAATCACTGGGTAGTATTTGAGACAAAAATGGAAGATTCCTAGCTACAGCGGTCTGATTCTCAGGGGGATATAACTTTAAGTAACAAGGGCCCAGCTGTTTGACCAGCCTGCAAATTTGGAGGTTAACCTGTGGAAAAAATGATATAATATAATGATGTCCTTCTGGTATATTTTGTGTTACGTTTTTGCGGAGGTGCGGGTGAAGGTTAGTGATAAATAAGACAATTTGAAGATAATAGTCATATTACTCTGTAGAGCACTAACTACCCCTGTATTTAAATTAACAATCTTATTTCAACATTCTTAGACTGACTATATAAATCTCTTTATTTGTGTGCTCTTTGAATCTGCTCTTGTCTTTTTTCTAGTTTCCTCATTAATAAACTGACTAAAACATTGCTACATGCTTTTAAAAAAACTTTAAGAACTATGCTTTTCCACATATCTGCAAACGGTAAGTGCTGTGGAGAGAAATGAAATCAGGGAGGAAGACAGGGAGTGGTGATGAGTGAGAGGAGTTTGCAACACTAAATAGTGTGGTTAGAGAAGGCTTCATGGATAAGGTGTCATTTGAGCAAAAACCTTTTTGCAGGAGGTGATAGATCTAGAGGAAGAATGTTTCAAGAAAGAAAAAGGCAAGTGAAGAGGTCCTGTGCCTGGCATTTTCAAAGTATAGCAAGAAGATCAAGAAAGTATAGGAAGGCCTGTATGGCTGGCAGAGTGAGCGGAGAAGGATAGGAGCAGGTGAGATCAGACAGGTGCTGGGTGGAATGGGTCATAGTGCAGATAGCAGAGGACCTTGTAGACCATTGTAACCTTCGGCTTTTAGTGAGGGAGGTGGAGAAATTTCCAGCCGAGGAGTGACATGATCTGACTTGTATTTTTAAAGGCTCATCCCATGGTCCATAGAAGAGACTACAGGAGGGTGAGAGTGGAAGCAGGGCAGCCAATCAGGAGACACTCACAATAATCCACTTAAGGCTGGTGGTGTCTAGGATCCAATAATGAAACTGAGCTAGTCTAGATATATTTTGTAGGTAAAATCAAAAAGAGTAAGAGGATGGGCTGTAGGGTAAGGAGTCAAAGATGGCCTGACTGAAGGCTGTGTCTGGGGAGAAAGCAGAAGATGGCTTAGCCTCTGAGCATGGCTTCTGAACCATTCACTAAGGACAGGCACAATCTACGCCATCTCTTCCCCATGGACTGAAATTTCGCCTCACACTCAATTTTCCTGAACCCTAAGACAGAAGTTAGTAGGTTTATCATGGTTTAAGTTAGTCATGATATCCTCTTCTTTTATAGACAGTCATCTCTTCTGCTTAGAGCAGTTTATAAGAATACCTTTCTCATTCACCTATTTCCAGGCATTGTATATTCTTGTAATGTCCTGGTGTAGATTTGATTATTATTTTTGTTTTAATTTGCCCTTTTTAAATTGCATTTTCCATATTGTACTATGTGGTCTATTCCACTTTGTATATGTTATTGGGCATCTTTGAGGTGTCTTCCTGGGCCATGATTCCCACCGTCTGAGAATTGTTTCCTCCACTCTCAGGGGAGAACCTTGTTTGCTGCATAATTCTTTGTAGACATCTTGTGTAATCTTTAAGAAAGAAATAACTACTCCCTAATTTAATCAATTGATAAACCTGCATTTTCTTATGTAGATTTTTCTCTGTCGGTGGGATAAAACTTCTTACTAATACACACAAGAAGATTGTCTTCATATTAGTAATTATATATATGTATAAATTACATAGCATATGTATAACATACATATGCTTAATGCTATATTTATGCACATTTACTTGTTTATGTTGTCAAAATTTAAGATAGGAGTACCGTGAGTAATTCTCAGTTAGGGTCCTAAAACCTCTCAGTTTTAATTCAAGTTCCCACTTAAGTTCTCCTGAGTGTTTTACTATCACAGGGGAGCTGAGACTCATACCAGAGAGATGAGTTGCCTAATCTGGGCTCTGTGATTACTCAGTCACAAGGTGATAATCTCTCTATCACCTTGTCTCTTAAATTCAAACTCAGGTTTGTTTCTATTATACAGTGATGTCTCCTAGGCTATTTGAGCAGGAACCACCAGTCCACCTTGCTGAGTGCTCAGCTGAAAGTGACAGAAACCCAGCTGAAACTGACTTGAGCGCCAAAGCGAATTCACTGGCTCATGTAACTGAACCGTCGAACAAGCTTCAGGAACGGCTGCATTCAGGCACTCACCACACTACATGAGTAGGAATCTGTAATTCTCTATTTCTTGGCCTCGGTTTTTCTGTGTGTTCTCAAGCAGGCTCTCCTGACCTCCTGAGTGCCAGAAGCTCCAGGCTTACTTCCTACCCACTGGAAACTTCAGTGAAAGGAGTGCCATGTCCAGCCCCTGAGTCTCACTGGGTTGACTTGCTTCATGTTTCCAAACATGCTCCCAACGCCATGGACAATAGGACACAATACCCTTTGGCTCTAGATAGAGTGAAAAAGGGATAGTTCTCCAATAGAAAATTACCCGAAAGGGGTAACTGGATTCCAGACCACCACATCAGCAGGTGCTCTATTTGAGATTGAAGTTTCCTTTCTGCTCCCTTAAGCTCCATCCTTAGTGGACGGGCATCTCTTATTGGGCCTGAATTACCGGTGCCCACTGAATTCCCAACTCAAGACAGAAAGTGCCTTTTTGAAAGTAAAACAATGAGGTTGTTTCTTAAGAAATTTGAAAAGGAATACTTTCTCTCCCACTCCCTGCTTGAATTTAATCTTTTATATTTCCATCAGAAATAATTTCTAGTGTTCTTTCATCTGCAAATAAGCACTGATGTTGTCTTTGTCTTCATGTATTATTTATCATTCAATTCATGGCATGTCTCTGTCTATCAGCCTATGCGGTATGTGCCTGAATTTAAATGAGAACTTATCTGTGTAGTCAAAGAAATCTTTTAGGAAACCAACTCCCAGAAAGAAGCCAGGAAGGCAGCAGCTTGGCCTTGTGCTGGGCTGAGAGCAGGAAGCCTGCTTGGTAGCAGTTGGGTCTATGTGGGGCATGGAGACACTCTCAGCCCTAACATCACCAGGCAAGTGGACATAAAAGCATCGAAGACATTTCACAGATCTAATGTAATCTTAAGTCATCCCAGTGAAAAGTTGATGATACCGAGTAGATGGTTAGCTTGCATCTTATAACTGATAAGAACTCACTGCCCATTCTCCTGCTTTATAATTTATAATTTCCCTCCAAAGGGATGGCTGCAAAAAGAAAAAAAAAGGAGATTAAATGCAATTAATTCATTTCTTTCAATTCTTAAGTAGTTATAGGTTTTCAGTTTATTGGCAGAAATTATACTTTGTATTTGCAAAAAAATAAATAAATAAATAAATAAAATAAAAATTCTTCCCTGCATGTATCCAGCCATTGAAAATAATAGTTCTTTCCCCACTGAAGAGCTTCTGTCCCCATGGCAACAGGCAAACTCAAAGATATAAGCCAGAGTCACAAACGCCTTAGAGACCTTTGGCTCACTTTGTGGACCCTGGGTTTGGTTTTGTAGGCTCTGGTCAGGAAATGTTCCACCCCGCCTCCTCACACTCCAACCAGGTCAGCGGCTAAGGCCCTTAGAGCTGCAGGCCAAATGTGGAGCAGCCCACACTTTATCGTGATAGACCCCTGAGTGCAGATCTCTTTTAATGACCTTTTAATGAGATTTTATTTAAAGACTTGATGCTTTTCAAAAGAACCACAGGTTGAAAATCTTCCTTTAGAGTTATAAAAAAAAGTTTCAGGCAAATCTCCACAGAGTTTTTTCTTTCTTTCCCCTCCTTCTCTACTTCCCCAAGTACAGGAAAACAAGTGATTTAAATATGAGGCACAGCAGTAGCCAGACTGAGAGACAAGACTCGATCGTGAATAAATAGGGTGAGCGTCATATACGTTAAATGCTGCTGCCCCGTGGCATATACGGCGATTCACACGGGTCATCGTGGCCTAATAAACTTGAAGGAATGTCAAAAAATGATGATTCCCTTTGTAAATCTCATTCAAGAAAACATTTCCACATCAAACAAGTCCTTCGAGTATTGTGTATTGTGTATGTTATTGGACAGGCTGTTCCATAAATTCTGCCAGAGGCTGTGCTGCATGTGAATTACCACTCGGATGTTACTCCCTTCCCTTCTTCCTTTTGTTTCCCTTTTTCCTCCTGCCCCTCCCCTCTTTCATGAGCACTTATTATAGAATATCTCTTTAGTCTCTAACGTCATGGTGATTTATGTTCATTCCTAATGCAGAGTATCCTCCCCTTTAATTTCACAACATTATGGGATTAACTTGGAGATTTCTGAACCATTCACTTCCAGCTGGGTGTGGCAATTGAGTTGTTTACTAGCTTTTTTTTCTCTTAAGGACCGCATTCACATACAACCTTCACTTTGCCCCACAAACACAACTTTTCTTTGTATAAGATGGGGTCCAACTGGTGTACCTTCTAGAGCCACCCTCCGATGCCATAAGGCTTGGTGGTTTGGGCAAAGAATGCAGACTCTGAAGCCAGACTACTAGGATTCATGTTGTGGCTCTGCCACTTACATACTGTGCTACTTTGGCAAATTACTTAATCTCTCTTGCTTTCATTTGCTCCTCTTTCAAATGGAGACATTACTGGCATCATATGGTTGCTGTGAAAATTAAATGAGTTAATCGTATACCTGACACTAATATAATATTGTCAACTAATTTAGTAAAAAAAAATAAAAATAAATAAATAAAACTTTTAAAAAAATTAAATGAGTTAACCTAGGTAAGGCACTTAAAATAATGCTTGGCATTGGGTAAAATACACGTTGTCATTATTACTCAAGGAGTGATAATTCTGTGGCTGACATCTTTTAAATATTTTCTAGGAACAAAGTATTGTACTAAGGGTTTCACATACGTTATCATATCTAATGTGCACAAAGCCCTGTGGGGTACATACTATTATTACCTTGGTCTTTTCGATGAAGAAACTTGCCATCCAGTGTCACTCAGTTAACCAGTAGCAGAAACCGTTACTACCAGGTTCTGTGTGTTACAGAAGCACATACACTAAATTACCATGCTAGGCTGTATGTATATGTTTTTGGTTTTGTTTTGTGCTGCTTTGTTTGGTGTCGGAGAAGGTTTGGGTAGGAAAAAGCAACCTTTTCAGTTAGTAATTTTTGTCTTATTAGTACTTCATTTGGATTTGAGAAACTAATTCCTATTCAATAATTATTAGTTCTGTGAAGACCACTTTAAACTAATAAGGGTCTAGCTGGATGCCCCTCATGAACATCTTGGTTAGCACACACCTCTCAGATTCTCAGGAGGTTATTCATGGCCTGGGAAAAGCTTGGCCAATTTCAGGGATGGATCTGAAGCTGGAAAAGGGCTTAACTGGAGCTTAAGAGTGATTTTCCTCCCTGGAAATGCCAGCTCTAATAAATAAATAATAAACTAATAAAACTATTACTTATTAAAACAATAAATAAACATATTTATTAACCTAAGAAAATTTGGTTATCACCTCAGAGGGAGCTGAAAGAAATTGAGTCCAGGACGCAAATTCTGATGAGAGGAAGAAGGGGCAGGAATCAGAGCCCTCCCTGAGGCGAGGCCTGTGCAGCTGAGATTACTGGAGATTGGCAGACACTTGAGGTTGTCTAGGAGCTTCCTAATAAAGAAGGTGTCAATCAAAAGAGCTATTGGAGATAACTTTAAAATCTATATTTATTTTATTTTTCATTATTTTATTATTATTTTATTTTGGTATGTGGAGGATAATGTTAATTTTACAACTTTGTCTAGATCTGGTCTTGGATAGTCCATTAATGTTCTGGAAACCAACAGCTGTTGTCCTCATAAGTCAAATCTCAGCCTCACCTCATATGCACCATTTTTTCTTTGGGTGTTGTGTTAAATTTCACCTTGTAAAAATAACTGCCGTAATAAAATAAATCATACTGGGCATATAAACTGTAGGGAAACTAAAGCTGCCTTTTGTTTTTTCCCCCTCTTTAACATGCATATTCCAGCTGAGCTGATAACCAAACCCCAGCATGCTTTGGTAAACTCAGTGAACTGCTCTGTCCAGACACAAATTTATTTGCAAGGTTTCTTTTATATAAGGAGCAACCCCTGACCCCACATTTTCTATGACATTTGTGGCTCTGTCTCGATTCACAAAGGATGCATTTTGTTTTCTTTTTCTTATAGAGAATTTTAAAGGATGTTGGCTATTGCCAAAGCACTTTCAGATGCAGAGCAATGAAGCACGTTGTTTTCTGGGCTCCAAACATCTTTCCAAGGCTCCATTTTTCTTAGTGAACCATAGGCATCTCCATAGAAGAGGCTCATGCTTCTGCATCCCCCTGTGATTCCTGTGAGAATGACATAAAACTGTGTGACTTCATTGGGCCTCACTTTTCTCAACTGTGAAGAGTCCAACAGAACTCACCAAGTGATAGAACTCTTATGAAGATTAAATAATAACACACACAAAGCATCTGGTTCAGAGCTTGTCACAGAGTAAGTAATAAATGATGGCAAGTATTTTCTCTCCAGTCTTGTTGGAGCCTGGTCTTGTGTCCTCTTAAGTGTCACAGTTATGAAAAGGTAAGTATACCCCGGTATCTTCTAGAAACTCATGAGAGAACTTTATGATTTTCTTTAACTAACTCCTTGCAAGCTGATGCTAATTCACTTGTGCCTCTCTTCGTTGACATTAATACCTCACACTTTCTCAAACTTAGAATTAAAATCAGAGATTGCAGTCATTTGTACTTGGTTATACAAGGCATACATAAACTTCCCTGAGAGACTTGGAAACTTGCTGAGTTCAAGGTTAACTAGTTCTCTATCTCCTGAGCATGTGCATAATGGTGCATTGCTCCCACCAACTTAGAAACCTTGATATTTAAAGACCTTTCGGTGTTCGTAGAAGGCAACCTAGCAGCACATCTCAAAGGGTCAAGGCACCTCTGCTTTTGCTTGGGGCTTGGTCGAGGGTGTGGTCCGCCTGGCCACAATGATCAAGGGTTCAAATTTCAGGGACAAGCCTTTTGTGGGGAGTTTTCAGAACGAAGTGAGCCTTAGCAGTAGTAAGAAGGACTCAAAAGGTAGACTTTAGATGAAATAGTCAAGTAAAGTCTTTGGCATCCATCCTACCTTTATTAGACCCTAAAATTCCAGTTAGAACAGTTCCAATGGCCATTCTCTCTATTGTTCTGAAGGTTTGGTAGATAAAGGATTCTTTTCAGTAGTGCCGCCAGGGCAAAGCACCTCAAGGAGTATCGGTGCATGCTGTCTTCAGTCCTTCCTCCCATTCTCTCTCCCGGGACCTCTCCCATTAGACTTTTGTCCCCACCTCTGCATTTAAACTGCTCTTGTCAAGACTAACAGTGACCTCCATGTTGCTAAAACCAGTGCTCTAACATCATTTTACTGGACTCTTCAGTGCATTTGACAGCGTGAATCGTTCTCTGCTGTTTCAGAAACCTTCATTGCTTGTGTTTCAGAAGCCTCCTAGTTTTCTTCTGGCTTCTCCAGCTGCTTCTTCTCAGTTTCCTTCACTGACTTCTCTTGATATCGCCCAGGGCCCCAGGCTCAAATTTTGGACATCTTTTTCTATGTGCTCCCTGAGTGGTCCAGTCTCATGACAGTAAGTACCATCATGTGCTATGTACCTCTTCTCTGAAACCCAGAATTGTAGGGAATTGCTTATGTAACATCTCTACTCGATATCTGTGGTAGGCTGAATAGTGGCCCTCCAGAACATATTCATGCCCTACTTCCTGTCACCTATGTATGTTACCCTAAAAGGCAAAGGGAACTTTGCACACATGATTATGTTAAGGATCTTCAGATGGTGAGATGATCTGAGTTTATCTAGGTGGGTTCTAAATGCAATCAATATAACCTTACAAGAGAGAGGCACAGGGAGATTTGACATATAGAAGAGGAATAGGTGAGGTGACCGCAAGACAGAGGCAGAAATGATGCAACCATACGCCAAGGAGTGCCAGCAGCCATCCAGAGCTGGAAGCTTCAGCATTTTGATCGCAGCCCAGTGAAACTGATTTTGGATGTCCAGTCTCTAGAACTGTGAGAAAATAAATTTCTGTTGTGTTAAACCACTAAATTGGTGATAATTTGTTATGGCAGTCATCGAAAACTAACCATGTCTAATAGGCGCCCCAAACCCTATGCATCTAGAACTGCGTTCTTGAGATTCCTTGTAAATCTGCTCCTCTCATCGTCCTTCCTGTCTCAGAAAAATGAAAATTCGATTCTTCCAGTTCCTCAGGCCAGAAACTCTAGAATTAGTCCCTCATTATTTCATATTTCACATTCCATGTAGTGAATCCTGCTTGCTCTACCTTTAAAATATGTCCAGAATTGCCATCATTGTCACTACCATCCTGGCCAAGCCACTGTCACTTTTTGTTGAATCATGGCAAAAGCTTCTATCATGTCTCCCTTTTGTTCTCTCTTGCTACCGACACAGTCTAGAACAGACCACATAGCAGCCAGAGATCCTCCTTATGGCTCCCCATGGCACTGAAAGCAGAAGCCGAAGTTCTGATCATGACTTCAAAGCTGTCTGTGACTTGGTCCCTGTTAACTCTCTCACTTTATCTTCATCTCATACTCCTCATCCTCTCTCATTCCACTCCAGCCACATCTGCCTTCTTCCTGTTCTTTGAATACTCCTGCCTCAGGGCCTTTGCACTTACTGTTTCTTTCCCCTGGAATGCTCTTCTCTCATATATCAAAGACTCACTCCTTCATCTCTTTTAGGTCTTTCAAATGTCACTTTCTCAATGAGATCTTCCTGGTCATGCTATGTAGAATTGTGACCCCAATATAAATCTTCACACACATATCCCTGCTTTCATTTTCTCTTTAGTTTTAAAAACTATCTGACATAGTATATATTTTCCTTATTAATTATGTTGTATTTTTTCTTTACCAGAATATGAATTTCATGAAGACATGGATTTTTAAATTTTATCAATTGCCATATCCCCAATGCCTAAAACAGAATCTAACACATAGTAAGTACTCAATAAATACTGATTGAATGGATTTCCTGATGGTCATTTTGGCCATCCTTTCCCAAAGAACCTATGCAGCCCATACACATTTTTAATTCAGGTTCACCAAAAACCCTACAGCTTAGAGGAAATTTGTTAAGAAAGAATCCTTTGTTTAAAATGAAAAGAGAATGATAATTCCTGAATTTTCTTTGGCTTCAGCCACTTCCTCATTAGCTTTTTCAATCTTTCATTCATACATATTTTATTTCATTTCAAGTTCTCTTCTGAGTAGTGTAAATCATGAGAAAACTAGAAATATTCAGTAGAAATTGATGAAAATCTAGGATCATTTTGCTTTTAAAGGTTCAGTATTAAAACAATAAAATATTATAAAACAGTTTTCTCTGTAAGGTCACATCTGACCATGTGAGAACCTTAGCTCTGTACCTTGCATGGGGAAGGTCAATTAGGGTCAAGTGAATAAAAATAATTGTGAAATGCCCCAGCACTCATTATCCTCTTGATGAATTCCTCAGTCCTTTTATGTATCCATGCTCTACACTGAAGCTAAATTATGAAATGTCTCAACATAGCAACAAGTTGTAAATTGAACTTAACTCTGTCAGAATTTGTGACATTTACTTCCATTACCGCTGCATGGAATACAAAAAAATTTTGATCATTATCAGATCTCATTGGTTTTCTGTGCCAGGTACTGTTCCAATCACAATAAATTTTAATAAATTCAGTCCTCAAAACAACCCCATGAGGTAGGGAATGTTACTAACCTTATTTTTTAAAAATAAAACTGAGCACAAAGAGATTAATTTGCCAGAGCCACTGTATTAATTTCTCTAGGACCAGTGTAACAAAGTGGTACAAATTGGATGGCTTAGATAATTTGTTGTCTCAGAAAACTGAATCAAGGTGTCAGCAGGGCCATGCTCCCTCTAAAGATGCTATGGAAGGGCCTGTTTCAGGATTCTCTCCTAGCTTTTGGTGGCAGCATAACCAAAAGCTAGGAGAAAGTCCTGAAAGAGGCCCTTCCAGCCTTTACGTGGCATTCTCCTTGTGTGTGTCTGTGTCTTAATTTCCGTTTTTAAATAAGGACAGCAGACATATTGGATTAGGGGCCCACCCTACTCTAGTATGACCTCATTTTAACTTAACTAATTACATCTGCCCACAGCCCTGTTTCTAAATAAGGTCACATTCTGAGGTACTAGGGAGTTAGGAGTTCAACATATGAATTTTGGGAGAACACAAAAACAATTACCCACCAATTAGTAAGTGGCAGAGTCAGGACTTGAACCCAGTTCTGTGCTGTCAACATCACAATGGGCTATGTCCTATGCATGGGCAGAGTATAGCAGAAAGGGTGGTGGTGAAAGGAGAGTGGGGTACTAAGTACTTGACTATGGTAGTTGCAGTTATTGACACTATATGGTGCTCAGCATTTTCATTTTACTCTCATTTTTATGAAAAAAATTATAGAATAATAGAACTGTGGCAGATGTTTCACAAGCTGTATAATGGATTTTTGATACTATTGATTGTTCTATTATGTTTCTGACAGTTCTGATGGTTCTTGTCTGAGATTTTAGGATGTTATATTGGGACATCATGAGTAAAAGATGGAGGTGGCTGGGTGTGATTCTCCCAACCCAAGGACTGACCTGAAAGCTAATGAATTACTTTTGCATTAATTAATTAGTAAATAATTATTGAGAACTCCTATTTTGCTTGGCAGTGTGTTGGGCACAAGAATAACCTGTGACCATGTCAGACCTAAAACCTGCCCTCCTAGAGCTCGCAGTCTTGTAGTAGGTGAGCAACTATGACAGATGCTGTGGAGGGGGGAGTACAGCCACAGAGGTCCAAGATCAGAAACCACGCAAGAAAGGTAATGGTGAAGAATCAGCTTTTAATATCAGTGAACACCAAGTACAATTTATGAAGTCCTGAATGTGACAGAAATGAATAAGAACGCATATAAAACAGAATAAAGCAGAAAGCAACAAAAAAAACAAAAACTCTTTGACACAAACAACAGTATGGTGGTTACCAGAGGGGACAGGAGTGGGATTCAAATATATGGTGACGGAAGGAGGCTGAACTTTGGGTGGGGAACACACAATGCAACATACAGATGATGTATTATAGAACAGTTCACTTGAAATTTATATAATCTTATTAATCAATGTCACCCCAATAAAATTTAATTTTAAAAAAGTCCTGAATATATTTTCATATCGTAAAAAACACAATACCATAGTTACAAGTGTATAGCTTTTAGATTATTTTCCTATTACTATTACTGAGCAATGAAGATAAAATAAAAGGGAGTTGAGTGAGATAAAATCAGAATTAATGAAGTCCCCAGTACCTCAGAATGTGACCTCATTTGGAAACAGTACTTTTGGAAGATGTTGCTTTTCTGTGCCCCTTTGATTATGCTTTTCTATGTAAAACCTTTGAGACCTCCACCCCTACCTGACCTACATGACAACTAGTGTCAAAGATCAAGCTGGGAAACAAGCCACTGGACAATTAACAGTTACATAGGCAGCATTAAGAGTCTTGTTTTTGCTCAAGGCAGGATTCATATTTACCTCAGTTCCAAAATGGAAATTGCACTTTCCATCACAGTCTTCCCTTTTACCATTTTACTACAGGGCACTCTGGCACAGGGCACTGGTGGGTCTAGAAAACATACCCAGGACAGCTCTTACAGCAGAGAGAAGTTGTAAGAGAAGTTAGTCCCCAAGCAACAGGGGAAGACACAACTGGCAGTTAATGTGGTGCAGAGTGTGCAAGAGGCAAGAAGCAATGACTCGGCCTGGCAAGAGGTCCAAACAGGTGCCAATCAACAAAGAAGGGGCAGCCAAAATAGGACAACACCAGGAAAAGAGAAACCTGAGCACATCAGAACTTAAACCAGTTGGCAACAAACTGGTTTTCAATAGCTCCAGAATGATAGAGATGGAGTTGTGTCTCAGATCCCAATGCACACCATTACCGGAAGTTGTATGTTCAGAGATTTCTGAGTGAGCTGTGTGGTAACGTGCACCTTGCTCTCACTCCAGTGTATTGGTTCAGTCTTTTCTTTGCAAACACTTTCGTTCTGGTCTTAAAGTCATCGATTAAAGAACCCTCTCAGGTTTTACTTTTGATGGTTACTGGAAGGAATTGACCTTACCTAATAATTCAAACCTATTCAGTACCCAGAGCAGGAAAACTCAGAAGGCCACAATCCTTCAAGAATAGAGTTTAAACAAATTTATGTCAGTCTGAGTCTGTTACACCTTACACCTTCTTGACCCACAGGGAATGTCTAGATTTTTACTTCTCATAGGACCAAGCATTGTACATGACAGTCATTAAATAAATACATTTAAAACATGTTGAAATGAACAACTGTGTTCTGACATTATCAATAAACCCTGTACTTTTTGACTAGGATTCACAGGCCCCCTGTCTCATCTAGGCCTATAACGTTACCAAAACCTAAGAATCTGACTATCTAACCACATCCTGTTGTGCGTGGGTACTTACAGCCCTGAACTTGCAAACGCAATTGATTCTACTAAATTCTAAAGTGATAAAAGATTACCTATGATAATGTTGGGAAATTGCTGCCAGAGTAGCAGACCTACTGCTGTTACTGCAAGTTAATCAGAAATGAGCCAAAATTACCTTTTCTGAATGTGGAAGAGAGCAGATTCCAAAAGCAGCTCTTAGAGAGTCTCAGCATTCCAATTGGAGTTACACCTGATCGCTCATCTTGCAAAGCAAGATATTTCATACGCAAAGTAAATATCCCCAGTTAAAGGACACAGCTATAGGTCCACAGCTATTATCTACCAAGCACTGTTCTTTTTTTCAGCTCTCTTCCTCTGTTTCCAAGCGATCACAGAGATTCAGGGAGTCAAAATTCACTGTCTTTAGGAAAGTGTTAGACCTCTTTTCATTCCTAATCTCAGAACAATTTTATAAAGATGTGAATATCATACTTGCATTTTGACATAATTTGATACCCAGGCCCCATTGATTTGGAGATGAATATGTCCTGGGTCTGAGATAATATGCTCATTTAAAACCATTAATTCATTCATGCATTCAACATATTTGGACACCTACTATGCCACCAGACTTTACAGCTTCTGACCTAACTTCCTCCCTTGTTAAGCTTTTTGTGATATGGCCCTTTCTTACCAATCTGATCTTACTTCCTACTCAGATATAACCTCTTTCACTGTGTACACACAAGGGTATCTCACAGTGCACTGTCGCAAATTAGCATGCATTGTTGATTGCCAGCTAAATCTATTTCTGTGGTACTGTTGATCCTCATCACACAACACCTTACCAAGGTGAACACCAAGCAGGTGGCCAATAAATATTTGGCTCATTGATTCATCTGTGAAGCCACAATCTTTGAGCATCCACAAGATCATCCATAAGGAGTCTCTCGAGCTGCCTAGTACAACAGAAGAGGGAAATTTTGAGTAACAGGAATCTAGGGCACTTTCTGCTTTAAATTTGGGACTCAAGCTAATTTAAAAGGCTGCCAGAAATCTGGAACCACTTTGTTGGCTGGAAGTTTTTGGTGTAAGCACAAAGAAGAGTGTTTCCTTTTTCTTGAGGCCAGTTTATAACATCCTGGAAATAGTCCTTGGATCCTAGGTGTCTGCTCTCTGTGCTCTAACGCCTTCGTCGGTCCCCACGTCCTTTTTGTAGGGCTGTCCTCTCCACCATACTGAAATCAAACTCATTACTTTTCTTTAAGTCTTTCCCACCCTCCCACCCCCATATTTAGACCAGCATCTTTAATCTCCTTTCTTCTAAGTCCTGGAATTCATTACCATCTTTTTCCCTTTCTCCAGAGATGACCTGAAATCTCACCAACATCAAAATTATTCTTCTCCAAAGTATTTAATAAGTGACTCTCTGCATGCAATGCTGAGCTGGGCAAAGCACCAAGTGAGTACATGGGGCAAGGTCTATGCCCCACGGATGTGTAGTCCTTCCATAAACACCAGCGTGGGTGGAATGGTCAGCACTTTTGCTAAGTTAATAAATACTTCTTTCTTTTCCCTCTACTCTTTCTTGTGCATTATTATTATTTTTTCCTTGTAAAATGGGAATAAAATGACTTGTTTCACAGAGCTGTTTAGAGGAATAAATGAGTTAATTTATTCAAAAGTGCTTTGACAACTATAAAATCTCCTGTGACCTAATAGCTCCACCCATGTTGCTTGCTTGTATTTCCAGAGGTAGGGGCCATACCTGACTGACTTGCTTGGAAAGCATCTGGAGTGTGGTTATGTTCACAAGGAGCTTTTATTGGAGGCTGTTTCCTTAGGTCAATCATAAAGTATAAAAAAGACCACTCAGGCAATAAACAAACAAAGACTGTGTGGTTGGTCCTGTGTTAGGCTACCTGGGTTCTGGAATTTTGGGTTTAACAAATATATGTCTGATGTAAATTTAAAAAACATTAGAGAGAAAAATTTGTTTTGAAATGGGAGAAAGAAAACAAAGTCCTTTCCCTCTATATATCTGTAGCTGGACAAGCCTCAGTTGAAGGGTTGGCTTTAACTCTGTTTTCATTTCCAGGGGGTATGCTTTGAGTTGGCACACAAATTCAATGTGTGAATGGCGTGGGAGTTGAGAAAGTTGCCTTGTTATTTCTCTTCTTAAAATTAACAGTGGAATCCTTATAAGAGCAGTGTAGGTTCCAGAATGTGCCACACATGTTTCTCTAACTGTATAATTAGGGAGTCCTCCATAATAAAATAGTCTTCATTCTTGCCAAAATTAATACCCCTCTCTCACAACCTCCTCTGAGAGGCAGCTGACTGACAGTTGCTCTGAAGTTGTCTCCAAGTCCTAGAATTTCACTGTCAATATAGTATCCATACCCTGTCCATTTAGGGCTTCTCAGGTCAAGTTTACAGATGTTTCTACCTGCTCTGCAGTCCTGTTGCCTTTAGCTTCCTGCCTTTTCTGAATCCACCATGAATTCCTTGCTGATTTGCAATATGTACACACATACTCCCAGGCGAAGCCAGTCCCCAGTAGCTTGCTGTTGCCTTCATAGAGAAGAGCCTTTTATACCAATATGGTCATAATGGGAGCTTGTTAGAAAGTAGAATCTCAGGCCCTGTACCAGCCCTATTAGATCAGAATTTGCAGTTTAAGAAGATCCTGTAGGTGATTTGTGTGCATGTTGAAGTTTAAGAAGCACTGCATAGATGAGTGAGAGTGTCTCAGAAGGCAGTCTGGATTTGTCTTGGCCAGCCAACCAACAAGCCAATCAATATCTACATTTCTATGGAACATCTACTATTTTTACTACAATAATCAATACATATGACTTGGGAGAATTAGATTAATTAAAAAGTGTAGCCCTCGGCTTTCCTAAGAAAAAACTTTCCTCATCATAGTTGCAGGATCAAAGACAATAAATTGGCCCAGAAAGGTAATGAAGTGGGAGGTGTCTGATAACTCTCTGGTTCTTGCAAATGCAGAGGCTGAAATCAGCTTAGGCTCCTACAGTTACTGATTGTAACTTTACTTAATATGATATTTGGTGGTCAGTGCTGACAGAAGAGAAAAAAATCTAATTTGGGGATTTAACAAAAACAATTTTGGGTGAAGGTGAGCAGGCATGAAGATAGGCACTGTATCATTTTCTGGCTTAAAAGCCCATCAAGAGATCCATCAATTAGAAGTCTAGAGTTATACAATGGTTATAAACCCATTCCTCAGGGATGTACCAATTACATATGTAAAGTGTTCATGTTTTTAAAGCCATGTCTGACCCTTAATTTTCCTACTATCCCAAAGTTCACCACACCTTCAAGGCTATTAATTCTTCTAAAAATGCTTTTTCATTTATTTCTTCTCCTTTGCTTCCTGTCCCATCCCTGTAATCCAAGCTATTATAGTTTTTGGTTAAAGTAGTTATTAGATGACTTTCTTGTTTTCAAAATATTTCCCCAAGTACATCTTGAAAATTTCTTTAGCTGCACAGTTTCCTAAGATGATGTTTATCAGGCCGCTTCCCTGCTCCATAACCATGATGCTATTCCAGCTAATGTGCTCTCCTTGGACTTCAGAGCTTCTGTGTCCCATCCTTATATCATCTGGATAAACTTACCATTTATGTCCCAAATATTAATCAAGATTTCTTCCCCAATATCCTCTCTCTGAAAAGATAAAAGTCACTTTATATTTAAGTCTTTACAAAGTTTGCTGCCTTTTGTAAAGAGAACCTGTAATATGGCTATTTTGTTCCAACTATTTTATTTGGAACAAAAATCACTGTTTGGAGAACACATATTAAAGTCAGTGCTACTTTGGGATGCTTATTGAGATTTCCTGTTAGAATTATATTTTAAAAAAACCAAGTAAGCAAAGAAATTTAACATGGTTTAGTAATTACTTCTGGGGGTATGTTCTCAGTTCTCAGATTTTTAAAGTGATTATTTTTTAAAGATTATTTAGAAAAATACAGTAAGAGATTACTCTGTGGAGATAGTGAGTATGTAATTACAGGAAGAAGGTTTAAAAAAAAACTGATCTAATGGGATGGAACTGGTAAATGGAGCTTGGATAAAACATTTTAGTAACAACTTTGCGCATGGATTTAAGTCATGCTGGATGTCCAGTACCTTAGGTGACAATAAAGACAGTGTGCTCTGTAAAACTCTGATGGATGACTTAAAATACAGCCACAATTGTGACAGTGCAAATGAAATACATGAGATGTTTCAAAAACTGGGTTATGAGAAATGAGGATGGAGAAAAGCAGTGCTTGTATGTTGTGTGAGATATGATTCTAAAAAGGCACGTGCATTGGATACAGAGATGTGCTGCCCAGATCATCTTTAAGGAACGACTTGCTGCCCAGAACATTGGGACCAGGGGGCCTCCCTGGCTGCAGACAGCTCCCCAGCCCAAGGTCTCATTCTTGAAGCAGCTCTATCTGGTGACCAAGTGAGGTACAGATACAAAAGCCTGGCCACTTGGGCTTCACTTGAGATCACTCTGGGAAGCAACACTGGGTCCTGAGGATTAGCAGAAGCTTTGTCAGACCTGCATCACAGTTTAATGTCTACCTCTGCCCAGTCCTGCTTCTTCCCCTTCCCTTCGCAACTCTTGATCTCTAATAAGCATTTACACCCCAGGCTCCTCTCAGCTTCTGCTTCCTGAGGACCCGTCCTGAGCCAGTGAGGGTACTACATTAATAAAAATTACAAAAAAACACTGATCAGTTCACATATATTCTTAACACATTTATGTATTCAGGTTGTCTGTGGAAAAAAACTTTTAAAAAGTTATCTTATTGGGAATATTGAATATCACCTTATGAGCCGATTTTTTACTTGTATACACACAGTATTTCTATCAGTATTGTATCGGGCCAGTCCTCTAACTATCCCTTACACTCCATGCCCTACCCCCATATCACATCCCACCCTCCTCTTTTCTGCTCTTAGGTTCTGCCCAATGTTTTTTTTTTCTTCTGCTGTCCTGCATATCTATCTAAATCTTATCCATTCTTCAAGGTCTTCAAGAAAGGTATCACTGCCTCCACAAAGACCTTTTTGCCTTAAGTAGTTCTCATTATTTCTTTATTGTTAAGATAAAATTAAATGTTGTTGTATTTTAACATGGCAACTCAGTTAAGCACAACTATTGTCTAATTATCAGATACCAAATACCTGTTTCCTACATGATATAGAAGCTATATAAAGGTAGTTACCCATAAAACACTAGTCATGCATGCATGGTAACATCAATATTGAAAACCTCAGAAAAGTTATCCAGGGAAGTTTAAAGTTTAAATTATACCCTATAGCAGGATATTCCAAAGCCTATTTCCTGGATCTGTTCTCAAAAAAAAAAAAAAAAAAAAAGTTTTTGTGGTCAAGTTTATATGGAAAATGTTGCTTGCAATATCTTCCTATTGGGGATGAGCACACTGGTCTATTAAATATTAAAAGATCTAAGAAGTCCTATAATGAATAAATATAGGTGACTTTATTTAGCTCAAACTACTTCAATTAAAACACATTTCTTTTTCATTTAAAATGGTATCACTTAGCTTCCCTATGAATTTTTGTTGTGTAGAACAGACTCTGGGAGCTGTGCCCTGGCTGGTAGCAAGGTCTGTGTCAGCTCTTAGAGAACAGGTAGGCCTAGATGCCAGAGAGATGAGCTTTCCAGAGCAAACGGGCTGATGGCTGTTATTCCCAAATCTAAGGTGGGAACATAGCTACACAAGCAGGCAGAGTATAGCACCACTCCAAGCACGGGGGACCGGTAGAAGGAACAATAAGAGACAGAGCTGGCAGCTAATACCAATGACTCAGTAAAGGCTTTGGGCAGCCAGTCTTAACTCTGGCTGCAGAGAGGAATCACCCGGGGGAGCTTTAAAACATCTTGACGCCTGGGTCTCTCCCCTGGAGATGCTGATGTCATTGGTCTGAGGTGGGTCCTAGGCACTGGATATTTAAAGCTCCCCCAGTGATTCTCATTGCAGCTGAAGTTGAGAGCTACTGCTTCAGGGAAATGGGAATAGGAATATTTAGAAAAAATTTTTCTTGTATATTCTAGGATTTCTTTACCGCATTATCTGCTATACCAGAAATTGCTCTGGGAAACTGTCAGTCACTGCTGTGTAAATAACTGTCTGTATTGCTCACCTTAGAGTCTGAGCCTCTTACTCCCAGTGGGATCTGAGGACCACCAGCATGGATACTCCCCCAGAGCTGGTTAGAAATGCAGAATTTCAGACCTCACCCAGATCCTGAGTCATGATCCTGTGCAATTTTTATTTGTTTGAGAAGCTTTGCACTGGATACAGTTGCCCTATGAAAAGCAGTTCCACTCAACCTAAAACCTTTGATCTGGAGTAGCTGCATCTAAATTCATCTTACAGTCAAAGGCACAGCCCTCGGGTCAGCAGCCACCCTGGCATACCACACCTTAGTTCTGCTGACCCGGAGGATGACTGCCCACTTCTTGAAGGAGCCTTTAGGGTTCCCAAATAGAATTTGTCAAAAACCAGTTTGTCAATATGTTAAGTTAGGCAATCTCAAACTGGTGAAAATCTATCTAGCTGTGTTCTCTCGAAGTGGTCAAAGCAGAAAAAACCAGAAATGTATTTTTATTTTTATCAATGACAAATGATGTCAGAAATGTTTCTTTTCCTTCTTTGTTTTGGATTAAATAAAAAATAGGGGGAAATCAGAAAGGTAGGCCCTAAGAGATTAGCCAAGGCATCCAAATGGGTATGAGCCAGGTATAGAATAGTCTGCTATTCCAGGTATTCCTGGAGAGCTAAACGGGATGAATGAAGAGAGAGGACTTAAAAAAAAAAAGCCCCTCAAATCCCAGAGGTTAACTCTTAATTGTACAGGGTTGTTTTAGCCTATTTCCACCATCATACATGATCACAACTTGCTCCATCAATGACTATCTTCCAGCTTAAGTCTAAGTCTCCAGCTGTGTGTGCTTGTTACCTTAACAGAGGGATTTACTTGTGAATTTTCCTCACAATGAAAAACTGATCAAAACAGCTTCATATTTTGGTAATGAGTACATGTTCTGGATCATGAGCCCTGCTCTTTCCTTCTCTATTACCAAGCTCACTGAAGGTCTGTCATTCCAGGGTGAACACGAGTGGCTGGCTCCTTATTCTGCTCTGGTAGACTGCTTGTGCATTGACTCATTAATTAGCTCCCTTATTCATCTGTTCAACAAACACTATCTACTCTTCTCTGGGAGTAGTACTAGGCAGTAGATATACATGCTCTTGTCTGTAATTCAGAGAAGAACCCATAGTGGATAAACTGTTGAACTAAAAGTTTCCAGGAAGAACTCTATATTGGAAGGTAAAACTATAATATGCTACTTCATCAGTAGAGAATACTAATTTATTAATCTAAATGATAAGATTGTTATAAGATGTCTGACATTTATTTTACATAGAAGATGAAAATTTGACTTATATATAAATTTAATCATTCTGAAGATAACTTTCTTTCTTCTCCCCAGAATAGTCATCAACCCTAAATCTGATACTGATAACTTTGAAAGCAATGCAGTATTGTCTGGTACTTGCATGCTCCTTCTGAACTCTTCCTTTGCAGGCTGTATCATGGTATAATACTCAGGCAAAATGTGGCCAAGTGGCAGTGCAAGCACCATAGGATTGTGCAAGAATTGACAGAAACCCACCTTAGGGACTGGAGCAGTAGTATTAGTTGATGGTGTTGCAACAAGAGCCCAGGGAAGCTGTTGTGTGTATTTTTGGTCACTTAATTACTCAAAAGGATGAAAGGGAAAAGCAAGGTTCTTGGTTACAAACCAAAACCCTCTCCTGGCTAGCTTATGCAGATTCATAGATCATATATTGGATAACTCACAGAATCAACAGGAAAGTTGCGGAACTAGGCTTGGAAAATGGGAGGCTGGGCAGGGGGAACCTGTGAGGGTCATGTCTCAAGAGCCATCTGGTCAGTACTTTGTCACTGGTGCTGCCCCTTCCAGAGCCAGTCTTTGGACATCAACATCACCATCACCATGACAACCACAAGTCATGTCAGTGGTCTCCTTCCAAAACTACAATCAGGAGCATTCAATTAGCTCAGCCCAGGTCACATATTAACACAATAGCTACCAAAGAGCAGAGAAAAGTATCATTTTGCAACCTCCAGATCCTATAGTAGAAGGTAGGCCCTTTGTCTCACCAAGAGACATATTCTAGAAGGTTTATTCCCAAATAAGAAGAGGGAATGGGTGCTGGGCAGTCAAAAATATGGCAAATGGCCAGTAAGATAGTAACCTTAAGGTTGTGTCTATCCTAATTCCATTATCCCATGCCTTTTGCCTGTGGTCAGAGTCTGCAGAAGATTATGTACTCCTGGCCTTCTGCACAGGAGAGAGGACAAGTTAAACTTCCCAACAAAATAATGTATGAATTAGAACTCTG
This sequence comes from Macroglossus sobrinus, assembly GCA_004027375.1. Lineage (NCBI taxonomy): Eukaryota > Metazoa > Chordata > Mammalia > Chiroptera > Pteropodidae > Macroglossus > Macroglossus sobrinus. Next base: position 516,931 of record PVKZ01000001.1, on the reverse strand, counting down.
CTGGAAACCGGAAACCCAACCCAAATTAGCTTCAGTGAAATGGAAATGTTATTTTAAGAAAGTGGGGAGGAGTATGTCTTGTGGAGCCCAAGGGTTGATAATTGTTATAGCTTTGGCAATGATACAAATCCAGTTACCTGAATGCTGTTGGGATTCTGCCCTTAATATTGTTATAATTAATAGTAATATCTGTGGCTTACTTATTATGTCCTTGCATTTTTTTTTTCATAGACAACAAGTCCATGAAATCTGAAATCACTCCCATTCTACAGAGGAGGAGGCCTGGAGAACCTAGGTCATGTGACCCATGTCACATAGCTAATAAGTAAAAGCAGGTGTAGACTGGGAACCTGTACCCATGAGTCTCGACACACTGTTCTCCTACATCTGTGCAGACTATCCTCCTCTGTCCTTCAGTTCCACAGACCCTGTTTCACACCTGCTTTCCATCAGCCCAGGGAGAGATCACACTTTCCTGTGTCCCAAGCGCAGTCTCTCAAGGAAACAACTGTGATTGGCCAGGTTGGGTTGAGTGCCAGAGATAGGGTCACTGCCGGTGGCTCTGTCAGAACCAAGTAGATAAGATGAGTGAGAGCTGGGGCTTTAGGAGCAGGGCAATTGTTTCCAGAAAATAAGGGTTGCTGGCAGCCAAACAATTGTTAACTTCGAATTTCAACCTTGCCTTCTGTGTGACTTTTCATTTTTGCCTTACTCTCCAGCAATTTAGAAATAAATTTAATTTTCAGAGGCAATGACTAACTCATTCCATGTGTCTGGGAACATCTTCTCTGGTCTTTTTTACAGAACAGCTTTCTTCTTCTTTTTATTTTTTTAATCCTTAAATTCTTTTTAACTTTCCTATTTCATGCCGAGCGTGACTCTTTGGTAAGCAGTCTTAGAGCCTTTGTGAAAGGGGGTGAGATATAAATCATAGATTAAAAGAGAAAATGACTACATAGTCATGCTGTCCGACGTGGCAGCTCCTAGTCACATACGACTATCTAAACCAATTAAATTAATTAAAATTAAAATTCGAAATTCATTTCTGAGCTGCACTAGCCATACTTGAAGCGCCTAATAACTTGGAATTTTTTCATCATTGCAGAACATTCCACTGGACAGTGTTGCTGCAGAGGTTTCCAGCAATGGCGTGGACTGCCTTCTGAAGTAATGAGCTCCCCAAGAGCTGTGAGTTCCAGTTTTCTTTCCCCACCGCTGTGCTTCCCGTTGATTACTTTCTGACTTGATTCCATATTCGTTTTCTCAAAGCCAAAATTTACATCACATAAACCCGAGTTATTTTTTTCTATAGTAGAAAAAGTATATAACTATAATAGAAATTTATTGGGCTGGAGGGTCATTCATTGTTCTCGCTTAATTAGAGGTGGGCCTAAAAGAATGTACAAAGTGGAAATGCTGGTCAACAAAATGAAGTGTTTAGATATAGAAATGCTTCAGGAGCCCAGCAGTGGAGACCCCATGATCTCCATGGTGGGGACGTTTCCATCCCTCCTCTTTTTATAACTGTCCAGAAAAGACAGAATATTCTTGAACATAGCTGCTTTGAATCTTTAGTATGACCTCATCTCCATTAGGACAACATTTATTTCCATGCAATGCCAATCCCAAACCATATCAGCCACCCCTTGGTTCTGAGTGGGTAGTGAACCTGTCTGAAAGGGTTTACCTCTGTCACTATTCACAGTGAATTCTCTCCTGGAGTGGGAGGGAAAATAAGTGCATCTTTAGAGGCAGGTAGGTGGTGAGGGAGAAGTTCAGGACTGGTCAGATCTTGTGAGAGTGCATACTGTTCACCATTCCTTGGCTGTGTGCTGAGGAGACAGCAGGGCATTACTAGAGGTGACCCTAGCCAGAGAGATGAACTCCAGGTGCAGAATCTTCCCACTCTCCAATGATTCTCATACCCCGAGAGTGGTTAAGAAATACCAGAGTCTCTAGACCTGAAGGGACCATGGGGTCTGGGACAATGTGACCTGTGGGCTGTAGGAACCCAGAATCCTGACACCAACCAGGATGGAGCAAGTACCTAATAGTGATCACGAGTTGATTGCCCATGAACTCAGTGGAAGGGGGACTTGGAGTCACATTTAACTTGATTTAAGGAATTCTAAAAGTATATGGTATTTCTTATGTACCCAATTTTCAAAATGAAAATTATTGCTTACTGCTGTTGGATATACTGAGTTCAGAAATAAAATCTGAGGGGCTGCTGAGGCAGTGTCTGTATGACTGGGACAGGGCACAAAGGGCATGCCAGCAGCCGGGACTAAAGAGTTGCTTTCCACACTCTGAAGTTTTGATCTGTGACTCACTTTGGGGAGTACTTTGTGGATGAGCCTCATCAATGGACAGCTCCACTGGGAATGAGAGGGACCTCCATTTTATTCAGCCAGGTCAAAGTTAGAATGGCATGTGATCCTGCAACGGACTCCTTTCCATTGCCTGTGGATTTGGCTAAGTGGTAGATTAGATATATATATTTATTTAAGCTTTTAAAAAATAATTATTACTTTTCTGAATCCAAGTAGAAACTCTCTTAATTAGACCACCAGGTCAGTGATTGGCCAGATTAAGTAACTCCTCTGTTACTTTGTGAAACATATTGACTGTAATTGACTGAATGGTTATATTCCCTCAAAATTCATATGTTGAAACCCTAGCCCCCAATGTGATGGTATTAGGGATCCCAGAGAGTGCTCTCACCCTCTTTTACCATGTGAGAGTACAGCCAGAAGATTGTCTTTGAACCAGGAAGTGAGCCCTCGTCAGAACCTGACCATGACCCTGATCTCACACTTTCATTCTACAGAACTGTGAGAAATAATTTTTTGTTGCTTATAAGCCACCCAGTTTACGGTATTTCTGTTAGAGCCACCCGAGCCTAGACACTGGTGTCTGTAGCCAACTGAGGGCTGGTGGCTGGAATGACAGGAGGTTACTGTTAAGTTAGGACCACAGTGTGTTGTTTGTGTCTTTCCTAACTATCCATTTCATTGTGTCTTTCCTAACTATCCATTATATTCTTGGAATTACACAATTTGACCACATATTATTAAAACCTGTGATATGCAAGTACACAAAGAAAGTGGAATGTTTCACCAATAAAAATAAAGCTTCATGCTTGAGAAAGACTCAATGAAAGAAAGTCGCTTTAAAAAGTGTTAAATTATATTTGATGGTTATCAATCAGTACAGTATCTAGAAAGATTCTCAAGTCAAGATGCTTTGTACTGTCTTTAAATTCTTGTTTCACTAAGGAAACTGAACGAGACAACATAAAGGGTGTATTATTACATGCGTGGTTTACAAAGAAAGGGGACAAAACAGCACTCTAATTCAAAGAAAAGATATTGATCAAATAAAAGGATTGGTGAGTGATACATTTTAAGTTCCCTGTCACAATAAAAGGTTTGCTGTACATCTGTATCTTTTGTGTGATTTCCCTTTTTTTCTGAATGGATTATCGCCCTCTATGGCCATGAAAGAGGAATGCCACCCATGGATCACATGGAGGCCCCACCCACGGTTCAGTTCCAGGGCATTTATTTTCAGTTAGAATGCAGATTTCTGGTTTCAATGCTGACTGAAAATGTAGCCTTGGTTAAATCAATATAATGACATTATTTTACATCCAAAGTATTCTCACCTATTTATATAAAATTGTTTTATAATTGGGTAATGAACATCCTCACCCCCGCCCCCGCACCTACATACACGATTTTATTGCCTTTTAATAACACTCGGTAACATCTCTAAATAGATGTTGCTTGAAAAAGCAGGTGGCCTTCAGAACTACAGCAGCGATTTTTTTATGCCGCTGTTCACGATGACAATGCGAAATAAAAATGATTCTGTCGAAAGGTCCGACCTTCCTATGAATGAAATGATGCGTGCAACAGAGAGCTCTCTTCGTACATCGAGGGACTTCAGAGAGAGGGTAAACATCTTGAAGGGACCTTCGGGATGCTGCAGGAGACTTGGCGAGATGGCGGCGGGCTCCTCCTACCTCTGCGGCAGCGACACAATCAGTAACGCAGGGTCCTGCCGCAGAACTGCGTCTTCTAGCTTCTCCGAGGGCTCACACCCCGGGAACCCGAAAGCTGGTGCGTGAGCCCATTGCTCCATCTAGAGTCCGTCAGTGTTAATTGCGGAAAATCAGAAATTGCAATCTAGATTGTACATGGGCAACACGTAGTCTCCCAGAGTAGATCTAATGGTGAAAGGCAAAGAAAAAGTGAGTGAAACGTTTATTAATTTGTCTGTAAAATGAATAATTTTAAGGCTAAAAACTCCAAGTGCCGATCACGTAAAATAAATAAAAATTACCAAGCACTTACCAGTCATTTCGTGGTTAGTAAAGCCTCATCAGTCTCCACTTTTACGAGATTCAGTTCAGTAGGGAAAATTCAGATAAACATATGCCCAGCTAATTTGAGTTTCAGGCTAACAATGCATAATTGTTTAGTACGAGTTTGTCTCAAATACGCTAAAAAATTTAACTGGGCATTCTATCATTATTATTATCACTACTTTTATTAGCTAAATTTGTCAGTCCTCCATGGAAACACATGATCACAGTACATGTTTTGCAAGGCCCAGTGGTGGTGCACAAAGGGCTAGAGGAGCTTTGCTGGGGTGCTGGTTAGGAAGGCTTCCCAGGGGAAAGTCACTCATATGGATGATTCATAGGATCAGTGGCCAGTGGGCAGGGTTCTTCTGGTAGAACAGTATAAGCTAAGGCAAGAGGCTGGAAGAGCTCACAGCACAGCAGTTCTGTGCAGCTGGAGCAGAGGGGCGAGGAGGGGAGGGGTTCCAGGGGAGGCCTCTGCATCACAGAGGGCCTTCCACCATGCTGCCCAGGAGCTGGATTTTATTCCATATGCAAGAGGGAGTGAAAGAAGGGTATCCACTAGGAGACTGACATGGTCAGATTTGTGTTTAAGAAAGGTAAATCTGGCAGCAGTGTCAAAGATGGACTGGAGGGTTAAGAAGCCTGGAGGTGGGTAGACCCGGAGGAGACTGTCCAAGGTCAGCGAGCTTGGAAGTGAACTGGTTCCTTTTGGCTCCAAGTCCAGCATATTTGTCACCCTGCCAAGGGGCCTGCCTGTCCATCTCAGTGGTTTATGATTCAAGAATGACATACCACATTATGCATGCTTTTCCTTCCCTGAAAAATGAGCTCCACCCACATTTGGAAATAGAGAAAATACCTCCTCCTCCTCTTCTCTCCCTTCTTACTTCTCATGTGGCTGTTCTCAATGCCTGCATCTGATTAACTCGGCCTTCTTTCCCACACAGGGCTCCCCCTGCAAACCAGACTAACAAGGCCAAGTGACAAAGTGAATTAGATCCCTCCGAGGTATTTGGCCTTGTTTACCTTGGGCCACAGCCTGAATTTTTGATGCCCTGGGAATCAGGGCACCTGTTTCTTTTCAAGGAGTCTCTGCCGTGAGGCCCATGCAGATGGCAGGGCCGGATGTTTGCGGTTGTCAGGAGCTGCCCGTACTTGAACCTTGTTCACTAAAAGCTGAATGAGAGACCAAGCAGAACCTGGCAAGTCTTCCAGCCTTCTTTCTGAAGTGGAGGCATTGATGTCATCTTAGCTTGCACAGTGCAGCGCCTCAGAGAATGCCCAAGTGTCAGTAAACTAGATTTATGTAGGTTAGTGGAGGAAGAAGAGAGGTTACACCTACTCCTCTCTCACACTTGTATCATGAAAATCATGTTGAGATCTTGAGGCTAAAGCTTTGTAAAAAAATTAGAGATGCATTTTACAAAAGATATATATATCTATCTATATCTATCTATATCTATCTATATCTATATCTATATCTATCTATATCTATATCATCTATATCTATATCATCTATATCTACATCTATATCATCTATATCTATATCATCTATATATTTGAGACTCATTTAACAGGATATATATATTATATATATATGTATGTATGTATATATATATATGAAAAAGGTAAGTGAGAAGTACAATAATTAGTAATAGAAAACAGCCACAAAAGGATGCAATGAATAAATGTATGCAAAATTATAGACATGCTTAGCTTGTCTTTCCTAAAAGACAAGATAAAGCATTCAAGCAGCTTCCTTTTTCTGCTTGGAGGATGGAAATGTAGTTATAGGGTGATTTTAAAGGAGTCCTTTGAAATAACCAACAAGTTTTTATTGAACATCTGCCCTATGAATATCCTTCAGCACTGCTGGGCCTGCAGTAGTCACCAGGCTGGAAGAATCCCTGAATTATCAGAGATCTGTTGTAGGCCCTGCTAGAAGTGGACAGAGAGGCAGAGTTAATGAGACAGAGGTCCCCAACACTGGTTTTGGTTCTGAGGCCTGTGAATTTTCAAAGGAGAGTATACACTAAAGGAGAATAGCAATTTGGTGAGACTTATGGTCTGTAGCAAGTATGAATATGACCACAAATTCAGGAGCATAGGAAATATCCATTTCTTCTAATTAAAATAAAAACTTTAATTAATTTTTAATTAAAGTTACAATTTAAATGAAACCCGGCTCTGAATCACCATTCCCCATCTCCATTTAGAGATAAGTTTATTCTGAGCTATCATTGGTGCATTCCTCCCAATACTGCCACCACCACCAACTGACATCGAACAACCCAGGAGGCCTTGCTGGTGCCCAGAAAAAGGCCCAGGCCTCTGGTATTCACTCTCTGAGCTTTCTGCCCACACCCCGATGGTCTGCCTCTGTGCAGGCACAAAACGCTTGCATGTGCAGAGTTCCTCAGGAACTTGCCTCTGTGGAACCTTGACACTGGGTCAGTCTCCTGGGAGCACCATGGCACACTGAGTCCCTCTGGGCTTTGCCGCTGCTATGGGAACGACCCAAGTGTTCGGTCTTCACCCAGCCCAAGGCTTCACTCACTTCCTCATCTTGTTGGCTGCCTCAAATTCACTCCCCTCACTCCTCTCCCAGTATCACCTCTTCAGTGAGATCAATCTTCCCTGAAAGACAAGATAAAGCATTCAAGCAGCTTTCTTTTTCTGCTTGGAGGATGGAAATGTAAAAGGCCTCACTAACTTCTTAAAACTGGAGAGAGGAGCAGGAGGAAGAGAAATGTTAAAAATGCAGTGCAAATTAGTATCTCACGAAATCATCCTATGTCATTTATAGAGAGGCAGCACAGCATGGGGATTAAATGCTTGAAATCTTGGTTCTCCTTGTTGCTATCTATGTGGTCTTGCCTCAGTTCCCTCATTAGTAAGACAAAGATGGTAATAACTACATATCTGGGAGCGTTGCTATGAGATTTCAATGAGTCAATACATGTACAGCACTCAGCACCATATGACGAGGCACTGTAGCAGTTATTAATTGTTAACTGCTGTTATTACTATAGATCTAGTCTCACTGATGCAAATACCAACCCTGCCCATAGCACACCTTAGTGCAATACTACACCAACAATGTCTGTCTCTTTTTCATCTCCATAACCAATTAGCGAGGAAAAGAAAGGAGGGGATGAGGAAAGGAAAACTCATCCTGTGCTAAGTCCATTGACAGAAGGTGTGGTTTCTGATCTCTGTCTGCCCCAAATGCTCAATCTACCCAGAATAAGGGAACATTCTAGCTGTGATGATGTTCCCAATAGAATGATTTCAGAAATCTTATGAGAAGGGCAGTGGAATGTGCTCTCTGTAGATGGAGCTTGCCGCCATCAGAGATGTGCATTTTGTCAGGAGAAAGAGCACTGGACCAGCAGTCTTCCCTAGTTTATCAGCTGGTGTCATCTCTCAACTCTTAGGTGTCATTTCCTCACAGATGTCCTCTCTGCCCCCTAATCTAAATTGGCTCTTACCTGTTATTCTCACAGTTCCTTGTTTTTATTATTAGCCTTTATTCAGTTTTTAATTATGGATACTCGGTGTCTTTGTGTAGTGTTTTCTTTTCCAGCAGATTATATAACTCTAGAGGGCAGGGATTAACTGTGTTTTATTGACCAAGCACAATCACTTAACTCTAATTTTTCAATCTATGAAATGAGGATAGTGATACTGCTTTTGCCTACCTCAGTGAGCTGTGAAATTAAAAAAAGATAACATATGTGAAACTCCCTTGTAAACCATAAAACATGACGCAAATATTAGTTATGCTCAGTGCCATGTCTATTTGAATGTACATCACAAGCTGAACACTTGGGAAATGAGCTCCTAGACAGATTAGCGTTCTGTTAAATGAGGTAACAGAGGAAAGCGCTTAGGACAGGATGCATCCTCGTGGCTCTTCCTGTCTAAAGTCGAAGATGGCAGCCCCAACCTCTAAAAATATCATGTTCACTTCGTCCATCCATAGTAGGCTTGTAATGGTCGAACAGGAGCGCACCTGTGGCTGGAGGTGTCTAAACATGCAGGAAAGTGAGTCACCTGGAGCCCAACAATTTTGTACACTAGGAGAGGCTTTCAGGTTAGTTCCCAACTAAGATGTTCCTTTCCTACCACAAGGTGAGTATGACACCTTCCCCTGCCATGTGACAGAGAGATTGTAGAGGGAGGGAAGCCATTTCTGAAAAACGGCTGTTGTCACCAGCATCTCATAGAGAGCAAATGGGAGGAGCATGAATCTCCTAAGTTCAAACACTGCACAGATGTATGCAGTACCACGTTCAGGACAGAGAGAGCTGGGACAAGAGGGATGTAGTTAACAAGTATACTAGTCTTGGGCTGAGACTTTTGCTTTTGATGGACTAACCAGGAAACGAGAAATGATCCATCCTCATGGCAAGTACAGTGCCTGAATCACCCAGGCTAGGAATCTAAAGATTGAATGGTGTTAAACCACTTAGTTAGAATGGACCAAAAAACACACACATTTCCTCCACTAGGCTGTTCTTGGGTTTTGTCTATTTCTTAGGGAAGCAAGACAAGGAGTTGACACCATAATGACACTGGGTATTCCTTGTCTTTTGGTGCGCATAATTATGGTTTAATTGACTACTTAGTAAATTGCGTAGAGTTTGTTTGCATATTTTGTGGATTTCCTGGCTCTCCAGGCCCCCAGATGCCCTGTTGTTGGCAGAGAGCCCAGTTTCCCTCAGACCCTCAGCACAGGCCCGAGTGAGCTTTACTTGCTGTCTCATTATACAGCTGCGATGGCCTTGAACGGAAACAAAGTTGTGCAGTGAGTCCAGGAGAGGTAAGGTAACAGGAAAAGGTAGGATAGGGAATAGGTCAAAGGGAATAGAAATAGACCCTAAGAGCGTAGTGGGAAGATGGACCAGACACTGGATCCACAAGAAGACAAAGTCCCATCACAGGTGCATGTCAAGATACATGAACAAAGACCAAGGCTGAGAAAGTAGAATAAGCAAAAGTCACACATGGTGGGGTACAGGTGGAGATGGGAGGCCACACATGCCAGGGAGGTGAGAATTAGAAGGAGAAAGGGAACAAATCTGAAATGAGTTTTTTTTTTTTTTAAATCTTAATTTGTTAAATGAGTGACTGCCAGTAGCATAATTCTTTTATCTTAACCCTCAAAAGACTGGGGTTAACTTTACTCTTACCTGTCATGGGACTGTGGCCACCGGAAAAGGCTTCTGTCAGGCCAGGTACTGTAGGTGTGTCTGTCATCTTCTCTTCACCTCTCCCTATCCCCATGTTTCCTGTTCCATCTAATTTTTCCCAATCATATAGGTGTGAAAAATGTGCTGTAACAGAGGTAAGTACAGAGCATGTGGGGTGCCAGAGAGAATCAGAAGCTGGGAAGTCATGGGAGGCCTTTGGAAATCTGTTGTTTACCTGAAGGGACAACTTGGAGCAGGCTGTGGCTGGGGTGCAGTGGGCAGAGACCAGGCCAGCACTTGGAGCTTGAGGGCCAAGTGAGAAAATAAAGCAGCACAGGCAGAGCCTGGGGTAGGGCAAACACAGAACCAGAGGCTGAGGGTGAGGAAGGTGCAGGCATCTAACCTCATCATTTTGCCAAGGGCAGACTCGAATCTTTAGGAACAGGTTGGAACAGCTGCTCAAAGAGAAGTCGGGCTTGATCTACCCTTCTCAGTCGCGGAAGGAAAGTGTTCACACCCTTACTCCACACTCCACACCGCAAAGGTAAATATGAGGAGTCCATGAAAGAAAGGGAATTAAAACAGATGCGTGAAAGCGAAAGCAGAGTCTGAGACGGTGAGCATCAAGGCAGTGGCGTGGGAAGTGGAGGTGTGCGTTCTTCTGCTGAGGAGACAGAGGGGAGCTTTGTGCGGCGGGCGCTGAGCACTCCGGCCTCCCATCTCCGGGTGTGCTGCTGGCCCTGGGAACATGCAGGCACTCCTCCTCGCCCCTCTTTTCTTCGCTGCTCTGCCACGGGTAAGTTCCCTCTCCTTTACACCTTCCCTTCCGGAGACTACAGCAGCTCTTATTCCTGCAGGACAAAAATAGGGAAGAAGACGATGGGGGAAGAGGAGACTGAATTCCTTGTGAAACTCCTTCATGAGAAATAGGGAGCCATTTTCCTCTCCAAATAAAGTTCTGTTTCAGTTTGTTAGCTTCAGGAAAGAGCTGGAAAACATTTCTGCCGTTCAGCTAATGGCACGGAATCCGACTTTGGATATGTTTGAACAGCTTCCAGACTTGAATTATATAGGTATAAATTGGGGTGTGACACGCAGCACGTACTTGGGAAGTGGCAGCCCTGCAGAGCGTGGAGTAAACGGTGCCAGTTCATGTGGTAACTTTCTTTGGTTAAGCCTGTTCTTCTTTAAAAGAAGCTCTTTGGAACAAACATTTACATTTCGAAAATATCCTATAACTTTGTCTTTTCTCAGCCCATGTGTTTCTCGGTTTTCATGAAAATCAGAGCATGGAGACTTTGAAATATTTCAGCAATGGACCAAAAGGAAGTTTAATTTAATATGAGTAATTCATTGCTTTAGTATTTCTAAATAAAATTAAAACAGGGTGACTTATTTGTGGATTTATTTACATGGTGGAAGTAATTGCTTGCACAGAAGACAGAGCTTTTAAAATCTTCCTGTGATGTAGAAAACACAGAGTTGTCAGTAAGTTTAATGGGGTGGTTAGTAATAGAGATATCTTAGAAAACACAGAATAGAAAATGGTTATACAGACAGAAATTTAAGATTTTAAAAGCATGATAACAAGAGTCTCAGTGGTACAGTTTATTGCCACTGCTATGTGAAGGGGTACATTTTTCCTTCTCTTATACCACCACTTTCACTGTGAGAAAAGGGCTGCCATCACTGTGGATTCAGAGCTACAACATATTTCTAAACAGCAAATATCTCAACATAGAGAGATGTGCCACTAATAAAAAACAAACAAACAAACAAATAGAAAAAGGTATTATAGATAGAGCAAAAGAAAGTAGTATTTACCTAACTTTGCCATTATAAATTTTTAAAGGTTCTGATCATACCTATCATTGATGGACTATCTGCTATGTGCTGAGCACTGTGCTGGGCACATTAGTCATTATCTTAAGCCTCAAAATAACCTTGTAAGGTTATTAAGCCCATTTTACAGAGGAAGACTAAGGCTCAAAGAGCAAGCAAATGCTAAAAAAAATTATCTAAGACCAGAGAGCTATAGTAAAGCTCAGCCTTTGTTGTGAAAACCTTCATTTTCTATCACAGTATTCTGATGACTTGTTTTGAGACTAGTTTTGAAAATATTCGAAATGCCTTAAGAAAAGAAAAAATATCCAATTCTTTATATTTAGTCACATATTTGCCCTTTTTGGGACTCCTTATTTTTTCTATATTTCTAAATTATTGTCTATTGTAATTTCCCTTCAGATTGAATTTTTTTTCAATGTATTTCTTGTGAGACAAGTGTGCTAGCAACACTTTTGGTTTTTATTTATCTGGAAATGTATATAATTTTACTTTTATTTTTAAAAGATAGTTTCACTAGAGATAGTGATGTTGTTGCTGTTGTTGTTTTTCCCCCTTTCAGCATTGTCTCTGGGCATCTTGTTTTCCTTTTCCTCCTCCTACTCTTCTTTTTTTAAAAGTGTTAAGTCACAGCAAATTTGAAAGGAAGGTGAAGAGAATTCCCATATACCCCTTTCCCCCTACACATGAATAGCTTTCTTTATCATCAACATCCCCCACCAGAGCGGTACATTTGTTACCGTTGATGAACCTTCATTATTACCCTGAGTTCATAGTGTATGTTAGGGTTCACTTGTGATGTTACCTTTCCAGAATGTCATATGCTTGTAATCCTACAGCCTGTAGAACTTTCAGATTGGCTTCTTTCACTTAGTAATCTGCAGATTTTTTTATGGCTTGATAGCTCATTTCTTTTTAGCACTGAATAATGTTCCATTGTCTGGCTGTACTACAGTTTATTTATCCTAAAAAAGGACCTCTTGGTCTCTTTCTTTGATGAGAAATCAGATCTCATTCTTATTGTTATTCTCTTGTATATAACACTTTCTTTTTTTCAGGCTGCCTTCAAATTTTTCTCTTTATCATTGGCTTTCAATTGTGTTACCTTGTAACCTTAAAGATTATATAGAAATGCTTTAAGACAGGAAAGATAAACAGGTGTCCTCAGGTGGGCAATTTTGAGAGTGGGCATTTCAGTAAAGAGAGAGCAATATTTAAAAAAAGCATGGAGGAGAAAATCGATCTGGTGAGTCTAGTAAACTGCAAGGTATCAGAGAAGAGTGCTTGAGAGCTAAGGCAAGAGAAGAAGGCATGAACCAGCACAGACAGTGCTTTAGATAACCATGTACAGAAATTTGGACCGTATACCATAGACAGTGATAATAACCAAGTGGTAATAACCAATGGGCTTTAAGGGGAGTAGTAAAGGCAGATATGTTTTTTAAAGAGTTCCCTCCAGCAGTGATGTGGTAGATTTATCTGATAAGTCATTCTTGAGGGAGGAAGACCAGTTCAAAACCTATTGCATAGTACTTAGTAGCAGTGAAAATGGGGGAAGAGTAACTAGTTCTAGGGATATGAGGACAATACGCAGGATTAGTCATTGAATGGCTATGGGAGATGAGGGAGAAGAGGATGATGTGGATGAATCCTAGCTTCCTAACTCTAAAATTGGGAGAAGTTGTCTGGGGATAGGGGAGGGGACAGTGAGTTTTGGATGTGAACTTTTCCTATAGGATATTCTGGTAAAGACATCCAGTAGGCAGTCAGTTCTATGGGTCTAGAGCTCAGTGGGGAAGTCCTAAAAGGAAATTTAGTTTTGAAGCTTGCATAGGATGGAAATTGAAGGCAAGGGGTGGATAAGATTGCCAAGAGACAATGTGCAGAGTGAGAAAAGCAATACGTTAAGGCCATGAAATTCCAATAAGCTTAAATCTAAGTCAAATTCAGGGTAGCAGGAGCCTAAAAAGGAGATGAGAAAGTATATTGAGAGACAGAGGTAGAACTGGGAAGGCCTGGTGTAACGAGAGCCAAGAACAGGGAAACAGGAAACACAGAAGAAAAGGAAATAGAAATAGTGAGGCTGGAAATAATGAGTGCCCACTTCTCAGTTTTGCATAGTGGTGGTTACCAGGGACACCTTACCAGGTTAGGTGGCTTCTCAGCTAGGTGCATGTTCACAGAGACTCTAGGTCCTTCCCTGGCTCCCGCCCCTAAGGCATTTGACTCTTTTTAAATCCTCTCTTCTTAGATTAGGACATCTTTGAGGGGACCATTATTGTACTTATCACATGGGATAATAAGTACTCCATACTGTTGTTGTGAAGATTAAACAATGAAACATAAGGTTCTTGACATGTAGACAGTACCATTTTCTTTCATTCAGTAAACATTTATTATAGAAAATAAGACAGACATTAGACAAAGACATCCAGTAGGCAGTCTTGATGAAGCTCACATTCTTAATGATGTACTCAGAAAATAAACAAGTAAAATATATTGGTAATAAAGTAGGCAATAATGTCTATGAGGAAAGAACCATGGTGCTATTTCATAAAGGGTGGTCAAGAAGGGCCTCACTGATAAATTTGAACACAGTCCTAAACAAAGTGAGTGAGCCATGAAGATATCTGGGAAAGAGCAAAGAAAGAACAAGGAGGCCAGTGTGGTTGGAGTGAAGCAAGTCTTGGGGTGAGTGGTAGTGAGCAAAGGAAGATAGGGACATGGGGACCAGATGCTGCAGGGACTTGGAGGATAGTTCAGATTTTCCATTGAAATGAGAAGCCATGAGGCAGCCACCTCTTACGAGCAAGGAGTGGATCCTGCTCTCTTACAAAATGTTGAGTTTACAATACTGTATTGTTAGCTACAGGCACTATGCTGTGTAGCAGATCTCCAGAACTTATTTTGTCTTGCATAATTGAAACTTTATACCCTTTGACCATCACCTCCCCATTTCCTCTATATACCCAGGGGCTAACAACCACCATTCTACTCCTTGCTTAGGTTTAACTACTTTAGATTCCACATATAGTTGAGATTGTACAGTATTTGTCTTTCTATGTGTGCTTTATTTCACTTAGATAATATCCTCCTGGTCCATAGATGATGATGCAAACGGTAGGATTTCCTTCTTTTTTAAGGCTGAATAATACTGCCTTGTATGTATATACCACATTATTTTTTTATCTGTTCATCCATGGATGGAAACTTAAGTTGTTTACCTATCTTGGCTATTGTGAATAATGCTGTGACAAACATGGGAGTATAATCTCTTTGAGATTCTGACTTCAACTCCTTTGGATAAATACCTAGAAGTAGAATCGCTAGATCATGTGGTAGTTAGTTCTATTTTTAGTTTATTGAGGAACGTCCATATTGTTTTCCATAATACCTGTAATAATTTACATTCCTATCAACAATGTACTAGGATTCTCTTTTCTCCGACACTTATTATTTTTAGTAAAAGTCATCCTAACAGGTATAAGATGATATCTTGTGGTTTTGATTTGCATTTCCCTGATGATTAGTGATGGTGATCACTTTTTCCCACCCCTATTGGTCTTTGGTATGTCCTTTTTGTAGAAACATCTTTCAGAGTCTTTTGCCCATTTTTAAATTGGTTTATTGTATTTTTTTTTGCAATTGACTTGTATGAATTCCTGATATATTTTGGATACTAACTCCTTAATATTTGCAAATATTTTCTCCCATTAAGTTAGCTGCTCTTTCATTTTGTCATTTTCTTTGCTCTGTAGAAGCTTTTTGCTTTGTTATAATCCCACTTTTTTTTTCTTAAAATCATTCTGCTGGGTGGAGAATATAGAGAACAAAAGGGGAATTGAGGAGAAGCTTTAAGACATTCAAGTGAAAAAATAATGGTGGCTTAGATAGCTGTGGTAGCAGTGGGGTTAAGAAATAATTAGAATAGGTATATTTTGAAGATATAACCAAGAGGATTTACTGATAGAACTGGATGTAAAATGTGAGAGAAGAGCCAAGAATGATGACTCCAAGGTATTTTGGAAAAAATTGGCATTTGTTCAAATGAGGACGTGTATGGAAGTGTAGATTAAAGGGTAAAATTGGATGTTTGTTTTTGGTCATGTTAAATTTGCTATGCCTATCAAATATCTAAGTGGAGATCCATTAAGTAGGCAGTTTGAGTCTGAGATCAGAAGAGAGGTCTGGGTGGGAGATACACGATACAGTGAAGGAAGATACTTTAGAGGTCTTAACCACAGGGGTGCCAATGTTTAGAAGTGAAGTGTATGAGAAGAAACCAGCAAAGGAGACTGAGAAGGGGTCATCAGTGAGAAAAGGGTGAGAAAGACTGACATGTTAGGAGCTGAGTGAAGAAGTTTAAGGAGAGAATGACTGTCTCCAATACTGATAGATATTATTATTATAACTCACCACAGTGTGTTCTACCAATTTGGAGGAAATCTTCTATTTCTATAAACTTCAGCAATTAGTTTGAGAGATCATTTCTAATGTCACCTTTACTATCAATTGAAGTTCTGCTGCAGGGCACAAGGCACTGGGTCATTAGACACACCTGGAGGAAAGCCTGGAGAAGTATCAGAAGTGCATCATCGTAAGCAGTTTTGTCACTGGCCCTGTAAATGCCCTCAGAAGCCCAGCTGCCCTCCTGGAGTGAGCTTGGTGAGGGATGGCTGTGGATGCTGTAAAATTTGTGCCAAGCAACCAGGGGACATCTGCAATGAAGCCGCCCTCTGCGATCCACACAAAGGGCTGTATTGTGACTACTCAGCAGACAGGCCTAGGTACGAGACTGGAGTATGTGCATGTAAGTGTTTTTTTTCTGGACCTGGTGGAAAAGGTCCAGTCTAGACATGATTTTTTTTTTCTATAACTGTTAACTTGGAATAATCGGCTTATTTTGGCTAAATATGAGGTGAGTTCAGTTTTCATATTAGACTGAAATGGCACTGGCTTTGTCATATTACAAACCAAGTGAAATTAGCAGATGTTTATACAAGTTCAGAAACCTGTTATTTTTATTGCATTGAAGTGATCTTGCAGTTCTCAGGTAGCTGCTTTCAATAAAAATAGGAAAAATTATCTGTAACTAGTAAATAGTCTGACTTTTTAAAGTACCATAAAATGAGAGCTTTTGTTAATACTGCCAAAATCAATCTGAATTCAGCCTTTTCTGTAACTAAAAAATAATCTTGCTTTAATGTAAAGATGTATATCTAGTATTCAGACACATGGCCTTAATCTCAGCCTTCCCAACTAACTATCAAGAAACTGTACTTTTTACTGAAGCAGATTTGTAAAAAGAAAGGTAATAGCACCCCAGATCACAATGAGACCCACAGCTTTATGGATCTTAGCTATAGAGTCTGATGGAGACCATTTAAACCTAAAACACCTTGATAATAATTCAGGATACTGACCTACTTAGGATTAAAAAATAAAATTTATAAAAGAAGAGAAATACCCATGTTAGCTGGGTAGTTTAGTCACTCTGTAGAAAAGCCAACTTGGGAAGGCACATTGCTCCCAGAAGTTTGGGTATGAGCATGGAATGAGAGTACATCTTTGCAGTTGGTCTGCATGGATAGAGCCATTCAAGTTTGATAGCCTGATGTTCCTGTCAGCACTGTTTTATTATATTGGTTAAGAATGTAGGCTCTGGGTTCAAATTCTGGGCTGTATTTGCTGAGTGACTTTAATCATGCTTTTTAACCTCTCTGTGCCTCATTTACATCATATGTATTTCCCATCTTACAGAGTTGCTAGGGGGATCAAATGAAAATAATGACACAAAACCCAAAAAACATACTATAATATCTGACATACAGTAGACTCTCAAAGATATTAGTAAGTATTCATGGAAACTCAGGGGAAACAGGGACCTATCAAACTCCGGCATTCAGGACATCCCTTTTTCCCAAACAGTGCTAGGCAAGTTATTTCATTAACCTAATAAACACTTAGTGACCAGTGGCTGGGGACACAATGGGGTGGGAAGAAATAGAGGCCCTGCCCTCAGAGTGAAAGTTTGTTGTGTCAGACATACCTTTGCACAAATAATTTCACATACTGTGAGGAGTATTTTAATAGAACATAGCCATGAGGATGGGGGTGGGGATGATCTATAACGAGTCACAAACTATGGCTCAGGGGTCAAATCATGGCCTGCAGCCTGATTTTATAAATAACGTTTATTGGAACACAGCCACACCCACATAGAGTTTACTGCTGTTTTTACGATGGCAGAATCCAGTAGTGGTGACAGGGACTGAATGGCCTGTAAAGGCTAAAATGTTTACTGTTTGGCCCTTTACAGAAAACTTGCTAATCAGTGACATAGGTATATGGTTTTTAAATTTTTTGGTCTGAAGACCTGGGTCTTAGAAATAAATGAGGACCTAAAGAGCTTTTGTTTATGGGACTATACATATTTAATGGACTAGAAATTTGAAAATATTCGCTAATTCATTAAAAAAAATCCATTGCAAATTAATATATCTATGAAAAATTATTTTCCAAAACAAAGGAAAATTTAGCAAGAAGAGTGAAATGGTTTTACAGTTTTGCAACGCTAATGTATAGCTTACCAGAACAGAAGATAGCTATATTCTCACATCTGTTTCTGCTTTCAATCTGCTGCTATATGTTGTTTTGGTTGAAATATGTGAAGGGAATCCAGTCTCACATAGATATATTTTTGGAAAAGAAAGGAATAATTTAACAGACTTTTCAGATAATTGTGGATATTCTTTTTTTTGATATTATATTAAAACTTAAGAAGTGGTAGTTTCTTTAAAATTATTTGCACCATGGAATCTAAAACCATATTAATGAACCACATCAGTGTCAAACTCTGTGATATTAAAATACATTGGTCTATTCAAGACCCACTTGTAATGGGTCTTTACTCATGCCTAATTTTGTAATATTATGCTTTGGTGATTAAGAAAATATCAGTTTGTAAAAATGGGTATGTGGATGTTCCAAATGTTGATACACTTAGACAATACTTTTTAAAAATTACATTACATTGATGACAGTAAAAATTACTAATTTTATTAAGTTTTAGCGGTCAAATACATGTTTTTAATATTAATATTCATAATATTTTTAAAAATATTCTTTAATATTTTTAATGTTTTTAAATATTAAAAATATTTTTAAAATATTTTTTAATAAAATGCCAATCTCATCAGAAAAGTCTACATATTGGGTAGCTATCTAGATCTTAGAGGTGGATACAAATTTCTCAAAATTCTAATTTTTTCTTGAAAACTTGAATTCTATCATGGGCAACAAATATTGCTGTTGTTTTCCTTGAGGTGACAGGTTCACTTAGCTGACTTTCAAGAAAATGTTCACCAAATACCCAAGTCTGTCAGTCATTTCTGTCAGTCATTTCTTCAGGTAAAACTCTCATTTAAAAAGTGGTAGTTCAGCCCACAATTCAAACAATAGCATAAGTGCTTTTCCTCAAGATAACCACTATACATTAGTACAATACGTACAGTGATGTTCTATGTACACTTTCTATTGGTCACAAAGGATATTTAAAAAACTCATGTATTTGATGGCTAAAACTTAATAAAATTAGTAATTTTTATTGTCATCAAAGATATTTTTAAGTAAAACCAGCTTGTTTTGTTTTGCTTTTAAAAGTACATTTGTGTACAAGTGCATAGCAAGGAAAAATATAGTGATTAACTTGTACAGTTTGATTCATGTTAAGGTGCCAACGGCGGTTTTAGCCAACCTTGCTTTTGCACCATCAGTGCAAATATCAACACAGTGAAAAAAAGTGTCACATCTTAGTCTTGACCTTGCAGTGTCTCTGAAAGGGCCTCAGGCACTGCCAAGGGGTCTGCGGGCCACATTTTGAGAACTGCTGATCCATGTCAAGAATGCCCCTTGGAAGTGAAAATTTCCTCCAATTCTCAACAAAAAATCAGTTACCATGCAGCACTGCAGTTTAACATTATAATTTTTTCAGCCATTCACATATCATAAATTCCTAAGAAAATATCCTAGTCTATTGTTGGACATCTAGGGAAATCTCACCAGCCACCAGCCACCTCTCAGATTTATAACCATTATCTATTTCGCTACTGTACTCATAGTGCTTTATTAATTTTACTCTGGAACTGGGCCTGTCCTTGGGTTTTAATACTGGAAGTGACCATTTGGGGATGACAGCCTACAATCCAATGAAAATGTCTCATTTTCACCTTTTAGAGATGTTCTGTGAAGGAGATTTCAGGTGGAGACTAAGAAATTGAGAACTTTGTAAAGGAGATGGCAATTTCTTGTACGGTTTATAACTGGAGGTCTAGACTATTGGTTATGGCTTTTTTGGTGATTTTGCTCTTTTCTTCTTTCAGACCTTGTAGCTGTGGGATGTGAGTTTAACAGGGTACATTATCATAATGGCCAAGTGTTTCAGCCCCATCCCCTGTTTAGCTGCCTCTGTGTGAGTGGGGTCGTTGGATGCACACCTCTGTTCATACCGAAGCTGGCTGACAGTCACTGCTCTAGAGCTAAAGGTGGAAAGAAGTCTGATCAAGCCAACTGTAGCCTGGGACCATTAGAACAGCAGCTCTCAACAACCTCCAAAACAATGCCAGGTGCTTTTAAGCAGAATTATTTTTCACGTGTGACTTTTTTGTGGTTTTACTTCATGTGCGTTTATGTACCACAGGCACTCAGTAAGTACTTTCTGATTGGTGGTCAGTGTGAAATTTAGTTTGAGTGTGCTGTTTTACTAGCTCTGCCTCAGGCAGTCTAAGTATCTGAAAAGGAAATATAATGTTTTAGATTTTTCCAGTAAAATATTTTGTTTTTAAAAAGGTCTACTAAGCCGGGAAAACTCTTTTAAATTCTTACTACCTCTTCTTATTCCCACTCAACTTCTTCTCAGGAAAATCAACCAAATATTGTTCATATGTATCCTGGAATAACTTTTATTTGTATTGTTATATTATGAGAAGTGTGAACCATCCAGTTCCAAAAGTTTTCAAAGGCACTTTTCTATATGATAAAAGCAGAAATGGAAGCCTACTGATTAAAAATATTTGAAGACATGTTTTGAATTTATAAATATTATTTCTAAAAATAGAAAACTACTGATATAAAATTATCCCTTAATTACCAACCTCTCTCTAATAAACACACAAACACACAGAGGCATTCTTAAGTAAGTTACTCAGGTACGTATAAAGTCGGGAATAAGTAATGAGATTCTTTTTCATCTTGAGCACCTGGCCATTTAGGGTCAGAATATTCATAAACCTTTTATTATAGTCTAAGCATCTTATTTCAGTGCCAGAGTATTTTGAGGACAGAAGTTTCAAAAATGCCAGCAAATAAAGCACAAATGAGGAAGGACTCAAAAGGGGCAAAACTGACATCTGGTTATTATTCACATTTGTGTTTCCATCCAGAAATCAAGAATGCCTTTTTTTTCTTTAAATTTAGAGCTTAGTGAATGAAAGGTGCCATGGAAATTCAGAATATTTATATATGCTAAAAACTCCTAAATTCACCTATTTTATGTGAATATTTAATATAAGCAACTATATTCAGAGAAATGAGTTTTAGATATTTAAAAACTAACTCTATGAAAGGAACTTCTGTAGGGATTCCACTTATACTAGTTTTTTTGAAAAAAATTAACAGGTCATAATAAATTTGCATTTATCATACACAGTTTTTCAGTTAACAGCATTACATTAGTACCTTAAACATCCAAAATTATAAGCCAAATTTTTATTTCTTCAGAATGTACAGAACAGTCGATTTTCTGCATTACATCTGAGTGACTCAATATTAAGTTCTTATAACCATGTGTGAACCTGCTGGTGAGAGAGAGACTAACTTAGAGCAGAAGTTTGCCACAAGCAAAGCCCTTTGGATCAAGTTCAAGTGGTCTCGTTTGTGGAGTTAGAGGAGTTTCACTAGATTCACTTGGAACCTGGTTGGATGTATCTGATGGTCATTCTTAGTGGTTAGTGCTTTGCTACAAAAAACAAGAAAACATCTGTGTTCTCTGGTACTTGAGAGTTAGGTCTGGATGTTTCAAAGAAGTATATGTTAAGTCTAATGTCCCTGCTTAACTGTGAAACTGTATTTATCGGCCAAAACAGGAATCTGGCTTTTAAAATTAAGCACAATGACACACACACACTTTATGTCTATAGTAATTTACATAGTTAATTCCAGATGGTTTATAGTTGGAATCTAGCTTTTGCTTGGTCAGTACAAAGCATGCAATGACATAATGCCCCCATGATTTTCTCACTGCTCACCAACCACTAAACTTTTACTTAAAAAATCTCTTCTAATTCTCTTGCTTTTTAATGAATGTTAAGCAAATTCCTGAATTGCAGCTCTTGGCTTAACTTTAAGTTGGGTTATTGGTAATACGATAATCTAACCTACTTTTATTTATTGCAGATGTGTGCCAGGCTTTTAATCTGCTTCCTGCATTGAGATCTTTAAACTGTTGTCTACCTTCCAGGTATCTTCATGTTTCTGCTTTCTCTCCTTCAGTTCTACGTGCAATTGCAAGATCCTACTGTAATAATGCTGAAAGCAGTATCAAAATATGATCTTACTCAAGATAGCACATACTTCAAAGACTGATATTTCTTATCAAGAAGGCATTTTTGGGGTTCTTTTTAGAGTTTTAAACTGACATTTTGAAGTGACATAGCCAGAATTTTGCAATGTTCAACTGCAAACTCGCAGCACCACCTTATTCCAAAAGCATCCTTTTTAGGATTAAACTTAAAGAAATACTTTGAGACAATAAACCAATATGTAGCTTGTTTAAAATGAGCCAAGGGCATGCTTCATTCCTATGCAGAACAAGAACCTCCCAATGGATTTACAAGGAGATGGAAGAATTATTATATCCGTATTTTCTTTGTATCCTCCCTTGTTTTTACTAAGCAGCAGGCACTAGAGGAGGCTCCATCTACCAACCCACTTACCCACCCATTCATAGATCTACTTATCCATTCATTCTCTCTGTCTTTCTATAAATGATTTGAAATGGCTAGCCATTGGAGGAAATATGGGCCTGCTACCATAGGGAATGTAACAATTAAACTGAATGAATATAATACATTACACATTTGCCATGATTTGGTATATGATTATTTAGATTAGTTTACTGTTAATATAATTTTCTAAAAGACTAGATTAAAACAATTGAAAGAAAATAACTGGCCTCACTGATAATCTAATCCTCAAGTATAAATTTTGTATTTTAGATTTTAATATATTGAGAAATTTAACATTAAGACCACATCATTCTCATTGATATCCTGAATTCTCTAATCCTACTAATGTCTATTTTAATATCTTTTGGAAATAATACTAAGCATGAGGCAAGAACCAGAGAAAAGGCAGATATCCATCAGAATATAAGCTTAAGTTTAGTACTCAGAGGATGGGCTAAGCAGAAAGAACCAAATGGGTACATCTATTCAGTTTTTTAAAGATAAAATATTTTTATTCTTCCTAAGAAATTGAACTCTAACACTTGACTGAAAGGTAATTTGCATAGTAGGAAAAAGAGAGAATGATGAATTAGACCATATTTTTTTTCCTGAATTACATAAAGGTTCAGATCTATTAACTATTAGCTTAAAAATATTCTATCTATATGAGTATATCTATATGTATACACATGTACTTCCCCCCCTTTATTTTAGCTTATAGGAATCTTCCACTTATTTGGAAAAGAAAATGTCTTGTGCAAGCAACCAAGTGGACCCCGTGCTCCAGAACATGTGGGATGGGAATATCTAATAGGGTAACCAATGAAAATAGCAACTGTCAAATGAGAAAAGAGAAAAGACTGTGTTATATTCAGCCTTGTGACAGTAATATATCAAAGACAGTAAAGGTAAAGTTTAATTAAACTTCATTATAATTCAAGAGACTCCTGAAAAGTTTGTATGTTTTGGTATGATGAATAGTGTTTGGTTCTTATGAAAATAAAATCACCTCATTATAACAAAGTCAAACTATCTCCGAGGAAAGCAGATATTACTCTAACTGCACTTCGTGGGGAAAATTTACCAAGCACAGAGGTAATGTTAACCCGTTGATTCTAGATACTCTATCAACTTAATAGTATGTGTCTTGATCAGTCTGAATTGTGGTACTCCACCATCTATACTGTTTTTTAAGAGTAGATCCTTTTCAGATTCTAATTTTTTTCCTATACTAATTTTATGTAGTAGAATCAAAGCAATGGATAAAACTTTTTGGTATTAACATAATTATGAGAACAGACATGGCCATCAGAGAAGTTCTGATCTTAGTTATATATCATCAACTTGGAGTGGAACTACACCATTTCCAAAATGCTTAGATAGTAAACTTGCCAAAGGATGATGATAAAATACTTACTCTTAAGATTGTTTGGTGTAACTAGAGATGGTCCTATTTCTAGAATTATACAAGATGACTGTCTCAGAGTAATTTTTAGAAATGCTGCAAAACCCTTATCTCCAAGTTATTCCTTATCATATTACAAGTTAACTCAATTTTAAAGGGATTAATATATTTATTCATTTATCTATCTACTCAAAACAGTCTGAGCTGTACAAGGAAATTTGCTAATTCGTAGGTAAATAAACATTTAATAAGACATGGCCCTTGATATTAAAAAGAGTTTCATTTATTGTGGAACAAAGTAAAGGATAGCACAAATCATTGGGGAGTGGGCCCTATGAAATGATGGAGCAAGAATAGACCTTTGGTGAGAGGGGTTTTAAAGGTGGAAAAGAAGAGTGCTTGAAGTTACTAAATAGAAATTATTAATGCCCTGGAAATGACTTATATCTGTGTGTTTAAGATTTTCTACTTAGTATCATTTTTCTAAACTATTACAATCAAATTTAAAGAATGACTTCTTAATCATATGTATCTTTTTAGATCCCCAAAGGAAAAACATGCCAACCTACTTTCCAACCCTTCAAAGCTGAAAAATTCGTCTTTTCTGGATGTTCAAGCACTCAGAGTTATAAACCGACTTTCTGTGGAATATGCTTGGATAAGAGATGCTGTGTTCCTAATAAGTCTAAAATAATTACCATTCAATTTGATTGCCCAAATGAAGGGTCATTTAAATGGAAGATGCTGTGGATCACATCTTGTGTATGTCAGAGAAACTGCAGAGATCCGGGAGATATATTTTCTGAGCTTGAGATCCTATAAACCAAGGACATGGGGAAAAGTTAAGGTCAGTCAGTCATGTCATTACATAAAAAAGAATGGTTTTAAAAGGGTGTCAAATCTACTTTACTGGTTAAAACAGTAAGAATACCCAGCTATTCTCACATGACTATGTTTAAAGCATTAGGAGCTTTTCAAAAGGTTCTCCTACAAACATAAAATTTTGAAAACCTTAAAATTGAACTTACTTTAATAAAATGTAACATATAACACTTCGTTCCACTTTTGTTTTCCATATATAATGGAAAAACTATAAAATTTATAAGAAAATATTTTATTCTATAAAATAATCTGGAATACTTTAAAGATATGCAAAAAGCATATTAAAATTTTAAACCTTTATCTATACTTTAACAATGTAGCCTAGGTTCCACTCAGATGATAATCATTATAGGGTGCGCAAGATTCTACACTAATTCTTAAATAGCAAAAAGTTAAACTGTAAACATATTTAAAATTTTCATTGTCCTGTTCTCAATATCAGTTTATTAAGATTTCTTTGGGAAGGAAAAAGTGGAATTTCATTGACCACTGTTGACATCTTTAATCTAAAAGTTTTTATACCAAATACTGTAAAAATCTAAATGTCCCAGATAAAGATCAAGAGCAATATCCTAACTTTGAAAAGTAACAACAACAACAAAATAACACGAAAGAAAGCACACAATAGATTATTTTGGCTTGAAAAGAATTTGTTTCTAAAAATTTCTTCCTGAAATGATGAATCAATATGGATTTGATATGTAAACTGTGATTAAAAATGAATAATTGTTAAAAATTAAAACTGGAGATTATGGTAATTGAAACACTTTCCTTGGACTATTATAGCCATTTACTGCAGAGTTTGGAAAATGATATCAAGCTTCATAATGTTCTGTTTGCTTGTATAAATGGTAACAAGCAAAATGATAACAAGTAACACTGTTTAAAAATATGGACATTTATTACAAAATCAATTGGTTTGATAACAAAACATTATACTTAAAAATAACTTATCACAAATATATGTTAAAATAAATGTAAATTGTGATTCTTTTGAGTGCAAACAAGTAGTTATCCAATGAAGAAACAAAAACCTCCTTAATAGTTGTAATAAAATCTATCCCTGAAGTTAGTGGATATTTTACAGAAATATTTATATTGTGTTCTTCTACTCTATGAACTTATTTTTAAAGAATCAGGCAAATTTAAACAGAATATGAAAACATAAATTATAAATAAATATAAAAATATACCTGTACAAGATTTTTATTGAAGACATTACCATTGTATAAATGTCTAAATATGAGATTATAAATAAAGTAAAATGTTGAAGAACTCTGTTCTTTCATTTTTATTTATTTACTTATTTATTTAGGTGAGGCAACCGTTAGTTGACCTCACAGATTGCAAGGACCTTGTCAGCTTACAATCCCTTATTTTCTTATTTTTCACACCTTCAGCACTTGGTCTTCCTAGGTGGTCTCCCATCCAAGTACAAACGAGGCCTGACCCTGCTTAGCTTCCAAGATCAGACGGGATCGAGCTTGTTCAGGGGAGCATGGCCGTAGACTGTTCTTTCAATTTTAGAAAAGGAGAATTTTCTGAGGACAAATGTCTGAAGTTTAGATTCTAGGACTTTACAATTTCACACAACAAACTGTGATTAAATGGAATTTTTTCAGACAAAAATACTCCTAATATGAAAAAGACAAAGTTGGTTTTCTGAATAACAAAAACTATGAAATAGAAAGGTAAGATGACAAAAAGCAAGGTGAAATTAAGAAAAAGTAAGAATATTTTGGGGGCTTTTTACATAGCTATGCTTAGTCTAGGTAAATCTTCTACAGGCATGCTTTTTGTGGCATCCAGTTGGTTATATTCCTGTATGAGTGCTGATAAGGATGACAGAGCTTCTGTAAAACAGCTTTCCTCCATCCCTTCAATCTGCAGATAGTGATGAAGATGAGCCTATAAATAATAATAATAAAAAAAATTGAATAATATTATCTATTTTCTAGAAATTTAATACATACAACTATCCTATAATGTAAATAGTTCACTCGGCTTTACTTGAGAAATGAGAACTCAAATCCTATAAACTATTGAGATTTCTCATTTAGATAATCTGACTAAGCCTTTCCTCTTCAGTTATAATCAGTACAATGAATTCAGCTGACAGGATCACCCTGATTTGTAATAATGTAATTCTTAAGACTACATCTTAAATAGCCAAAGTTAACACATATAGTTACAAAGTTGTACTGATAATTACCTTTTTCTTGTAGAGCCTCATGAATCTCTCTCTCAGTTCCATGAAGGTGGGCTTCACACACGTGTTATTTGCTAAAGCTAACAATGAATGGGAATGGCCCACCGGAGGTACTGAGCACAGGCTGGTCTTCCAGCCTTCTTGATTCCATGAGACAAACTGCAGAGAAGGTTTTAATCTGAGATACAAAAACTCAAGGTTAAGAATTAATGTACTAAAAATGTTTGCCATATTATGACAGCCCATTAATTAAATAGGATGTTACTGATGTCACCATTCTAATTGCTTAGTTTATAATGTAAGTTATCTATTTTTTTTTACTATTAGCAGTATTGTGGTACAGTCTGACAGGGAACTAAGGGTCATTTAGTAGAAGGACATTAGATTGGCTATGATGTTTACTCAAAAAACTAGAAACATATTCCTTAACATCAGAAATCTGGGGATAAAAAGAAATAAAGGTATATAATAGTCCTTACTTTGTAATTCGACAGAGTAATTTTCCTAAAAATAGACTGTCAATAAACATTAAAATATAAACTTAGAAGAAGTGTAGTGATGGCAAAAAAAACCCAATAATTAAATTTTCTGAACATTTTCAGGAAATAAGACATTTCATATATCATTTAGTACTTTTAAATAACAATTCTGTACTATTATTATTTTGATTTTACATGTGAGAAGAATAAGGCGCAGAAAGGCTAAGTAACTTGCTCAATGCCACACTTTAGTTAAGTAGCAATGCTAGAATTAGAAGAAGGCCATCTTAACTCTATGTTACACTGTCACAAGCAGTACACATAACAAATTATCTTGAAAAAATATGAAATCAAACCTTTCAATATTTCTGCGAAGATCTGAAATCTGGACATTTCCTCTAACCATGAGGGCACACGCAAGGTAGAGACTATGTTTGGGGTCAGCTCGAATTAGCTGGTGATCTTTGCTAAAGGCATCTGAAAACATCTGATCCAACCTAGAACAATGAAAGGCACTGTTTATACAAAATATTATTTCTTTCTTCTATGTAGAACTATAAAATGAAAAGATAGGCATTTATAGGTAAATAAACTTCACATACAAATATATTCTAAATCTCAGCTATCATTTTCTCAAAGCAATCTTTTATGGAATATGAGAAGATAGGAAATAATATAATATTTTTGTTTTTTTTTTGGGAAAAGCTTCTGCAATATAGTGATTTCAGGTGATTTCTAAAACTTGGGTCATTACTTATTTTACTATGCTTATCTACTTCATAGTATCAAAACTATCAAAACTAATTAAAAACCTACATTTAATATTACCTTATCTCTGTAAAATACATCATAAATTAGTTATAATTAAGAGGAAACTATGAAAAGACCATGTTAGGCACTTCTATAAAAGAAGAAACTCTGTAGTTGTGTTCCTGAAAAGAAAGACTTCCAAGTGAATTATCTTTTAACTATTCTTTAATCCTTCAGGTAAAGAAAAGAGAGGGTGACTGACAAAGTTTATATCTAATGATACATAGGCGTTTAGGTCCTTAATACAGCCCCAGTCTGGGTCTTAAATCTCAATTCAATACAAATATTACTAGGTTCCTTAGATAACTCTAGCCAAAACCAAAACCATTCTCACTTGTTTGGAAACTACTAAGAGATTAAAGAGTTTAAAACTATGCTTTTTAATAGCACAATTTTAAAACAATATATTATTTACTCAAGGATAAATGAGTACACATGCTGACATAGCAGACTGAAATATCTACAATACAGAACAAGCAAAAAGAAAAAATAAAAGAAAACGAAGAACAAAAATATAGAAAGAATGCTGTGACAAGTTCCTTAAGAGTCTAACATTTTTAAAGTTCCTTATAGATTTTCACTAAAACAATTAAAAACAAAGCTTCAAAACAAATGATATAAAAAAGTTTAATTGGCTTTAAAATACGCAGGGTGAAGAACCAAGTCAAACATTTTTTCTTCTATGTTGGACTTTAATGAGAATTTCCATATCTTTTATTTTTTAAGAATTAACATTAAATACAAAAATGTCTGGATTATCACTATTGTACAATAAATAGTTCTATGTGTCTATGTTAAAGGTGTACATTATACTTCCATACACTAATTTTTTAATGTACTGGGCTGATAACAGTGAATATTTAGTGAATAATTACCATGTTTCATACACTGTACAGGTTGCTTAACTTGTTAAGGTCATCAGTATCCCACGCTGAAAAAGATAACTGGTTATTTGCTACTGACTCAAAAAAAAAGTTAATATCACTGTGACATTCATGCAGTGTAGAATTGTTATCTTGCTAAAACTTAAAACTATTAAAAAAAATCTTTGATCTAGTGTTTATCATTTACATACTTTCCTTTTACAGAGCTTGAACAGGACCTTTTCTCTCAGTTAACTGTGAATGCCAGTGTGACCTTTTCAAGCTCATCATCACTGTATATGCTTAAGAGTATCTTCCAATAACTTTTTTTTTAATAAATTCATGTAAGTTTTATGCTTAAAAATGACACACACTCTGTTACAAAACAAGGTGTTCTGGAAATGATCTATAATAATCTATAATGATCTGTAACAGCTACCATATAGAGTGACATCGGAAAGCTTTCTATGGTGCTAAAAGATACTCTTATTTAAAAGATACTCTTATTTAATATGTCTAAAAAGCATATGAGGTAGGTAGGCACTCCAACTTTCATTTGTACAGATGAGAAAAACTAAAAATACTGGGAAATTTGCTATGAGTAAGTGACACAATCAGGATCCAGACTTAAGTATGTCAGACTTCAAAGCCCTTAAATCTTTTCTATTTGCAGAAGCTTAAACCTTTAGTTATTAGATTTAATTTCAAATAGTTTAATACTGACTTTTCAAATAATGACTTCTACATAGAGAAGTATTCCTATAATGAAAAAACAGCTCTCATCAACTGTATTTTATAAATTTCTCATAGAAAATGACATGAAGAAATAACTAGGGTTTACTTTTCTCTTAAAAAATTTTTTTTAAAGTAATTCAAGTTCTCATGTAATTGGAATAAAGTTACTCTTACCTTCGAGGAGGAATATTGACATCTGCCAGTGTATAGAGAGGTGTTAAGCTTGACACAAGATAATGCAGTTGAGGAAAAGGAACTAAGTTCATGCTGATTTCATTAAGGTCCATATTAAGGGATCCTTCAAACCTCGCAGAGCTAAAAAATCAATATTAAAGCATGAGACAAAATTTTTAAATTATACACTTTGGATGTAGCTTGATTTATTTTGCAGGCATTTTCTTAAATGCTTTCATACCCTGTTCTTGAGTATGCTTTTTTCCTATATTAGTGAAATTTAGTATCACGAAAATGCTGTGTAAGATAATTAAAATATAATACAACATCTATAGTAATTCTTATTTCTGGGTCATTTGAAATGTAACTAACACACTATCACAGTTGCTCACTATATATATAAAAAAATCATAAAACTCACTTTAGATTGAGTTAAACACATATAGGTCAATAATTATTTCATCACTGTAAACTTAATAAATTTCCCAAGGGTCTGCTGAATGCACTCTATAATCTGGAATATAATAATGCCAAAGCAATATTTTAGATAAAAGTTAAGGAAATATTTTGAACCAGCTAATGAGGAGATATAGATTAGATGGTTTAAAAGATTAAGACATATTGCAACAACAAAAAAAAGGTTAATTTTTGTCTAACCAAGTAATTCTCAACTATATATTATGGGGAAATATTCTGCTGCTTTGGACTCATAGCAACTAAAATTCTGGTCTATCACTCCAAGGTCTGACAACACTAGACAAAATAAAAGAAGCTCCTACAACTTAAGAATAACTAAAAAAAATGCTACTATGAACATCATGGAAAGCACAGTGAAGTATTTAAACTATCTTACTGTATACTGTCCATAGAATTACCTTGTTAGGTTGAGCATCAAATTTGCTACAATGTTGTTCATTGCATCAAAGGGCTTCTGCTGCTTTTTAAAAGCCCCAGCACTGGAAGTAATCAAACTCTTTGGCTTTATAGTTGTACCCGACCTTCCAGAATTCACCATGAGGTCAATTTTGCTAATGATGTCAAATAAGGACTTTAAGAAAAAAATTTTGGGAGAGAAGCTATTAAGAGCAGATATAGATGACATTCTATCAGGAAGAAGAGAAAGAAAAACAATTTAAACTTATTTTTTTCTCTTACATGAGAAGCCTGAAAAGAATGTTTCATATAAACACATAAGTATAACACAGGAATAAATATATATGCAATATGTCCATAAACTACAAAGTCATTTCTTACTTGGTTGTCAATGGGCAACACACAGTCTGCATGTTCATTAAGTTCCTTCATTGCCAAGATGCTATTATAAGGTGAAGTTATGACATCATCCTCATCAGAAGGATAAATTGAAGTCACGAATCTGTATACTTCTGGGAACTCATCCTCAAGCACTTTTAAAAGAAATGTGCCGAGTCCAGATCCTGTACCTGAGGATTAAAATTTCAACAAAACAAAACAAAACAGCATAAAGCATTCAGAATATAATTGTTTTATGTTTTTCTAAAAATATATATTAAAAACTTTTAATTTTTAATTGACTCCCATGATTATATATTAACTAATTTCAGATAAGGAAATGAAAGCAACATGAGCAGTGAGGCTTAAGTCCTGAATTCAATCTCTGGCTCTTAATGTGAAGTTGGGAAAGCTTTCTGTATTTTACTCTCTTGCAAATTTAAGTTGTATCTATACGATGCCTAAAGAATTGACTGAAGAGTAAAAAATTCAACTAAGACAGTATTTAGACTACACTTGATGTAAGGCTACTTAAGAAAACCAAAGGTTCTTTACATCTTTTGTGTAGTACCACATGACCTTAATGCTGAAGAACACTATCATAACACAGGGAACTTAAACACTGAGTTAAACTTATTTAAATTTATTTAAAGTTAAGCATGACCACCTTGAATTTACAAAACTCTCAAATAGGAAACTTTTTTTTTTACTATCTGTGTAAAATTAGAAGGAATCACATCAGATAATTTTCTGACATGGAGTTACATTTACATATTCAGAAAATTTTAAGAACTTTAAAGAGATAAAACCGTAATCCTGTAACTTGGTGTGTTTCAAACTATGGCACATTGATCATTAGTGAGCTATGAAACTAATTTATTAGGTTAGAACCAGAATTTTCTTTTCTTAAATGAAACAGCAGAAATATCAATGTGTCACATGTAGCATATGTAAGGTTTTCTGAATCTTCTATTTCAGTTTATGTATGTTTTGTATGTATGTTGCACGGTATTAAATTTATTGCTGTTCTGATTTAAAAAAAATTTTAAGCCAATGATCTAATCCATGCAGATAAATATTAAAAGGCTATGTTAAAAATACTAGATGAAAGTGAGGGAGTTTTTTCTGGTTTTGTTAATCTTTAATGAGAAGGATTTTGTAAGCATTATACAAAACCAGAGCCATTATAGAAAAGACAGCTTTAATTACGTTAAAAAAAAAGCATATATGTGTAGTAACACACATATCTACACACATACATATATGTATCCCATAAACAAACTAAAAAGGCAAACTAAGAAAAAAATCTTCTATACTTTAATGGAGGACTAAATTTCTTTAATAAAGAGGTGTCACAAATCAATAAAAAAATATGAATGCAATAGAAAAATGGGCAAAGGATATAAATAACTCAAACTAAATCAAATTAAAAATAGATGTGAAGATGCTCAACCTTTCTTCTAATTAAAACAATGGAATTTAAAACAATACAATTTTGAACATTTTAGATTATGTCTCATAACGCTCAGCTGTTGGTAAGTGTGAGGGCATAAAAACTCTTGTAAATTGTAGCTAATAAGGAAGATTGGTACAAAATTGTAGGTAGGTATTCAGTAATCAATGAAAATTTAAAATGTACGTATTTTTTAATCTCACTTTCCTTTCTAGGAATATTGCCTACAACCATAATGGCACAAATGAACAGAGATGTATGTACTAGATATTCATTGGGGACTGTTTATAGTAACTAAACACCATAAACAACTTAACATCCATCAATGAGGACTGACTTTAAAAATTGTTATTTATTCATACAATCAAATTGTATGAGTCAGAGCTGATATTAAAAGACATTTGGGAAAAATATAAAGTGAAAAATTACTAAATAATATATACTGCATGGTATCATTTATGTAAAAATATGCATACACACTTTTAATAGGCATAAAAAATATCTGGAAGGATGACATTGGTAAACTTGATTACCTGTGAGGAGACACTAAGAATTAGATTTGGGAAAGAAGACCTCCATTTTTAACTTCAGTATTATTTATTTTTGCCGTTTTCAGTGAATTATGAAAAAGTATAATCTGAGATTTAGAGTAACAGGGGGATTAAAAAATGTACCAAAATGAACTACAAATAACACTGTTTTTTTTTTTTGAAACTTACTCAAACATGCAAGTTAATTATACTAGTATAAAAATACTTCTTAATTTAATGATTATGATGGTCTTCTAAAGGCATGATTACATAGTTATTATGATTTTAATTTTAAAATTCTATTGCCCTGAATAACAGATGGGTATAAAAAATCAATTGTACATGACCTGCTGCAAATAAACTCTTAATCTTAGTTTGGAGAAAATGTGGCAAAGTTTTCTTTTAAAATTAGCTAATCCTATTATGAAATCAGCAGATTGTGATCTGTTTCTATTTCATGGAACAGGGAAAAAAAATACTTCACTTGCAAGGTAAAAGCTTCCCCGGGTAAAGAGAGCAATACAGATCATTCAGTCTAAGTCAAGGTAATTATTTACCATGTAAAAAATGATTTAAAAGAGCTGACTAAAATAATTTATTTCCCTTATTTCTTTCATTGGACACAAAAAAGTTAGAAGCTGGTCAGAAAAAGGGTTTTTATATTCTTTTGCAAGCATATCTATAAACATGCTGGAAATATTTACCTCTAGTTAGGATGGAGCTTGTGGGACTACATAAGCAAATTCTTAGGAGAAAGTCAGCATTCCCAAAAAGCTCATATATATTGAAATGCAGCTAGAAGCTTCGTAAGAAAAACTAAAGGTAGAAGAACAATTTTCAGATTCTGTTCTAATGATTCTTAAAAGTATTTAAAAAAATGGTAACAGTGAACACACTTTGACACACATTTAAGATAAAAAGCTGTTAGGTATATATTAATAGTCCTATCTTTATCAAGCACAGGATTGAAAACAAGACTTATGTTTGCAAAATAAATTCCCAGTTGCACTTTCATATTATTATAGGCAAATGAGTAACTTTACCTCCTCCCATGGAATGTATTATAAAAAAGCACTGCAAACAATCACAGTGCTCTGCTGACTTTCTGAGTTTCTCTAAAATTTGTTCCTGATAAAGACTGCCAAAAACTTTGTGACCCACAGCCCTGAAAAACAGAACACAAATTATAAAATTACTTTTTTAAACTTTATTTCAATATTTTATTTCTGATCTAAATGAAAAGATTATAGAAAACTTGAAAAAGATTTTTACTGTATTAAGTAAATTATATTCGTATTTTGTATTAATAAATCATATTATATCTCAAAGATACTAGGTAGAAAATTTAACAAATCAACAATATCTATAATCCTCAAATATCCTGATAATATAGTTCATTATCAATGGATATTCAACTATAGTTTTCTAAATTTATCTTCTTTTTTTTCTCTTAAGGTATAATTAAAACAAAATTTTAGTAATGGTTTTTTCTTATCTCCATTTAAAGTAAACTCTGCAGTAAATTTTATATATTAAAAAGCAGAATGTGGTCAACTAGAAAAACATAAAAATTTAAACTAACCTATTTTGGTTTAAAATATTAGTAAAACATTGATCACATCATGTTATTACTAGATGACATGGCATATAGTAAAAAATTGATATTCATAAAACTCTGCAAGCCTCTTTGGCTTCTCAAATTTGCAAGTATTACTATTATATATTAAAAAATAAGCATAATTTCTCCATAACACGAAGTTAGATATAACTCAAAAGTTACAGAATAAGTTGATAACAATTAGAGAAAAGCCATTTGGGCGGTCAGGTAGACTCACTTATTTAGTGACTGGTTCTCCACAAATGACTCCCCCAGAACACAAGATTCAAATTCATGCTTTAGTAAAATTATATTTCACTACACATTGGTAACCTGAGAGACTATTTGCAAATAGTTAAAATAATAAATATTAGATTTCCAAATAACACAGAGCTACTTGGTTTTTAAAAACTGTCTCAATGAAAAAGTTTTAATGATCTGTGCTGGAACTTTTTTCTCTTAAAAGAAAAGAGACCATTAAAATTTAAGGACCAAACAGCCTGAGCTTGAATGCCAGTGGCACTGGTCTGGCTTGTATCTCTGTATCAGTTCTATTAAATCTGAACAACTGAAAAAATTAATAGATAATAGAACAGTTAGGTAATAGAACAGTTTATAAAAATACTTAAAATTTTTGTCACTACTATTATGCAAGAATCAATTTACAATGAGGAATATAGTAAGTCAATTTTTCACAATTTATTATTATTTTTTTTTAAAAAATGAGAGATTGCGGAGAAAAGAGAACTCTCCTACACTGTTGGTGGAAATGCAAATTGGTACAGTTACTATGGAAAACAGTCTGGAGGTTTCTCAAAAAATTAAAAATAGATATACCTTTGACCCAGCAATTGCACTTCTGGGTTATTTATCCAGAGAAAACCAAAATAATAATTCATAAAGATTTATGCATCCCTATGTTCATAGCAGCACAATTTACAACAGTCAAGATATGGAAGCAACCTAAATGCTCATCAACAGACTACTGGATAAAGAAGTTATAGTTCATATACACAATGGAATATTAATCAGCAATTTAATAAAATGAAATCCTACCATTTACAATGACATGGATGGACCTAGGGGTTATTATGCTGAGGAAAATAAGACAGAGAAAGATAAATATATGATTTCACTTATACGTGGAATCTAAGGTACAAAAAGAACAAACTAATCAAAAACAGACTCACAAATATAGAGGACAATCTGGTGACAGAGAGGAGACTTGGGGGGTGGGAGAATGAGGTAAAGGGTTAAAGAAGTACAAATTAGTAGTTGACAAATGGCCACAGTGATGGGGAGCATGGCATAAGGAATGCAGTTAGCATTAATGTAATGACTAAGCAGAGAGCCAAAGGAGAGAAAGAGCAATTAGGGAGATTTTTTTTTTATTAACTGTATAAATGTATAACCAATGTACTATATACTTGAAACTTATAATAAAATAAATTAAAAAAAATCAGAAAGAACTAGATTACAGGTGGTTTTCAAGCATCATGAAACACCATCATTAATCAAAGGAAAGATAATGGGTTAAAAGGCCTAGAGTTGGGTATGGCAAGTTATTCAGCAGGACCTATTAGAATGAAAGAAAGTTGCTCATTTTTTTCAGATGACATGCCATTTGTATATCAACATAGTCTCACCAATTATTCCCTGAGCCAGAAATATCAGTGATGAGCTGCTTGTTATCAAAAACATCTCTCAAAGGTCCCTGTAGAATTTCATTTACTACCCCTTCCTCCATGTCAATCAAGACAGCCTAAAATATAGAAATAAAATTTAATTAGCATATTTTTCTTTAGTCACCCTATTAATGAAAATAACTTGAGCTAAAAGTTGCATTTTTCTTTTTATAATTTAAGCTTAACCAAATCTTTATTTGAATTTTTATTTAAAATCTGGAATAAGAATTAAAAATAAAATTCACTCTGCTCAAAAGGTGGAATACAATTAAAAGATGGATTCTAAATGTTTATCCTACTACAAATTACCAAGTGGAAAAAAAAGTAACTGAATAATACCCACAAATTACTTTCTAATGATTTTTTTATTCATGTACCTACATAACTATACATTTCTTGAGAATAAGGTCTCAGAAATCTAGAAGGTAACCTTAATCATAAAAAAGTCTCAATAAATGTAGGGTATTTTAATGTATTTGCTTACTAGGAGCAACCATGCTGTTCTTTTTGAATCACAGCCCCAATCTGCCAAAGTCAGTAAACTTAATATTATGTGCAAAGCCAAGGTACTAGATGGATGTCAAAAATGACAACAGGGTCCTTTGTCCCAAGTAACTCACAATCTAATTCATTACCACAACCTTTACTGCCACAGGAGATAACCTCTATTATTGAGAATAACATCAGAGTATGAACCATGAAACTGTGGGAAAAAAAAAATGAAGAAGACTGGAGAGAAATATATAGCAAAATGTAAGCAAGGAGAGCTTGGCAGTAGGATTATATAACTCTCCTTCCCCGCTTACCCACTGTTTTGTGCTTTATTTTCCATATTTTCTACAGTAAGGAAGAGAGTGAAAAAGTAAAATAAATCATTAAAGCAAAGCTGAAAAAAATATTCTGATATAACCTAAGGGTACATATAAAGCTATTAACTCTTTGATTCACTGTCACAGAGAAAGTGCTTGGTTTATGGGTTTCAGTTCTTGTGATCATGTAATGTTAAGCACTTACTACATATGCCACTGTTCTTAGTTTTTATATGTATCACTTCCATTAATCTTTACAACCCTGTGCATAAGTACTATAACTATCCTCACTTTACACATAGAGGAAACTGAGGCCTAGAAAAGTTAAATAACTTGGCTATGATCACCCAGCTAGTAAGTAGTAGAGCTGAGATTCAAACCTGGCTAGTCTGGCTGTAGAATACTGATTCTTAACTATATGCTCTACTATCTTATTGAAGGGAGACTGTCAAGTTTGATATTTATAGAGTACCGACTCCAGTGAAGCAAAAATTTATGTCCATATAAATTTTAAATTCAACTATGTATGTAGTTAATTATGATACTGTAAGCTGGCAATTGAAATACTATTGTTACACAGTATATTAGGAACATATTTAAATTATATAGTAGTATATAACACAATACCAGTATATTATAGAATGATTATAAAATTGTTTTACAAATGTGCTTCTTTATATACAATAAAATACATAAACTTTACACACAAAAGAGTATATAGGATTATTTACTGGTAATTTTAGAAATTTTAAAGAATATTTCCAATAATATGCAATTTTTACCATGTACCATCTTCCAAAACAGATTTATTGAGATGATTTGTGGAAAAGTAAACTTTTTTTTTCAGTCTGAAGGAAAACCATTTAGTTACTGTCTCCTAAATGGTCAATCAGATTAAACACATTTAAGCCATACCTTCTATTACCTTGCTATCTGGCAAAAGAAGCAGTATGCAGAATATAAAGTAACATTCAAGCACCTCCTGAAGTCCATTCTGATAGTATCATCACTGTCATAGTAACAGCATTAAAACTCTGACATAGTATATAACTCCTCCAATCTTTCCTTAGTCATATCGAGCCTTTGATTTGTTTTTCCCTTGGAAATTAATTAAAATTAGGAGAAATTATCCTGGGTTCCACACTTAGCCATCCAAGGTCTGGAGTCACAACTGTTCTAGGATTTGATGTTTATTATTTTCTTCCAGAGCCACCTGGTGATAGCCTTCTGGCCTTTGAGCTTTCCTTTAATATAGGCTTTACAAAATTCTAAATATTTGCTTGCTAACTTCAGATACTAGATACAGTAGAGGGACCCAACCACCAAGTTATCTTGTAAAGCCTAGACTTTCAGTGGTGATAGTCACATAATAAGAAGGCACCTAAGGAGAAATGGAAGAATATCTTCTAGGACAAGTCAAAGTCAAAGGCTACAGAAACAAACTGACTCTTTTTTTTCAATAGTGTTTCTTCTACTTCCCACCTTGCTCACTGATATGGTGGTGGGAAAGAGCTCAAATTAAGAGTGGTCTAGGAAACATTAACATTTCTTTTCTCTGAGTAAGACTGGGATGTTAGTGCTCTCTATGGAATGGAGGATGCCAAGTGTTAACTATCCCAACAGTCTATAAGCACATGGTCTCTGCCATAAATTTTGTTTTCCAAGGACATCAGAGATCATGGACACAGGAGACAGTTCCCAGGTATCATAACACTACTGCTCTCCACTCTTTCAGCCACTACTACAGGTCTGATCTTATTGTCTCAACTACTTCCATAGCACCTAAGCTGCCTTTATCATCAAAGATTACTAATCAGCAATTAGAAAAAGCAGATTGTTGTAGATATCACAGAAGAGAAGTGCTGTTGGAACAGGATTAAGACTAAATATAGACTATTGATGTGAAATATTTTTTTTCAGGTCTTCTATGGTTGTAGTATTTATTCACTATAATGTTGCTAAATCCATGCTTTGTATTGGGAGCAAATACACCTTCCATTATCTTCGAATGAAAAATTAACCTGCATTAGTATGTGTTTCAGGTTTAGAGATTCTTTTGTTATCATTTATCTCGATGTATATGTCCCTTAAAACATTTAGAAATAATGCTAAATTTTTTACTTTAAGCACAAAATATTCCCCCTAAAGTTTCAGGTACACATAATGTGTGCTTAATTATATTAAATGCGGCTTAGTACAATTTTTAAATTTGAGAAGTTAAAATTGTATTCTCATGACAGTCACAAAAGTATAACTATTTTAAAAACACATGCAATATAAGAATCCAAATGTATATATCTTACTCGTGCTTTTAAAGAACAAATTTTCCTTTTGTTAATACTGCCACCATCACCAATCACTCTGAAAGATAAAAAAACAAGAAAGTCTTAAGCTCTCTCATGGCTAACAGTGCTATTAGGTAATAAAATTCCATTTATATAGCAAAGCTACAAAGAGGCCGGTGAGACAGACACATAGTAACAAAGGAGCTGCCACTCCTAATGGCTTCCCTTGCTTGCCTCCCATTAGGCTAAACCAGTGAGGTACTTATCTCCCTGGCTTTCATGGTAGTTAGCGCTGACCATGGAATCCAGTTCTGGCTAATGAGATGAGAGGATATTTTGGGAAGCTTTTCTGGTAAAAAGGACCAGATGTAGTTCATGCCCTTCTTCTGTTTTCCTACCTTGAACATGAATACAGATGTGATTCCTGGAATGGAGGCTGCCATTTTATAGTTAAGAAGTAATAATAAACATGAGGACAAAAAAGCCTACACATTTAGAATGAAACAATAGACAGTATCTTGATCTTTAATGCACTTCACCAACCCATAATATCCAATTTCCTGATTTCTTTCTATGTGAGATAACTGGGAATTTTTATTGCTTTAACTACCATTAATGAGGTTTCTTGTTGTAGCCAAATTCATATCAACTAATGTACCAGTTATGTATCCCTGAGTATCTAAGGCTGTTCCTAGAATTTCATGTTGAACATAGTTACCAAAGAAAATAATCTATGACCAAACTGTATGAGTCAATACAGTTTGCAAGAAGACAGAATCTCAACTGTTCTTACTGCCTTTTGAAGATTCTCAATCTGTTGATGTTAAAGGTAATCATTATGCTATTTGATAGACTTTAATCCCATCTTACCTGGTATCCACATTTCTAAAAAAGCTGCTTATTGCTTCATCATAAATTCCTTTCTAAAAAGAAAAGACAATTATAGCATTAGATTAAGTTTTGCCTCTTTTCCAAATGAAGTCCTTTCAATTTAATAATTCCATAATACTGTAGTGACTGGTATATGGCTATGATAATAAAAAGCAAGTTATTATAAAATACTTAATCTGATTCTTCCAAACTAGAGAAGGGTAAATGCCTTGAGATCTATTAAGTTCAGAGAAGGATGCTTAAGACCTCAGTCTCCATAGGACAGTAGAACAGGTGAATCAAATGAGAGCTTTCTCTGGGTTCTTGGTGATTTTAAAAGCTGACTGGTTAAATTAAAAAATATAATACCACACACGATACCAATTTTATAAAGTACTTTCACACGTACTATTTCACTGCTCTTCGCGAGAACCCTGATAAAGATGAGACCCTGAAAATTAAGGGAAACTTAAGACTAAGGTCGCCGTCCAGTTGTGTAGTCTATTGTGTATCTAACGCCAAAAACGTTTAAAAACCTGTTTGATCTTTACCGAGAAGGTCCCATACAACGTATATCGGTCAGATAAAAGCTCAAAAGAGTAATTCTTGCTTATCTATTGGAAGAGCCTCAGTAACAGGAGGGGGGCTCTCAGCGGGCTGGACCAGCACCTGGTTGACCGACGCGTGCTCCCTCAGCGCCAAATCCCAAAAGCAGCAGCCAATCTGGTTTCCGCACTGGCCAACTGCGATGAGAGGAAGGAAAAGAGAATAGACATTAGGCTGAAAACAAGTCCCCTTGGCTCCACGCCCACGGAGCCCTCACCCTTCCGGCGCAGCTTACCCTGCACGACCACCGACTGAGTCATGCTGCGGTGAGGTCTGCCCTGGATACCCACAGCCCAGGACGTCCTTAGTATTCCTCCGGGGCGGCCGTAAGTCACGCCGCTGCCGCAAGTTGCTGCTGTCGTTACACTCTTCTCTAGGTTCAGGCAAAGATTTTCCATCAGAAGGCCGCACCAGTGTACCTGCGTCTCATCGTTACCATAGCGACTGGGCCTCCGGACCGCAGTTCCTCGCTGCCTTGTCAACATCTTTTAGAATCGGCAGCTCCGGAGGCCGGGACAGCTGGCGGGTAACTAGGCGTTGGAGTGGGATTTTAAAACATGTTAATGGGCTCTCAGAGGTTTAGTCTTTGCTCACAGTCTTAACGCCCTGGGCTGTGGGTCAAATTCCGTGTATTAAGATTCGTTGGGCCGCTGCGCTTAGTACCTTAATCTACCTAGCCCTTTGTTCTAATAGAAAACGAAGAATGCCAATGAGCACAAAGAAACCTCAGACCAATAGGCGTGGCAGGGTTATAAACTAGGTGGTAATACACTTTGATAAAAATTACGCTTTAGAGACCCAACCAGTGTTTGTGGATGTATGCTACCAACATTAATTTGGATGCTCTCTAGAGTAGTCAGATCCTCAACCTTTTTGGCACCAGGGACCGGTGCTCCTATGAGAATCTAATGCTTGATGATCTGAAGTGGAGCTGAGGCAGTGAAGATAGCGCTAGGGAGCGGCTGCAAATATGATGAAGCTCACCAGCAGCTCACCTCCTGCTGTGTGGCCTAGTTCTTAACAGGCCACCGACCTGCACCAGTCTGAGACCCTGGTTGGGGTCTCCTGCTCTAGAGGATTCAAAAGAAATTAAGACAGAGATCCCTAGCTCCAAGAAATTTAGAATCTAATCGAAGATACACAGACACAAAATACTTATTGTTACTTAAAATATTGTGTGGTGCTGACTTTATAAGCGCATTAAGATTCAGTGGATCAAGATGTAAATAAGTAAATAGAAGTCTGATGGACGAGATGAAATTGAAACTAGGCATTTAATTTATTTACAGTGTTTAGAGAGTGAAAGGAAGAAAAGATTTAAAAATCAGGCAGTCCTGAAAATTACTATCTCCTTAAAATTGTCAGACATTAGAGAATACTGTAAACTCTTATTGACCAATTTATACCAGATTTTAATTAGGAACTCAAGAACTTTTTAATTGAAATTAGTATTTTCCACAAAAATTCTGAGGAGCTGCAAGATTCTAGGAGGTCTTTATTAAAAAAGTTAAATTGTATGTGCAATTAATGCATGGTAATAGAAACTGTAATGGTCGGTTGATTGGAGCACCCTACTGTCCTGCCAAAACAAATAAATAGTTGTTACTACATTTTTCTGTTAGCTGGTAAGTTTGAAGTTACAATGGTGGTTCATGGTTCTGAGGCTCTCCTACATTTTCATTTGGATGTTTTTCACCTTAGTACTTATATCTTTTGTGATTTAATCTTTTTTTTCTTTTTTTTTTTGCAATTGCTGGATTTTAAGTGCTTATTAGTGAGCATGGAGTCAGTGGTGGAAGTACCGTCAGTTACCTCCAACACTTTACTTCAAGGCCTGATATTGAAGTCCCAAAGTATGGGGCTTCCAAAATTTTCAAACTTTGGTTCAGTTTGTATGTCTGCATTGGTAAACTATGTGGTTCCAGCTCCTCTGATATTCTGGCTCTGCAGAGCTCCACCCCTCATGCAGTGGTTCAGTCCCAGTCATTAGTCTTCAGAGGTC
The DNA here is from genome assembly GCA_004027375.1 of Macroglossus sobrinus. Lineage (NCBI taxonomy): Eukaryota > Metazoa > Chordata > Mammalia > Chiroptera > Pteropodidae > Macroglossus > Macroglossus sobrinus. The sequence goes on along the minus strand of PVKZ01000001.1, from coordinate 473,874 downwards.
ATATACGAGAACAAGGTCAAATTAAGAAAGTCCTAACAGATCTCATTAGTAACTTCATTCTGAGAGAATAAGACTGAGGGGCAATTCTGCTTAAGAGTCAAGGTGGAGGCTTACATACCACCACTTTAGGACCTCAACAGAAGCAGAAAAACTTTTTAGAGTTTGTAATTTTCAGGAGTTGTAAATCTGAACATATTCTGGTGTTGACTACATTCCTAATTAGTTGGACTGAGAACTTATTTAAAGATATTCAACGAACTCTCAGAAGAGCAAGCAGAACACAGGCCATTCTGAAAAGTTACATACAGCTCTAGTGGAATTCTCTCTATTATACCTCCTCTGATACAAGCAAAATGAAAAAGAAAATATAACTTAACTTTCACACTCTAGCTGTGAGTAGAAAAACAGGTTTCAGGTAAGTAAAAGTAAAGGAGAATTTCACTACACAATAGCGGAGCAAAGGAAATTGATGGAAGACCAAAACACCTTAAAGGACTAATGAATAATTAGAAGCATGAAGAAGCAGACAGGAGAGCTGAAATTCAAATTACTGATGTAGAGTAGAAGCTTGAAAAAAAATCAAAGAGAATACTGAAGCAAAGGACAAAGGTATTAACCCTCTTAGAAGTTACATATGAAAGAGACCAGTATAGTTCAATGTAAGATTAGTAAGTGCCCCTGAAATAGAGAATACAGCAAATGAAACAAAAAGTCTCCTTACTTATATAAATAAATAAGGAAGAAAAATCTGTAGGTTAAAAAGATATACTCTGTTCCACAGGGGAAAATTCTGTAGAAAAGTCAACACTAAGGTATATATTCTGGTTAAGTTGCTCAATTTTCAGAATAAAGAAAGAATTCTTTGGTTACCCAGGCAAGAAACAAAAGTGGGGCTTGGAGAAAAAAAAAATAGTCTCCTTTAGACTCATTTATAGCAATTTAGTACTGTAAGATACTGAGAAAATGTTACAAAGTTCTGAGGAGGAATAAAATGTGTTCCAAAAAAATTGTACTCCTATAGCTTTTCAAAGTTGTCATTAAAATATAATTTGAATTTGTGGGTACTCTAACCATTTTTATTCCTGCTTGCATAGTGCATTTCTGAGCCCATCTCCCTTATGTATAACTTGACAAACACAACCAACCGCAACCAACATGGTATACTATCTGTCTTCCAATCTCTTTACCTAGCACTCAAGTTCATTAGTAAATCATCTGCCTTCTAGGTTATCACAGCATTTTCCAAAGGTTTTTCTGAAAGGTTGATGGGTTTGCCACTTAATAATAGATAACTATCCTTTCAGCTTCTGAGAACAATTTCCTTGTCACTTGATGCTTGATTACTTGCTAGTGACTTATATTTTAAGTTTTTGTTATAGTAGTGCCCCAGTCTGGACCTAAGTCTGTATAAGGATAAACTTTGTTATGCTATGGTGACAACTAACTTCCAAATCTCAGTGATGTAAAACAACAATTTTTTTTTTTTTTTTGCACATGATACATCTCCATTGTGTGGGGTGTATGGTGGCTATGCTTTATGTTATCCTTGTTCTCACACCTATGTAGCTGAGCTAGCACTATTTGGTACATTCCTGGTTTTTGTGGCAGAAAGACGACTCAGGAGCGTCTTGTACTGCATTTAATGACTGCTGTTAGCTCACTGGCCCAAACTAGGTCATGTAGACTCCAAATAATCATAAGGGGCCAAGGACTGCAATTTATGGAAGATAGAAAGCCAGAAATATTTGATGAACATTTGTAAGTAAATCACGAACATTCTCAGACATGACATCAGAATGCAGCATCTGTGGTAGGCAGCCTCTAAGATGGCACCAGTGGTCTCTGCCTATTTTTGTGTAATCCTCTCTCCTTGAGTCTGGGCTGGACCTAGTGACCTCTTTCTAATGACTAGAACCCAAACACAGCCCAGTGGCTACCCTGAGTTGGGGAGACAATGTTGACAATTCTGGGGGACCAAGGCAGCTAGAATGTGCAGAGCAGAATGCCAGAGGAGGAGTGTGTATACAGAGAAAGTTCTGGAGATCTTCAGGAGATTCCCCATGAACCTTAAAATGAGTGCTGATCAGTACAAGCATGTATGGAAACTACCCAAGGCTGAGGAAAGAATGACTGAAAAGAAGCAGGCAGACAATTCCTGGAGTTCACAGAGGGCTGAATCTAGTTCACATTCCTAGTATCTAATTTCAAAATTTGTAGAAATACGCTAAAGTAGTGCTTTGATGAAAATTTATAGACTTAAATGCTTATGTTAAGAAGCTAAGTCTACCCTTTTGTTTTTAGAAATTAGAAAAAAGAATAGCAAATTAAGCAGAAAGTAAACAGAAAAAAGAGGAAATACTAAAGATTGGAGTGGAAATCAAATAGAAAACAGAAAATTAATAGAGAAAATCAGTGAAACCTAATTATGTCTCCTAAGAGATTAAAATTATTTTGTGGGCTCCCATGCTCATAAGATAAAGCCTAAAATCTTTAACTTGGATTTATGTTCTGGCCTGATTTACCTTCTACCTATCTGTCTGGCCTGATTTCCTTTTTTATTTTTTTTCTTCTGTGGTTGTACTGGCTTTTCAGATCTTCTGTTGTCCTCTCTGCTGGCCAATGACTTTTGCACATGTTGTTTCCTCTGCCCCTTCCCCAACTGTCTCAATGTCTTTGTTTCCTACCCATTTCTACCAAGTTAATGCCTACTCATCCTTTAGATTTAAATTTAATATCCTACTCCAGGATGTATCCTTCCCTAACCTGTACACTGTGCTAGGATAGACACTGTGTATGTTTTGCTCAATATTTTATCTTCAGCACTTAACACATGCCTGCCTTGTGATGGATTCTCAGTGATTATTTGTTGTATGAATAGTTATAAAATGGATCTGTTTTCTTAGGATATGACCAGTTCAGACATCACTCCTTTACTGTAGCTCATGAATCAATATCCTGAGGATTGAAAGATCATTATTCTTGAGCTTCTGAGAATTAAGAGAGAGTATTTAGAGATTCTACCATCTTTTTTTTTCACCATTTATACTTCACTTAATCATTTTTGTGAAGATCTGCTAAAGAGTCAAGTTCATTTTTTTTCTGATATATTGTTCTAGTGCTACAAAGTTTCATCATTAAGACCACTGTTTGGTTTGTTTCACTGTAGCACCTATACCAAACAAACAAACCAACAAAAAAGTTGGCACAACTTGTGCCAAAGAAACTAGTAAAAAAATGGCAAATTAGAGGAATTTAAGAATAGTTTACATGCAGATACTTTGTTAAAAAGTGAAATCATATCTCAATACTTTGATTTCAAGAATTATGCAAAAAGATGAGAAAACTTGTACTGATTTAATTTTTGTGTACCAGACATTGGCTTTATTACATGATTTAATTTTTGTGTACCAGACATGGCTTTATTAGATTTTTTAATTTCTCAAATCAGCTCTATGATGTTGGAATTAGTAGCATTTTACAGACAAACTTCTAGTGATTGGCTCAAAGTCTCAGAGTTAACATAGTGTTAAAATTCAAATCTAATTCTGATGTCAAAACCCATAATTTTCCTACTGCTGCCTCCACTAAAAAATGTAAGTTAGCATTCAACTAGTATTAAAAATTTTGTCATCCTAAGTATTAAATGCTTAGGTCCTAATGATACATTAGCTAACAATGGGCAGTAATTATTTCAATTTGTCTGACTATGACACAGTCAGTTAAATGGTTTCCCTAAATTAAAATTGTGATCAACTATTCACAGATAGCACCCTAGTAAGAAAAAAGGCGGCAGAGGTAAGATTTTTGTCTAACATTAATAAATTTAATTATGTAAATTGCCTGTTTTCTATAACATGTGAAATCATGTGAAAACGGAGCAGTGGGAACTTAACATAAAATATAAGTATTAAAAAAGATTTTCATTAAATGTAAAAAATGCTCACTAACATTTAACAGTTCAGTCATCAGCTATGAAAACTGAAAAAAAAAAAAGGTTAGTTGAAGAGTAAAGTTCTGACTCAAGGCTTAAACTTAAGTATTATATTCAGTAAGGTAACCTGTTGATATCGAAATTGGGAGGAGAGAAGTTCAGAAGATAAACTTCAACTTGTTGCTGGAGCTATGACTTTTTAGCAGGTAGAAAACTATGAAAGAATCTCTGATGTCATAATTTCTGGGTGTAGCTGGGACATTTGATCATCATTTCTTTGGCAAAGATGTTATGGACAGAGGATACCCTTAGTGTCCAGGGAACAGAATAGAGAGTACAGTACAAGATGTTTTCTTCCTTGTTCATTTGTCGTTATTCCTGTTATTTAGGAATTTCAAGGCTCTTTTGAGGAAACAGGAAAGAAGAGGTAATCTAGGCATTAGAGTTGTAAAGAATCCTACACAGGAAAAGCTGTAGAGAAATTTGTGATGATATAGTTTGAGGCTGTTGGCGTGGGGTGAGGATATATGTAGATTGGATTTAAAATTTGAGTTATTAAAGGAAAGTCTGGAAGATAATGACAGGAAAATGAGATAGAAAGTGAGAAGAATTTCACACATTTTTGTGCATGCATATTTTGTTGCATATAAGTATATATTCATTCACAGATTAAAATATTTTATATTGTTGGGGAATAAGGCAATGAAAAGAATAAAACCTTTAAGTAAACTTTAGAAGCTTAAGTTTTAGCTAAGTTTTAGCTTGTTGTAGAGCTATAAATTGTGACATTTTATTCTTAGCAGATAGGAAACTATGTGAAAGAATCTTCTGATGTCATAATTTCTGGGTGTCACTGGAACATTTGATCATCATTCCTTTGTCAGTTCCAGCCTTCTATGGAAGGTCAGTAGAAGCAATTGATTTATTCACCTCTACAGGAATCAGACTCAGCCTATTTTGGTAAGTCTATGTCTCTGATCTAGTTAGCTAAAAATACCTACATAAGATAGTTATACTAAACCATAGATTTTACTGTGATTTTATTAACTTGTCTTTGAGCATGACACTTTTTTTTCCTTGATAGTTGACACAGTCTATAAAAACCATTGTATGATAATCATATCTCTAAACTTTAATAATTTAGTTTTGTTGTTACTATAATACACATTTACTTATTTGGCCCAGAATACTGAACTAGGCATTAGAAACAGATATAACACATTTTTCACTGTTCTTGTCCTTTGTTGAAGACATGCAAATTAATACAAGATAGAGTAATTACTGACCCACTGTGTGCCATGTGCTGTTCTGGGTGTTAAGAAGTCAGGCAGTGGTGACAAAGACAGATGTGGATTCAGTTGAGGGTTAAATGATTAAACAAAAATAATTAGTGTACTGGTTCTCAACAAGAGGGAATCCCCTTTATCCCTCTTCTCCACCAGAGAACTGTCAGAACTTTTGGGGAGGGATGCTCTTGGCATTGGAGGGTGGAGGCCTTGGATGCTGCAAAACATTCTGTTATTTACAGGACAGTCTCCTTTCTTTCCAACAAAAAGTTACCTGGCCCCAAAGTCAATAGTGTCATGATTGAGAAATTCTGAATTAGAGTGATGATAACTGTTACAAAACAGAAATAAAGAGTGCTATGAAAACTTATATAATGGGGAATATTTATGGATGGCTCCTCTGAGAGAGTGAAATATATATTCATACTTAATGCATAAATTGGCTTTAATAAGCAAAGGGTGGAAGCAGTGGGATGTGGAAGAGTTCCAAGCAGAGGCACCAGTAGGCAGTAGGAATTTACTTTACATAGCTGTGCGTGTGTGTGTCTGTATGTATATCATATATATCTCATACATACGTTATATTATATATGTGCATATATATTAATAATGCTTAGTAGCATCTGCTATTAATATTAGGTAGCCTTTACTGAGACTGTGTGTTAGATACTGCACTTTATATGTATTATCTATTTAATTCTCACTATTACCCTGGAGATAGGTACTATTATTATTCCCAGTTTACCCTTGAGAAACATACTTGGTTAAGTACATTGCCTAAGATCACATAGTCAATCCATCTCTCCCAAGACATTTTCTTAACTAATGCACTGTAAATGTAGAGAGGCAGAGGGGAACGGATAACTAGGAATAGAAGGCTGATGTGAAATTCAGCTGTTATTTCAAAGGAAGAAAAGGGCTTAGGCAGAGAAGCAGTGGGAAGTGGGGACAGGGGCTCAAGCTTGTTGATTGCCACAACTATTTAAAGGCAAATTGAATTTTTGAATTTTTTTTTTCACACAGCAGAAATGCACTTTAGTTGTGTTAACCATAAGACAGTTTACTTTTATTATCAAATGGCTATTTTGTGTTTGTTGCAAGACAATATTTTATGTAAAGAGCTGTACAATATAGTATCTATATACTTTTATAGATATTTTAAAATGTAATTTTCAGAATGTTTATATATGCCTGTGACAAAATAGTAACATTAAAAATTTCAAACAACTATTTGAAGACAACTCATCCCCTCCTCCATTATTATAACTTTCTAATCTACGTTTTCAGTGAATTATGCCTTTTCGGTTTGGGACCCAGCCACTGAGGTTTCCAGTGGAAGGAGGAGATTCTTCAGTTGGGCTGGAACCTGGGCTGAGCTCCAGTGCTGCCTGTAATGGGAAAGAGATGTCACCGACCAGGTTAAATCTCCTTATACTAAAAACTGAGGAAATGTGTAATGGCTGTCATCAATATAAACTTTAGCTGATGTTCAGTATTAACAAGATAAAAGCCCAGAAACAGTGCTATTATTAATTAGCATAAACAAATATTGCTGATATTTGAACAGATCCTAGGTTTTCTTAGCACAGAGTCTGCATTTTGTACCTGTATGTATTAATGATAGACCAAGTTTTTTATGGTAGAATTTTAGTTAGTTTTCTTGTCGATACTCTCAAGATTAGATAATATTTGAATAAACAAACAAAGCTTTAGTGCTATTATGTGCTGGGCATAAGGCTACAAATATGAAGAAGACTCAGACCTCAAGTTTAGTGTGACTTTGGCTTTGATTCGAACTTTGACAGAAAATTAAATTATAAAATCGAAGAAAACTATAGTAGGGTTTGTTTCAATTTTCTGTTTACCGTAGCAAAACATCAAATACTGCATTGCTAGGTTTCTTATGGCGTGGAAATTTTTATAACAGTGATTTAAGTTTAATAAGATAGGTACTTTAAAAATCAGATTTATTTAAGGAGGGAATAGGCTACTTTGGGAAGTACCGAGCACTTGTCTTTAGACATGTTTAAGGTTGGTTAATTATTTGGTTGGAATGGTGGAAAGAAAGTTCAAGCACTAGGTGTATTTTTGAAATAGATGTCATTTCAGGGCTCATTTAAACCTGAGATTTTATCAACATTTGAACAGCATGTGGAATAGTATGTTCAGTTTTATATTATTACACAAATATTTTAGTTTTTAAATGAACTGAAGTGATTTTAAGCTGCGTATATGTATGAATTGCCATAGCATTATCACATGTTTACAACTATGCACCATTCCCCGACCTTTGCCATTTAACATTACTGCATACCTTTCAAAATGAATATCTGGGGGGTTATTTTTGTATTTACGAATTTCCTGTGACAATTTCTTTGCAACATAAGTCTAAAATGTCTGCCTCATCAGTGCCACTGTTTTGTAATTACTTTGTGACAGTCAAAGATTTCTAAATGATTTAAAACAGTTGAATATGCACTCACACTTTGGTGCTCTGAAAGAATTTTCTTTTTAGTCTCTAACTACATGTCGTTTGCTCTTTATTCAGGCAACTTCGAAGATGCCCTGGAAGTCATTGCCTGACAATAACTGATGTTCCCATCACTGTCTATGCAACAATGCGAAAGCCACCTGCACAAAGCAGCAAGGAAATGCATCCTAAATAGCATCATTAAGTCTTTTGTAGAGGTTTGACTAGGTCAAGGGTAAGGGGGCAGTATCATCTTATGATCTGGTAAACAAATAAAAGTGGTGGCACCTTTGGATGATGACAACAGTTGAAATATTTACTTTTAGTAGGAAAAGTTAAAAATGTAGTATATAAAATGTACAGTGATAAGCCATCAGTTATTTTTGATAGATAAGACAGAATGGTATTTCACAATTAGATAATACCTTAGAGATCATCCTGCTCCCAGTGGATCATTAATATCAATTATTCAAGATGCTTAATCCACCTTGATTATCAATCAGGAAGGGCCCATTCTAAATGCTTAATGCATTTTAGATTGGTTTCCTTTGTTTATATTTGGGTTGCTACTTAGCCAAATCCTTTCACTTGAATCTTGAGCCAGTTTCTGGCTGGATATCTTTTGATAATGCTCTACTCAAAAATAATTAGATGGAGTAAGAAATGGAGCTCAGTCCAAGACCAAAAAAGTTTTTAGTCCATGGTTAATCTGCAAAGCATATTAAATGCTTGCACATGGGAGTTCAGGTTATTGGTTAACTTTATTTTAAAAAGGTCAAGACTATGGTTCTAACCCTGTTTTCCAGGGAAAAAGATGGCCAGTCATTACACTGTACTTCAAGTTGCAGCCAGTCATCGTGAATTTGTCTATACTTGGTATTGAGAAACTTCAGATGGATCTTTTTTTTTCATTAGATTTAAGGATCAGTTTTGAGGTCTAGGCCAGCTTTTTTTTTTTTTCTTGCGATAGTTTCCTCAAAAAAGCCTGCTTTCTCTTCCTTTTGATGGTTGCCACCATCCATCCCATGAAATTGTATTCTTTAAAAGACTGACTCTAACGTCAGATACAGTTCCTCCAGTTTCTTGTCTACCCTGCTGCTCCTGAAGGTATACATATAAACCTTTTTTAAATGAAAGGTTTATTAGTTTATAATTACATGGATGTAGAAGCATGTGTGCTACATGAGATGAAAGAGAAAAACTGCCGGGGATTTATAAATGGAAAAATTCTGAGAGTTTTATATATATCATATATTATATATGCTATATATAATATATATCATATGTATAAACTGGAAAAATTCTCACAGTGCTAGGAGTTCTTGAAATTCCAATCAGCCAGAGTGGAAAGACCTTGTTAAATATGTGGGGCAATGAACAGAGATACCTCAGGAAAGTCATGCCTTAGCAGGAGGTCTAAACTAGAATAGGTCATACATAGGGGAACAAACCAAGTCTCAATAAATTAAAAAGCAGGCTAAGTATGCAGAGTATGCAAAGTATGTTTCACAACAGAATTAAATTATAGATCAATAACAGAAAAATAGCTGGAGAGGACACCAAATAATGCACTTCCAAATAATCCATGAATAAAAGAAGAAATGACAGAAGAAATTAGAAAATATTTTGAGCTGAGTGAAAATGAGAACACAGCATGTCAAAATGCATGGGGTGCAGTTTAATAGTGCTTAGAAGAAAACATTAAATTTTTTCATTAGAAAAAAGAAACATCTTAAGCTTTCAATTTAAGAAAACAGGAATGATGAACAAACAACCCAAAATAAGAAAGAGTGAAGACCAGAAATGAATAAAATAAAAGATAGAGAAAAATCAATGAAAGCAAAAGCTGGTTTTTCCAAAAGCTCAATAAAATTAATAAACCTTTAGACAGAACTATAAGGCGGCGGGGTGGGGGAAAGACACAAATTACTGCTATCAGGAATGAGAAGGACATTACTACAGATCGTAAAGACATAAAAGGATAAACAAATAAGAGTTTTTTTTTTTAACAGTATGAATTATTTAGTTTTCTAAAGCCACTGCCTTGAATAAATGCCTTCCTACATTCCTTATATTTCTAGATAAGAGCTTTCTGTAAGGGAGGACTATAAACAGGTCTTAGAGCAACCCTATGGCATCTGTACTTTTATAATCTTCCTCCAGGTTGACATCAGCTCATTAATCAGCTGCCTTTAGACATGATCATTTGAAACCTGTAGAGGTGGTTGATTTAACTCACTGCTTATAAACTCACTATGATTTGGCTGGGCTAGTGGGGTCATAATGCCAACCATCACTACACTTTAGAAATTCCTCAAGTGACTCAATGTTGCTTCTGGCTGGTAGTGTCATGCTACATTCCTCATATGTGTGCTTCTCAGTCTCATCCTTTGGCAGTCATATCAGGCTTTCATCTCTCAGTTTCACCTAGCCTCTGCCTGTATCGTCCTGCCCCCAGCAGAGTCCTCTGGGAATGATGTCCTCTGACATTGTGAAGTTTGTAAACTGAGTGGCCTTATCCATGGTATCCAATCTTCCCTACTTTTCAGGACTTTTCAGGATGTGGGAGGTTACCAAAGACTTGAGAAAGTGCTTCTTGTTTCACTGATGGCTTATGCCATTTCTTCCCCTGTCCTTCTCCCCACATCCTCGGGCAAATCAGAGGACACTGGAGCTTAGGGGAACCCAAGTGGAGAAGTCAATTTCCATTTTTCTTTTCTTCAGACTCACAGGCATCTTTTATGAACACTCTGCTTTCTTGAAATTCACTCAATGAATATCTGTTGAGCATCTTACAACAACACATCACAGACAGAAAACACAGACAGAAAGTTGTGGAGCTTACATTCTGGATGGTGCCTCCTGGTGCCTTTCTATTCTCTATATAGATAGTGTGTGCATATGAAGGGGCATGCGTGTGTGATGTGCTGGTGGCATCACATGATATATTACTGGTTGTGCTGAAATGGTTTCTCTGAGTCAGTCCTAAAGGAGGAGGGATTAGCTCTGTACCTCAAAGTTTGGTGAACTTAAAATGTGGTGCATTTACTGTTTTATGGTCCCAGTTATAGGTTGTAGTTGCCAATATATGGAAACAGAAGACTACTTGACACCCTGTTACATACAAGAATATAGGGGAGCAGAGAATAAATATATCCCAGTAACTTCTGAAACACCTCTACCCCAACCCTACCAACTCTGGGCTGAGAAAAGAGGTGGTTTGTACTAAGCAAAGGGAAGGTGGATGTATTCTAGGTCTACAGAAAGGGAAATGCTAAGTTTCGTGTTTTTTTTTTTTTAAGTGTATGTCCATGTGTGTGGTAAGCACTTAAAACCATACTTTCAGATAGTTTCATTTTGACTTCAGCTTCACTTCTAAGTGCTTGATTCTTTCCATGTTTCCCTAATTCAAAATTTCAAGAGAAAATATCCAGTTGTTAGGATTTGTTTTTTTTTATACCACCAGATAGTGGAATGTTGCTTCACTGGGAAGCTATGAGATGGTGCTCTTGTCCAATCAGGTGTGGCCATGAGAGGTGGGACATAGGTACAAAAAGCGCTGCTCCTTCAAACTGGAGTTATGAGAAGACTCTTCTATTTTGAAAGGGCTTTGAACTGGCAAGAACCATGAGAACAACTGGTCAAATTACTGTGAGCACCCACCCATATTTTCGTATATGAAGTCCTGATAGCCTATGTTTAACTAACAGAGAAAAAAATCCTACTTTTTCCTTCCTAGACAGAAGCTGAGAGAAGATGACATCCTATCTAAGAACTGAATTAAGCTCTTAAAAATGGTAAATTCAAAGTTTCAGGTCATTATGTGGTTGTTAAGAGACATACGCTTTAGTAGATTCTCATTTGCCAAGCATAAGAATGTAAAATACTAACTGCAAAGTGACTTCATAAATTGTGGCAAAGGTAGAAGAATTTTTGTGGTCTTACTCTTTGTGTATGTGAGTCTGTGTGTATGCTGTTAGAGTATTGGAGATCCAGACAAGGTCTGCAGCTTGGCTGATTTAGTTTACTTTGTGCTACTGCTGAGAATGAGGCCCTTCAGGGTGCCTCAGGAAGCTCTTTTGGAAAAGAAAATCGTAGGTTATTTCAGAGCCACTTCTTTCTTGTTGGGTCTGATGAAGGGAATATTGTGATGGTTTATATTTTAAGCACTTGTTCAATCTGTGCTAGTTAAGGCTCTTGGATTCAGGCTACCTCATAGGATTAGTGTGATGATCAAATAAAATTAATTATAGTTTATAATGGAGGCTAGTACTTAGTCCTCGATGAATTGATATTAACTATTTTCATGATATCGCCAACAGTATTATTAATCTACCTGAAATAGGAGGGTAGCAGGGGAATATAAGGATACATATATAATATTTTCAAGGTAAGAGATTATTTTATTCCCTTAGTAATTCCTCAAAATATTTTCATCCCTCCCCTTACCCCAACAGTTATTCTGTTTACATATCTTTAATCCTATTGATAAGAGGGCCTATTTTCATTTTGTCTTCAAGTTTGATTATCATGTATAATTCTTTTATTTCAGTTTCTGTATTTTAATTTTCCACTAGCTATTCAAGCCTATTTTTTTCTAGACTTTATTAATATAGAGATCTAAAAAAAGATTACAAATTTTTAGAAATAAGACATTGTGTTGCAGGTATGTGAAGAAAAAACTTTTAATAAAGGACTTTTATACTTTTAAATTGAATTCATTATTTTGTTCTACTCTCTCTGCTGTAATGAACTCCATAATTACTATAAAACACACAGTGATAATATCCCTCAGGAGCCTCCCCTCATGTACAATTTTATTTTTATTTAAAAAAAATTAGGAAAAAAGTAGTTTAATTCCTCTTTTCTTATCTAAAAAAATTAAATTAACTTTAATTTTTCTAATAATTTGTTAGAAATTTATTAAACCTTGATAATGCTATAAACCTAAAATATTCGTATTATATTGAAACAAATTGGTCATCTAATTTTAGGTTTTATGTAAATGAGTAATCTTTTGCAGGATAAGGAAAAGTATACCAAAGATACTTTGGTACAGATTGAAAATTATCTTCCATAAAAAAAAGATGAATCTGAGAATCTAGCTACACTTTAAAAATGTGTGCCAGTGTTTATTTAGAATTCCTTCCATTTTATTAGAAACAGGAACAGTAATTTCACCAGCAGGAAGCAATACAATATGAGTAAGTTTAACATTCCTTCGATTGTTGTACATTGCTGACATTTTGGATCCAAGGTAAGAATCCAAATGAGAAGTAATAAACATCCAGTCCCTGATGATTCATTTAAGTCCTGCTCAACTAGCTAAAAGCTTCCATGGGGAGGAGGCATTGCTGTTTCTCCTGGTTGGCTTTGTTTCTTTCAGTGCTCTAAAGAACATTGTACTTAGGCGGCTTTGCTGTTGTGTCAGGCTGCTGGACAGGAGTTGATGCTCACAGCGCCACTGACCAGGGCTGCTTTATTGAAGCTCACTGGGCGTCCATCAATCACAAAGTGTCTGATGCAGCCTGTGAAGGGTCTGCTGGGAGCCAAGCGTGGTGTCAGTAGGGACTCTGAATAAAGAAAGAAATCAAAGAATACAATTGAGGCATTCTAAGCAAAGATATTATTTCATAGTAAAAATGTACACAATACTTGCTGACATCATCAAGATGATTTACATGTCAAAAATGAAATATAGTAATTTTCTCATTTAATCAAGAACATAATCTGCTTTTGAAATAATATGAACATCTGGTAATTTTAAAGTTTGCCGTATTTTCCACGATCAAAATTTTAAGTATATTTTAGCTGTTTTCTAAGCTGAAATTTGCCCCTCGCATGTATGTAAAGCCTCAGCAGTGAATTTTCAGGATCTACCTATGCTTTTTGGAATTAATTTCACCTGGGCCTCACTTATTTTGTGTGTTTTGCTGAGAAGGAGTGGGGAGAAATTTTAGCTTCTACATTGTATTTGGACTTGGTTAATGTTTCTGTTCAATTCAAATCATTATTGTTCACCCTTAAGCCTCCACATTTTTGCCAAGCTCATAAAATATAATGAGAAAATAATGAATTCAAATACACCAAATTTAAAGTTTTCTGAGCTCAGGGTTTAAGAACTATAAATAGGATAATGATAACGAACCTAGTTTTCATGTGGGCAAAAGTGCCCTAAGGTATGCCAGAAGAACTTTCTTCCCTTATCTTAATTAGAGATCTAGAAAAAGCCTTATGCTTATTAATTTTACAGACACAATTAAATGTGTTGGGGAAAGAGAAGCAATGTAATTTAAAGCAATTTAGAGAGCTTAGAAATATCATGAAATTAAAATCCATTTAGTCAAAGATTATTATTATGTACAAATAGCTATGTGAGCAGTAGCAGATAAAAGATGGAAAACACTAACTCAGGAAGGAACATAAAACCACACAGCAAATTAAACATCATCAAGCTGCTGTAATAAGTTTTCTAAGCAGTGTAGATTAAGAATATGCAGAAGCTTTGTACTAAAAATAAGTCATGGAAATAGCATTTCATATTTACAATGATAATGACAAAGTTTTAGATTTGGAAGGGGCCTGAAAGATTAATTCCCTTTGTCTCTAGATTAGTATGGCTATATATATATTCTTCAAGGCTGCTTGGTGTGCTTCGTGATCAGAATAAAAATGGGTGAACAGGAAAGACTATAAGGATAGACCCACCTATTTCTCCTGCCTATTTTGGAGACTAGTTTTAGAATGGATTTTGAGTCTGCCCAAGCTTCCTACCAAAAGTTCATGGGGGTTTTCATCTAGAGGAAATAATTCATATAGAAATTACGGTCTACATAATTCACCACACAATTTATTGTAGGTAATGACGGTAAAGTACTCTAGAACTCTAAGGTAATTGATTAATAAAATCAACACATGATTTCAATAGTGAACATTCCTCAGGTTGAAAGCTTGATTGTATACAGAATAATGTAGGATTTTCAGTAGAGAAACATTCAGTTCTCTCTCTGTGTGTACTATATTAGCTTAAAAAACTCTCGACTTCTAATTTTGATTTTTAAATTATATAGTAAAGTTGACTTTTTTTGGTGTATAATTCATTAAATTTTAATGCATTAACTTTTTATTGATAGAAATAATGTTACCAGGGTTCCATGTGGTGTAAGATAATTTAGTGAATACAGAGGTTTTATTTGTGCCTAATTTCCTTTAGTTATTCTTTTCATGCCCCAGTTTCTCATATGATTTTGGCGGAATTAATCTTAACAGCTCAAAATGAGGTAATTAATGAATTCAACTTAAATTATAATTGCTTTTGTTCTAGGTTTGTTGGCATGATTCCTAGATAAAATTAAAAGTTGCACTGGTGCAGTGGGGTGGTGGTTAGGCCCACCCTGGCCTGTTAGTTCCTATGTGCTGGCTCATTAACTAAAATTTTCTGTTAATTATATGTCTCAGGCAGGCTGAATTTGGCTTCAGGTGCATCTTGCCCACATGGTCTGTGAAGATGAACAACTCTTGTAGTGAAAGATGATGGCAATGTATAAGCTGAGATCAGACTCTAAAAACAAACAAAAATCAGAGAGACAAATATTTGTTTGCATGATATAGTAAGCATTTTGGGTACGAAGTAAAGAGCAAATATAACTTCCATGAGGGAGGGCCATGCTTGTTTCATCTGTCTTGTGGAGGCCTAATTGACACTCTAAATGTTTACGGTGTGTTGAATGAAGTCATGTTTCTCAGCAGCAAGGAGTGTACTTTTTATTGAGTTCCAGCAACATTCTGTGATAAGTGCTACAACTGGCATGCATAGCACATTCTAGGGAGGGAGGGGAATGTGTGTACATGTAGAAGTCTGAGCTAAAGGTCAATAGGGAGTTAAGTTGGGGGAAGATAGGGAGAAATTGTTCCTTGAAAAGGTACTGGTAGGGGAAAAGAACATTTAGGGAACTGAAGCTCTCAGAAGGTGTGGGGAGACTCCAGAGGCAGGGGCAAGGAGGAGCCAGATGATCAAGGACCCTGCATGCTATACTGAATTTGATCCCATAGACCCTTGGGAAATTTGAAATGTTTTAAACTATGTTGTGATTTCTAGGAGAAAACAATGCAGAAATGTAAGAAATGATGTGATCCAACTTCTACACAATACCTTCATGAAGTGCAGTGGTGACCTTTGCCAGAATCCCTTTCATAACAGAAGCCAGGAGTAGGAAGAGAGGAGCCAAAGATGGAGATGGGAATAGATATAGGAAATAAAGGAGAGGAAGGGTTGTTTTGGGAGTGTCTCAAATGTTTCTTTCATCAGGGAGTTAGTGACATTGTCAATACTGGTGTTTGAAAAATTCACATTTTACAAAGCAGAGGAGAGTTTACTTCTATATTGGGAATACTTAAGATGCAAAAGTTTTACCTTTGTTTTCTTGCTCTCTTAAAGCATTATTTACCTTTACATGGGTCAGTCTAAAATAAACTAATTGGAAGGCAAAGAAAAATCGTGTTTTTTTTTTTCCTTAAAATCCTCACCAAATTCCAGATGTAAAAGTTTAGTTATAGCCTTCTTATATCCTTCTCTCCAGCTATAACATTTAATTTTTCCAAGTTAGTGTAATAAACAAACATCCAACATAAGGTCATGGTCCCTGCTTCTGAGGTTTAAAATAACTGTGTGCGGAGGAGGCCCACATGTGTCCCCCTCTCACCATCCTGGATTATACACCATTCTTGGCAGATGGCAGCAGAGATGTTACTGATGATGTGTACAGAACTGCAGCTGGGAACCTCTCTTAGGGAATGTCACTATGTAGGAACAACAGAACTTAAGGTCTGCAGCTGTTGTCACAATTCAGAGTAATCCTAGAGAGAACTATGTATTCTCTTCTTTTCTACTAAAGAAGGGCAGCAATAATCAGCAAACGTTTAGTTTTCTAAAGTTCTCAGATCTTAGAGCAATATTAGTAAATGAGTTTTCTTTGTATTAGAGATAATATAGAATGTGTGTTTCACTATGGCTATGTAAAGGGAAGAGAGAAGAATAAGCAAATATGGCAGAAGAGCAGCAATATTTATTGTTTAGAATGCTGGGGTCTAGTTCTTAGGTATTACTTTGTTGTGATCTCTGTATGAGGAGTCAATATTGTCAGCATACTTTTTCCTGTGAAACAACATTGTATATAAACTCATTAGAGTTATTAGGTGAATTGTGAAAACAGATGGCTCAATTCTTAATACTATAATAACAGTGATGAGAACTTACTTTTTTTTTTTGAAACTTATCCTTTTAAAACAACTCTTACCTGGAACACCTCCGACAAACACAGGCTCCCTGTGATCAACTGGTTTTGGATTCAAGGGTCCAACCACATGGTTCACTTCAGAGTCTACGTCCAACTGGACCACATTTGAATCTCTAATAACTGAAATACAAGGAAAAGACTGGTCATAAATGACACAGGAGTGATTAATTTTCATGTAAAAAGGACTAATTTATTACAGCAATAGCTTCTATTTATTCCAGAATAAACCATACACTTTCTTCTATATCATTGAAAACATTACTGTCCCAGTAAGCAATCACTGTGACATTTTCCTTTGAAATGAAGAATATTTAAGATTCTCTTTTCATATAAAGATTGAAGAATATTTAAGATACTGACACTTTTTTTTGCTTCCAAAGTTATGCATTATTTAAATAACTCCCCAAGACTATTTTGGCAGCATTCAAATATATGTGGATTAAATAGACACATTTTAGTACCGTAATATTAGATATTCCTCTTGGCTACTTTTAGACTCATCTATCACCTACTCCATCATCTACTTTACAGCCTAAGTTCTGCCAAGCCATCATCCCCCAGGTGGGTGTGGAGATTTATTTTACGAAGCAAGCCAGGACTCCGAGTTCTTCTCACCTGTAATTCTGTGCCATCTGCCATCACAGAGACCCTGCTTGGGTGTGACTGAGGTGGAAAAGTCTCTAATGCCATTGTTGACTTTCACTGTGACCTGCAAAAGACCGGGTTACATTATATAATTTAATTTCATGCCTCATTGTCATGCTAAAAGTGAATTTCTTAAATAATTCACTACAGGGAAGCAATACTTTTAACAAACATCCACACATAATTAGTTTAGCAATTTGAACACAAGGGGTCACTCTTCGGTTGCCTATAGAAATAGTTTAACATGAATATTCCTAAGAGAAACAACAAAGTAAGACACAGGAGAGATGAGGGAGAGAAAGAGTAAGATAACAGAATGAGTTCTAATGTTTAAAAACGTTATACAAAGCAGTTAAGATATTGGTGAAGAGTATGGACTTGGAGCCAAATTGCCTGCGTTCATATGCCAGCAGCCAGACTTACTCCTTGCCTCCGTTTTCTTATTTGTAAAACAAGGGCGACAATAATAATACCTACCTCACAGAGCTATTGGGGGAATTAAATGAGTTAATCCATATGAAACATTTAGTATAGTATCATATTTTATATATTAAGCACTATATAAGGCTTGTTTCATTATTTTATGGTTTAATAGAATACTGGAACTCAAAAATCAGTTACGTTAGGAACAATAATGCAAATATGCTGCTTTTTCCTCAATATTTATTTGAATATTCTCATGAATGTTTCTTAGTAATATTATTTTAGGATAAAATTGGTGTTTAATTATAGGATTAAAAAAATTTGTATCAGTTGAAAAAATGTGTGTGTATATGTGTGTGTGTGTGTGTGTGTGTGTGCACACATATAAATACACATATACACATCTGGTATACACATATTATAGACAGAATGACACATGTTTTAGAGTTTGTTGGTTTTGATAGCTGGATGTGTTTGCTGCCTCCATTTGTTGTAAAGTTCTATTTTTGTTGTTAAAACTCTTTAGTGATATTGTTGATTATTTAATTTAGCAATATCACATTTTTTTTGTGGTTCTTTGCTCTAATCAATTCAATTTCCAACATATAACTCTGAATCTGAATATTACCTGCATTTAAATTTTATAGCTTCCCTGTCTTCCTGTCCCCCAGTCAGAAAGATTGATGAAATAATTCTGTAAAATAAATCTGCTTCAGATCTAGAATCCAAGGTCAGAGGAGACAGACTGTTAAAACAATTTCAAGCACAGTACCTGCCCATTTTTCATGTGAACATTTAGGTACTCCCCGTTGACACTGTGGCCATGAACAAGGGTTCCGGAACTGCTTCTGGGACGGACTTCAAATGCAATCTCAAACTTCAGTCCAATATTGAAGGACTCATCTGGGGAGAGAAATACTACTAGCTCTCAAGAACAGCAACCTAAATTTTGTAACAATGGTGCGATCTTTTAATTATATATTTTTGTATGTGTTTTTGAAAGTTTGACACATTTTTTAACAGATAAGTAGAAAGTGGCATTTTCCATGTCAAACACACTGTGGAAAGCTCTGTGGGAGACTGAGATAACTGGCACTCAGGCCTGCGGTGGGGAACGCATGCTGAAAATATTCTACGGCTGTGTGAACTCAGGGGAGAAGAAATTGATTTCACCTAGCAGGACCACTTAACATTTCTGAAGTGAGAAGGAGGAAAAAGCACAGGTACAGTGGCCGGGCCGTTGGGAGAGCGCTGTGGAGGCCAGTGTGGCTGGACGGTCCCTCGTGAAGGGAGAAGGCGGCACGGTGAGTGGAGAAGGCTCTAGTGTGCAAGTGTGGAAGTTAGACTTTATTCTGAATTTACTGAACAATGGAGTTGACTTGATGAGATCTGTATTGTTAAATAATTCTTAAACAACATCAATAAAAAAAGATAACTGATGCCAGTGCTGCAGAGCATTTCAGAAGAAAGAAAAAGAGCAGCAGAAGCAGTTAGGAGCCGCTATTGCAGTGACGCATAAGAGTGAATTTTTGTCAAGAATAGCTACATTCACTCCCAGAGAATCATTGCGAACTAGGCCATCTTAATAATGTTCACTTGATGTGTCTTCTAT
Source organism: Macroglossus sobrinus (assembly GCA_004027375.1). NCBI lineage: Eukaryota > Metazoa > Chordata > Mammalia > Chiroptera > Pteropodidae > Macroglossus > Macroglossus sobrinus. The sequence goes on along the minus strand of PVKZ01000001.1, from coordinate 454,211 downwards.
AGATCACTTTTTAATTTTCCTGCTATTAGTTGATGTTTATGGAGAACACAAATTGTGTATGTTGCTATGTCTTTTAAGCTGTCCATGTTTTTGAGTTATCACTGAAATTCAATAAAGGTCTGAAAAATGTTAGTGTAGGTGTTTTAGTAGGAAAAAATGAAAGAAAAGCAAAATCAGGAGCTAGTCAAAGGGAGGAAATATTATCTCTGGTTATTCTATTGGACATGGTGGTCATTTAAGAAGGTTTACTTGGCTGCACTGAAATGTCTTTATTTAGGGGTTGTACAAAGTGCCTAAGTGCCTTGAGAACAGCAGACATGTGGAATATTTTATACCCTTTCCCTGTCTTTCCCAGCACCTACCCTGGTGCTTTCCTCACATCTAATGTTTGCTCTAATGTTTGTTGGAATGTGCCGGATGGTGATTGTGTGTAGTCTGTTAGGATTTTATTTATCTTTAGAGCTATTATGTTCTATCACCTGGCATAGGGACCGACATACTGAAGGCATTCAATAAAAACTTACTGAATGACTGAGAGAATAATAGTTAAGGAGAATCAAAATCTAGAAATAAAATTTCTGAAGACTAGTGTTGTCTGCTGGTATTGCAGGGCAAGTGAAGGAAGTGGAACTTCCTTTAGAAGGGATAATGCTATGAGGAGCAGAGAGAGATGTAGAGAGCAAGGTGGCCAAGAGCCAACATGGACCAGACTATGGAGCAACACAGGAACTTCTGAAGGAGCCAAGATGGTCTACAGCCAGAGGTTTGGCAGCTGTGGAGAAGCTCTGGCCAAGGAAAGAAAACAAGGATGGACATGTATGTCTGGTTTGGAGTAGTCAGAAGGGTGAAAGGTGGTCCTTATGGGAAAAGGCTGTTTTCTAGGGCTGAATGAGTTTGGCATTTTGAAGTTTAAACCTGGGCCCAATTTCCAGATTAGCCACCTCTAGGAAAGAAGTATTTCATGATTCAATGTTTTCAACATAAGTCATTGTTACCTAAAACCACGTATCCCCCTTCTTTTGAGAAGTATGTTCCTGTTTCCATTGGACCTTCAAAACAAGGAGTCACGCTGAATGTCTGAGAGGCAGCGGTGATGGAGGCCCCGTTGAGCTGGAGGTTGCTGAGACAGCCACTGAAACTGTAGACGGAGTTTATCTGCGAGAAGAAGACATTTCTTAAAATCCGTTTTCTCGACACTCACAGATGCAGATGCACCAAAAGGAAACAAAATGAAGGAATTTGAGTCTTGAGAGAAACCAAGCAATTCCTTATTTATCTTAGCTATCTGAATGAACACTAGTTTTCCAGGTAGTTGCTTTTTAATTAGTTCTTTGAAGCTAGAATTTTGTATTTGATAATATCAGCCTATAGTCATCAAGCTATGAAAATTTTTACATCTACCATGACAAAATAAACTGTAGCTGTGGTTTCCAAATTGAATATTAGCAGTATCCTAATTTGTTTTCATTCAAGAATGACAGCTCTGCTCGAGATCACCTAATGTTAATGAGAGCTAGCGAAGTTCTTAACTGTTAAATCTACCACAGTTAAACAGCAGAAAGCTCGCATCTCTGGCTATTTTTGTGGCTGAACATTTATCATACCGCAGGATGTGAGAATTGGGCTACTTCACACTGCTTTAGAAATCTTCAAGAGGTTGTAATGGAATTGGGGCTACTAATTGAGCGTAGAAACGTATTGGCTCTTTGCATTAATGTCAGATCTATATATTAAAAATAATTTAGTCATTTAATGCATTCTCTTTATCACTAAATATTTTTTAAATGTGCAATGTTTTAAACTTTTAAATTACAAAAAATAACATGTTTCTTACTATACCTTCACTTCTCCTCAGGGGTAACTACATTTCCTTGCACGTGTACAAATTGTGTCTGTATGTGTAAGAAACAAAAATGAGATCGTAATTTATAATGGCCTGAAAGTTTTTTTCACTCAATAATATAGAATGGAATGATATGCTTTTATGGGGGAGTATTTTTTATATCAAAAGTTTGGATGCTCGCTGAACAAATAAGCATTTCCTTGAGACATAACTTTCATGACAATTTCTACCTCGGAAACTGTTTTCATATTACCTCTACTTTTGAATCAAAAGATTACTCCTGACTTAGTAATGCCACTGGGTGGGCAGATATCCCGTAGGACAATACTCACTTTCATATTTCATCTCCAGCCAAACTAGTTTTACTCTTGCCAGTTTCCTAATCATAAAAATGAAGGCTGGATTAAATAATCTTCTAGCTCTAAAGGTCAATGGCTCTACTTGGTTATGCCTGGCTTACCTGGACATTTTTCACAGCTCTTCCAGGAGCCACACCTCCCAAATAAATAGGACCCTTGATTTTCCATGCAGCTCCAGTAGGAGGAAGACTTTCTTCTAGGACTCGAAGACCATCAATTATGAGTCGGCCACTGCTCTTTTCCCGAATGAATATCACCTGGACAAAGAGAAGGCAAATAGCCCATCTTAAGTATATCCCAAGATTAGGAGAGAAGCTGTGTTGCCTCTCCTCTCAACTTCACTATTGCAACATTGTGGGAGACCTGCAGAAGTTCTTTAGAAAAAGTGGTCCCTTCTCTGAAGGTCAGGAGTTTGTCTCTCCCTTTAAAGCCTAATTTAAAGTTATAGGCTTAATTTCTCAATACAGCTTGTATTTAGCAGAGTTATCTATGAAATTCTTCCCAGTTGGCCAGCCCACGTGCTCTCTCCTAAATTTATTGTAATTTATTTTAAGTTAGCTTAGATTGCTTACTCTTTCCATTACCTACATCCTGATTTGCTTCAGTATTTAGGTAATTCTCCCTGTTGTATCCTGTCTTCCTAACAGGCATACTCTTCACTTTGTATCCTCTAGAGCTTAGCCTGAAAAAACACTCAGCAATTGTTGAAAATTTACAACATTATAGGTAGTAGAAAAAAACAGTCAAGTGAAAAATCTTTAGAAACTAAAGTTCAGTTATGTTCGCCATTGATTCTTTGGTTAAAATAATTGCACTAAAAAAAAAAGTTGATCTTGTAAAACAAATTACACTCGGCTTATATCTCTTTTAATAAAGTGTGCTTCAAGATTTTTATAAGAAAGTAATAAAAGTTTTTGAAATTGAACTCAGCATATAAGGACAGAATTTTAAAATAGATGTTTCTAAAGAAAACAATAGTGGGACATCAGTGTCAGTCCATTTGACAATAATAGATATTTACAGATAATAATATTCTTTGCCTTCAACTTACATCATGCCACAATCCATCATTGTATTTCTCTTGGCTTCTAATCTTCAGTTTTTTGTGGCCAACATTAAACATGAAAACCAAGCGGCCATGGGCTAAGAACAGGGTCATGAAGTCATTCTCTTCTTGATCCGAGACATAGAATATCATTCCATGGGAGGAACGAGTTTTCAGACGAATAGAAAACTGCGATCTGGTAAACGAAAATAAAAAGCTTACTGCCTGTAAAATGAGACTGAGGTTCCCAAATAAAAGATAAAGAAGAGTAAATAAGTAGCCATTCTATCTGATCCCAAGCAGCATTACTTCTAATGATTCCTTAGTATTATTAATAAATATTGGGTAAGCACTACAAGTTTAAAAATGTAAATCTCTCTCCACTTCCTTATACAACAGGGATACAGGCCACAATTAAAGAAGTGTCATTTCAGTTAAGGATCACATCATGTCTTGCTTGGAAAATATGGTTGTAATTAGTTTAGTAAAAATCTATATTTTAAAGGAACTTATTTATGTGAACAAAATACAAATGTGTTATTATAGAAATAAGTAGAAATGAGGATATGTGTACTATGTAAAATACAAATTCAATTTTTCCCCAGTAAAAATTAATAGATGGATATCATATGTTAAAAAAAAAAAAACTACACCAGTATGTGTAGAAATTAAAACTTCCTAGAAGTTTAGATCCAGGCCATAGATAATATACATTTATTAGGCTAACTTTCCTTTTGATTAACTCTAAATTCTTCCTGAAAAATACAAAATACTGATCTTGGCTATTAGGCAAATAGCAAATTAGAAGGCATTAGGGGTTCTTACTAAATACACTGCCTATATGAGTGCTTGAAAGAACTATGTAAGACCTATATAAGAATATTTGGGTGCTAACACTTTAAAAGAAATAATCTAGAGATTTATGAAATACTGGGAAGAGGTAAGCAGCTTTAGACATAGCTTGAGGGCCAATAAAGATATATGTGTATTTGTATTTTCGGAGTCTTATTAATCTTCTGGCATTTCCATTTACAATCTGAAAGGGGGAGGAAGGGTGATATCAAACTTGGATAAGTCATTTGAAATTTGCCTATCTTTCTCTTTTTGATTGTCTTTTCTTTTTAAGAAAATACAGCAAAGTCCTAAGAGAATGCACCCTACTTTTTGGGAAGAATGTCGCAGAGAATGTAACTTATATGAATCTCATACTATTTAGTATTTGTTTTGATGATAAAAGAATATAATTAAGGTGACACAGAGAGAAAAGATCATAGGAAAAAGGACAATATATGGCAAATAAAGATGAAGCCCAGCCAGTGTTAAGTTTCTGGAAGGATGGTGTGTTACTTTACTTTTCACCAAAATCTCCATTTAAGTATTCAAATTCTTGGCGGCTGTTGGCTGTTCCTCCATACTGATAGGCGTGCTCTATTGCTCTAGGGCTGTTGGAAAGGCGACAGTGAGAATCTCTTGGAGCATTCCTCTCTGGGAATTTCAGGCCAACAGGATCCCATGAAGGTGCATCTTTACTTTTCTCTCCCTATATGCATGGAAAGTAAGTCATATTAATAAATGAGTGACATACTAAACAAAAATTCATTTGTTACTTTCTCATCAATAACTAGAATAATAAAACAATTAAGCGTGTGTTATTTGTGCATTGCCCATTAATGAAATAGTTGCCTATACTTACCACCATGAGCAAATGACAGTAGCATAGTTCGATAACAGATTCAAATTTCTAGTCTATGACAGTAAAGCATAAACTGAAGCTATAGAGATAACTACTCTATCATTTAAATTAAATGTACATTTTAACCAATGGTGACAAGTTGGCAATAAAATAATCCTGAGAGACCCAATCAGGAAAATCTACATATTATAGGTGACATATACTGTTATTTACACATGCTATGTAAAAAGTTAACATACCTAGCAACATCTTCAAAATATTTAAAAATATGTTTAGTGATAATATGTGTAGCAAACTTTTATGTGACAGGATACAGAATAATTTTTAAAGATTATCTTGTGCTATTAAAATTGTACTGCTGATTTTAAAATTTAGAGTTGTAAAACTAAGGGATACTATTTAATAGTTATTTAGTCTTAATTTCTGAAGCAAAAGTAAATGAAAATAAATCTGATCATTCAGTCATTTATTTATTTACTCAGGGAAATGTTTATTGCATACCTCCTAGGTAGAAGTGAAGTTGGGAAATAAATGTTTCTGGAAGTCTTTCATAGGCAGTATGTGGTGGGGAATAGAAAAGGTGAGTAAAAAATGGTTTCTGTATTTTAAGAAACTGAAAATCTGTTTGAAGGAATAGGCGTATAAATAGCAAATTGGAAGACAGGTTGGTATCAGATAGAAGGGACCTTAGATGACTTGCTAGAGGATGGTGTTTTGTTTTTTAGGCGATGAAGAGCCACACAGGTTTTAAAAACAGGGGGTGCCATGATATGACCCAGTTAGGAAGAAAACTTGTAATAAAGGAAGGGCAGATAGGAGAGGAAATGTTTGGCAGTAGGGAGAACTGAAGAACACAGCAAGAGTCTGGATAAAATACAGAATTAGATAGGAGAAAAAATTCTGGTTCAGGATTATTGAATGTACACATACTTTTCGTTTTCACTCCTTCCTAATTCCTCCTGAAATGTCAGAAGAACTAAACACATAAAAATATATCCACAGTAAAATAAATCATCCTGGAAATCTCAGAGGGTTTCTACTAGCAGATCAAAGCAGTGTGGAATTTCCAGAAGCTATAATACAGATTGGAACAGATTGTCACTAAAACTCTTAATCTCATATGGGCAAAAGACAAGACATCAAAAAAAAAAAAATCAATGATCAAGCAAATTTCAGAATTATCCTCAAAATCCAAGGGCGGTGGGCAGAGGATAAGCTAATTGATTGAAAGGCAGACCAGCTGTGCCAGCATTCTGCTTGCAGGCAACAGCTCTTACATTCGTGTTCTGGAAGTGGAGATTCTTACAGTAGTAGTTAGATTAAAGAATGTGAGGTGATGCTCAGAGATTCATTCATCCTAAAGGAAAGCCCACCTGGTTCTACTGTCCCCTCTTCCTTTCCTCACATAGTTGTCAGGACTTAGAACCTGGTTCATTGCTACAGAAGCAAGGCTTCTCTCTTGGATGGAGGAAATACACCCAGTTACCAGTTTTTTTTATTTTTTATTGTTGTTGTTGTTTTGGTTCATGCCCTCATCTATAAATAATGCCCATAGCTTCAAGCCATGGTGGGCAGAATGGGCTGGAGTGGGGCTTCAGGGAGACTCTTTTCCTCTAACATATCTTGGGAAACTTCCCCAAACTCCATGCTGTACTCCAGCCTTAGTGGAGTAACATGCCTTATAATGACAGACATGAAACCTTTGTTTCATTGAAGAGCACAGGAAATGATTTGTATGGGGCCCAGAGGGTGGTAGTAAGAGACTGGTGGAGGCTTGGGGGCTCTCTCTAATTCTGGCTATTCCTCATTCTCTCCATTCCTATGGAGAGGATTTCACTCTTTCTCACTCAGTGCATCCACTTAGCTATGGGAAGAGAGCAACCGTGCAATGGACTACAGGGGCTCAGCGAAGCACAGGATCATTGGACCATGGCAGTCTCAATTTATCAGTGCTGCCTTTCTCTGCTTTGATGTGGTAACACATGGGCAAGGATCTGTCTCTCATCTGCTGCAAAAAGTAATAAACACTGATATCTTTATATATGGCAACTAAATACTCTAAATTCTCTGTGGATATATGCTCCAAATAATGGTTATAATATAAGAGAAATTATAACTTAATCAACTACTTCACTATCAGATAACACAGAAACTCAGTTTACTATGCTAAATTGGGTATGTGTGTGGGGATTCTCTCTGAATCCCATTAGATTTTGCTTTAACCAGTGTACATTTTTTTTCTCCTGAAGCTCTTTTTGTTGCAATCCAGGTGGTAATACCAATTTTAATTTAGCTAGATTCTTTAGTTTCAGATAACAGCCAAACTGGTTAAGCGACTTAAGAAAAAGAGGCCAATGTGTTATAAATATATAGGAGTATCTTAAGAACACAATCCAAGAGAAGATGATATAATGGGGTCCTACCAAGGGCAAGACTCAGGAATTGGAATGCTAGGAAGAATCAAGGCATTCCTTTTCTGGACATTCTGATATTAGCTTTGTTTTCTTCTCAGAATGTCTATTTTCTTCGTTCTCTACAGGACAGCTTTCTGCCTTTTTCTCTCTCTGCAAAGCAGCTTTCTTTCTCTGTGCATGATTAATGTAGGGCTCTTAGGTTTACATGTTTTATCAGCCCAGATTAGTGCCAGGAAATAATCTGATGGGCCAGCTTAGTGACATGATCTACCCAAGTCCAATCATCTATATCCAGGTAGGTGAAGTCACATATCTAAAATATTGGTTTTGCCCAATGGGTAGGGAATGTCTTCTCAGAGAAGGGAGGGTTGGCCAGATATCCCAGAATCATGTACATTACAATATATAAAATGTTCATTATCACATTAAACACCAAATGAGAAACTACTCTCTGAATTAAATTTGAAAACATAAAAATCTTGGAACAATTTCAGGCTGGAACATTGGTGGTAAGACAGGTATTCTTATATACTCGTGAGGGAATATAAGTCAGTTTTACCTTTTTGAAAAGTAATTTGGTTCAACCTAGTAATTCTACCTCTAGGAATACATCCTAAAGATTTACTCAGCAATATGATCAAAGATTAATGTGCTATGATCCTAATCTGTAAAAGGAGAAAATTGGAAACAACTGAAAGTTTATTAATGGCTAAATAAATTACAATAAATGAATAAAGGATATTAAGAAGTATTGTAAAAATAAATTACATAAGCTCAAATTGCTATGATTCATCCTTGATAAAAATTTAAACCAGAGGCCACAAGTTTTTCTTGATAGCTTTTTAAGAAGCTATTGGCACAAGGGTAAATACAAGTGACATCTATAGTGATTCTGTATCTTATTACAAAGTTGAGTTTCTAAAACTTTTTACCAGAAGGGCTAAGAGGTCTCCTATATAATATTGAAAAATTTGTGTTAATAGTTCCAAGGGCTGTTAATTATAAACTTGAGGCTATGAGTGTCTAGGAAACTACATTTGACAGACAGCTTCATACAGAAAACTGTATTCATTTAAAAGGGTATACTGTGTTTACTTTAGAAAATTGATCTTTCTTATCAGCCTACTATATTAATCTGCTGTCTATGAGCCACTGACCAGTGCTCGATTCCCAGCCAAAAAATTCTCAGGACAAATCTTTTAGTATCATTATATGAAAGTGACAGTAAGAGACCATCAGAATTTCGGTATCCTCTGAAAACTCCTTCATAAAAATCAATAAAGTTATGTCTCTGCATGAATCACTTTAAAAAGTCTTCTATATGAAATTCAGGAAGAGATCCTAGGAAACATCTAAGATTTGATTCTACATGAACAAAATTATTTTATTAAAATTGATAAAAGGAAAGTTTCATGAAGATTCTAAAAAGTGGTCCACATAGCTGATATATAATATACAGTGAAGTGCTCGAGATAAAAACCATCAGAAGGGAGAAGCTGGTCAGGATGCTTCTCTCTGCTGATGATTCAGAAGCTAGCCATGAAAGAAAATCAGTTCTTCCCCTGAAAAAGATGCTCGACTTCATTAGTGTTCAAGGATATGCAAATTAAAACCACAATGGATGCCATATTTGTCCATTAAATTGGCTACATTATAAAGATTTGACCATATCCAGTGTTAGCAATTGTGGGGGACAATAGGTTCTTTCGAATGCTATTGGTGAGAGTATAAATTACTATTGCCTCAACATTGAAAATGCATATTCCCTTAATTCAAGCAATTCCACTTTTAGAAATCAATCTTTCAAAAACACTCATGAGGCTTTATACAGATACCACAGCTGAACATTTACTGAATGTTTATTCTATGCAAGGCACTGCACTAAGAACATTTTATACATTAACTCATTTAGACTTTGTAACAATCCTATGATGCAGATAGCTAAGTATTTATTAAACACAAATTATGTGCATTATTCTAGGCTCTTAGGATACTTCAGTGAACAAAACAAAGAAGCTTCCATTCTTTCAGAGGAGACAAACAATAAATAATGAACATAATACATAAAAAGTAATAAATTAGATGTGATAAGTTCTTTGGAAAAAAGAATGACCAGAAAAAGACAAAGATCAGTAGTATTTGGAAGGCAAGATGCAGGCTGTGGTATAAAATAAAGGGTTAAGGGAGGTTTCATTGAGCAGATGAGAGGCAGACAATCCTGGAAGGATGAGTTGTCTGTGCAGATATTTGGGGGAAAAGTTGACCAGGCAGAAGGAGAGCTGATGTAAGCACCTTAAGGCTGGAGTGAACGAGGCCTGTTCTAAGAAGAGCCAGGAGATCAGTGTGGGGAGAAGAGCGAGTGAGAGAAAGGGACCTAGATAATATAGGGCCTTTTATGACATTGTAGGTACTTGGCCTTTTATTCAGAGTGCAGTGGAGGGCCACTTTGAGCAGAGAAGTGACCTGATATGACTTATATAAGGATCTGGCACTTGTGCTGTGAAAAGACTCCTGGGGAACCAGGTAGAAGCAGGGAGGCCTGATAGGAGGCTATTGTAATTCAGTTGGGCGATGATGGTGGCTTAGATCAGGGAGGGAGCATTGATACCTGAGTACATTGCTAAAAACGAACCAGTAAAAGGTAGGAGGTGGCGGGGGAGGGAAGATTAAACAGAAAGTATAAGAAAGAATAAGTAATCAGAGAATGTAAACTTAAGATTTTGATGATGAAGCAGCTCTAGTTGATGCCACAGATCAACTGTACATGTGAGTGGGTGAAGTGAAGGCCAAGGAAAGAGGGGAAAACAAGGGAGGGGTCAGAAACTTTAATAATTCCTGTGATTATGACAAAAGTCTGAGGTTGTCATACAAAAGCAAATGATACTAGAGAATAACAGTACTAAATAATATGGCATGTGCAAACTGTTACATATGGAGCAGTTTTAACAATTCTGTTGAAAAGTAGTTGGAAGTATAAATAAAATCTGACTCAAACTATTTCATGAGAAGCAAGAATTGATGCAACAAAGCTGGTAAGCTGGAATATCTGATACTATAAGAATCCTTGTTTTCATATGTACATAGTTGTAAACTAAATTCTGTAAAGTATCAGTGTCAAGAGTTGTGTGTGTGAAAAACAAAGCAATTGAGAAGTTGGCACAGCATTATATTTTACCTTTTTATTCTGACTTGTTTTAGGCTTTGAGGAATTTTTTCCTTTTTTGTGAAGGAGCAACAATGGCGAAGACTCAATGGGACACTCATAAAGAGAAGTGTGGACCTTTTCGGAATACCGCTGAAAATCTTCGACCTCCACATCTCTATCCAATCTAGGTTTGCAAAAAATAATAATAAAAAAAAGCCTTAAAAATATTGCTCATTATGAAAACTTTGTAAGTCAAGAACTTTGGCAATTAACATTTTATGTGTGTGTGTGTGAGATGGGTCTTTATCCATCAACCACTGTCTTAATCAGAGTCCTTTAAATGATCATTTAATCAATTAATCATTAACTTTGTGGCTGGTACCAGCACATTCTGACAGACAAACGTTTCCCTTGCCACATTCCAGGCGATTGGGACCCCCTCTATATTACTTAATCTGTATTAAATTTCTCCCTTTCCTGTTCTTTTACTCAGGGAGCCCTCATTGTCTCTGCTAAGAATGTAGATTAATGGCTTTGTTTAAAGTCATGCATTAAATTAAGAGCACTTTCTTAAACCTCTTAACAAAGATTTGGTTATTTTGCTCTGTACTATATCATTAATAAGAAGTACGAAAATAATTGCATCTAATAGCTATAGCTTGCTGTATGCCAGGTGCTTGATGCACATTATCTCACTTAATCCTCATAACAAGGCTAACAGGCAGGCACTATTATTATCTACATTTTGCAAGTGGATAAATGAAGGCTTATTTAGTCAAGATTATACAGAAATTAAAGGGCAAAAAATACAAATCCAAGTACGTTAGTTGCTCAAGAACATGAAAGCTTTTAATTATTACACCTAATGCCTCTGATATTTTCAGAGTTCTCAGTTTTAATAATGTAAATATTTTCATTATTGATCTGATCTTCTTTATCAATCATGCAGATTTATAAAAAACAAAAATATTATACCTGGTAAAGTAGGCATTACTTATACAGCCGGTAAAATTAGCATACTGGGGACTGATGGGTGAGCCACCGAAGTAAAACTTCTTTTCACCTGCTTGTGCCTGTTCCGATTTCCCTTTGGTAGGATTCTTACTCCCAAGTCTGCTTTTATCTACTATAAGTTCATATCTGCAAAGGAAAAAGCTTCTTTACACACCACACAGTTAACATTTTACCTACAGTTCCATTCTAGGTTGCAGGTTTCCTCATGGAATTGAAATGAGTCATTTGGTAAATGAAAAGACAATGAGTTGCCAGACTCTTTATGAAGCCTAGAATAAAATGGATTGATATTTCTTTATACAGAAAAGACTCTTCCGACCATAATTGTAATTTCAACCTATAAAAGCAAGAAGATGGCTGGTCATCAGCATTCATTTTGTTGCTGTTGTTTGGTTTTAGTTTTTCTTTGGTGAAAAAAAAAACAAAACAAACAACAGAACAAAACAGAATATACTTTATGGTGAGCATTTAATCACATCTATGAGAGGCCATTTTCATTGCAAAGTACATTGAATGGTTTTAAACCTGATTAGAAATGGAGTCTAGAAAAAGCCCTATTCATGTTTTCTTTTGATGGGAGGGTGCCACAAAATGGACATAGAATAGCAGCAGTCTACAACAGAGGTTCATTTCTATCCCAGAAAGCTTTCTTATTTTGGAAAAGAAAATCAGCATTACATATTTTACAGATAAAGTTAGAGACTTTAAAGTGTGGCATAAATATAGTGTTCTCAATTTTTTAATTTAAAGTCTAAACAAACCAGTATTTGCTGAGTTCCTTCTATGTGCAAAATATAAGGAACTCCACTGCCCTCCACTGAGTTAGTACTATGTATAAGCACTTCCTCAAGGAGATTGTAGCTTGTGGTTTTACTTTATATTCTCGTTAAGTAATTTTATAGTAAATTTATTTTGCATGTCTTGAAAATTAATAGCAATTTTTTTTAAAAAGGTAGATAATTTCTTCCACCATTTTTTTCAAACACTAGAAAATAGGCTATCCTATTATTCAGAATGGTCATTTGACAGAATCATACCCTGCAAATAAAGCCATCTGATGAAAAGACAGTATAGTGAGGAGCTGTACCTTGCGGGTGAGACAGAGGTAATGATGAAGTGGGGCAGCCCATCATTATACTGCTTATCTGCTGACTGCACCTTGATTCCCTTTACATCCATGATCACAGTGCCATTATCCAACGAAACAGAGAATACGTCTGACTGAAATGCAAGTACAGGTTTTGAAGTAGAAAGTCCAGGTATCCAAAAGATGGACACATTTTTAACATTTGCTTAATGATATTGCTTAGAGAAACACCGTATTTAGGGAGTTTGCTTACAACAAAATTTCTATGAATAACAACAAAAACAAAATATTTATTGCTTGTATTTGTGTTGCCTATAAATTAGGCACATTTCAATAGAAAGGGAATCTCCTATATTTAGAACTGAAAATTTTAGGTGATTTTTGTCATGTTGAGAGTTGTCCTAGTGTCAGTTACTTTCCTACCTCAGGCATTTCTACTCCATCACATCTTACTTTTAATCCCTTTTGAAAGTACATTTTTTAATCTTTTGAGGGATGTAGCTAGATGACTAGAAAAAAGTCAATTTGCTACTTTTTAAAAAAAATGTGTCACTTTTCATTTATAGAGGCAGAAAAAAATAAAAAAAGTAGAAGTTAACATCTCTTTCTGAATTTGCATATTATTTGTCTCAAAATATTGGCAAAATGATAATATTCCTTCTCCTCCTTCATATGGGCATCAAACTCTACAATTACTCCAGCATAAAACTACTTTTTGTGGACCAAAAGTGTAATTAACCTTGGTAATCAGGCAGGTTAGGTGACAGAGGTCCTATAAAATGCGGTGGGTAAATTCTCATAGATGCTACTGATTTGAATTAAACTCAATATAAATGTGACAGATAACAGGTAATAAGTATGAAAAGTGAAAGCTGCTCTCATAACTTATATTATGACCTGGTCCATCAGCTGTGTGTATTGGTGATGACCTTTTCAGAGATAAACCAGTCAAATCTCTATAGACTGTTTTTTATTCTTGAGATAAGATATCTTTGTAAGCTGAGCTCAAGTATTCTGCAGCAAATGCAAGAACAGAGATGTTCTTTTTACTATTTTATAAATTAAATCACACAAATATTTCTTCTTAATATATGCACAGCGGTTCTTAATTTTTTTTTGTGCCATTAACTCCTTTGGCAGTTTGGTGATACATATGGACTCCTTCATAAAATATTTTGGTATGTATAAAACAAAATGCGTAGAAACACAAAAGAAACCAATTACATTGAAATACAGTTTCAAAATATTAAAACAATAAACCTGTAATATAGTAATACATGTACTTCTCCATTAAGGCATTACATAATAAATTCTAGTAGCAGATCTAAAACCTACTGTAATTTAGAAATAGCAATGACCAAAAATATTATTTTGAGATATCTGTGACAGCTGTAATGTAAAATGAAAAATACTTGTGATTTCCATTAATCGCAAAGTTAAAGGTACTGCTAATATTATTGTGATTTGTTGTAGGCATTCACAACTGAAGAAAATACTAAATTTTAGTTAGAGAAAATAAAGATGTAATTTTTCTCCACTAAAGTCTACAGACCTCCTGAATTATTTTCATGAACCCAAGGGGTGGAGATATAAATCTCAGGTTAAGAACCCTTGATATATGATATACATAATATTTTATAAAGTACATGAAATGTGGTATTCTGTGTGTATATATGTGAGTCAAAATTAATCTGAATAAAAAATAAAAATCACTTTTAATGTGCTTGAAAGTATTTTTAATAGACAAAACACCAAGAAATTTCCTCAGGGAAAAACAAATACTTACCCCTGAAGCATAATAAAATAATAACCCATTTGGTTGAAATGTTTGGAAATTAAAACCTCCTTCAAAGCCATCAAAGAAAGATATTTTCTGAGTTGAAGCAATGAAACTCTGTCCATTGAAGTACACTCTGCGAGATATCTATGTGCCAAAAAAAAATAATAATAATTTAGCATTTGTGATAATTAACAGATGCTTAAATGTGAATTTCTCAAATACTAAAGGCCTTATTTGCTAGTTCTATATTGATATTTTTAAACTTTTGGTTTAAATAGGATTCAGGCATGTTAGCCTTCCTTCTGTGTGCCTAATAACAGTTAGGGTCTCAGCTTTTCCAGTTCCTCCACACTGAGTGAGTAACAATGCTCTCAAAGACTCTCCAGGCTCTGGAAGACTCACCTGAGAAAAACTGAGGCAACTGGACAAGTCACTTTCTAGCTTAATGACTCTTCTTTCTGCTGGTGGCAGAAAGGAGACCATGGTGTACTTCAGATTACAGAGAAGCTGAAAAGAGCTTTTCTAGCTTTTGAGAAGGGTAAGTTTTGTGTCTATTTATTAAAATGCATTTGATTGACTACTACTTACAAGATAGTCTTCTGGGCATCCATAACCAACTCCCAGGGTTTCTGTCTGCTCTAACAAATTGAAATCTTTCTTTTGGAACTGGAAACCTTTCATGCATCCTCTGAAGTTGATATCTAGGGGAAGGTGTGCTCTTAGTGTCCTGGAAAAGAAAAGTAGTCTACAACTGATTCAGCCATGATGATGACGTGACCCGGTGTAGGCTATGCAATTTAATATTATTTATAGTTATTTACAATGAACACACTTTAAGGTAAAAAATAGTCAACTTTTGGCAATTTCACATGGTTTAAGCTATAAAATTAAACTGAGAAGTCAAGTCAAGTTATTTTCTTATGTCACAATTGGTAAGTTAGAAGTTGAACCCAGTCTTTAGTCTCCAACTAGTCCACTTGGTTTATAAACTTATTTTCTTAATTTTATTTGTAATGCACTGTAATCAACTAAGGCTAAAGTGAATGTTGGGCCTTCGGATCAATAGGAAAGTAAGAAATCCTTTATGATCTGGAATGACATTTTGCTCAGTACTATAATCCTTGTACTTATTATCATGCCTAATACTTACAAGGTGTCCAATAAAATGTTATTGGATATTGAATGAATATGAAGTTAGTTTTGATCAAATCACAACAGCTTAAATGTATTTTAGATGAATACTAGCCAAACTAAGGGTAAGAGTTCCCTATATTCTGCTCCAAGAAGATCATACCCAAAGGGCTATGCTGATTGACAGAATGGAGTGCATATAATGGCAACCATAGTGGATAAGGGTCCAATGTGGCATAGTTGAAAGAATTAAAAAGGCTATTTACTTTGGAAAGGAAGCTTGGGGAGCCTTTTTAAAATATGAAGCATTGTAACATTGAAGGGGGACGGCAGTAGTGTGATTCAATATAAGACAAAATTTTATAAAAATTGAAGTCATTAAAAATGGATTTTTTTTTTTGTCTGTAGAGGTAACCATCACTATATTTATTCAAAAAGAGGTGTGAAGGCTAATGGAGAGCGAGGATTCTGTAGTGAATGAGAGGCTGAATTCTATCAGCAATTCTCAACCCTGGTTCTACAGTAAAATTGCTTGATTGGAGAAGGTTTCTTTCTTTCTTTTATTTTCCTCCTTTCTTTCACTTTCTTTTTCTTCTCCTTCTGCTTTTTAATATTATGGTGTGGCCTTATCCCAGAGCATTGAGAATTTAAGGAGCATGGGCGTGGGCAATGGTGTTTATAAAACTCTCTAGGTTATTTTAATGAGACCCAGGATTGAGAACCACTGGACCAGAATATCCTAAAGTTGTCTCTCAGTCTTAAAGGTCTCTGATGCTATGACTTGATTGTAATAAGAGACAGCCAAATTTTTATATATATCAGAATAATGTTTCTTTACTTAATTCACAAACTCTTGTATAAATTTAAAATTTCTACCCTCAGATGCTATTTGAGAATTCAAATAAGTTTAAATTAAGACTAAAACAAAAGTGAAGGAACATAATTAAAGAAATCTGTAGATCACACCTAGTAGATGTTAATTTAAGGGGATTGAGAGCACTAGTTGCAGAGGGCCCCAAGGTACGTGACTGTGTGTGCGTGCCTGTGCACGTAGGCATAAGCAGCAAGTGAGGGTGTCTAAACCTTTTACTAGACCTCTCCTGGGTGTTGAATACTTAGTCCAGTATTTCGTTAGTAATAAACAACCACTTAACAAAAAAAACTTACCTGGAATGTAAGATTTCTGAGGGAGCTCCTCCAATGTATATGTCTGTGAAAGGTATTTTCATCTTTTCATTATCCATGCTCTTGACATGTCGTCTGTCCACTACCAAAATCATTTTCTTATCATTGTGGTAAATAATTGAGATCTGGGAGAAAGAATATATAGTAAGTCTTCATTACTGTTTAACAATCAACTTTCTGAAGATTACTGTATATTTTAATTATTCTGGTTAAAATAGCTGATCTTGTGTTTGTTCACAAAATGGATAATAAATTTTCCTTTCTTACTCATAGACATGAAAACCCTTACTGATATAAGCAGAAGTCCATATTTCCTGGAGAAAGATTTCCATGTGGAGAAGGAACTAGCCCAGGATCAATTTTGTCACAAGACCAATTGTTTTCTTTCGCTCCTTTGTGGGGATTTGGGAAAGACCTAAAAATAGGTACCTTCTGGACCTTAGACTGCATGTTACCAGTTGTTATTTTTTTGGTGACATACTAAGAAACTTTAGAAATCTGTGAAAACGCTAGTCAGAGAAATGGTTAAATTAATCTCTTATTGTAAACCATCCTTATGAAGGCTATGGACTTTTAACTAGAAAAAGAACTATAGCCTCTTATTCTCTAACTTTTGGTTCAGCTTCAAAGATATTATTCCTTTTATACATTTTATTAAATTGTATATTTAAAGTATTTGTTAATAAAAATAGAAGTATATTATCAGTATGCTTCACATCTATTTCAAGACTAAAGAGCATTCTTTATGGGTTCTAGTTATAAAGAATCTGTTAGTATTTTCTAAGTTCTGGATAAATGGCTTAAAAGAAAATTCTCTCTTTATTCTACTCTTTTTACATATAGTAGGGCTTGAAAGATGAGTAAACAAATGTCTGTGTATCTACACTGGCGTTTTTAACAAATATGTAGAAGGATTCTATAGGAGTGCCATTGTAATGAAAGTATGGAGCATAGCAGGAGCCTGTTGGTCACTAAAGCAACTGAAATGAATCTTTCAGTGACTCTTTTTCAGAAAGGTCAGTATGACCAAAACATCCATTCTTTTAAAGCAAATGTTACCCTGGAGATAAGTAGATGAGTGCCCTTCAGTTGGTGTTCAGATGTGAGGTGTTCAATGTAATTACTTTCTCATCTGTCTTGTTTGAACATCTGATTAGATCAATATATCTAAGTACAAACAAAACAAAAATACTCAAGCTGCAATGATTTGTACCTCATGGTATTTTGCATCATTAATTTGTGCTTTCTTCAATGTGTCTTCGAGATGCACGGGGCCATTGCTAAATCCAAAGTCGTAGAATACATGTAGGTAACCACTGCGCATTTCCAGGCTGAAAAACATGCTCTGCAGAGAGAAGGAGGTTTTAAGATGTGAGTGTTTGCTATTACAGAAGTGCAGATTTAGCTGAATTTGAGAAATAACACTGTATTCTGTGTTATTGAAATTGAAGACTAAGGAGTCTTATGAAATTTGTATATAAAATAGAAATCACAACTATATCCACACCAGCAGTTATGTCTTATATTAATATACTAAAGTATTAATACCTATACACTTTAAAACAACTATATTCTATTATGAGAATTAAATTTTAAATTTACTTTATTGACCTTTCTAAAATCTTGAAAACAGAGTAATATAGGCCATACGTTTCAACTGCCTTTTCTTTAGGCAATTTTTGAAGGTTATAACAGGCCAATAGATGTGATAGGATTCCATTTTGAGGAAAATTGGTAATATTGAAAACTAATTCTAAGGTATGCTAAAAAAAAGCCTTAAAAATTATCAGCACATATGGATATGAGAAAAAGAAGGCCATTTCTGTATTATTTTGAAACACTGGATTTATGTCAATTAATGTGAAATTATTATGTACTTGGACCATATTATGTGTTTGAGAAACAGTAATTCTATAACACTCAAGTAATTTGCTAGCCAGCCTTGCTTATTTTAGAAGATAGTTCAAGATACAAAAATGACATGGATTTGAAAAATACGGTATTATAGTAAAGTCTCTATTTTACAGAAAGTGATCTCCTAAGTGGAGTTTGCATACCTCTGAGAATGTAGAAAACAACCCAGTGGGGATAGAAATAAAATATTTCAACTTCACTCATTTAAAAACTCCAAAATAGAGAGAGAAACTAACTTTTAATATTTAAGACATGGGTTGACCTTGAGCCTTCATTTTGTCCTTTGGATGGATTTTTACGGGATTCACATGATATGTGAGGCTTCAAGAGTGGAACTCTTGAAGACTGGCAGTGGCCACTCACTTATTTCTTGCGTTTAGCCTATTGCAATTTACTGCAGTTTATGTGTGCCCAATTACATGGATTTATGGGTGAGATGACTTAAATAGAATATTTACAGTGATTTTCTATTGAGATGCAGTGATATGACAATATTTTGAAACACATAGATGTTTATAGATTGCATCCTGCGAATTATTAAAACACGGTCAAGTTTAAAGAGAACTACACATTTTTTTTTATAAAATAAGTTATTCTAAATTTGTTGACCTTTATTCATGATGATAAATGTCTTTCAGCAGCATGAAACCTACTAGTTATTTTTTAAGAATTTTTAAAAATTTATTTTAATTAGTTTAAGTATACAGTACATTGGTTAAACATCTATATAATTTGTAAAACTGTCTCCCCCACCAATTGCTCACTCCGTCTCAACTCTCCACCTAGCCAACGTATTCATTCTAATTGCATTCCCTATGTCGTGCTCCCCATCCCCATGTCCAACCATCAGCTACTAATTTGTATTTCTTTAACCCTTCACCCCATTCTCCCAGCCCCCCAAATGCTCCTCCTCTCTATCCATCACCAAATTTTCCACTATATTTGTGTCTGCTTTTGATAAGTTGTTCTTTTTATTTCTTAGATTCCTCATATAAATGAAATCGTATAGTGTTTATCTTTCTCTGTCTGACAAATACCTTCTAGGTCTATTTAGTTATTTTAAAAACCTTACCTAATCTGTTGTTTTAAGGTAGGGGTATTATAACAATGAACGAGAAAGTAAAGTTTTTTTTTTGAAGAAAATTGTTCTTTGGAGAGATGATTTAAAAAAAAAAATGTTTGGAAATTTTTATATTGTTAAGTGAACTTGTTGATGAACACAATGTAAGTGTACTACCTATAAAAATATTTCAAATGAAGATTTTCAATGGTCTTGAATGCTTTTATTAAAGTTAACAAAATGACACAATGTTTGATTAGCTTGCAAGAACTGACATCAGGAAAGATGGAAATGTACCAGCCAAACTTTAAAAATAATTTTTGTCAATTGGTGAATGAGATTAAAAAATAGTGTTATGATTTAGTAAGCATAGCCAGTGATACTTTCTTACATTTTTATTTTTATGAGGTATGTTATTATTTATGACTGCCAACAAAACTTAGTGTTGAAATAATTTTGACTTTGGATAAGAAAGACTTTTGAATCACTATAACACAAAGAGTTTAATGAGACTGTCAAAATGCTTAAATATATTTACTTACTTTGTTTTCACTAACATTGCTATTAATAATAACTTTTTGTATCATTAACAAATAAAAATTTTATTTTATTTTATCTTTATTCAAAATGACATTTATTTTTATTCAATATTATCTTATATAAATTATTTTACCTCTAGATTTGAATATTATATACATATATGATATATGTATATCATTTTTTTAAATTTAAGCTAAAAGCTTTCAAGACTCATTTATTTATTTATTTATTTATTTATTATGGTGACGTTGATTAATGAAATGAAATAAGTTTCAGCTGTACATTTTAACATTAAAACATATATATATTTGCGCAGTGCATTCATCTCCCATGGTTAGATGTCTTTCTGTAACCACATATTTGACCACCTTTTCCCCTCCCCATTCTCCTCTTCCAAATGGTAACCACTAGTCTATTGTCCACGTCCATGGGTCTCTGTTTGCCCTGTTCATTGTTGCTTTTAGGTTTGCATCCCACATATAAGTGATATCGTGTGATGTATATCATTAATAAATAAATGCATATATGTGCTATGTATATGCATGTATATATAGTAAACATGCAATTTTTTTTTTACTGATTAAGACATTTGATTTAAAAAGTCAGTGTAAGATCTTGGCACTGATTTTCCTCAGTTTCCTTAGTTCATTAAAGAAGGGATATTTAATGTATATCCAAAAATGTAGTGCAGGAAAATGCATTTTTGGTTGCTTTTACTTATTGCTGAAATCACTTTCCTGAAGAAAAAAAATCCAGTTTTGCTTTCTAAACTAAAACTTCAATTTGATAGCATGACACACTCAACTTGGGAAGTTTCCTAGAAACATGCACAGCAGAAATTAAAGAAAATAAAAAAGATGATGTAGGACTTTTATTTTTACTCACTCCATTGACCATCAAAAGCACAAGCCCATTGTCAGCTGGTGTTCGAACTTCTATGTCAAAACGAGTCACCTGACCAAATTTCCCTCTCCTGGTGATATCTCTCACCACGGCATAACTAGAGCCATCGAAGAAATAGCTGGCAGCCCGGCTCTGAGTGAAGGCCAGTTTATCTCTAAAATAAAAATGCAAGGATTATATGAACATTAGAGTTTGTGTTATGTTTTTCAAGTGAGGACCTTTTAATTCATTCTCATGACATCTTTTTTTAGATTTTAACAGCATTTAAACGAAGTCTCGATGTCTGCATGGTAGATGTTAAGTATTTACAGGTGAGTTAAATGAATTGTTTTTAATGAATTTCTTCTCTACCTATGTGCTAAAGCAATAGAAGTCTCTAGTGAAACCCGTTTCTAGAAGCCTACATCAAAGTTGAAAACAAGTTAATACTTTCTATAAGTGTATGTGCTCATCTATGAGCTCATCTACAGAAGAACTAAAAGGATTTTTGCAAGCGTGACTATTACATAGTTTCAAAACCACCCCCTACCCCCACCTTCTCAAAAAAATTGAGAACTTAAATGTTGACCCACACTTGTCTCACCTGCTGCTCTTGCATGGCTATCAAAGTTTTTAGTACCCTTAACACTTGCTTACCTGGCACAGGGCACTGATTTGGAGGGATCCATATTATAGATGTACTTAAAGTTATACAAGCTGATTACATCATTATTCAAAGTGGCCAATTCCAGGCAGCCGACAAAGCCAGGCAGGTTTAAGCTGGCGGGGGGCTGTGCAAGAGAAAGCGAAGGCAATTGTCCCATGATCACATTTCATCGGGATGACACAGACAGGCAGTGAAACAAAAAGCACACCCATAGGTATAAATATCTTTCTAGGCCTGAGTTTGTGTCTACTTTATGCTAAATCACTTAGACAATGACTTTTCAGTTGTGCGTAATTTAGCAGATAGTGTGGGATTTACCGAGCATATACTATATACCAATCAGGACAGAGAATTCATGACAAAAACTAATCCTTACATCAGCTCTGTGAGGTAGATGTTCCTCCTCTTAAATAAAAAGAGGAAAAGTAATTCTCAGAGAGGTTCAACAGTGTGCTGCCTATAACCAGTAAGTAATAGTCTAGGAGCTTAAATTCTAGATAAACTACTTTTCATCAGGTCTAATACTTCCTCCCCTAGATCCCACCTACACCCTCATCTCAGATATTTTATTTCATGTCTATATTAGCTGAGATAACTGAATTTTTGAAACTTTCATCTTTGAACCTGAAGACTAGCTACAAACCCACAAGGTACAGATACTCCTGCAGTAGGTGGGGGTAGTATTAATTACATATGCATGTAACAGATTGAAATAAATTGATATTCAAGTGTTAACTATAGCTTAAAAGCATTTGACACTATGAAAATATGGGTAGCAGAGTCTAGATTTATATGTGAGATTTACAGAGTCTGGTTCAGAATTCTACCATCTACTGAGCTAAGCTCTTTCTTAAAATATCAAAGTTTCCATCCCACCTCCAAATCATTGTAGGTATTATGAATTTTTAAAAAACAATCATGGTAGGTTTTCAATAAGTCAAAACATAGCTGGAGAGATTACCTTGAAGTTGGAAGGCACTCCACCAACATAAAACACAATGTCCTCAGGGTCCAGATCCAATAAGGAGTCATCTCCTGCAAATTCCCCCTTTTTAATAAACTTCTCCTCTGCGGTGCTACTGAGACTTGGAACTGTTAAAAACACCTTTCCATGTTTTCCTACCCTGTTGAGATAAAGAATTTTTATTCTTTATTAGCCAGATAATTTATAGAAAAAAATATTTTTTAATGTCAAAATGTTAATGTTCCCTTGCCACAGAATTAGTGATTTTTGTCATATTTATAAACATTTATAGAATGTCAGCAACCAATGAGAAAAAGACATTCTATATCAGATTTAATTCAGAGATTAGCCAGGTAAAAAGATGTAATAATCAGATTGCTGTTTAGAAATAATGGCTATTTTTTCTAATCTTTTGTTTTCCACCAAGGTATTTGCAAAAGAATACAGGAATAATGGAAGAAAGAGGAGGAATAGAGGAAAGAAAATGCTATTTACAACATCCACAGGAAGACTGTGTGTGTATGTGTGTGTGTGCATCCGATAGATTTATTATAAAATGTGCACATAAGTCCTGTGTCACAGATTCACTTTACCTTTCAATCTTGACAATGCTGAAGTAAGCAGGCCAGGAACTGACAGGCTTGGAGTCCAGAGGAATCTCTACATCCTTAGTTCCCAAATTATAGATGAATACCAGGTTATCATTTTTGATTGCGAGACCCATGTATTCTTTTTTGGCCTGAAATGTCAAGAAGTAGCTTAAAAAATCCAAATGAATGAATATCATCTTTTGTTTTCATTTCTTTAAAGGACAATCAGCTATCCCAATGCTTGGCTGGACGTCTGGCCTGAATTATTATCAAAGTACCTGTTAGACTAGGCAGTGCCTCTTTCTTTCCAGGCTCCCTGTGGCCGCATCAGTCTGCTGCCCCTCTGGGCTTGTCTAATTGCAACTGGATGAGGAGGCAAGCAATCGCAGGCTTGTGGACATTTGATGGTTGCCACGAGTGTGCTAACCTTGTTTAGCTAACCCTAGGATATATAGCACAGCATGCCAATACCGATTATTATGCATCTTCAGACACAGTTTGGCATCAAACATAATAGGTCTCTCTATTCTGAAGGTCTTGAAATGCTGCATTTAGACTCCTCAAAGTTAGCAGTGTGAGGCTGATATGAGACAAGCCCAGAAATATCCCACACAGAGAAGGAATTACTTGTTTTTAAACCACTACTTTAGTATTGGCACTAAAATGACCTATACCTTTTGAGTTACCAGAATGGAAATTTTGTTGTTGGCATAGATAGCCTTGTTTTAAGACAACGGAAAAGCACCCATCATTCCCTTACGTCATGCTCTTACGTTTTTGCTTCCAAGGTACAGGATAAACTGATCTGCAGTCCCAGCCAGTTCTGACTGCTTCACAGAAGGAGGTTTCATGTATAGGCTCAGGGATGTGAAGGTCTTTAAGTCATCCACACTAGTTTTGGGGTGCACTTCAACTGCCGATTGGCCATCAAACATCATGGAGACTTGGATCTGGAGTTACAAAATTATTCCATTAAAAGTAATCTGCAGAAAATGGTATGGTGCTTTCCCATGGTTCTCAATGGGCTTCCCTCATTCTTGATGGGGGTCTCTGAGCTCTACTCTCTTCATGTCTTTTATTACTTATGTACTCACTTTGCTGGAGAGAGGATTTAAAGCAGATTATCATATAATAGTTTAAATTTAAAGTGGGGTAAAAAAAAGCAAAAAAAAAAAAAGATAAAGTAGGTTAAAGAATGAGGATAAATATAAATTCCACAATGAACTACATACTTGGTTGGGGTGAGCTAAACATCTTAAAGGGATACCTAGTCAGCTGTGTAAGTCAGAAGCCCTATAAAATAAACAGATTGATCAGAAATATAACTAATCTTGGGTATTAATACAACTAGGAATTTTTCCCCAGGGTCTTCAAAAGAGAAAAATGAGATGATACTGTGAGCAACATCCTTGACCATATCTGGGCAGTTGGGAGGGGTCTAGACCCAGTTTTGAAGTCTTAGACAGGGTCTTGAAATCTAGCTCTGCCACTTACTAGTTATGTAACTGTGAGCAAGTCACTTAATCTGCAGTTTTCTCATCTTTAAAATGAGGACAATAAATTTCTTATGAGAGTGAAGTAAGATGATAACGATAAAGTGTGTTCCAGTGCCTGCCTCTATCATTATAATTGTTCATTAAGATGTTTCTTACAATGCTTCACAGAAAGGTACCACAACAAAGCACAATTCAGTAGAGGACTAATATGTATGCTAAATGGGTCTGATCTGGGGTGATTTTCAGTGTATTCAGAAGTGGATGGACTGTATATCTTTACTATTTATGCAAAAATTTTTGATTAGATGTACTTACACTAATTAATTAATGTTGATTTGTTCAATACTGATGGTCAGTGAGCTCAGGATTATATTCCCAGATGCCTAAAGTGCAGCTGTCCTGGGTTGCCAGTTGAGCAAACATCATTACATCTTAATAAACAACCAAGCAGGTGTGGATTTACCATAAAAACTGAGGTCAGTGAAAGAGGCATATCTGCACAGAAAGCTTCTCACTTTGAGCATTCTAGCAGGCTCAAAAAACATTGATAAGATTCTCTTTAGAAATGGTTTTAGGTGATCAGAACCCCAAAATTCTACTCCATAAGAATAAAATTACCAGACAGTACTCACAAAAAACTAGTTTTGGAAATGCCATTTTTTGAGAATAAACCTTTTTTGGACTGTTCTCTAAGAATCCAAAAAAGGCAATTTATGGTATGAGATCAATTATCCTACATCATTATCTCCATCACAAAATAATCGATTTCCAACTCTTTTTTCTGTCAGCAATTAGGGCCAATAGTCTATTTAAGCCAATTTAGTTGTAAAAAATGCTGCTGGTCTATAAATTAATATAAAACAAATTGAAAAGGGCAAGAACAAGCTCTGTCTTGCCATGCCGAAAATGTAATTGATATGTCAGGATATGTTGCTACCAACACTGGCACTAGTCATGGTGTTGCTGAATTGCTTCTGTTAAGCACCTCAGAACAGGGTCTTTATTGAGATTATTCACTGTAGCTGGTATGTGAATCCTCAGTTAAACCTGTGGAGGAGTCGGTAAAAGCTTCATATCATCTATACTGTACCATAGAATTCTTTGAAGATGTAGATGTGCAAGATTATTCCATATAGTAATTGCATTAAACCAGCTGTTAAAATAATAATAATAATAGCAATAATAATAAATCCAGTCCTTTATTGTGGTTGGCTTTACTTGATTTCTTTTGCTCTGTGAGCTTTGTTGAATAAGTTAACTTTCTGGTCCTTAATTTTGCTACACAATAGGTCACTAGGGAACTTTAAGAAAATACAGGTGCTTAGCCCTTTCTCCAGAGAGTCTGATATATTGCCTTGAACTTGGGACTAGAAGAGGGGTTAGTTTTCAAAGTTCCTCAGGTGATTCTGACAAGCAGAGGAAGCTGAGAACCACCGAACTGGAAAACAGAGTAGAAAGGCTCCTGGCTCCGGAGGCTGCTTGAGTTGGAGCTGCGTTTCATATTCTCATCATCACTAAGTGACTGGTGATGACACCTTTCATCAGTTACCTTGCTGGCAACGCTTCTGGTCTGAGCAATGAGCTCTCGGATCCTCTGGATGCTGGTGGAAACGTTGCTGGCAGGCCTCTTCTGCTCTACCGTTCGAAGCTGATCCAGGAGCTGAGGGACAACCTCTGTCAAATTTCTTACTGCAGTTAATAAAAATTAATAACTTGAGTAAATATCTCAACATTAAGTACATTTCAGGAATCAGGTGAAGAGACAACAAACACATGGTTACTTCTGTTAGAACTATAAGGTCATTTTTAATCCTGTAAAATTAACAGTGAATTCCTAAACATAGTCAGTTACTATTTTGTGGTACTTAAAATATACATTGATCTATAAATTGCATGCAGAGCAAGTTGACTTATAATGTACATGTTTAAAGGGCTGGATCCACAATAAATACACAGATGTTCCTTTCACCACACAAGAAAGGTTCTGTTTGCATTTCTCATATAACTTGTATAACAAGGAAAAAAAAAATCCTGGGCAAAAGGAAGTAAAGCCATTGTTCTCCAGGACACTCATACATGACACTGCAGAGGTCCCAGCACAGGCAAAACTAGATGGAGCAAGTGAGGTAGCATCCGAAGAGTGGCAGTCGTGCCAAGGTGAGAGTGGACAGCCATGGGCTTTGGGCTCAGACAAAGGTAATGATACAAGCAGATCATACTGACTTTTTAGGTGATTACTATTAATTTTTTGGATGTATAACATACATATAGAAAAGAGTACAAATCATAAGGATACAGCTTGATGAGAGAAACTCCAAACACAGAGAATGGCATAACTCTCTCCAAAATCTCATGGATGGCAGTGGTTCTCAATGTGTAGTCCCCCAGACCAATAGCATTAGCTTCACCAGGGAACTCATTAGAAATGCAAGTTTTTTGGCCCCATCTCAAACCTACCCAATCAGGAACTCTTGGAGTGGGGCCCAGATGATTCTGATGTGCACTAGTGTTTGTGAACCAGTGACTAGAGAATAAATTCCTTTCGGGTATTCTCCTACATAAGGGCAGGGTCATTGGGCACTAGCGGCTGGGCAAGAGCAAACTTCTTATTAGAATCAAACTAAACTCAGATTCAGGAGAAAATGTCAATGAGGAACATGGAAATATCTCTTTTCTGTACTTAGGATAAAAAGTGCTTCTCCAGCACGAAGAATGGAATTTAGTAAAATAATAGCAACTATCAGTTTATTGCATGAATTAATACAGAGGTAAATATTTGTTGTTTGGATCACTGACCACATTAGCCATTCTATAATAAAATAGTCTTTAAGAATTAGAGGTAATAAAGTACATTTAAAGCATTACATTAAATTTTTGACTATGGAAATGTAGGGTTCCCTGCTCTCTACTCTCTCAGCAAAAGGGAGCTACCTTATATGGGCCTCTGTAAAGTCTCCCATAGTATTGTATACTTTGGGAGACTTAGTATTGTATACAAAGTATTGTATACTTTGTTTACTTTGTTTTGAACCACAAGATGCTATTTGAGGAAAACACAGTAGCCTGAAACAATTTTAATTAGTGTTAGTTCTGGGTGTTTAGGAAATCACTGATAGGACTGAAAAAGGAGAAAAAATTTTAACAGATTTAGTAAATATTCCTGAGGCAATATCTTTATAAATGTAAATGTTAGATGTCATGGAGGCAGATATTTTAAAGATCAGGTTTTCAAAGCAATTAAGTGAGTGGTTACAAGGAAAAACTCATGAATATATACCTAAAAGATGAAGATAAAATAACTATTTTCCTATTATTGAAATGGACTTTTATGACCTGAGATAAAATTTCCAGTGACAGACAGATCATATATGGATTAACAAAGCTGTTTCTTAATTCAGTAAAAGTAATATGGTCTGTAAAACCATGAATGGACTATGTTGTATGAGTGAAACGAATACAACATACAATGATATTGTATGTCAACTGTAATTGAAAAATAAAATTAAAATAAAAAAATTAAAAAAAACAAAAAACTGAACCTAGGAAAAGAAAGTTCTAGTCATGACAAAGACATTGATATTTAAGAGGTATGAAAAGACTATACAAATTAAGACTGGAAAAAATTTCTCAAGTAATGTGTAATTATAATATCTACATGTAACTACATAAATTAGTTAAGCATCAACATATTTCATTTTTATTGCTATAAATTTGTATTCAAGTTGATCAACAGACTGTTCTTAGAAGCTTCAGTTGCTTTTGACCATATTCAGAACTTGTTGGTAATAATTGGCTTTTTTAGAATAAGGATAAAGCAATGCTGTTTAGTAAAAGCAATTCCGTTCAGTAAAAGCAATTCCGTTTAGGAAATTTTTTTTCTTAAGGCAAACCAATATTTTGTTAAGATTATTTACTTTAACATGTAATGACTTCTTCCCCAAAGGATCAATCAGTCTTACATTATAAAAACAAGTGCTACCATTATTTCACAGAGAAAAATTATAACAACCAATCTATCTAGTGTTTATGTAAGATCTGTATATATTTCATATGTATATACACATATTGAGAGATGAACTGAACAAAAGTTTTTCTTCTCTTCTAAATTAACTTTTACATTATTCCAATCTGAAACCCAAATGAAGAAAATTGCTTCTTAACAAGGTGTGTAGAATTTAATGGCCAATTCCTTAATTAGATGAAAACTGAGAAATCTCTAAGTGATACCTGCATCTCTGGCTGAGTCCACTGCAGTGTTGTAAGCAGAAGAGTCAAAATTTTGAAGATTCTCCGACCAGTTGGCTAGATTGCTAGCCATTGGGGCGGTAGCCTGTTGGACTTCCACTGTTGTCTTGTTTGCTTCCTCAGTGATGAGCTTGGATTGACCCAGGCGCTGGTGAGCATCACCTTCACACAGAGCACAAGGACACTCACTTTGCAGAGAGGCAGGACATTTGTTGGGAACATCAACCTCCATTTAATCACTGGGTGAAGCATATCTTAGATTTTGGGTTTTTAAGCCAAATTAAGACCTTTAAATATAAGTTAATTATGATGTGAGTTAGGTAAATAAGAATATTATAAACAGTATTAAGTGAGTTTGAAGGACTGAAGTCTCATAAAAATCATGTAGCTCAAGTAATATAATATTGTATACCAACTGTAATGGAAAATAAAAAAAATATAAAAATATACATAGCTCACTTAAAATATTTTAAAATTAGAGGTAAATTTTTTTAAAAAGTAATTAATATTTCTTCAGGTCACAGAACTGTTGAAAAAGACACAGAAAATGCATATAAGATTTTAACTCATAAAATGTTTGTGTCTGAAATTTGTTGTAAATATCACTTTCTTCTATATGGAACACCTCTTGCCATAGAAAAGATGCTCTAGTACAGAAGAAAATTTGTAAGAAAAGGTATTTTTGAATAATAAAAGCAAATTTCAAAAGAGCATATTTGGTGAAATTCTATTTTTATTAAAAAGTTAGATATTCATAATAAAAATAAGTTTACAACAAAATTTTTTCCTAGATAATGAGATTATAAAATATTTTTCTTCTCTTGTTCTTTCTTCTTAGCTATATAGTTTAAATTTTTCTATAATGGTCATATATTATTTCTGTAATAAAAACAAAAGTCACTCAGGTAAGGTTGTAGCTTTAATTTTTTTTTAAGTGAAGAAACATTTAAATCAACTTCATGCTCTGAACATTGATGGGAGTAGTGTTGAATCCTGGGTCTGCTTATTTTTGGAGTTGTACCTTTTGTAGCAAGTTCCCTAACTTTGAAAAGCCTCAGGATTCATATCAGCCAAAAGGCAATGGTAATACTTTCCCACATGAGATAATGTTTGTAAAACACAGTCCAGTGCCTAGCATGTGGTAGCTCTGAGGATGCTGACAACAGGGATTCACCATGGAGGACAGCCTTCTGGCCAGGCCTTTGGAATGCTGTAGTACTGTAGCTGGATTTGCTCCTTTGTAGTAAAACACTCACATCCAGCAGTCAAGTTTTAACTTTTACTATGCCAGGCAAGTAACATCCTTTCAATCACATTTTTCTAAAATACCACTGTAGTCCCAGATTAGGCAAGATGAGTACTCTTGTTTTTCTACTTGGCTCATTGGTCTTCTTGCTTGCACTATAAGAATGATGTGGTATGTAACAGAGGACAGTAGTTGACAATTGAGGCCAGAGAAACCCAATAACCAAATTAGGGCATATTTGTTAACAAAGAAGATGTTCACAAGAAAGCAGGTTATCAAATAGTACATATAAGCAATATGATCTATTAACACACACACACACACACACACACACACACAGAGTTGGAGGAAAATGCTCTAACATTTAATGGTTACCCCTAGGAGGCATGATTATAGCTTTTATAAATATTTTTTAGGATTTTTTGGTGTGTGTGTGTGTGTGTGTGTGTGTGTGTGTGTGTGTGTGTGTGAGAAAGAGGGACGAACAGTTTCTTTTGCCATGAGAAAACAATATTTACAAAAAGACTGATAGGTAAGGAATCACAGTGAACAAGCAGATGAGGCATAAATTCTGTGTGTAACCCTTACCTCTCTCTGTGACTTGTAGTCGCTTAAAGGCATCATTCAATCTGTTCTCAAGGGAACTCTTCCTTGCTAAGGCTCCATCCACACGCCTGCGGGTGTCAGCCACTGCCTCATCATTGCCTGTAGAGAAGAAGCCGAAAAAAGTACCAGTGGAGATAGGAAGCCAGGAGGACAAAGAAAACCCAACTACTTCATTTCAACAAGGAAAATTCTAATTTATACCAGAGAGTCATCTGTAATATTCTGAATATGACATGAGCATAGAACACCAATTCTGGAAAGTGACATTTCAATTAAGAGATACAGGATTTCAGAAAACTTGCATTGCTGCTTGGGAGTGATTTAGGGTGCCATAAAGTGACTCATAGAAGTATGTGTAGAGGTAATGGCTAATATCTTTGATTGAAAAATGTAGCAATCCTGGGACTAACAACACTTAGTAGCACAATTGATAAAGAACTGAAAAGATCCATTTATATTTATGGGGATGACTGGTTATATAAGAATAATTCTTTTTCCTTAATTGTTTTAGTAAAATTTTAATTGATATAAATTACATCAAAAAAAAGGGCACACATTTTAAGTACACAGCCTGATGAATTTTCAGAAACTGAGCACAAAATATCAGCAGTGCCCAAATCAAGAAAGTAGAATATTATTAGCACCCTCACAGTTTCCTAGGACTTATGTAGTTACCCAAAGATAACCACTATTCTGAATTCTAACTCTGTCTGTTAATTGTGTCTGTTTTTAAACTTTATTTAATACACCATTATAATTTTTTTATATCTTTTGTATCTCTTTTAATTTCTGTAGAGTTGTAAGTAGTTTAAGTCTTCCGTCTTTTTTTTTTTTTTTTATTCTTCAAGATTGTACTGGCTATTCTTAGCCCCTCTCCTGCTCCATTTTCACAGACATTCTAGAATCATCTTGTATATGTACATACAGTTCTGGTACTTTAATGGTATTATATTGAATCTGTAGATAAACTTGACAGAATTGTAATTTTTACAAATCGAGTCTTCCTTTTAATAAATATAGTTTTTATTTACTCTTCTTTAGATCTAAATTCCAATTCTGATCTCCATTTATTTAGCATTTCCTTGATTTCTTTCAGTAGTATATTATAGTTTTATGTGTAGAGATCTTGGCATTTTTATCAGATTTATTTCCAGGCATTTTATGTTACTGTAAATGATGTTATTTTTAAAAAGTTAATTTCTAATTATTATACATGGAATTAATCTAGACTTTTACACATTGTACTGATATATTATTTTATTATTATTTATTAGATTATGGAAGCTTCTATCTATTCCCAGTGCTGTGAGTGTTTTTTAAACTCGAATGGGTATTGAGTTTTGTTAGATAATTTTCCTGTATGTATTGAGATGATTGTATGAACTTTCTTCTAAATTCTGTAAATGTGATAAATTATTGTTAATGTTTTAAAAATTAAACTATCCTTGAAATTCTGGAATAAACAACTTAGTCATGTATTACCATTTTTATGTATGCTAGATTTGATTTGCTAATATCTTGATTAGAATTTTCAAATCTCTTTATGAGAGAATTTGGTTTATAATTTTCCTTTTATATAATGTCCTTATCAGTTTTAGTATGTAAAATTTGGCTTTATAGAGCAAGTTAGAGGGCATGTCCTCTTTTTTTATTCTCTGGAAGAATTTATTATATGAGTGGTGTTATTCTTTAAAAGTTTGGAAGAATTCACTGATGAAGCCATCTGAACCTTGAGATTTCTTTATGAAAAGGGTTTAATTACTGATTAAATTTATCATGTTTGTACCTATAGCTCTATCACATTTTCTATTTGCTCTGTATCAGTTCTTCCTTCCTTCCTTCCTTCCTTCCTTCCTATTTATTCCTATAGCACCTGGTCTTCCTAGGTGGTCTCCCATCTAAATACTAACCAGGCCCGACTCTGCTTAGCTTCCCAGATCAGACATTGGGCTTGTTCAGGATGGCATGGCTGTAGACCATGGGCTGTGGCTCCACTGGGTCATGAACCCAGGACTTTCTACATGTAGTTAACTGCTACACCATGGAACCACATTCTTGTATCAGTTTTTGATAGTCTTTTTCTTGCAAAAATTATTCTTGGAAGTATGCGTGTACATAATCCCTAAACTGCAGTTATCTTGGAGCAAATCTCAACAAATCATGATGTAATAACTGGTCATCTGAAATAAAGGATCAACTTTCTCAAGTATTTTGAGTTCATGTTTTGTTTACTCCTAAAGCATCGAAAAATTTATGCTTCTTGAAAAACAGAAAAATATATTTTTTATTTCCTATCATACTCTTCTCTTTCTCTCTGATGGGCTTGTAAATATACACACTCCCATGGTGTACCTTCTCTTTTCTATTATATAGTCTTGGTGTGCTTGGTTTATTGTCCAGTTATCTTTTTTCCCCACATGTCTATAATAGGTACATAATAGGTAATGCTTATTTGATTCTGTCACCAAGGACAATGTAACTAAAGTATAAGTACTTCTTTCTTACTTCCTCTGGGTAGTGCCTAAGAATTTCCCAGAATTTAAGGAGGAACTTAAACATTCTTTGTAGTTGTATTGCATTCTCTCTCTATCTTTTAGCTTCAATTTTTGAATACCATGATACAAAAAAATCTTTTTAGCTCTTTCTTTTGGGTCCTGTGACTGTAAAAATCTCTGGCTAATATACTGAGAAAGAATATATTTAACTCTATATTTGGAGCTCTTGATAAAAATAGGAGAAAGAAAATCTATTTTGGGCTGGATCTTTATAAAGAGATGTTTCATAAAAAGTGTGTCCTATTTAGAACTTCTTACATAAACATTTTTTTTCATTTTACAAATGAGTTCAATAGAAGATTCCTTTAAATAGCAGCTTCCTGAGTTATATTATAAGTTGCTAATTATTTGATGCAGACAATGAAGAAAAGCTGGGAAATAAAGATGATTAATCATTGAAACTAAATTAACAGTAATCTAAAATTATAATGTAACTCAGTAGATAAATATGGTTCAATTTAAGAATCTGAATTTATATCACAAACACATGTATTGTTTAAAGGGATACAAGTGCTGAGCTACACAGTCCTAAATCCCCTTCAGTGTCTCTTTTATAATAAATACATGAAGGGATTTAACCAAACAAGATCATGAAGAGGTGACCAAATCTATAAAATATTTAAAGAGACCAATGCAGTGATTCATCTGCAAGTAAAATGTAAAACTTTAAAGAGATATCACTTCCAAAATAGAAAAAATTTTTTGATGAGTTTCAATAACTCGATAGTGATAAGACTGAAAAAGTACCTTGCAAATTATCAAGGAGAATAAAATATTTAAGTCACTGAGTTATGAAGATCTGCATATTCTGATCTTCACACACATAAAACAAAAGAAATACATAGATATGTCAACATTTATTTAAAAATATTTTACTATTAATCTAATTCTTTACTGCTATTACTCTAATTCTTTTCTGAAGAGTAAGTTCAAGACTGGATTGAATAATTACTTAGAATCGAGAAACTTAATTATTTTTTTATTGCCTTTGTTTAACCAGAAAACATAAAATAATAGTTGCTTTATGGTAACTATATAGTTAAATATTATACATATGAAAACAAGAGTATTTATTTTCTATATATTTCTTTCTAAAAATAAAAGCACAGTTAGACTTGAAATTAATCGCTTTGATAAAATTATGTGGAATTTTTAGGTTCAATATTGGCCTTTGTTTTTAGGTGGTAGTTAGAAGTTAGCTAGATAATGGATTTCTAGTCTCATTAGTCACTGCTTGAATACCTTAAGAATGAGTTCATGACTTCAGAAATGAATAATGTTTGGTAAAATTGTTAGTCAATTCAATTGTTTTTAAGAGTAACTCACAAGATTCAAAATTGACTAAAATGATCTCACTTTCATTTTCTCTTTCCTCTCTCACTCTTGGAGGTATTACTTAGTAGATGCAAACATGAGCCTTTGGAAATGCTTCCTTCCATATGATCACCAGGCTTGTCCTAAATACAGTAAACTTGAAGAACACTACAAGAAAGTGCAAATAACCAGACTGCTTTGCGGTGCCCTATCTTCCTGACTCTCCAAGTGATGACCTGTTCCTAAGTGTCATCATTGGTAAAATTCTGAACAGCCTTCTGAATTTAATAAGAAAGTAAATTATGTGCAATATAGTTTTAGTGTTGTGTATTTTATGGGATTAACTCTTTGAAAATTGGTATTGATTGTTTCTATTAATTAGCCTATTTAATTATCAAGAATATAAAGCATATCGATGTTTTACTATGTGGAAGTTTTTTTTAAAATCACAACTTATTTTAAAATAATAATCTTTGCTTTTTTATGTCTTGACTCTGAGCAGGAACTATTAATATATTATTCAGTTAAATATTCTTTATTCTTTAATACTAGAACTTTGAAATCTCTGTCTAAATGCAGAAATACTGTACAAAAGGAGGGAAGAAGCAGTAAATCAGAAGGAAGATGGGAAAGTAAAGGTACTTACTAGAATCTGCTCTTGTTTGCAGTTCTCTTGCTTGATTGAGGAGGTTCTCGCTTTCATCTTTATGGTAAATGATTTGAGTATCAATACCACTCACAGCCTACAAAGAAATTGGGTGGAGAGAGTAAAAATGACCGTGCACGAAATTTTCATGGTTTTAGGATTTAAGAGACAGTTTATCTGCTAAATACCAAACAATATTCATACAGCTTTATTCTCATAGCTAGAAAGCAACGTCAAAGGTGAACATGAAACAATAATGTCCTTGACATTTTTGAGATAAATGTTTTTTTGAGGAAAATTCAATGAACCAATAATAGTGCCTGGCCAAGGCCTCACCAAAGTGCTTGTGATATGTAGAAACCATCAATAAAAAACTTCTGAGTTAAAGAAAATCAAAAGGTAAGAGAGACTAAGGAGTACAAATTGTCAATTATAAAACTAATCATGGGAATGTAAAGTATAGCATAGGGAATACAGTCAATAATATTGTGCATGTCGTCAGATAGGTACTAGACTCTTGGGGTGATCACTTCGTAAGGAATATAAATGTCTAATTCTATGTTATACACCTGAAACTAAAATAATATTGTATAATAAGTGTAATTGAAAAATAAACTTAAAAAAAGAAAAAAATTCGAATATATGCCTGGGAATAGTCTTAGATATGTTTTATTCAGGGACTGTGACATGGAAAAGCTGGTCAGGGAACTGGCATTTGCTATCTGGGGTAGGGCACATCTTGAACAACCTGCCCTGCTAAAACATTCATAACATAAATAAATGGTCTTTTCTAGTTCTCCTGCTCTTTCTGTTATTTGTATTACATTGGAAGAGATGACATGAGAAAACAGAAAAGTCATAAGCCGGGAAAAGGCAACATATAAATGATTTTTGAAATAAAGGAATACTCACATCATATATTCGGTCAGTGATATTCAAAGCCAATTCTGCTGTTTCATTGGCTTCATTAACATAATTGGCTATATTTTCATAGACATTCGAAGCATCCAAAGCCTTCTGGACCAGCCCATTCATATCTGAACTGTGCAAATTCCTGTTAATGAACAAACTTATCATTATTTTTCCTTCAGACCTCCTTGGGAAATAGGGCCATTTTTAGGGCTTGATTTAAATATTTCCTTCCGGTTATTCAAAGTCACTTGGCTTGACAAGGTTTTCCTAAGCTGCCTTTCCTTTGCACTCCTCTGCCTTTGGTACCACCAAGATTACCCTGTTTTGGACCCATGGTAGCTGCCTGCCTGGCAGTGGCCACAGAAAAAGTAAATGATGATTTAAAAACAACATTCTGCAATTCTTCAAGTGAGAATTTATGTGGCTGTGGTCAGGCATGGGAATGAACCCAATCATTCCCATATACTACTTAACGAGATTAGTACTGTTAGTCCCTTTTCATAAAAGAAATCAAAGCTCATGGAGAGGATTCATAACTTCAGCATGATTAGGTATTAGCTGGTTTCACTCTGTTCATTCAACCTTATTTTTCTCTTTTCTTTACCTTATATAGCAGATTACATTTTTCCTTAAGAAGGGGAAAAACATGCACTGAGCATTTATGTGCAGATACTGGGCTAGCCTTATTCCATACAGTAAATTTTTAATTATTACCATGCCCATGCTCAAGATACCGTTATTTCCTCTTCACAGAAGCAAGCAAGGCTCTGAAGAGGGTTCATGGCTTGCTCAGGGCACACTTTATTAAGGTTTTTCTCACTCCTGGGACAAATACTTTTCCCCCTATCATATAAATGCCAGCTCCCCACCGGTGCTTCTGCAGATTATTCTGAATCCTTTGTCTCAATTTTATTCATGCCAGGATACTGCTTGCTGTAGAGCAGCATTTAGAGAAGGTATGTGTTGAGATCTCAATCAGTGGGATGTAGTTATCATAATAACAAAAAAAGGATGAAGAGAGGCTGAGGATGGGCTTCAAAAATAATATTCTGTGAATACAACATATTATCCAAAGCAGTGTTTTATTCAAGCTCCATTTTATTGGCTTGATCAGAAGCACATTTCCTGGGAGCAAGACGGTTAGTGAATATAATACCACCTCACCAAAACTGTGACCTCTCACTCTCTTCTCAGAAGATTTAGGAGAAAATTTGAAAATTTTGGCAATCCGAAATAAAAAGATTATTTGAGTTTTGAATAGAAGTTACTATTGGTTCTTATTTTGTTCTCGACCTTTATCTATCCTTATTTCTAATTGCCAGATTTGTAGCCTTTCTCTATAATCATCTCATTATTTATTTATTATTTTAGGGTCATGAATTCAGTTCCAATTTTTCAGTCCATTTCAATTAACATTAATTTAGTGCCCAAGGGATGCATGACTCTCTTCTAAATGGTAGGAGAAAAATTGTCCATTGATTTTTCTCTTTATAGGTGTTGAAATCAATTAGTTCCTGCTGGGCACTGTGGAGTGTCCAGAATATTTACCAGAAGTCAATTGCACCGCAAACTTCCAACCACTTGGGTATGGAAAACTAATGCTACCTATAAAATTAATAGGTGATGATGGTAGATTTAGACCTTGTAGAGGGATCTGATATACTTGATAATATTTTGTGCAGAAGTTATGCCCTTAAACAAAATGCATTAAGTCATTCTATTAATAATTGTGGAACAGAATCCCCTTTCCCTGAACTGACAGGTTTTTAAAATCTAAAAACTCTCTCCCTAAAGCAATTGGAATAAAAATGTTTGGCTCTCAGATTGACCATCAACAAACAAATAAATGAGCAAACCTAATCCTCAAACCAAGCTATTAATATTATATCTCAGTAGCTCTAGCATTTGGAATTGAATAAAAATTAGTTATTCAGCCTCTGCAGAGATTTGCATTTCTAAAACCAGAATAATACCTGCTCAGTTCTTCAGCCTCTTGTTGAAGGTTCTGTGCATGGTCAACAGCTTCTTGGACTAAATCATGATTGAGGTTACTTAGGTTGGCTAGCTTTCCCTGTAGTTCACTTCTGGCTCCATCTATTTCTGCGTAAATTCCCGATGCATTCTTAAGAAAATGTTTTAAAAAATGAATTGAATTTAGAAGAACTTAAAACATTTTCCCCAAAGAATATCAAAAGATAATCTTTATTTTTCCTTATTGTAAAGTTCAGTAAATTTCAAGCCAGGTCTACAAGAGCCTACAATACTATAAGTAGATATTTATTTCTGTTGAATCTTCGACTCCTTCTTTACTGATTGCTTCCCTAGCATTCAGACATGCCCTGCTGTCTCTAATCTGAAAACCAAACCAAACCAAACCAAACCAAACCAAACCAAACTAAACTAAACCAAACTAAACTAAACTAAACCAAACTAAACAATTAAACTAAGCAAAACTAACCTAAGCTAGCCTGTGTGACACTGTTCTCTCCCAGTCTCCTATTTCACTGGCCAGGATGAAGACTTTAAACGCTGCTATTCCTTGGGGTTTGACTCAGCCCCTTCCTCCCTGAGTGATCTAACTTCCTCCCCTGAGCCCATTCTTTTAGTCTTCATCCCGCAGGAATTGTGATCTTCCTATTAAGTAAATTTGATTGTATTATTCCCTTCTCAAAACCAGCTATTGCTTTGCAGGAACAAATCTAATTCCTTAGCATGTCTTCATCAACTGACTCCTCCTCTCTCACCAATTTCATAAGTTATCACCACTCCCCATCCTACTATAGCCCAGGGTCCAATCTTGACTAACTGATCATTGTTTTAATGCTCCATAATTTTTCTAGCCCCTGTGTTCTTGCACACATTATTTTCCCTGTGTGGGGGAATAACTTTCCTTTCTTTTCTGTCTGATCTATCTAGAAAATTTCTACTCATCTTTCCAAATGCAGCTCTAATAGCACTTCCTTTGTGAAGCCCTTCTTAACAACTCCAGGGTGAGTTCAGTATGGATGTATGGATATATATAACACACAAACACACACACACACATATATGTATAATTTATCTACATATCTCATTACTATAATCCTTTTACTTGAATATTACACTCACCAGATTACACAATCTTGGGAGACAAAAACTACGTTTATTTTGATATTCCCAGAATGTAGCACAGTTCCTGGCATATAGGGTTTACTTTTATGGAGACAGTATTAAACCTCTAGCCATTTGGTTGATCATCTGGGAAATAATACTTTGAAAAAAATAGTTTTAATTGTATAAGCAGAAAAAAATACCATTAACTTTCCACCTTTACTTATTAATTCATTCAACAAATATTTATTGTATGACTACTATATATCAGACACTCCTTTAGGATACACAGCTGTGAATAAAGTCTCTACTTTCAAAGAATTTACAATCTTGTGGGAAGATACAGATCATCAACAAGTGATCAAATAAGTGAGCAAGCTAATTTCAGGGAGTAAAAAGTATTTTGAATAAAATACAACAAGTAAGATGGGTTTGAGAGTGATTAAAGGTAAGAGGACACCTTAAATTGAAAGGTCACAAGGACACTAGCAATTTGAAGATTTTGGGACAGCAAGTGCAAAGATCCTGAAGCAGGAAAAAGTATGATGTGTTCGAAAATAGAGAGAAGTTGGGATGTAACAATCTGGAGTGCCATGAGTGAGGGAGAGAGTAGGGTATGAGGTCAAAGGGGTGGGGCTAGAGCCAGGTCACTTAGGTGGTCTCATGGACCACCGTAAAGTGAGGTTGTTTCTTATAAGTGTTGATGGAGATTTTATGTGGGAGAAATAATGTGATCTGTTTATGTCTTTAAAAGATTATTCTGCTATTGCATAGAAAATGAGTATTAAAATGCAGAAGTAGAAGCAAATGGATCAGTAGGAGGCTCTTATGGCAGCTCACATTGGGGATGAGGTGACATAGATTAAGTAGTAGCAGCAGAGAAGAGGGTAGTGATAAGAAATCAGAATTCATTCTGGAGATAGGGCCAACAGGTCTTACTGAAGTGGGGGTGAGGAAAAAGGAGAAATCAAGAATGACTGCAGAATTTTGTTTTGAGCTATTGGGTTGTGCCATGTACTGAGGTGGAGGAAACTAGGGAAGGACCAAGTTTCATTCAGAATGTGTTAAATTTGATATGTCTATTACATATCAAAGTGGTAGGTGAAACTGAGTTTCCTACAAACCATGCTGAGTTCTTGCGTGAAAACATTGAGTAACATTTGGATCTAAGAGTTTGGAACTCGGTGGAGGTATCAGAGTCACAGGTAAAAATGTGGAATCATGCATATAATTACTCTTTAAAGTCATAGGATTCAATGGGATTAATTAGGGAGAAAGTATAAATAGAAAAGAAGGCCCAGGACTGAGCACTGAGCTTTTCATTATCAAGAGCAGGGTTCAACCTGGCCCAGTGCCAAAGCTTGTTTTTATATAGCTCCTGGCTAAGAATATTTTTATATTTTTAAAGAGTTGTAAAAAAACCCCCCACAAAACTAATAAACAAAAACAAAAAATAATAAGAGAGAGCAGTTGTGTGTGGCCTGCAGAGCCTAAAATACTTACCACAGAGAGGATGTGCAGTGGTGAAGCCAGTGAAGGAGGCTGAGAAAAAATGGCCAATAAGGTGGGAACAGAGCCAAGTGAGTGGGATATTGGAGGAGCCAGGACAGGAGCCCCAAGTGTTTAAATAAGGAGAGATGGTTAACAATGCAAGGCTGAGAATGCTGAGGAGAGAGATGCTACATTGAGGTCACTGGTGACTTGGACAAACAGTTTCAGTGGGACATGGATTTCCGTTTGGAGTAGGTTGAGTACCATAAACAGTGTGGAGACAGGGGGTGGAAATAGTGACTGTAAATTACTTAGATGTTTTGCCACGAAGCTGAGCAGAGTGAGACAGAAATTAGAGAAGATGTAAGCAAGGGCTTTTTTTCTTTTTAATTTTTAAAAGATAGGAGCCATTAGAGCATGTCTGTATGTGAGTAGTAACAATCCAGTAAAGAGTAAAAACTGGGTGAAATCTAGTAAAGACTAAGAACTACATAAAAGGGAAGATAGAGGGCATGCTTTTGGGAGACATATCCTGCTACTGTGTTTTCAAGGTGAGGAAGAATAAGATTTGGAGTATGGGTAGAGGGATTAGACTATGAAAGGAAAAGAGATACTTTATTATTTACTATAGGAAGAAAGGTAGAAGTCTAGATAAAAGTGTAGGTAAGCGGACACAAAAGATTAGGGGAGTTGTCTTTGTTTCTATTTTTTTTGATGAAGTATGAAGCATGAAGCAAATATCAGCCATGCTGATAGAATGGGAAGTAAGTTTCTTATCAGTCATGTTGGCTGCACTGGTGTGGCCATGACGCTGGGGGTACTTGGGTTCCCTGGGGATATAAAGTTAGAATTCTCAGGTGAATGCAGTAGGAATATTTCCATATTCACCTATGCTGGTTGCAAAGAATGATTATATTGATTATTTTAGCTGCTTAAGGAGGCGGGAGAGGGTATGAGAGAAATGCGATAAATAAAGTGAAAGAGGTCTCCATGTGGTCTGAGATAAGTAAGTGAGATAAGAGATGTTGCTCAGGGAGAAAGGTGCTTGAAGCTGGGATTTGGAATGAGATACTGTTTTTGATGACAAAACCAGGGTATGGCTATCAGAGAGGGATAAAAGAGATGGACTGGAGGAAAAGCTTGTTGGACAGGAGTTCAAAGAGCTGGAGATCTGAGAGCTGGTGGGCTCAGCCATCTAGATTTTGATGTCACCAAGGATAGTGTTGGGAGTAGGAATGGAGAGACAGACAGAAACTTGGTGCTGAAATAGCTAAAGAATGACATGGTGACCAGATGACTTTAAAATGACACCCTTTCAAAGATAATAAAAATGAGCTCAGAGTACTTTGGTGATGGTTGGATCACTGCATTTTATTGGAAAATTTCTACTTTAAAAAGTATAACTTTTATGGATTTTGACTGCCAGTTTTATTAAACATATGACTTATGAGTGAAGAGTGAGTAGGATGGACCTACAGCTGCACTTTCAAGAGAACTTTCTGTGATGATATCTGTGCTGTCCAATGTAGTAGCCACTAGCCACATGTGGTGATATGGAGCACTTCAACTATGGCTAATGTGATTGAGGAATTAAAATTTTAATTTTATTTCATTTCAAGTCATTTAAATTTGAATTTAACAACTGTACATGGCTAGTGGCCACCATACAATGAAAAAAAAACTAAAAAATTCAGTCACCTGGTCTTACTTTTATAATACCAGCTACCTTGATAGAATTGAATCGGATTCGATTATCCTTCTGTGACACTGAGCTGCTGTTCTAATGTGCTATCAATGCAAACCCAAACAAGTAACATAGGTCCTTACCTTTATTATATCATCAAGTTCCATGAGGGTCAGGCGAGGAGTTGTCAAAGAGTCTGAAGACGCCCTCAGGGTTGTGTTCACCTTGTCCACGTGTCCCCTTACTTTGTCATGTTGTTTCTTCAGGAAGGAACAACAAGGGAGAGACAAAGAGACAAAGAGGTGGCTTTATAGAAAGTATCAGGGAAAGTGGTCAGTATCAATTCACTGTCTTTGCATCAAGACAGATCTGGGTTTCCAGCCCAGCCTCACCACCTGACTGCTGTGTGGCTCTGGGGAATTCTGCCCACCAGATGTTCAGTTTTCTCATTTATGATATAGAAATAACAAAAGTAAGCAATCTGGGAGCTTCAAAGCACTTAGCTATGATTATTACTTATAATATCATCATCTCAGAGAGTTAACACTTCAGAGAGGGTCTTTAACTCTTCATGAATATAAAGTGGGACTATGGATATAGAAATGTTGGTTCTATATTTGCAATAATAAGAAAATGAATTAATTAAAAAAAGCTTTCACTATGTGCTAACTTGGGATACAAATAGCTTATCTGGACAGAAATAATGCATATATAAAATAATCTTAATATTCTTTTCAAAATGTAAAATGGTCCTGTTGTCAAAGCGCAAAATTGTGATCTTGCTTCCTTCCAGTCTGAGCTCATTATGTTAGGTGCTCAGGAGATTTGAAGAGGGAAATTGCCCTAGTTGCTAATACATTTTTTGATGAATGCTTTAATTCCTACCTTTAGTTTTGGGTTCTAGAGG
Organism: Macroglossus sobrinus; assembly: GCA_004027375.1. NCBI lineage: Eukaryota > Metazoa > Chordata > Mammalia > Chiroptera > Pteropodidae > Macroglossus > Macroglossus sobrinus. The sequence goes on along the minus strand of PVKZ01000001.1, from coordinate 410,706 downwards.
CAAGGATGTTATGATTCTGAATAAATATTATATATCTTCAAATGAGTTCAAGAGTTTGAGAGCAGCATAGAATAAAACAGTGAGAAGAAAAAGTAAAAGACTCATTTTATCATCTAAGTGAAAAATGAGTTGAAGTTACTTGAGAAATGGTAATTTAAATTGGAGTGGAAATCTATAAGTTATGGTATAATCTAGGATATCATAGAAATAATTATAAAAGCCTAGATATAAAAGGACATACATTAAGACTTTCTAAGCTCATCTTAATGTCTTTCTTACTTCCTGCAGTCTTTCCTGATTTAGTGGAAAGGAAGATGGAACCCATCTTCTCCAAATATATTGCTATAGGAAAAGGTAAAGGTCTAGGGACAGAAAAGAATCCTATTTGAATATTCTCTTAATGCAAGAACATTAAAAAAAACAATTTCCCCTCAATATCCATCAAGCTTAATACTGTGTGACTACCTGAGATTAATTATTCTTTCTCCACAAGGAAAAGTAGTTATATAACTCAGCACTATTTTAAAGTTTATAAGGAAGGGAGGTGAAAAAGTTTATTATTTAGCTCTCTCAAAGCAGTTTTCTTTTTACAGAGTCTGAGACCTCAGACTCTGACCCCATCTGGAAGCCCCTGAATCTGGGTTGCCTTAAGGGAACAGTGGTAACACCTTAAAGTCACAGCCAAACTTCAAAGCTGTGTGCTAACAGCACTGCATAAGTTCATTTGCAGTAGTTGGAAAACAATATGCTTCAAGTTAAAGGGTTTCCCCCACTTATCAGATATTGCATTAGAAGAATGAATAAAATTAGCTTTGAAACAAGTAAAGATATTCTCACAGGAAGATGGTCAACTTGACCAAAAAGTTTTGGAAACTGATAATTATGAAGATGGCATAATTGGCACTATTCTGTATGCTTCAGTATCCATTTCCTATATGCCAAAACAAACAAACAAACAAAAGTTTCATGATTCTTAAAAAAAAAAAATGATAGGCACAGCTTTGGCTTATAAGAATCTCTACACAGTGCTTTTAAAATTAAAACCACAAATTAAAACCACAATGAGACACCACCTCACACCTGTAAGAATGGCTATTATTAACAAGACAGGAATTAACAAGTGTTGGAGAGATCGTGGATAAAAAGTAATCCTCATATACTGCTGGTAGGAATGTAAATTGGTGCAGCCACTATAAAAAACAATAGGGAGTTTTCTCAAAAAAATTAAGAATAGAACTACTACTGTATGACTCAGCAATCCCTCTTCTGGGTATCTACTCGAAAAACTTGAAAACATTTATTCATAAGATATAGGTACTCCTATGTTCATTGCAGCATTATTTGTGGTGGCCAAGACATGGAAGTAAACGAAGCGGCCTTTGATGAATGACCAAATAAGAAGATGTGGTACACATAAACAATGGAATATGACTCAGTCATAAGAAAAGATAAAATACTACCATCTGCAACAACATGGATAGATCTTGAGAACATCATGCTAAGTGAAATAAGTCAGACAGAAAAGGTCAAGAACCATATGATTTCACTCATATGTGGGATATAAAATGAAAAGCAACAAATGAATTATCAAGACAAACAAAAACTCAGTATAGTGGTTACCAGAAGGAAAGAGGGGTGGGGGTGAGGTAGAAAAAGGTAAAAGGGGTCAAATACATGGTTATGGAAGGCGACTTGACTTTGGGTGGTAAACACACAAATATACAAATGATATAAAATTACACACTTGAAACCAACATAATTTTATTGACCAATGTCACTCCAATAAATTCAATAAAATTTTAAAAAAGTATTTAACCTACTTTTAAAATATAGAATCCTACATTCATCTGATAAAGATTTTTATTAGTCTGTTACACTTTGGGGTTGGGAGCAGAATAATTAAATAAATATGTAATTATTAGTTGTGTGGCTACTATTGGAACACATCAAAATGATTAAACTATGTGCTTATTTTTGGTTTGTATAAAGCTTGGAATTTTAGTGTTCTTTTCTAAGGCATGCTTGCTGTAGGCCTAACAGTAAAATGTAAAATTAAAACACTTAAATCAAGTTGGGGAGACAGATTCATTAACAGATGGTCACAGACAGAAGGAGATGAGCACAAAGTATACTATGGGATTGCTGGAGAGGAGAACTTGCTAATCAAGAATCATGAGGTAGGCCTCCTGGAGGAGGTGATACCTGGGGTTATCCAGGTGAAGAAGAAAAGAAGTCTGCTTTTCAGGCACATGGGAATACTGGTAGTGTGATATTGCCTGAACTGAATGTGCGAAGCAGGGAAATGGCAGGGATGAGGCTGAGGAGGCTGGCAGGGGCCCATCAGAGAGGGTCCCACATGCCATGGGAAACAGCATAGATGATCCTATATGACAGTGCCTTTTGAATGTTTTTAACCATGACCCACAGTAAAAAAACAAAACAAAACACATTTTATGTTGCAATCCAGTATGCATATATAACTAAAGCAAAAATGTGATAAAATCATACCTTCCTATAGGTGATGTACTTTGATATTTTCAATTATATTTTACTTCTTTTTTAAAAAATGCTGGTTACAACCCTCAAAATTTATTTTATAATTCACTAAATGATTGACAAGCTATAGTGTCAAAGGCTCTGCTATAGATCATAAGGAGAAAATGAAGACTTTTAATATGAGCAAAAGGTAAATGTCAGTTATTTATGTGGGCCTCTCTGGCAGGATAGAAAGGGTGGGTTGGAAGGGAGCAAGGACAGAGGAGAGAGAGGAGGATGCTATTTTGGTTGAAAAATGAAGGCCCAAACTACGGGTTATAGAGACATAGAAAAGAAGAAAGAGAGCTACAAATATTCCAGTAGTAAAATTGGCGAGATCCTATGGTCGACTAAATGTGGGAGTGGGCAAGAGGAAAAATTCTAGGATAAGGACTAGTCTCAGTAACTCTCTTGAAATCTGCTTGATGAAATTATTTTGTGTTACACTTCTAAATTGTTGTGTAATGTTAAGTATGCATTTGTTTAACAAAGAATGCTATCCTGACCATTATTCTTCTAAAAAATACTAAGGAATTGATACTATTAGAAAGTGATAAGTGATAAGTGTAATTCACTTTTATTTAGGACATTTTACAATGACTTACTGAGATGTGGCAATGTAGAGTAGAGAGCCTAGTTTAAGTTGGTTTTGCCAACAATAAAAATAAACATAACTGAATTAATGTATTGGCTCATAGTTATTTTTTACTTTTTCACTCTAATATTTACTGGTATGCCCAAAGATGCACCTGCCTTCCTATCACATAATCCCTCTCTATGATGGTAGTTGTGAGTGCATGCATCACTCAAAGCAGACATATGAGCACCAGCAGCCCTCTAGGTGAGAGCACACACAAATCTAGGGATGACTGACTGACTACCTTTGCAAGCTATGGCCGCGTCTGGGATTTTCCTCACCTGTCTGTATTTGTATGACCTTGGCCTGAATTAGATTCTCTCTCTCTGCAGCTGCTGACCAGCCAGGCTGATGAGATTTCCTTATTATACCTTTCCAAAAATTACACATATCCTTTCAAGAACACGGTTTTGGGTTCCTTTGGTGTTCTAGTGCTCTCAGTATAAAAAAAGGCAGGCATAGGAATAGTGTAATGCTTACTCATTTGCAAAAGCAATACATCCACACATGTGGTCACAAGCACTGAGAAGAACTGCATTCTTATCAATGCAAGAGCTAAACAATTCTAATCGTTTCAACTTGATTTTGGGTGCACACATTTACATTAGCAAAAAATGTACACATACTTAAAAAAAATGAATATTTAAAAATTGTATATCAACTGTCCCTTCTTGGTATAACTTAAATACCTGAAGCGCATTTCCAGTTAGAGTGTCTACTGTACCTCAGAGTCCCGCTGTCTGGCTGCTGTGGCTCTGTTCATGTCTTCTGCATCCCTGACATGGTCAAGGGCCTGGTCAAGTGATTCCTGGAGGTCTGACAACTTAGCATTGTAATCATCCAGTTGTTCCAGGACGACAGGAAACAGAGAGCGAGTATCATTGTATAGTCTCTGCCAGCTCTCAGCCTGGTTCAACACTGGGAAGAAACAGACACAGAAACTCAGTCTGGGCTTCTCCCGTCTCTTCCCATTCCATCAGCATTTAGCAGAGATGCAAACTTGTCAGGCTATGCCTTTTTTTACCAATAGAGATTGAAGTTGTTCACAAACAATAGCCTACGTTTTATATTTGAAGTAAAAAAAAAAACTATTTTGTAGGGCTTCAGAACTCCTGATGGCAGTCAGCCAAAAGAAGGACTTGATTAATTCTCTTATTGAGATTATGTTTTATGTGGAAACCATATATCATTATACTATGTCGATTATTAGCCAGATTATTACTAATTTCACCATACAAAGAGGATTTCAATATATTATAGTTTTATTATTAAAAATAATCAAAATAATATTGTCTGTTAGTGACAAATAATGTCCACAACCATTCGTTGTCTGTATTCTCTCCAGGCAACTGTTTTTAGTTAGGTTCTTTTAGGTCAAACCTAAATTATTATTTTGGGTGGAAAGATTTAAATGGCAATAATACATTCTTAAACTTTGCATATGTCTTAGTTGTCTGATCAAAGTTACATACATTGGCTAACTGCCTTAATTCTATATTTCCTCCAGGGAATACCAGTCTGTCTTGTTCAGATTTTGTATTTTCTTACTTCACTATGAGCAAAAGATACAAGTTAATGGCTGAGTAAAAGGAGTGGTTGAAAATGCATTCACCAGGTGGAAGATGGCAAGGTAGATGTGGTTGGTCCCACTTACCCAAGGCAGTATTGTTAAATTCCAAAATAGTCAAGCATCATGGAAGCATTTGGCTGTGATGCTAGAGCTCCAGACTTCCTGACTGCTGGCCTCATTCCCACTGAGAAATAGGGCCAGAGATTTTTCTTTGGTTCTTACTGTTTCTATGACTTTATATGTGTGCTATTATAATATGCCTTTAAGTCAAGAATATCCCTTTTTTAGAATGTTCACATTAATTCTTAGCAGAAATCGATAGTGATAATTGCAAGAAAATGATCTATGGGAGGTTTCCTAACCTTTTTCGGATCATGGGCCCTTTTGTAAATCTAGTAAAACCTTCAGACCCTTTTATTATAATGTGTTTAAAATGCATAAAATAATAACATAAAATTAAAAAGGAGACCAATATATTAAAAACAAATTGGCAATATAATAATATGTTATTTGTTAGTGCATTAAACGATAAGATTTAAAGATGAGACTAATTACTATAATTTCAAATTATATTGAGATAACAGCAACAGCTAAAATATGATTTGCAAACCTATGGCTTCTTTTGTTGATTAAGACATGGAGAGAGAGGCCCAACCATCTCAGCTAAAGCCTCAGACATGTGAGTGAACTCAACTATGCCACATGGAACAGAGATGAGCTATCTGGGTTGAGTCCAGTCCAGATTACCAACTCATATTATCATGAGCAAAAGAAAAAAAACCTGGTTATTGTTTTAAATGAATATGTTTGGGTGGATAGTAATTGATAGCTGATATAGGGACCAAATCACGAGTTTGCTAAATACTACTGTGATTTGATGTCTTCAGGAATCATTAAAGGAAATGTTAAATTTCTACTGAGCTTAAAAGTCATTGAAAGTCATTCATGGACCTCAGAACATGAATGTTGCTGGGCTTGTAGCTTTACTGGCTTCTCAATGTAATTTCTTTTACTGTAGTTATGGGACTTTGTTCACGTGAGCCTTCCACCCCATTTTATACATTTTCACCAAGCTAAGTTCTTATTTCTTCTGCTCAGGAGTAAAGTTTTACTTATTCTTTGTGGGATCTCAGCTATTTCAAAAGTTCAAGGTTGGGCCTGGATCTAAAAATCTTGGTCATATAGTCAAGTTATGTTGAATGATTCCCCGAGGCCACATATAAGTTCTACATATCCTTGAATATTGGGAATTGGTTGCTTTGACCAAATGTTGTCCTGCGACTTCATATCTGCTTCTGGACCCACAAAGTAAACAGACATGTGCTGGGCTCTATGAGTTGAATACACCTACGTTCATGGGCTTCATCTGCCTCCTCATCCACGAGCTCTCGTTGAATGAGGAATGGTTGACGGCGTCTAATCTCCTCAAGCATCTTCTGGGCCAACTCCAGCTTCTCAGAGATTTCCTCAGAGCTAAGTTCCTGCTCCTGCCCATAATAGAGCATCTTGTTGTTGATCTCTGAAAGGAAGAAAATGATAAAAGAAGATAGCAGAGAGAGGTGACTGGGCATTTTACAGTGATGCAACTGAAAACATGGGCAAGTGAAGGCAAAGGGCAAGGCTGCTCCTAAAATAGAAAGAAAGACTCCCCAAAAGACAGCATATTGATATTCACACTGCAAATATGGATGCCGACATCTGAGTTTATCATCAATTCCAGGGAGAAGTAAAACCTGACGAAATCACTCTTCTTTGCTTTCCATTTGGTGTCTTCAGAATGGGAATGGGATTGATACAAATCCTGCTTTGATTTTAACTGTGCCTGGTTTGTACAGTGATTCAAAAACATTAATTTTTAAGGCATACAAATCTGGGGTCTTTGATCAAACTTTTATATAAAATTCACAACTTGGAGAAAATGTTCTGAAGTATCTCCTGTTATATGCAGGATGCACTGGAGATAGGAATTGTATTTTAGCCAAGGATTTATTGAAGCTCTAAGCCAAAATGAGAGTATATCTATAGTCATTCAAGTGAGACTTTCAAATTATTCTACAGACTAGATATAAAGATTTTAAAGTTTTTTTCTCATTAATATATACATTTTTTTGCAATTGCTATTTGCGTTCTATAGTATGACTGCTTGTGAAGATTGTGCCATTTTGACTCTGGGTCATTTTCATCCCATGTCCATAAGTGGAATGGAGAATTTTAGAGCTCGAGTGACTGCTGAGGCTCAGAGGGATTCAATAAGTTGTGTAAGTACTAGCAGAGCTGCGTAGTTCTCTGATTCCCTCTTCTTACTACATCTGATCAGATAAAAGTTATGTAATTGTCACCGTAGCTGATGACAGCTCTGGGAGGAAGAATTTTATCTTCCTGGCATAAATGTAATTGTGTGTCTGTGGTTTACTATGATCTATGCAGTTGGCCAGACAAGATGGGTAAACAAACACTGGTATCACATAAATCATACCAAATAAGGGTTTGTATTTTATACAGCTAATAGCTTGAAGGTCACCAGCAGTTATTTTGGAAATGGTTGCGAATAAGGAACGACAAGCTACTGTTGTTATTCCCGAATTGTGAAAGAAAAGAGATAAATGAGGAAAGAGGTTTTTAATGCTATAAATAAGTTAAAGGGACAACAAGACTGGCTAAAAAATCCTACGAACTTATGAAGAAATTAAACATTCACTTTTCAAGTAAAGTCTAAAATACTAACTTCTGAAATAAACTAACCATAGATTTTTATTTCCCTTAGAACTAGCACTTGCAAGGCTAAATTCTTTGGCATTTTGATGCAAATATTATTCTAAAGTTTTGGCCTGTTTTATTTTAGCCACATCTGGTATAGATTAAAAAAAGTAAATGTAAACAATATCATTTTTGCCTTTGGTCTTCAGAGACTGTTCATACATTATTACAAAAAGGTAAAATCTAATGGTAATTATTGTTTTCCATATACAATTTTTGCATTTCCCTCCCATCTTTTCCTATACTTAAAGTGCCAAATAAGAGGGTTTAGATTCTTTTCTAATGAAATACTTTAGAATCAAAATTTGAGTTACAATAGAAAAATGAATTATTTTCTCTGAATGGTTTACTAGGATTCTGGCTTTTTTTTGTTGCCTAGAGGAATATTTATTTCTTAATTAAATAAGGTCAGCTAATCTAAGTTCAATCTTACTTTTAAACAAATCAGTAGTAACTCCAAATGTTATAGAAAAAGAATATTTTATTGGTAGATGCAAAAGTGTACAATAATGAGGATGGGATTGGGAAGTTTTTCGAATGTATACCATTTGTTTTTATTGTGCATTATAGGCACCAAAGGAAATATAGCAAATGATTAATCTTGGTTTTATATATCTCCTTTCTTGGAAGATGCTCCCTATACCTCAGTATAATGATATGAAGCTCCCACTTCATGGGTCTTTATACTGGCATTGTGCCCCGAGATGCACTTGGTGCTGTCATCCAGCTCTTAATATATAGGCTAATAAAAACTATGGAAAGACACACATACTGTATCTTAGCAGATTGTAACCTAAGGAATTTATCTTTGAATAAAGAAAATGGCCTGTTTTCTGTTAGTAAATGAAGGTTGATTTTCAACGTGCTATTAAGATAGATTTTAGAATGCCTACACTTACCAGAGGTTAGAGCACAAATAAGCAAACCTTCAAGGAGAAAGGTCAAATAAGTCATAATGCTTCAGGGCAAAGAAATCTCACACACCTCCTCCCTGCTTTTCTTTTTTCTGGATTAGGGACCAGAGCAAGTTGCCTGCCTGAGGCTTGGGAAAGAGCATCATAGAGGAACTCGAGATGATTTGAATTAGCAGACGGTTCACTGCCACTCTAAACTAATGCAGTATTTTCATTGCAAATAATTGAGAAAACATGATTTCTATTTAACTCTTGAATTTTAGAGACACCATACATGCAATTTTCTCTGCTGGAAAGGTATTTTGGCATTCCACTTCTGTGAAAGGCTTGGAAAGGGAGTGTTTCTGTACGTTTATTCTTGAAAGTCAGCAGATCATAAGTAGAGATGGGTGCTCAGAAATCCCAGATAAACAAACTTGAAATGTTGACCTTATATAAGTTCAAACCTATAACACTCTCAGGACAGTTCCTGGCACATCGTAAGCACTAACAGTAGCTATTAGTTTTTACTGTTATTAATAACAGGAATGCTCCCTTGACAGTAAGCTGAACCAGAAGAGAATATATTTACCTTGGATTTTATCCCTCATGTCGTGGGCTTGCTCTACAAGCTGAGTTGCGTGGTTAATAGTGTCCATGCTTTGCTTCTGAACCAGCTGGCTCTTTCTTGAGGCTTGACTTCCCTATAAGAAATCCACATAAACACCAGATTAAATTTATGAGAAGGGAATGTTGTATATGTGCATGTGGGCATAATGTAGTCCATAAACATAAATTCCCCTGGCATATGAAAGTTCCATAACATATAAAATCATCCCAGAAACCATGCATGAAGGCTGATGTGATGACCAGCTTTAGGATTACAGAAAGCTATAAAATCAGATGCCATTCCTATGCCATCTGTCACAGTTCAATCCAACAAACTTCCTTGCACAGGTAATTTACAGTTTGAATTTTTACTGTATCTCAAGATGCCAAACTAGGAAATTATCCATGTCTGCTGATCAGTTTGACATTGTACTGACTAACGAGCTTAAAGCTTCAAAGGGAAAATCATTGAGAAAGTAGGCAGATCTTGAAATGCCCCATTTGTCAAGTAGCTCCTGGGTGGTCCAACCACTGCTGTAACTGAATTACCACAGGGATTGAAAGGATTATGCTCACTGGGCTAAATAATGCTTCCAGTATTGCACCCCAGATTCCCATCAACATCGATGTCACTTATGTACAAATAACTGCTGAAGCAGATTTGGCTCAGAGTGAATAGAGCTCTTTTCCGAGAAGCTGACGCCACCCTCTCAACTTGGGAGCTTCTGTTTAAGTGCACCTGCATAGAGTATGTCAACATGAAGTCCCAACTCAAATATGGCTTCTGAAGAAAGGATGTGTGTAGATGCATGTGTATGTGTGTATTTCTCTGTGTGTGTAAGGACAGAAGCAGATCTAAGAAATGGTTCAGGGCCAGGACACTGGCCTGTATATACGGTATGGGGGATGTGTACTTCCTTTTGGTATTAGAAAGACCGACTTCTGGGTTATAGTTAAGAGGAGGAGAACTTTCAGTCTGGCATTTGGTAGATGCCTATTTGACTCATCTGGTGCTTTTTTTGGTTCAGCTCTGTCACAAAGTGCTGCAGTACCCGAGCAGACTGCAGGGCACTTTGCCCTACAGAGTGCTGGTACACCACGGCACAGTTTCCCTAGGACAGAGGAGTGGCTGCTTCACACTTCTCTCTTTTCATCCAATGTTCTAACTGAGAGATTTTACCTGGAATGTTTTAATACTTCCCAGGCATAACCCAAGCAAGTCAAGGAAGAGAATGCAGAAACGGTATCACAGCGAACGTAAGCCCTAGAGGCTTTCTATCAGGCAAGTCTGAAGTCCCCTCCATACAAAGCTCCCTGTGCAGCAGTAATGCAGCAATCAGTCCCCTTCCATAAACAGTGGGTTCTCTGAATGGACATTGCATTTTGCATCATTGTACTCCTTTGTCCAATCCTGTCTTCCTCTCGGCTTGTTCTAATGCTTTCCAGAAACAGAAAATTTGTGATTATTTTAAAATAAGATGATGCAGAAAATAAGATGAATCTTATTACTGATGTCAACCCTTTCTGCTTTAAAAAAATATGGACACATTATTTAAAACACTAAAAAAATTTAACGAGTTGATTTTTGAACTAGTGTAAATTGTTATATTTGCAAAGCGCAACACATGTTTTTGACTTTGGCTTCACCGTTCAAGGGAAAGTTGTTTGTTATTATTGTGTTCATTTAACTTATTTCTTGGTATAAAAATTGAATTGAAGCAATGGAAGATAGTTGGAGGATGTCATCTCTCTAAGAAAACCTCTTCTTTTAGACAAACACTAGAGGGTGCTTATTTATATTTAACAAAGAGTGGCAAAGAGGAACATTCATTCCATTAAATAGCAAAATTATTGGCTAAAATATATAGTAATACCTTATGTGACTGCTTTATTTTTTCTGTAACTTTGCTTATAGAAGAAAACAATGATATAGGCACAGAGTGAAACAGATGCACCTTGCTTTATGAAAAGTTGAAATAAAAAAATTATTTCACAACTATAAGCCAGTTGATGGTTTATATTACAAATGGAGTAATCATTTACTCACCTAAACAGTGAATTCTCCTCAAACACATTTGGCATAAAAAAAAGACAAGATTTTGTTTTGTAGTAGAGTGCAAAAGAGTAATGTACCTAGAATACTAATTTTTTAAAAAATCAACCAGATTGAGGATGATAATCAATATCTAGGGCAATTGGATATTTTATTGTTTAAAATGGGACACTTTTGAGAGTGAAAGATGGAACTCTGGGAGACAAGCACAAATAGGGACAGTCTTAGACAAAACAATAGTAGGAATATTAGTGTCTCATTTTAGAATCTGAACAGTGATATAGATTTATCCACTTCTTAAATATTAATCATTTTAAAATAACTTTCCAGCCTTGATCTCTTCTTTGAGCTACTGACCTAAATCTCTAACCACCCGCTGGGCATCTAGATACCTCATCCTTAAAATGTCCAGGGTAATCAATTCTATGTTTTCAGTCTTAGTCACCTATTTCTTCAAGCCAGAATTTTCCTCCTTGTTATTCTTCATATACAATTGATCCTCAAATTGTTTTTATTCCACTCACTATCTGGCTTTCTTTCTGTCCCCCAGTACCACAGTCTCAGTTGACACCCCCCCTATTCATTACAGATTTGTTTCAAATGAAGACAAGGAAGCAATTGACCACTCTTGATTAAAATACTGTGTCAATCTCCTAACTGGTGTCTCTATCTTCAGAGTCTTTACCCATCAATCTACCATCCCTACTGAGGAGGAATGCTGCTAAAATTTAAATCCGATCAATTTGTTGTTCTAGGTAAATGCTTCAATGTCTTCTAAAGTTCACAGGATGAAATTCACATGTTCCTGGCATAGTAGTCAAGGTTCTTCATGATTTGGCCTCTAAGAACTTCTTCAGCATTATCTCCCACTCCTTGCCTTACAATTAATCTTTCGTAAGACCAAGGCCAAAATTCTTCTAGTCACAAGAACATACCATGTTGCTTCACATCTTTCTGCTCTGTGTTAGAAAGTAGCTTGAAAGTACATGATAAACTTCTAGTCATTCTTCAGTGCAAAGGTCCATGTTCATCTTCTCTGAAAAGCTTTCCCTGCTGAAAGAGTTAATTATTTCTTCCTTAGAGTTATCTTCCTCTCACCTGTACCATGCTTCTATGTTTGAATGCTGTTATAATTTTTTATATGTATGTTTCCATTACTAGACTGTGAGTTCCTTGAGAGCAGAGGTCTTATTATATTCATTTTAGTATCCCGAGCACCCAGCACAATAACTGTAATATATTAAGTCTTAAGTAATTTTTAATTTTGGTCCTGCTTTTTTGTCAGGATGAGAAATGAAGTTCAGGTGCTTTTGATATGTGGAGGCAAACTATTTTCCTTCCATTCTTAAAGATCTCTTTGGAGGCTTTTGCTGTGGCTGACGGAGTAGTGGGGAGATACAAGAGATGCAGATGTGGAGGGGATAGTGTAGTACCTTTCTGAGCCAGCCTTTGGAGACTGGGCTCTGTGACTTGATGCTCTGCAATGTATCTTCAAGTACCAGATGGCAAGAAGCATCACTGATACTGGGTGAGGAGCCTCATTTTCACTTGTGCTTATAGTCTAGCACAACTCTGATTTTATTATTTTATTTTATTTTTTTATTATTATTTATTTTATTTTATTATTATTATTTTATTATTATTATTTATGCCTACAGCATCTGGTCTTCCCAGGTGGTCTCCTGTCCAAGTACTAGCCAGGCCCAACCCTGCTTAGCTTCCAAGATCAGATATTAGGCTTGTTCAGGGTGGCATGGCCGTACACCATAGACCGTAGATTCACTGGGGCGTGAACCCAAGACCTTCTGTGTGTAAAGCAGACATGCTAACCTCTACACTGTGGACCCATGTCACACTCTGACTTTAGCATGGTGACTTTGGGAACATGGGAGAGAGGGGTCTTGCCATAGTCGTTGGCACTTTTATTACAGATATGATCAGCAGTCATAAAAGAGAGGCCCCTTTGAGAGGTGACTGTGAACACAAATGCATAAGTATCCTGTAGGGGTTCCCAGAAATAGGAGGTGGGAAAGGGCTATAAAATTTCCTGAAAGGAAATGGAGGACTTAGACATGGAAGCTGGGACAAAATCAATAACTTCAAATTAATGTAAATTGTGAGATTTGGGTTACTTTAGATTCATGTGACAGATAATTTGCATACAAAGGTATTTTCAAGTTCAAGAGGCAACATTACTTTCAAGTAATGTTTATCCCTGTGGGAAACTACAATAAAATCCTTCACTCTATTTAAGAACAAACATTAGCTTCTTTTTGATAGAAGGCTAAGACAAAGATTTTCTTAAATCCTTCTAAGAATCAATCATGGACTTTTCTAGACCAAGGGCTAGAAGGATGTTTGAGAAGTTTTCAAGGCCAGCTCTGAACATTTATTTTGACAAGTTTCAACAGGTTCTTGCAACATCACAACTGTTGTCATAGTCAGAAGAATGCTATTTTCAGTAAGAATCAATGTAAACACCTGGGTGAATGTTCCGATAGCTTTACCATCAGGCTTTTGGTGTGTTCTTGCTGCCCAGGAGTCTTTTCTACTGGGATGTTACTTTCGAGCTTGCATTATTTTCTTCCTATGAAAGACTGCATTTAACTTATAACAAAAAAGGGAAAACTGTACAGCAAAAATGATCAGTAACTCTGTGTCTGAGCTGTGAGAGAAACTAATCTTAGTGAAAACATTTCTTCAAGAATTGAGACACTTTGGGCAAATTCCAACCATGACACTGAAATAAAATAACATTGAGGTTTTTTTTTTTTTTTTTAATTTTTTTTTTACAAAGAGTTCTTTCTTGGTATCTCCTTTGAAACCTAAGAAATCTCACTACTTGTCAAATGCTTGTGGTTGGATTACTATGTGCCACTGCACAGTACCAAGGACACAATTTTCATATGCATTTCAAAGTAGCTGAATCTTTCAAGGGTCCAATTAGAGTAATTTACAGTTTTAGAAGCTTAATCTCTTAAGTTTAAGAGCTCCAAGGTCAAAAGAGATTATCAGAATTATTTTAACCTTTACTTATATAGAAAATGAGAATTGTTTTTGAAAAAAACTTAGGTTTATAATGTCAAACACCAGTATTGGAAAGCAGAAATTCCAGAGTACTCTGGGAAGCACTGGTGGAGCACAACCAGGAAAAAAACATGTGTTAAACATTTTGATATGTTAATTATGGCGCCTTGTGGCTTAGTTATATATATATTTTTTATTAGTGTAGAAGCTGCATATTTTCCCATTAGATTCTTGGAGAGTATATTTAATAGTCTCTCATATTGACTCTGTTCAAGTTTTAATATTTTTCTAGTTAATTTGTGTGTGTTTTAACAAGTTGTTTTTCCTTCCATAATTTTCTTAGTCTAGTTGACTTTTTAATTTTAGTTGTTTTCCAGGGTATTTAAAATTTTATATTGTCAAATTTATTATTTCTTTTTATTGTAATTCCTCATGTTGTATTTAAGTGTATTGTTATTGCCTTTCATGGTTTAATAATTACTTAGTTCTGTTTTCTTGTGAATTTGAAATTCAAACTCAAAGTCTTTAATCTGTCTGGAATTTTATTTTAGTATATGGTATAAGGTGAGGGTCAAAAGTAATTTTTTTCCTGCCAAATTGCAAAATTCCCTTCTCAGCACAATTCTTATTCTTTCCTTATATTATTTAATGCATCCTTAGTAAACATAAGTTTTATATTTTACATAATGAAACTTATTTCTGGATACTCTATAGCTCTTAGCCATAAAATGCTAAGGCAAACAGCTGGATGACTATCCTAATTGAAACATATATAAGCCATATTAAACAGCAGCAAACACAATAAAAATTACTCATAAATACAGTTTTTCAAGGAAACCTATCAAATGGGGAGAAACAGTAGAGACTGAGTATATATATATTTTTTTCTACAGGTCTTCCCTGGATTTATTTTAAGGTACTTGGGTCATTGTATTTTTTTTGTGAAATGTTAAGCCTCAGTTGTTTGTGATTAGGTAGCTTCATACCAGCTAAATCCTTTCTCTGAAGGCAGTTCCAGAAACTGAATACATACCCTTTCAGTTAATTCATCCACATCAGAAAGAAGGCTTTTCATCGTATTCTCAGCATTGTTGATTTGTATCTTTCTCAGAACATACTGGTTTTCTCTTTCTGATAATTTTGTCTGTGAAAAAAAAAAAAACATTTTGAAAATAATCAGTAGATGTGCACACTAGGTTCGTAATACAAAAAATTCTTCCAGTGTAAGAAGACTCAGAGTTGAATGTTAGCTTCTGTTCCCAAAATAGTGGGGTCCTCAGGCTTCTGTAGGCTACTGTGAAGATTGAAGTCTGTATGAGGTTTCCAAGGGCCCTGGGGAGCTCTGCTCAGCAGGCAGAGACCTTGGCCTGAGATATGCTGGCCATGGGGAAATGGCACCTTTTTCTAATTTGCACAAAGGCACAATATAGACTGGTGGTAGCCTTGGATGTCTGAGTTTTAAAATGTCAATTTTGGAAGGTCTTCGAGAAAATGATCAACCCACCCAGATCAAAGTAAATGGAGTTTAGAAATTTGTTTATTTGTTTGTTTGCTTAAAGTATAAGGAGAAAAATTCTTTTTATTTTAGACCATTTGTTTCTTTCTTTTTCATTTTTGAGGAGTTTGGTCCAAAAGCAACTTTACTTGGATTACTCTGGAGTAAACCCTCCAATCTTGGCTCTGACTTTCAGTCAGCTATAATCATACCTATCTTGAAATTATAATATTGGAGAAAGAGGATTTGAGTGGTATCAAGAGGTCTAACTCTGAGTGACTCCTCTGAGAATTAGTGCCTTGATGTGTTCAAACAGGTGAGTCTGGACAAGAATAATTTCTAAGTTTGGAATAGAATGCTCACAAATTCCCTCCAGCTTTACAATTTTTTAATTTGTTTAGTTTTTCCCTTTGCATATTTGGCCAATTGCTTTTAATATCATTTGTACCTCCAAAAAGTAGAGTAATGAGCACTTACTATGATAGGTACTGTTCTAACTGCTCTACATATATCACTGAATTCTTTTAACAACCAATAAGATGGTGCAATAAATATTCTCAATTCCAGATGAGGAAACTGAAGAATAAAGAAGTTAAATAGCTTACCCAAGGACACATAGTGTCAGAACTGAAATCTGAATGCAAGAAATCTGAATTCAAAGTTTGTCCTCTTAACTATTATGTTAAATTGATTAACAAAGTAAAAAACGTGTGCTGGTATTAATTCTATTGTATTTTCAGGTAATTATTATTGTTTTTAAAAATATCTGTTGGTTGTGATAGAAGCCCATGATTTAGAGGGGAGAAAAAAAAAACACCTCTTAAAAGTTTAGGTATATAAGCACTAATAGTGTACTGTTTTTGACTGTTGCCTGCCTTAAACTTGTTTATTAGAGATTAATCACTAGACTTTTGAGGAGAAACAGAATATGTGGGTATGTTGTATGCTTAAGTGTGTGTATGAGCATGGAAAAATGAGAAAAAAAATATGACAGTGAGAAGGAAAGGTAAAGGTAGGAGAGAGAGAGAAGGAGAAAGAGAAAAGAAGCAGAGACAATGAGACAGAGATAGTAAGAGAGAAAGACAGAGACATAGTTTGTAGAGAAACTACTCGAATGCAAATTGAGGCTAGTAAGTTTGTGATAATTACTTGAATAACCAATGTATGCCTTCACCAAAGAACTAAGTGTTTCACTTCTTTCAATAGTTTTTGTACATAGATACTAGTTTTTAGTCATTTTATTTTCCATATTAAATTCATTTGTAGATGCAGCTCTGGATTTAGGCTGAAGCTCACAATTACAATTAATCTTTCATAATTTCCTAGGTCTAGGTCTAATAATCTAGGGACTGACATGCCAAAAGGGATAGAAGTTACTAGGAGCGACCTGTGAAACCAGAATGAAAGCATGTAGAAGGTTTGACATTCCTGCATACTTTGAGGAGGTAGATGGTGGAGTTGAGTTCATTCACATGCTTATGAGCAGCGGCACCGGATGACACGCTCAGCAGACCAGACTTGCTTTCCTCAATGGAGAGGGCCGCTAACCGCAGGTCGTCAGTCAGATCCCAGATGCACTTATCACAGCCTGGAAGTAAAATAAGCACGTTGTTTCTTCAAACTCAAAGTCAGCTAGGAATCATGCTTGTTATGTGTACTCCCTTAGGTAATACTCCTTTTATTTTTGTTCCCTGAGGACTTGTTTTGGATGGCCCTCTGGGATGACTCTCCTCATGTTAGGTTTTGGGCTTTTACTTGGTGCCCACTGGTGGAGATGGCTATTTGCTGGCACTCCTTTTTTTTCTTATAGCTTTTCTCATCTCAAGTCAAGCTGTAGCACCTCACCTTCACCTCACCCTAGGGGTGTCTCAGCACCTCCCCATGGCCTGACCTCCTGCTGAACAGGTCAGCAGGAGGAGGTCTGTTAAGACTTCACTGTGAATATTGCTCCCTGATATCTGATGAACCTGGACATGTGGTAAGGTAGGTAACAGTTTCTCACTGCTCTCTGAGTTTCACATTTGAGTTCCATTGACAATTGTCATCACCCCTCAAGGACCCAGTGCCCTCCTGGGGCACACTTACAAGAAAACACTTTGAAATTTTCCTTTTCTCAATTTCTTTCCCTCAGACTGTGCTCTCTTCTAGAGAACTGACAAATGGAGACAAAGTGTTAATGATTGTTAATATGTTAATTAGTTAAATTTAACATGATTTTACTTATATACCCTCTTAAAGGAATGACTCTCCAGCCTACACATCAGGCTGATGGGGGAAGATGCCTAGGGCCAGACAGGCATGTCGACATCCTTAAAGTGACCTTGCTTAGGGGACCAACTACTCTATCAGTGTGTAAACTTTGCCCTGCTCATGCCTCACATTCTGTGCCACCTTGTAAGATGTGATTCGTTGGTAATATTAATATCTTGTGCTCAGAGAGACTGAGAGGTAAGATACTTTTTTTGGTGGGGAGGGGATACCTAAAGTTAAAAGAGTCTTTAAGCCACTCTAAAAAGTAAATATTAGTTTCTTGATAGAAGGCTTTCTAAGGCAAAGCTTTCCTTAACCTATTTCCCGTTTAGAAAAAAAAAAAAAAGTAAAGCTCACCACTAGCATTAATTTAATTTTACATAAACATGCTCTTCGAAACTGAAGCAAATCTGACTGGTTTTCAATGTGAAAATAAAAAACTGTTCTTGGAGTTATTTCTAAACAGAACTTGTCTCTAATACTAATGTAACAGAAGTGTATATATAAATCGGATTCATCAAATGAATCTCTGGCTAATAACTGTTTGAGAAAGATGCTAACATCACGTGTAGGAATGCTGTTTTCTAGGATTGACATTTTTAGTGATTGAGAATTACTATATTTTGTAAATGGAAATACCACTACTGAAAACATGATGCTATAAATAGAATGATATTATTTGTCTCCAAAGACTATTGATATACTAGGGCAATTAGAAAATAATAACAAAAGCCAGATAATTTGGGGCAAACTTTGGGGCTAAGTTTTGGGACTATAATCCATGTGTTATCTTGGGATAAATGCTATAGCAGCAAGAGCTGCCGGCGAGTATTCTCGGGGCAAATGGGAAAAGGGTTAAATCCTTCTAAGAATCATTCATAGACTATTCTATACTTGAAAATTCAGTAAGAAAGACCAGCTCTGAGTATGTGTTTTAAAATGTTTCAGCAGGTATTTGCACCATCGGGACTGCTCATGATGTGATTAACAGTTGTGACAGAGAAATTCTGAAAATAATGATGGTAGCTCCTTTCCATAAGGCCGTAATATTTTATTTCTGGTGCCACTTAAGCTTTAGAGTGACTTGGGAAAGTCTCTTAAATCTCTTGGTATCTCAGTTTCTCTGAATTGTAAAGCCTTGTCTGTATATCATATTGTATGAGGACCTGAAGAGAAAAGTAAGCTAAAATGAACTCAGTCATTGGAAATTGCATTTATGAACCTGCTTTTACCCACTAGGCAAGATGCTAACCTTAAAGATTTGATCAAATAAGTTTTATAAAATAGCGATGTTTAACTGTAAATAACTTTTACCAATTGGAATAGAGTAGACCACTGAATATCTTTTGTTTAGCGTTCATTTGGTTGAGGCACAGAGTTAAAATAAGGCAAGGGAGGAACTCAGGCAGTTTCTAGAGAGAGGGTATTGTATAGCTCTTCTTAATCCCACACCTGCGGCACATTAGAGAAAGTGAGGTTAGTCAATCATGTACTGTTATTTTTACTTATGGTTGGGCAGTCCATGCCTGTAGGGGGTTCAAAACCTTCTTCTAAGCATTTTCCGGTTACGCTGTCACATGGGCCTCCTCCACAATTACACACTGTGGGAAACAAACACAAGAGATTAAAAATTTGTTTCTTAATGCTTAAAACATGGCAATGTTCTCGTGGTTTCTAGAAATGTTAGCTATCAGTATATAATTCCTCAGCAGGGATTAATTATATTTTTCCTTAGAACCCTATGGAATCTGTGACACAGAGATTATGCTCCTCACCCTGTTAAGCCCCAGTCTAGTGAGATTTTCAAAGGTTCAAAGGTGACCCTCAGACAAAAGTGAATTTAAATTTATTAGAACCTTTCTCTCTCTCTCTCTCTCTCTTTTTTTTTTTTTTTTGGTGAGTCTGACATGACTATGCACTTGCTTCAGTCCAGAAAGATACTGGTAAATTTCACAAGATACAAAAATAATCACGGAGCCCATTATTCAACTGGAATCTGAAAGCCATCTTTTCATTGCAGACTGATTCTCCAGTTTAATCCAACTGCAGGGTTGATCATTGCCATGTGTGAGAAAGGTACAGCCCAGCCAGGAGAGTGAGGAGGACCAAGAGTGAATCTTGGCTTCCACAGTGCTTGACCCTTGGCAAAGCTGACTCCAAACCTTCAAATGATAGCTATCAGTGGGATGACTAGAAATAATGTGGTGGAAAGATTTTGGAACATATTCACATGAATTTAGAAGACCTGAAAGCCTTTTATTCATCTATAGACGATTTTCAAGAAAGCCTTTTGGAAAAAAACAAAAACAAAACTCCCATTTTATCAGACTTCATTTTCCACTGAGCTGCAGCATTAAAATTTGTAATTAAAAAGAAATTCCTATGCTATCTATGCTAGCAATAAGCTGGAACAGAATTGTGAATTTTTCTGCACCTCTTAACTGTCTTTACAGAAAAATCATAAAAAATTAGCTTCAAGGGGAACTTGCATTTATTATATTTCAGCGGTTTAATGGCCCAAAAATGTAGATTTATCAAACAATTCAGTAAGATCATGCTTTATTGCTTCTAACATTAGGTTCTTTTCTAAGAGTGATCTGCATCTATGTAGTTTAAACATAAGTTTAGTAAATATTTTGAGAATCAAGGCTTTGATTTTGCCAGCACTCTTTCTGATGCCTGCTTTCTTTCTTTGATGGGACACGGAGCTCCTCTCCATCATTTTCATTATTATGCCTCTGTACACTTTGCTTTCTTATAGACATGTTTACTTTTATTGTAAATTCTGCAGATCGTATATGTTTCTTTCCCAATTTTAAACTTTTTACTTCTCAAAACCTTTGCAGCAAGTGAGAATCTGTTTTAGTGGAAGAATTTCCAATAGGAAGAGTGCCACAAAAGCACAATATCTCTTCCTCACCCTTCTTCCCCTCAAAGTCGCAAAAGAGTAAGAAATAGTCAGTCTCAGCCTTTCTTTACTCTTAGAGGAAGGCTATTTAACTTTACCTCTGGAAAGCTTCACTCTATGTGGCAAATAGATTAGAGAAATTATGAATAAAATTTGTACATTTCAGTCTAACTGAAGTCTAACTAGAAAGATTTCTTAGACACTCCTTGAGATATTTACACTGACAATTTGAGGAAATTGGGAGATGATTAAACTCTACCCTTGGCTTGCTCATCTATTTCACTGAAATGTCAGTTTTACCAATCATAACTGAAAAAATGGGACTTAGCTTCCAGAATAAGAAAACTGATGAGAACCATGCAAGATTTCCTTCAGAACTCTGGCCAGTGATAGGCAATCCATGGAAGTCTGACTTTCTTTGATCAAAATTAAAAGAATATAAGATGATAAGGCAAAAGTTTATTTGTGTCAGTATTCATAGTTTGTTCTATCCAGGAGCTAAGCTACATTAGTAGCTTTGATAATAATATCTACCCCTAAGTTTGGGATGTACATTACTGAGAATGTAAGTTGCCCTGGAAAAGTGACAAAGGGGCACTTGTAATATTTCCCCAAGATAAATATATCTAAATTCAGCATACATGTTGGCCAGATAGCTGTCATAGGATTTACAGTCTTGTACCTGCACAGTTCTTGGCTATCCTGGCATCCCCATAGTAGCCAGGGGCGCAGCGTTCACACTTGAATCCAGTGGTGTTGCGTAAACAATTCCTACACTGGCCAGTGACCTCATCACAATCTTCAAAGATCAGGTTGGGATCTGAATTTCCACTGCAGTCACATTTCTTACAGGTGTTTCCAATCAGCAAGGGGTTTCCATAGTACCCAGGAGCACATCTGAAGGGGAATCACATGTTAAATATTTAGTATAGTTCTCTCTTTTTATCTTCTTTCCAGTCTAGAAAAAATTTTAGTGAATATTTGTGGATTTGCTCTTCCAGAATTCATTCACATTTCCTATCTTTCTATATAAGACTAGACTTAGTTTTTAAGGAACCACTCCTTTCATTGTGTTATAGTCCATTCAGTTTGGCAAGACCTGTAGATGCAGGAGTGTCTGGATATGACTAGTGTGTTGGCATTTTTCTTCCTACCAACCAATGGAGTGCAAGGCTAGCATATGATGGGTGATGACAGATATGTTAAACGTACTTCAATGAGATGCTCCACTAGGGCACAGATAAGAACTGTCTTGGCCAAAATGTTACTGAAACCTTTGCTGAGAAACATTGATATAAATCACCATCTGCCTTGAATTGTTTAGATAACTTAAACCTGAGGCAATTAGTGCCTGGCATTATCCTGGCCAAAATGGATTGACTCAGGAGTGATTTAATCTGAGTTTAGCTCAGGGTCCTTGTTTGAAGGTTATAGGAAGGGATTCTCTCTGCAGGTGAATGAAAAGACAGGTAGTGCTCTTGGTTCTGGCAGCCGTCTTGTGATTGAGGGAAACAGTTTGGAGACAATGCAGAGGGTAGAGCTGAGATAAACTGCAGATAAACATAGTTGGAGCCCATATGGCCATTCTTCTGGACATTTTTAATATGTGAACCTACAGAGGCCAGGCACCTAACTGCAGTTGTGTAAGATCAGAGTTGGTGCCTATGGTCATGCTCTCTGGGTCCCTAATGAGACAGTCTAGCCTAGTTGCAGAGCGGAGACTGAAATCCATTCTATTTTTGCTAGCCTTGAGAAGCTGTGCAATCTGAGTGAGGCTGCCTCTATTCAGAAGAAGAAATCCCTTTCTCTATTTTTCCCAAGGGTGCCCTGTGGGCCATCTGTGGCCCTGCTATGAGTGGTGGGACCTTCTAAGGGTGCAGCTGCTACTCGGTTTTTGTCAACTGTTGCCAGATTGTAGCCCTGCAGGAATATAGGAACTGTGTTGGCAGATCTTCCTATTTTTAAAGAAAGAAGTTAAACTTTGGATTTTATGTAAAATCTCGAACTGTTAAAGTTTGGCTCAAACTTTGTAAGAATACTATATGAGCCAAACTACACGTTTGCTGGCTGGCTGTGGCCTCTTTGTTGCTGTAGATCCTAAGCTAGTGTCAAAGACTGGTTAACTGGAGCTGAAGATGCTTTGAGAGTGGCTGGAAAGAATGTGCAATCACAAAATCATGGGATTGAAGGGCAGGCATAAGAGTTAATTCTGACATGAGAGAGAAAAAGAAAAAGCCAGTGAAGGTTTTTGAGTGTGACGAAAGTGGTGGAAAGGAAGCAGGTGTTGCTTCAGAGTATAGGATGGACTGCAGGCTGGAACAGGGAGACTGGGGTGGGGTGTGGAGGGCCTGGGCAAAGGAATGCAAAGTAAGGGAGGACTTTCCAAGGGAGTCAATAAGACCTGACCAGTAGAAATAAGAAATTACTTTTTAAAAAGCTTCTATTTAAAGTAATAAAATCATGATTCAGAACATTTGAAAAATAGAGAAATGAAAAAAGTCACACCTGTAATCACAAGACCCTAACAAAATCATTTGTTCAACATTTGCATATAATCTTCCAGACTTTATCCTTATGTCTCGGTTTTTTGCTGTAGTTGTAATGATGGTGTATGTTCAATATTTACACATTTGACTTGACTTGTATCTCATAGCTTTGCTTAGGAGAGTTTATTTAGTTACCACAGACACCTGGGAGGTAGGCCACCCACACCTGGCATTCTGAGGTTGAGAGGCCACTTTGGTTGTCCAGGATCACAGAGCTAGGAAGTCATAGTGCAAGACCCGGACCTTCTGACTCTCATGTTCTTTTCTTCACTCTGCCCTGGACCACACTGCTGCTATAAGTGAATAAGTGAATTCATTCAACAGAGGGATGATTTGTGTCTCTTTTATGTGAGATGTAGAGAGACAAGAGGAGGAAAAACACACAGCACATGCACTGAAAGAACAAGAAATGAACTAAGCATAATTATACATGAACTCTAGGAACTGAAGTCTATGATAAAGACAAGAGTGAATCTAAATGCCACATAACCTACAAAGAGACACCACTCAAAAGGACACGTTTAATGAATTTTGTTATTCATACCCATGTTTTTGCACCTTTGATTTACTGACCCTCTGGTTCACAAGCCAGCATAAATCATTCCTCTATGGAACACATGGCTGGATTGAATTTCTAACCTTTGCCGCAGTTCACCAAACAGAGAATATTAGACTCTTAGACTCATTAACTCAGACCTGCCACCTCAATGTGTAGCTGGAAATTCTGAGGTCCAGATGTGAAGGCACTTGCCCAAGCTTGCATAAGCCAGATGCCAGCTACTTTTCTCTGTTTAATTTCACTGTATTTGATCTTCGTATGTTTCCCCCTGGTCTTCCACAAGGGAAAAACCAAATTCTCTATTCTGTAAGCCAGAATCTCAATTACAGTGGAAACCTACTTTGAATTATTTTGAGTTTTGAGAACATCTTTTGGTGGTAGCTTCAGAGGCAACTCTGAAGTCACAGTTCAAACTTTAACTCTAAGATTTTATAGAATGAACATGAGAAGGTTTATTACTCAAAGCTCTCATAGCCCCCTACTTTTATACATTAGGAAACTAGAGCATGGAGAAGTTAAATGATTTGTTCATTGCTACAGGCCTCAAACCTCTTATGGGACTCCAAGTTTAATGCTCTTTCCACTCTGCAAGTCTAGCATTAGTGGATTAAGTAATTAATCAATTAATGGTTATAGTAGTTGAATAATTAAGTGCACTTAATTCCTGCCCTCAAAAAAGAAATTAAAAAAAGGATATAAAAGGACCATTAGTTGGATTTAGAGTCAGCACTGGAGCTCTGGTACCCAGTAGCTTGGTCTTATTTTCTTCCTTCCATAATCTCATTTATAGCTTTATTAGTGATTTAATTCACACAGGGGAAAAAGAGTTTAAAAATTTTTAGTGTAAATAAAAGAATTGTGGCATATGAACTTTGTCGTTTCATTTAGTGATCATATTATTTGGACAAAATGGAAACAAAAAGATGTTTTATGTAAATCAGACTAAATTTTTTACCAATAATTATTGTTTTGACAAATTTTGAAGCTTTCCTCCTCTTCTGCTCTTTGTCCTCTGCTTCTCCTCCCAGGGCTATACAACAATCAGTGAATGCCCTCATCAAGGATGTCAAAACCCCCCGGTGGCACAGAACAATTTCTCTGTAGCTGTCATTGGAATTAAATTAAATTATAAAAAAAGTACATATTGCATAGTAGTTACCATATAATTGCTCTCTACTCTCTAAGAAAGACAGGGAAATAAGGCTAAGAAAGTGGAAATAACTCATTTAAGTTCATAGGGCAAGAATCCAGAAGTGGGACAAGGCAGAAATCAGGAGTTATGAGAAGAATTCTATACAGATGACAGAGCTGATAGCTTAAATTTGAAAAATTTGGTGCCTGTAGAATCAAATTAAATCTCTAAATTATAATAAACCTCAGTAAATGTTAGCTTTCTCTTTTTCCTCTCTTCATTTTTTTCTATCATCAATGCCATCATCAAAATCATTATCACTGTCATCATCATCATCTCTGATGATACTATGTTCTGCCTTTCTTGTTGGAGTTGTAAGGTTTCCTCAGATTTGCTTTAATTTGCCATATTTTTCTCTCCTGATCTTTAAGCAACAAGACCTACATAATAAAACTCCCTACAGACTTAGCATGTCTCTAACTCCACTGCAAAATTGAATGAATGAAGGTATACTATTAAAGTTGCTATCAGAGACAATGTGAAATATTGAAGCATTGAGATCATACATATTTATGAAATGAAAACATTGGATTAAACAATGGTAGTCTTGAGTTTTGATTTCAGGTTTACCACTAACCAATTGTGTGACCTTAGATTAAGCCCCCTCATGGCTCCGAGTCTCAGACTCCTCATCTTTAAAATTTACTACTTAGGAGGAGACAAAAGGTCACAATGGAATGAGACTTGGAAAACTTCTGTCTATAAGGTTGTGCATTTTGTAAGTATTTAGTTCAGAAAATAACTTTTATTTACAACCTCTGTTTAGCTAGTGGGTGACTTGACTCACTCAACTGTAGGTCACTCTTTTCCATTTTCCTGGCATGGGTTGGGAAGTGAGGGACCCCTTCACTTCACAAATGGCAGGAGAAATGCCTGATTTGTCACTACATGGAGCCTTTTAAAAAGAAACATTAAAAATGTTACTGTTCATTCTGGTCAAGATGGCAGAGCAGGTAAATGCTGTATTTGCCTCCTTTCATGACTACAATATTACAACTAACCTACAGAACAACCATCATTGAGAGTGGCCTGAAGTCTAGCTGAACAGAAGTCCTACAATCGGGGACATACAGAAGAGGCTGCTTTGAGACTGGGAGGAGGGGTAGAGACATGGAATGGGCTGGTCCCTATACCTGCCTGTGGCGGTTGAGAATCAAGAAGGATATCTCAGAGGAGCGAGGGATCTAGACCCCACATTAGGTTCCCTGGCCAAGGGTTTCAGTGCTAGTAAGAGAAGTCCCTACAACTTCTGGCTATGAAAACCAGCGGAGATTGTGGCCAAATGTGACAGAGTTCCTCTTAAGGGACCCACATGTGGACTTACTTGCTGATGGACTCACTTGCTTTGAGCTCCAGCACTAGGGCAGTGGCTCAAAAAGCACCAGGGACAGATGGGGAGGAACTGGGTTGTCTGGTTTCAGGGCGTGGGCTGGAGGTGCAGCTTTCTCCCAAGAGAAGTGCAAACAGAATTTATTGTTTCTCTGAGCCCTCTTCCATGGTGTGCAGATGCAGGTGACCCCCTTATCTGAGTCTCCATCAACCTGGCTAACACTTGTCACACCTCCTCCCCCTTCTTCTTGTGATTTCCTGAGATCTTCTCCGCTCAACTTGTGGGTGCAACCAAGACACCTCCAGTAGCTCTTCCATACAAATGGCCTGTCTTGGCTCAAGTTGCAGACTTTCCTAAAATTTCCCAAAGGTTCACAAAACCCCAACAAGCAGTCTGGCCTTAGCATACCCTGTACCTCTTGCTGAGCAGCCCCAAGTCTAGCACTAGTGGCAGCTGGCCATGGTTTGTGGCTTGGCCTCTTGAGGCACCTCTAAACCCAGCGTGGATGGTGGCCATCTGTGGATTGCTTGGTGCCTCTTCCCAGGTGATCCTGAGTAGGGCACAGGCTATGGCTGAACTTGGCCTGCAGTCGTGCCTTTCCTGGGAGGTCCTGGTGTCAACATGCCCAGCAGCCAGCTTCTGAACTGAGCTAGAGTACCAACCGGGGCAGCATCCTCCAATGACATACCCAAAGGCCAAACTGAGCAAGCACCAGAACCCTGCTAAAGTGAATTCTGTTCTGTAGGTCAGACACTGCACAATAGCTCCTCCATATTAGTCACTGGTCAGTCCTCACAACCAATCAGCCTGAGGGTAAATCAAGGTTCAACTACAATGAAAGGGCACACATGACTCATACAAACAACATAGCTGGAACACCCAGCTCAGGTGATCAGGTAGATTGAGCCACTGAGCCCCACAGGA
Organism: Macroglossus sobrinus; assembly: GCA_004027375.1. Lineage (NCBI taxonomy): Eukaryota > Metazoa > Chordata > Mammalia > Chiroptera > Pteropodidae > Macroglossus > Macroglossus sobrinus. The sequence goes on along the minus strand of PVKZ01000001.1, from coordinate 383,421 downwards.
CATCTACTACATAAGGCCACTCTAGTAATGCCAGAAGACATAGCAGCCCTACCTAATACATAGAAACAAACACAGGGGGCAGCTAGAACGAGGAGAAAGAGAAGTATGTCCCAAATGAAAGAATAAAACAAAGCTCCAGAAAAGGAACTCAACAAAATGGAGCAATCTACCATATGCCAAGTTCAGAACATTGGTTATAAGAATGCTCAATGAACTTAGGTGAAAAATAGATGATCTTATTGAGATCATCTATTTCTTTAACAAAGAAATAGAAAACATAAAAAGGAACCTGTCAGAAATGAAAAATACAATAACTAAAATGAAGAATATAGTAGGGAGAATTAACAGTAAAGAATTAACAGGAAGAATTAACAGATTAAACAGAGGATTGGATCAGCAATTTGGACAATAAGGTAGCAGAAAACACCTAATCTGAACAACAACAAGAAAAAAGAATCCAAAAAAAAAAAAAAAAAGCACGATGGTTTAAGAGGCCTCTAGGACAATATCAACATGCACATCAGAGGGCTACCAGAAAGAGGAGAGAGAGACCAAGAATTGAAAACCTGTTTCAAAAAATAATGGCCAAAAATTTCCCTAATCTGGTGAAAGAAATAGACATACAATCCCAAGAAGCACAGAGAATCCCAAACAAGATAAACCCAAAGAAGCCCACACCAAGACACATCAGAATTAAAATGCCAAAGGTTAAAGACAAAGAGAGACTCTTAAAAGTATCAAGAAAAAAGCAATTAGTTACCTACAGTGGAGCTCCCATAAGATTGTCAGCTGATTTCAGAACAGAAAGTTTGCAGGCCAGAAGGAATTGACATGAAATATTCAGTGATGAAAATCAACGACCTACAACCAAGATTATTCTACCCAGCAAAGCTATTATTTGGAAGCTAAAGACAGATGAAGACCTTCTCAGACAAGAAAAAAAAAATGAGAATAATAAAATGGCAATAACTACAAATCTATCAACAATTGCTTTGAATATGAATGGACTGAATGCTCCAATTAAAAGATAGGGTGACTGAATGGATAAGAAAACATCACCCTTACATATGCTGACTACAAGGGACTCGCTTCAGATCGAAAGGTATTTTATGAAAATGAAAACAAACAAAGAGGTTAGGGTGGCAATTCTTACATCAGACAAAATAGGGAGCCTCACTCTGTCTCTCTACTAATTATTCTACTGGTTCTCAATGATGCAGAGAAAGAAGAGTGTTACCCAAAATATCCAGAGAGTCTTTTAAAAATACAAATACTCATTTCTCCTTTTCCTGTCCATTTATCCTGAGATGTGGCCCTGGCTTGGACCCCATAGGGAACAAATTGTTACATCTATATCTGAGGCACGTGATTTTCAAAAGCTCCTCCCACAAACACACAGAGTTCTGAAATTCTATACTCATCTTGCTCCTCTTAAGCATCATTTCAAGACCAACTGAATGGGAAGCTGGCAGAGCTGATGAGTGCAAGAAACAGAAAGTTTCCTTAGACCCCCACAGAAAAGAGTAAATTTTATTAGCCTACCTTTCACAGTTTGGTCCAGCATAGTTTTCTTTACAAACACACCGAACAGCTCCATTTTTCCTATAGCAGGATTCTGCAAAACTAGAATTGCAAGAGAATATTAGAAGCCAATTCCATACATCACTGAAGAGACCATCTTAACTTTTAACTATATTGTCTCTACTTTTGTCCTCTTCAAGTATGGGTGTGATCATTTGTTTTATTTAAATTAAATCCTCTTTCTTTCAGGAAAGTTTAGACCAGTAGGCTCAGGCAGAAAATGCCACTCAATTTGTGAAACCATTTCCCAGCTTACTTATTTTTCCATAGAGGTATTTTATTATTTTTAACTTGAAGCAGTGGGAACTTCCAGAACATTGGATATAAATATATATATATATATATATATATATATATATATATATATATATATATATATATATATATATATTGGATATATATATATATATGTTTAATGCAAGTCTAAAACACATATTCCAGAGCCAAAATCAATCAAATTTTACCTGCAATGTTAGATATACATGAGAATTTCCTCCTATTTTCACCACTTTCTGTGTGTACATTTGAAAGCCCCCCCTTTTCTTTGTTCTAGATCTCTTCTACTTTTCATGAACCAATAAACTATATACCTCAACAGAACCTTAATTTCTTTCATGTGTACCTTGAAGATTGGAAATAAAGGGTGCAAGGACAGGTTCAACTGACCAAAGTGAAAAAATAAGTACTCAAGCAAGAAACAGGACCGATAGTAAAAGGATTCTAGTCCATGGAACCTCCTCTCTTGATTCTTCTTCTTTTTCTTTTTAATTTTACACAATAAAAATTAGGACATAAAAAAGCCAATGTCACCATAATAAAAAAATAATTTAAAAAATTAGGGCATAAAACATTAAAGTAATAAAAATATTAGCTCAGCAGAATAAATAACTGTTAATTATTAAGGCAGGGAAAGTAGAATATTACTTTCCATGTGTTTGGAAAATTCTACATTGACTCATGAATCCATCCATATGAGGTGGGTGTGAAGACTTTAAATTAGTTTTGGCTTAGGTACTGTACAATCAATAGAGTGTGACCTGTTGTTCTCACATTTCTGCATGCATCAGCAATTTTACCCTAAAGGTCTTCAGAGGAAAGCAAATGGATATGTTCGCTTTGTTTGAAGATGTTTATAAGATCAGTCAGAAAACAATACATGCTTTTCAGTGAAAGACAATACCCACAATTTATTTTCTCTGAGTTTGATTAAAAACATTCCAATGAAATAACACTTCTTTGGTTTTTACTTTTTTTTTTTTTTGCCTGTTTTTCTTCTAAAGGAACACTGTCAGTTAAGAGTCCAAAACATGCACAAATCCTCATGCATGTTTCTTTGAAGATATTTCACCCAGCAGCCTGCTCATGGCTTGAAGGACTGAAACATCTGCTGGTGTCTGAAGTTGTCTGCCTTGAGCTAATGTCCTGCTGTTTCAAACAGATGACGTTTTCCTTAATTGGAGTGATTACCATAGCTACTAGTAGACATGGAGGATGTCTGGCCAACCCCAAAATAAATAAATGAATTCTGTGTAAATGGTCCCTGGGAATAGCTACATGACCATTGGTCTCTGTAGTGGGAGACTTAGAGGTAGTACCAACCACTAAGGGTTTGTTTTTTTGTTTTTCCTCAGCATTACTTATATTTTTCTTAGGGTAAAGTCTGTTTTTGGCTAAAGAAATAAAAATACTGGGCTTTCTCAGCCCAGATTAACAGACAGGATGCCCTCTCTAAGGAGAAGGGTGACTTTTGCTCTTGGAAAACCCTCAGAGAACTTAAAGAAAAATAGACTCAGCACTGTTTGTTTGCTAAGATTTTTCAGACATTATTTCCTTGCTTTCTGATGTGGCTATTGTAACTAGAAATCCAAACCTTGGGTCTGTAGGCTCAAAATAGCAGATCACTCAAAGTTTAATTCAGACTCCATACTTGGTGCTTTTCTGAGTTCAAGCAAAAGTCCTGCAGTTTAATTTTTATAGAAAGTAGCAATACGAATGAAAAAAAATGCGGAAAGAGGCAATGGTGTATTTGATTTTTGTTGAGATATTTGATTAATGTTTGAGATCAGTTGACTAAGTCAACAACAAGGACAGATTAAAGGCTAGAACTTTATAGGATCAGGCAAATTTGTCCTGTTCTAAGACTGCAGACTACCTCAGCATCCCTCACCCCTCTTTTATCACCAGTTTTCCTCCCTAAGGAATTCTGACATTTGTCACTACAGAGAAAGTTCTTTTCTCACACCCTTTCCAACTCCCCCACACTCTCACATAATGTTCTTATAGGTGGCATATTTTTGCTTTTGTGTTAATGTTCATCAGGGTTTTCAACTTCACTTCTTTACTACGGAGACTTCAGTTTTCCTGTGTATAAACATGTACCTAACTGCAGAGCATATTTTCTAAAACCTCTGATTGTTCTTTCGAACCTGGATCTACTCACACCACAGAGAGAAAGAACATGGGTAGAAATGGTGATCCTTGGTGCCTATGGAAACTGTTTCCTCTTTCAAGGCAGGAAGCTTATTACCCAATTGTCATGTTTCTGTTTCGATTATTTGAAAACATTAATAGCTTTCAGAATAGTTTCTTGATCATCTGAAATATTGAATAATCTGGTTCAAAAAGTAAAAGGTCATTTGCTTTAGGAGATTCATAATACTACTTATTTTGACCTATCTTAGTGAAAGCAAGAGTGTTTGTTTTATTCACTGCTGTGACCACTGATTGGTACGTGACTAGCACGTACGTGCTTTCTAAATATTTGTTGATTGTATGTTGACAAGACTTCTCAGTCCATAGAAAGGACGTTCTGAAGTCTCTTATCTCAAGACATTAATGTCAGATATTTAGATAAAGTTTTGTCATATGAATGAGGCAAAAAGTACAAAAGTTGGATAATAACAATAGAAAGCAGTTGGGACTGCCTTTCTAATTCATCTGTTAGTTTCTAAAAAAACTGCAGCTCAAAGTTTATAATCCTGTTTAGAGCAGATGATGCTATTTAACCTCTGTTAATATGGGAAAAGAATGAAACTTGTTATTAGGAAGTTGGAGGTAAATATATTTAACAAAGTAACTATAGAAAGTGGAACACTAAACATTTCATCAGATGGTTAAGACAAATGTTTGAGAGCAGAATATTAATGAACAATGAAAGAATACACCTAAATGAGGCAAAGGAAACTCAGAAATCAGGACACACCAAGTGGAAATAACAGAACATTTAATGTTTGATTTTTCTACTCTCACTCTCAGTACCATCCATTTTGCATGTTATTAATACCATCGGACATGAAAAATCACAAAGCAAAAACTGAGGCAGTTTAATGATTTCTAAAGAAAGATGAGGCTGTAAAACATTTGACTTCTTCATTGACTGTCAGACCCATCAGAGAATTTGAATAAATCACAAGCTATTAGGTGAAATGTTAGTTGATACTGCTGTTCAATTAAGGAAAAAAAAAATAAGAAGACATTTGGTGGTCATTTTTTTTTCTTTTTCTTTTTATAAGTGTGTATGTGTGTGGCAGATATTCAGGCCTTATTTTTAGTTATTTTATATGTATTGTTTAATTTAATTTTTACAACAGCTATCAACTAAATGATATAGCCAAACATTTAGAACAGTGGCTGACATAGAGTAAGTAATATATAAGTGTTAGAGAAAATATAAAATATGTTTTTACTAAAGCCAATACATCTTTCTATGTGTAAGGTACCAACCTAGACGCTCCACAACTATTATCCTAGTCCAAATCTATGAGACATATCCTTATACCAGCTTTGATTTACTAAACAACAACAACAACATCAACAACAACAACAAATCAAACCAAACAAAACAAAACAAAAAAACTGAGATCCAGAGCAGGTAAAGGAATCAATGGATGGAGCCAAGATTAGAAGCTAGTCTCCTTGACCTCAAATCCCATGGAAAGTGAGATTATGTCTGAGATCACGCAGATATTATGTGCTAAAACACTTATTATTCTTTCCGGTTGTGGTATAATAAAAAATATATATCTTTTTTTGTTTGTTTATTTCTGATTCTGGCACAGAGCTCTTAAAACCTTTGTAATTTCTTGAGTGACAAAACTGTCTTTTGTTATTCATAATGAGTCCCTTTCAATCAAACCTGAGTCAATACTAATGAAGTGACTCTGTATAGACCCCTAGGTAGCTTCTGGATGGAAGCTGGTCTGCCAGTAGAATCAACTACATGATTAGAGGGTTAGAACTTTTAATTTATCCCCTTCCCCCACCTCACAGGGGCAGAGGCAGGGGCTGAAGATTGACTTCAATTACCAATGATTGAATCAATCGATACAATGTAACAAAGCTTTGATAAATCTCTTGAAGAACAGGATTTGGGGAGCTTCTGGGTTGGTGAACACATTGATTTTCTGAGAGGGTAGTACACCTGGAAAGCAAGTACACAGAAGCTCTGCTCTGTCTTATCTCCGTATCCCCACCATGCTCTATGCATTTTTTCTATTTTGCTGTTCCTGAGTTGTATCCTTTATAATAAAACCGATTTTAAGTACAGAGCTTTTCTGATTTCTGTGAGTCAATCTAGAGAGTTATTGAACCTGAGGGGACTGAGGAAATCTGTGAATTTGTAGTTAGCTGGGAAGAAATATGAAAAGCCTGGAGACCTCATTTGTGACTGGCTACTGAAGTGGGACTAGAGCCTTTAGCATATGGAGTCTACACTAATTCTGGATAGCTAAGTTGATTGTAAGACACACGGTGCCGGAGAACTTGGAGTACTGGTTGAAATTTGGAAAACCAGACACTACTACGTCACTTTAATTCTACATCTGTCATTTTCAAGCCAATAAAATGGCTAGTTATGACTTGATTACTGGATTTATACATATTATTACCTGAGAAGAATTCCATTATTTTAATTAAGATGTGTGTCTACTCTCTTTAATTTATCACTCAGGTCAAAACTTAGCCAGAATTAAAAATTAATTTTCTTGGAAATCTTCTATGACATAATAAGCTTCAAGTATGCATTCTGTTTATTTGTGTTCTAATTCTGACTGAAAAGCCTAGTTGGGTGCAACATGTAGGGAAATGTCTACTCTGTGAGAGTCAGAAGAAACACTACTATCACAAATACAGGATTATGATGAATCTGTTGGCATTACTGGTTGTGATCTCTAGGTTAAGAGATAGCCAAGAAAAGATGAGACTAGCCTTGCTTATAAAACTTGGGAGACTTCACTGACTTTATTATGCTCCCTAATATTTTGAGAACAGAGTAATCACTTGTACTGCAAGTGTGTAAACTTTTCTGAAATTATATTTAGGCTAAAGACCTTTCCTATATATTTTCCAGTCTCATTTCAACATAAAGTACTCAGTTTTTGATTATAAAAAACCTTAGAACTATGAATAGGGCCAAACAAAAAAAATGAGGTGCGGAGAGGCAGTAGACAAGACCATCTTCCTTACTTGGCCACGTGGGGCAGGGGGCAGGGGCATGGCTGGCAGAACTGGGGTGGTCCCCTGATGGAATCTCCAATATAACCATCTACACATTTATCACAGTGCTCTCCTGTCGTGTTCCGCTGGCAGTGCTGTAAGATAAAAAATAAGAAAATTGACAAGAACACAAAAGAAATTTTATAGACAGTAAATCTGAGAACCAAAAACACCTCTAACAAAGAAGTTGTTGGGCTTGACAGAATAGATGGTGTGCATGGGTAGTGGTCAGCAAAAAGGAGATACATTGGCTCCAGTAAATGCTAGAAAGTGTGGACAATGGTACATGACTTCATCTTAGACTTCTGTGTGCACTAGCAGCATGGAACTGTCTTTAGAATTTGTATATCAAGAGGATTATTCGTCAGTTAGTTATTTCAATTCAGAATGATAATCAGAATGATCAAACACTAGATGTTGAAGAAGCATCAGCTTACTGACTTGGAATAACTATTAAATAAAAAAATAAAAACTTCCCCATGACAATGGGGACAGTTTAAGGTTTATGAACTTGGAATAATAAAATGTGTCATACTGAAGCATTAGTGGAGTGGGAGGTAGGAAAAAGAATATTTTGATAATGGGTTGGTATCTTGGATGGTGACATATAAGAAATAATTGGTTTATTTTGTATAATTTCTCCATTTGTTGTGTGGATAATTAGAATTTTTAAAAGGACAAAAAAACCCCAAACAAACTGATTCTTCTGCCTGGAATGCCTACTCATCATTCAGGATCTTTACCAGGTCTCAAAACTTCCAAGAATTATTCCCTGAAGCTCCCCACCTTCTACTACCTGCATTGTGCTGTTATCATCTGCTCCCAGCCTGTCTTTCACCACTGTACTGTCATCAACTCAAATGGAGTAAGTACTTATAGTTCTTTGTCCATCTGAGGGATTAATTTTTGACTCTTACTCTGTAAGAGGCAATGATGCCAGGCCACTGGTAGTTTTTTCCAGCTGAACTGAACTGGATTGCACAAGGCAATGCCATCAGCATTATATTTTCAATTTTACTTTCACCAGAGTATAAAGGCTGAATAGGGTTTTGGGTGAAAAATTGTACTGTTAGTATTAGAAAGCCATTGAAGAGGCACCCTCCTGTACGAGCAATTCCCTTAGTAAGACCCATGCACAAAAACTTCAACAGAACAACTTTTTCCCAAACAATGCTCTCTAGAGAAAGCCTGGGGAAGGCAAGATGAAGCAGCAGTAACTAAACTTTGAGTTTTTTGTCCTTATGTTCTGTATTGAAGTTCAAAATGAAATAACAGTGAGGCCCTCCTCTAAACATTTTACATCGATTAACTAACTTAATTCTCACAGTAATTCTAAGGTAAGTTACTATTTTTCTCCAACAGAATTCAGTTCAGACTGCCTGACAGATCAGTGAGAAACTCTGAAAAATAAAGTATAATGTGCAGAGTACAGGATGTTAATATAGTTCTCTCATGGTTCTTAATACTGTGACTAGTGCTAAGTTAGCCATTGGTAAATATTTTTTGGGAAAAATAATAAAAGAAAAAATGAAAGAGGGTGAATTAGTCAATTAGTGATTGGAGCAAATAAAGGAAATTAACCCAACACCAACTAAAAGCTGGTGGCAATCTCTCATTGCAAGGAAAACCAATGAGCCTTGCCCAGCTACTGGGAATCTAAGCCATAAGCAATCTGGCAGGGCTACTTGTAGACTGAAGTCAAATCTGTCTGAGTCCTTGTTGGACAGACGAAGGCCATCTGTGCAGGCCATTCTTTGTGTTTGAAATACCAATTAAGCTGCAAAAAATGAGCTAATTCCCAATTCTGTTCCCTTATGGCTCAACAGATGCTTTGGATTCCTTGTCAGGGCTTAATTCTGCCATGGCAGCCATGAGGAGCAATTATTCTCAAGGGCAAAACTACCAAATCTCTCTGACCTCTAGATGCTCAGAGTGCAAACACTGACTTTCCTCATCTGCCTCCTTTTAAAGAATTTGTTATGAAATCCTCTAAAAGACACTGATGTAAAGTCTGGAAGATGGGCAGAGAGATGCTGGAGGCAAGGATGAGCTCTTCCATTTTCCAGCTGGTCGACTTTGAAGAAGTCCCTTGACATTTCTAGGTCTCTATTCCCTATCTATAAAATGAAGATCTAGACCAGATGGCCTATAAGGTTTCCTCTAGCTCTGAAAAATCTATTACTCTGAGACTGTAAATATCTCTTTATCTTTATTGCTCTGCCATTTAAAAACAGAAAACAAAAATGACAACAATCAATGAGTGTGTTGTTGTAGGAGAACAGTTTATTTTTAAATATATCTGACAACTTGAAAATGAAAAAAGCTTTCTGAATTTTTGGCCAGTGGTTAAGAAAGCTGCATCTAGACAATCTATTGCAGGTAATGTTTTAGAACTGACATTTGGGCACCAGCTATGTCTATGTCTCCTTCACATGAGAAATGACTCTCACTAACTTGGCTACAGCACCAGCATAATTTAGAAAGAAGGCCTGAAAGAATCAGGTTAGGCTTTCTGTGGTTTGTCACAGCCTTTATGAAAGACTATCTATCAAGATTGCAGTTCTTAAAGTACATTGGAGCAGGAGAAAAGTATTTTCATAATAATACCAAATTTAATTTTTCTTTTGCACTCTCAGTTTCTCATGTGTGTAAGGTGGAGTTCTCCTGAGGCTACATAATATATCAGCACAGATTGATGAAGAATCAGAAATGAGATCCAGCTGTCTTCTATTAAGCCAGACATTATATGTATTTTAAATTTGTAAAATATATTTATGTTTTATAAAAACATAAATGTTAACATGTAAGATATTTTTATTGTTATTATCAAATAAATTAATAGAAAAATATTACAAAAACATTTTTGGTTTCTAGTGCAGAAAATATGGATAGATACAGCCATACAAACAAAAGCTCTTAGGCAACCTGATTAATTCTTATGCGTATAAAGGACTCATGGGACCAAAAAGTTTGAAAACTGCTGCTCTGTCTACATCAGTGCTTCTAAAACTTCAGTGTGTACATGAATGTCCTGGACATCCTGTAAAAATGCAGATTTTGATTGAAGACATCTGGGTTTATAACTTGGATGTCTGCATTTCTAACAAGCTTCCAAGTATAGCGAGTGCTGCTGGTCTAGCCTATACTTTGAGAAGCAAGGGTCTGGAAAGAAACACCTCACATAGGAAACACTGTTTGCTAATTATCTAGCATTGGACCTGAGCCTGAGTCTCTAGCATAACAGACAGTACATTTTACTTAAATAAAGAGTAATCCAAGTGTTTCATAAATTATAAAAGTAAAAGTTTTTGCATTTAAGTTAGTTATCTTATTTACCAATTCATTCATTTATTTAATGAATCTAGATTAAACTGGTATCATAAAAATTAGCTGTGACTGTTACTAAAATAAAGAGCCAGTTCCTGCTTTCAGTAGCTCACAGACTTGTGAAGGAAATAGAGATAAACAAAGAATAACATAACGCATTGGTGCTCTGACTGAGGAATGCATAAAGTACATTCCTGCTGTGGAACAGAGAAGAGTAAAAGGTTTTCGCTCTTTCTGAGAAAACTGGAATAGTTTAATGGAGGCAGTGACATTTGAACTAAGCCTTAAGGGATGAGCAAGAACTTCCAGGCAGAGAACAGAACACAAGTTCAGACACAGAGTGTGAGAGTACAGAGTGAGTTTAGGTGGCAGTGAGAAGCTCAGTGGGGCTGGGGTAGAAACTCCTGAACAATTTTAGAAAGGCGGATAACTTGATTAGGTTGTGTTTTTGAAAGATGTCTCCATTGCTAGTGAAAAAGACACATTAGGGAAAGAGTCTGAAGCAGACATTCCTACCACCTGGCTGCTTCTATATGTTTCTTCCCCTTCATTCCTTTTTCATGCCTCCTTCTGAAGCTTTCTTTGACAGTCTGCCGTGTCCACTCGAGTTGCTGGCCTTCGAGGCCCTGACTAGGTGACCCAGCTGAGAATCTTGCCTGATGTATTCTAGTTCTGGTAAGATGTAAGGTAGCTTTTTGGAAGGACACCCAATACATGTTAGATTTCATTAGTTAAGCCGCTTTCACTTAGCCACCATTCTGCATTTGAAAAGTTAGCATTCCTCTTGTGAAGAAATCTCTAAGTTTTTTTTAAATTACTAAACATAATTTTGTCTACTTTACATTTTATTGTCAAATGACTTAGTTCCTTAAAATCAGTCTGTAAAATATAAGGTAAATTGAAATTGGACATTAGAATGGAGGAAGAATTAAAAACAGTTGGGGAAGGAAAAGGTAAAGGAATTATAAGCCTTTAAAATAAAAACAATGTGAAACAAAGTGAGATAATAGAGGGCTTTTTATTTCTGGTTGTTTATGGAAGAAGGGAGATGTGGGTTAGGCCAGGTGAACAGTAACAACTGATTGAAACTCTGCAAAGAAGTGTTTGTGTGGAGCGCTCCTTTTTTTCTGAGAACTGGGAATGAGTTGAGGCAGGCAGGGAAGGAGTTGAGAAAATGGCCCTGCTTGACCAGATGGCTGGAATATGGATGGGGGAAAAGAAATAGAAAATTATGAGTTTGACACCATAGACCATATATTTGCTAACAAAATGGCAGCATATTCTTTCTATATTGACAAACTTCTTCTGCTCCCTCACTTGCACTTAATTAAATACAAATTATATATTTTTTGTCTTTCTAAATTAAATTTATAAGAGTATATATTTAGTTCTGGGAATAAGATTGTGGCTAATTTTTATTTGAATTTCGTATACATATGCTTTGATGTTTTGCTTGTGTTTTTTACATCAAGCATATATTACTTTAATTAGGGGAAGAAAAAGTATTTCCCTTCAGGTAGGAGGGCTGGGGTAGAACCACCTTTAAGATGAATACAATGGTTATTTCTTCTCTCTTTTTTTAAAATGCTCTCTCTGTCTTCAAACAAAGCAACTGCAGGAAGATTGGCAACTTCCTGAGTGTGCATGTAAATGTTTACACTGTAGCCAATTCCCAAATTTTATTAGAATTTTATATGCCCCAGGAACTATGAAATTACATGATGACTGTACCCTTCAGAAGCTTGCATCTAGGCAGAGAAGAAAACATGATAGCTTCTATTCTGACAATGTCATTGTCAGCAAGAGTGGCTTTGTCATAGTTCTCCACAGCACTAAGGAGAGGGACTTATTGCCCTTTAATTTAATTCAGTTTTCCATCTTATTGACTACCTAACAGCAGCTGATAGGCTTGCCAGTCCCTATTGACTTATATTTTAATAAACCAAATAACAAAGAACCTTTAATTGGTCAAACTATCAGAGCTGTACACTATTAGTTCCAATGCATCCATGGGATTTTCTTTTCAAATGTCACTGGGATTAAAATAACAGGAAACCGGAGATGGAAACATTAGAAAGGGGTAGATTTTGGCAGCTGCATGTGCCTACCCTGCTGCAGAGGACATCCTGAATGTAATGGTTATTTAAGAAGATGGGGGAAGGGGAAAACAGAAATTCCAGGACTAAACAAACATCACAAAGAGAGCAACCTTTAGTTGTTGCCACTGAATTCTCTCTGTCTCTAGAAAAATGGCAACTGCAAGGTTTAATTTGCATCCTCATGTAAATCATGAGTAAAATAACACCTCGTGTACACACCTTACAGACCGCTTATAATCAAAATTATCTGCTTAATAAGAATAATTACGCTGACTTTGAGGTAAATAGGTATACTTAATTAAGTATTCTAGTACTTTATGCAGAAAAAAACTCTTGGAGTTTTGAAAAGCCTCTTTTGCCACACAGGAAATTGAAGAGTCTAATTTTCCTACTACTAGTATAGCTCATGAAGGAAAACATGATCTTAGGGCATAAGTCTTTAAAAATGCCTCCTCTGACTTCTACTGAAGCTACTTTTGGTAAGCATTTCAATTCCCATTTTCACTAAATTGTCAATCATTTCGATGAAAATGGGAAATATGTAGCAGGTCAGTTTTGATAAAGTATCCTTCATAAGTCTCTATCATGTTTCACTGAATAACAGTCTACTGAATTCTTTTCAGTTAAAAGGGAAAAAAAGGTCTTCTGGGGACTTGAACGCACAATTACAAAGACCGCAAGGCTGGAGTTTCATTTTTATTAGCAATTTGGTTCAAACCTTTTTTTTTCTTTTAACAAATTTTGATCTATAGACCTGACTATATTAAGTTGTAAAACAGGCTGAAACAACTGTTTTATTCTCCCAGGTTATGTGGAGTGAAGCCAAACATATGGCAAACTATACTATTACAGAAGAATTTGGACAGATGATGTTCTCCTACGTGTACTATTTTCAGTCTCTCATTGGCCCACAGCAGGAAGCCAGCTGCGAGGGCAGTGAAGCAGTTACCTTCAGAAGGACATGTACATTCAGACACATGCCTTGATGGCCACTTACAATTATAAGCAGTTTATATGAGGTGTTTTACTGGGAAAGGTAGAGTGTAAAAAAGAGTTTGATTAGCTGGTTTGCTCCTAGGTAGCTCAGACGTCCAAGAAGAATATTTAATTCCCACCCAAGATGCAAAGGACCAATGCAATGTGCGAGAAATGAGAGGTGCCCGCGACCTACCACACAGAATCCAGACCCGTCCATGCACTCGTTGGAATTTCCATTACAGTCACAGGGCAAACATTCTCCTGACTGGGAGAGAAAGAATCCGGCGCCACATTTCTGAAACAGACACAACAAAAGCATTTTCATTATTGAAAAGATCAATTTTGGTTAATATTTTCTGAGAAGTATAAGAGGAGATGATTATTAAACTATCTCAATATTTCTTTACGAAACATACTAAAATATTTATACTACCATTCAGTGATAGGTGATATACATCCGTTACTTTTGGTATATATTTTTTCCCTATTCTTTCACCATTCATAAAAATAGAAATACCTTTAACACTGTCCCATTACTGTAAGGAAGAATAGGGAGATTTTATGTGACAGTAAAAAATAAATTTTCTGATGTTCTCTTACAAAAACAAAACAAAACAGAAAACAAAACCATGACTATTAGGGTAAAAGAACTACATCATGCTCCCTATAAATAAAAACTTATGGCTTCAGAAATTATTGACTGTGGCATAACAACTCAGCTGTGTCTTTCTTTTATAAACTTGGGCTTTTAAAAATTTTATCTTTTCAGATCTTAAAATTTTAAAGGCAGGTCCTGTGTGGATACTGTTCATGTGTTTCATTTATCCCTCACAACTCTGTGGGGAACACATTATTTTCTTTCATTCTAGTGATGAGATCATTAGACTCAGAGGTGCTAAGTGGGTCATGTCAATGCCAAACCATCTTACAATGCATCAGTTCTCCAACACAGCAATGAATTGCCCACCCCAAATGTCACTAGTGCTTTAGCTGAGAAACTTTGTGAGATTGTTCCTGGATTAAGCGATTGGTTTATAAGTATGCATTTTATGTTTCTTCAGAATATCTCAATGATATAAAGCAGAAATGGCCTTAAAGGCCTGGAAGTCCACTCCCGGTACACCAGACAGAATTACATCTAAAGAATTCCAGAAAGATAAGAATCTGGGTTGTTTCCACCAAATCTACGGAATTGATTTCACATCACATCCTCCTCTCCTCCAAACTGACCCATTGTAGTTTGTACTGTTTTGACTAATAGGTAACTTTTCATTATGTCTGGCTGAAGCCCCTTTGGCTGCTATGCAAAAACATTTCCTTTTGCGTTTTTCTTTGTAAAGAAAAAAAAAAAAACACTAGACATCATTCACAGTATAAAACATCACAGATTTGGATCCTAAAACTAAAATCTAATATATTTCATTTGGATAAAGTTTAATAGATTATAATGACATTTGTCCATAAAGAAAACTCAAAGAAATTCCATTTGACTAAGTGAGAGAAGGCTGAGAGAGAACCAATTTTTAATTTATAATGGAGAGTTTGTGGTTAACAGTAAGCCGTTTTTCCAGCTTCCATTCAGCAACAAAAGAGAGGAAAAAGTGCTAAAACTGCAGCAGAAAACATTTAATTTAAACTAACTAATTTCAAGTTTTTGACTTTTGTTTCAAAATATTAAAAATACACATTTTTATTGTGATGCAGTGTGTGTGTATATATATATATATATATATATATATATATACATACATACATATATATGCATGTGTATATATGTGTACATATACATATATACACACATTATCTCAGAAAAAAGATCCACAAAACAATATTTACCCTTGCTATGTGCCATGTATCTTAAACTTCTTCATTTTATTCTATTATATTTAAAAATATATGCTAGTCGTAAAACATAAAATTGACTTGATGATGCATGAATGTGTTTCTGCCTGCAGTTTGACAAGAGAAAAGTTTTAATTTTAAGAGCAATGGATAGGAGTAGTGAGGGGCTTGGTAGTAGTCATCTCAGTAGCCTCCAAAAGAGTTGTCTCTAAGCTCTTTAAATGACCATATTACAGACATATGGGGATCTTCTGGTTCATTAATTCTGATGATAAAAGTAAAGAATCTATATTTTTTATAAGATAAATATTGTATTTTTTAAAATTTACTTATTTTAATTCTTTTCCTTCTAGCTTTATTGAGATATAATTGACATATAACACTGAGTAAGTTTCAGGTGTACAATATGTTGATTTAATACTTGTATATACTGCACAGTGATTACCACCACAGCATTAACTAACATCTCCATCATGTCACATTATTATATTTCTTTTTTGTGGTGAGAACATTTAAGATTTAATCTCTTAGTAATTTTCAAGTATATAATATAGTATTAATTATAATCATGGTGCTGTACATTAGATACCCATAATTTGTTAATCTTATAACTGAAAATTTATACCCTTTGACCAAACTCTCTGATGGTGGCAGGGAGTCTGTTAGTGACACCTGGAAATAGTACATGAGACGAAATACTTGTACCATCACCTATAATAAAGACCTTCCTATGGCCCAAGGAATTAAGTTTCAGCAAAAATGTTTTAAATTGACATCACTTCAAGTCTTTTAGGCATTTCCTACAGCTCTTTCTTCTGAAGAAGACAAAGAAAATTAAGATTTGCCCTGAATAAATGTATCATTTTGAATATGGTGGTGGTTAATCCCTTATATCCCTGAGGTCCTGGCTAAATTAAAAAACTATTTTTTAAAAAACAAAAATAAAAATTGTCACAATATAAAAAAAAACAAATAAAAAACAATGAAAAAAGGTAAAATTTGTATTTTAAAATAGTTATAGATTTACAGAAAATTACAAAGGATTTGTAATTTCAAAAGTCCCCCAAACATTTCAATGTGCAGCTGAGTTTGGATGGACTACTTTGAAGCATCACTCACAGTGCCTTGTTGTACATGTTAATTGCTCAATGAATGCTTGTGACTTGAATCGTTTGGATCAGGATATGAAAGGTGAGGCATATCTCTATCGGAAACCATTGTCCACCCACTGCTCTGTTAGTGCTGGATTTGATCTCTTCTCTTTCTCAGCACAGTCCAAGCAGTTGCTGCCTAGACTGGGTGGTGTGCAAGATAAAATCGTTATGCTATGCCAGGTTTAGGAGGAGACTTCACTTTGAGAATCTGTCATTATCCACTTATCCACTTCCCAGGCTTCAGTTCCAACCTTGTTTGAAGGATGACTTGGCTCTGGTCTCTTATATGGTGGGAGACAGGAAGAAAAAGGGAGGTAGGGATAAGGTTATGAGGAGCAGTCATTTGGTCCTCTGCCGAGAACGTGAGGTTGGGAAACCTGGATAATTCCTTTCCTGCTGGGTTTTGTACACCTGAAAGGATTATTGTTTCTAATTCAACTATCCAGAAGGAAGGCATCATTTAAAAATTCACATTCCATACAGGCTAATAGAAGCCTTGGGCAAGGGGAGATTATGATGCCATTAGTAGAGCCCGTGAACTTGGATACCTTGGACCTTGTTGGGGTAGAAACTTTCCTCTATCCATCTAGTTTATTGTGGCTGGTCTAATAATCAAATTAACATGAGACAGATTAATGAGAAAAAAATAATCAAATTTAATTACAAACGTATATGGAAACTCTATATATGTGAGTGAGTCAGAGACCTTGTGTACATGAGAGACAGAAAGGGAAAATGAGGTATACATATATATGACATTCTGAACTAAGGATGGGTGAGGTAAGGGACCTTGGAGCCTCAGAAGACAGGAAAGTCACACACAGGATAACAACAGCAGATGTTCAGTAATTAGAAGTTATTTCTAGTGATAACTCTTACTATGAGCAAAGTTCTTAATTTAAATTCTGTAAGGGGGAAGTAAAATTTCATCATGGGCATGTAGTGTCTTGATTGTCTTCGGCTCAAAAGAATTTGTGTGCTAAAGTGTCACTTTTTGGGGAGACCTGTCCTGAACCCTTACCACCTTGTGTTGTAGAGAAGATTCCTTGGTAAACTGTTAAAGAGTTCTAGAAAGTTTGAGTATCCTCAAAGAAGAAATATTTAATGTGTTTTCTTAAGTGTAGAAACATTTCTTACTTTTTTCTCCATAAAGTTCTGTTAGTTTTTACTGTCTCTTTTTGAAATTCTATAGGAACTTGAGAAATTGATCTATGTTACATTATTAAAAAGTACATATTTTCAAGAATAAAAGCAGAGATTTTTTTTTTTAGTTTTCCCACTGGTTAACAATTTCTCTCCTAAATAATTATAAGACCTGTGGTTTTTAGAGGGCTGAAGAAGCTAAATAATTTTCCCACAAATTATTAAAATAATGTCTGTCTGCTTTCTATTAGAATAGGCACCAGAATTTATTAAACAAAGATGGTGTTTGTATATACATTTGTGTATGTGAGCAAGAGAAGGCGTCTTACAATCAATTTTTCAGTGCTACACTGAATCCTCTTGGGCACATGGGAAGACGGACCCACAGCAGACAACTGTATGGGAGGCTGATCTCAGAGAGTGCTCAGAGGATTTGTACCTTGTGGGATAGTGCTATGATCTTTAAAAATGTTGATAATAATAATGAAGATAATAATGATGATGACAATTATTATTTAGTTACCACTTATTGAAAGCCTACGGACCAAGTGCTTTATCCATGTTATGATATTTTATCTTCAAAACAACTCTGTGAATTAGATATAAAAACCTGCATTTTTAGAAATGAACAAACTGAGGTTCAAAGAAAATTAGGGATGTATCCAATGTTACATATCTTTGTAAGAGGTTCAGACTGCTCCAAACCTTTTTTTTTTTTATTTTACTATGATATGCTGGACCTCATAAATAGATAAATAGAGAAACAAAGTTTAATTAATTGAACATAAAATATACCATGTTTAAGTCACTGCATTGGTCACATTGTAGAGTTCTCTTATTTTACCCCACAAGAGCCCTATGAGGTAGGTTCTATTACCTTCATTTTATAGATGTGTCTGTAGCTTACAGAAATTTGTTACCCAGACTGAGTAATACAGATAAGAAGTAGTGGACCTGGCATTTTGATTCTTTGTTTGACTCTCGAATTGGAGATCTTAACCATCTGGTGTACCATTACTATATATTAACCAAAACCTTCTAACAAGGCATAGGTTATTTCCAAATTTTTGTTCTTAACAAACATTCCAAAGCAGGTGGAAATAAAAATAAAAAACGTGAAATTCCTCTTTTAAACCCCAGAAAAAAATTTTTTAATGAATAGATACGTGATTAAAAATATATAAAGTCATTAATATATGAAAACACTTGAACAGAAATATTTTAAACTATTTCAGCCAAATTGTCATTTTAATCAATTAATTACTTTTACAGCTCTCTGTTATTAAGCTGCTCTATTATTACAACGTGCCTCCTGTGCTAACACTAAGATTGGATTAATCAGTAACATTTACTTCTGCTTTGAAGAATAAGTAAAAGTTTCCATTTGCTTACTTTGTTATGATTAGTTTAGTGTCTGGCTTGGAGTAAAAATCAATGTATGTGTAACTTGATTAAGTTTGTATTTTATAGAAACTAGAATTAGATGAAACTTTAATGTGGTATAACCCACATGCCAATTACATTCAAAGGAACTGGTAATGACAATATATGTTGATATCATTGCAAAAGGCATTATATCTAGAGGTCCATCATATAATCATAACTATTAATGATTTTATAAGAATATAATTATAATGAAGTAAGATTGTTTTTTAACAAAGAAAGTAAAAGTAACATTTATACAGCTGATTGATCATTTTGTCATTTGAAGAATTTATCTTGAGAACACTAGACTTAAACTTAATGGTATTGTCATTATACAGAAAACTTTTAAATTTTCTTAAAATTCTTAAATCGTGTCCAGTATGCATCCTTTAGGTGGAGCAAACTTCTAAAAGTCAGTTGGTGTTATTAAATAAAGTGAGTATTTAATTAAATAAAGTGAGTTGGTGTTATTAAATAAAGTGAGCTAAGTAATACCAGTTTAGGTTGAAAATTTCACCCAAAATCTAACTATGTTTTTCAAATACTATCACAGAGGAGCTAATTAATTGGCCACAAGCCATTACTTTTGCATGGATATTAAATTTCTGAGAGCTTCAGAATTTCTGTTAAAAATATTGATTGACTAATTTAATAGCATTCTCTAGAAATCCAAGGTCCCTGAACACCCATTAAAACAAACTAGCCCAAAACTGACAATGACAAAATTTACTGGATTTAGGAGAAGCCTGAAATTGTCACCTAAGAGTATGAGATATTTTGAGATCTCTGAGTAGGTATTTATATTCAGAAAAAATTAGACCCTAATCTCCAGCTTCAACAAACAACAATGAATTAAAATAAAATTCCATTACGAAGTAAACACTCTACAGCCCTGAGCTCTATTCTAATAGGATTTGACCTATAATTAGAATAGATATTTGCCTTGTATCTTCACCCAAGGATCTACAAACATTTTACAAATATTGGCTCCTATTGCTTTCTGAATTAACTTCAAGAATTTTTATTCATCAACTTTTACTTTAATTTACTGAAGCTCGATGTGGAAAGCATTAAAAACACAAAAAAACCTTCTCTGAATTCACTCACTTGTGTCCAGAGTCATTGCAACCTTCCAAATTAATATTCTTTGGATTTAACTGCTCATAGTCAATTATCTTTGTTTTCCACCTTAGGTTTTCCATTTTTGTGTGTACATAATGAATCCACATTTCTTTTGTTTCCAGGCAGCAATGATTTTAGCTTTAGTTTTAGTGAATTCCATTTTTTGTTTTGGTCAATAAGTGAGCTTAAAATTTAGTCACTTTAATATTGCCTATTATGCTCACTTGGGAGCTAAAGCTGTGTGCCTTTGCCTTGTGTCTATGGGTCTTGCACAATGCTGACGTCCATCTGCTTAAACCTGAGCAGATTCAAGAATCGGATATTATTCAGGGACCTTCAGTGGGACCAATAGTTCAATTTAATCTATTCAAAAATATCAATTGAGCCTTTGCTGGAGAGGAGCAACTTCTGAGAATATATGAATTTATTATATAGGTAGGCAGCTCGTAAGCTGTTTTTATTCTGTGTCTATAAAAAGAAAAGATAAAGTGTCTGGGATGCAAAATAGTCCTGAATTAAGCTATTAATAATTTTTGGCTCTATATTTTTTCATATAGGGCTTAACAAGTCCTGATTGTTCACATACAAAACTCAAAGTGTCAAAAAAACTTAAATGCATTATGCAACGTGCTCCAGTTAGTAACAAATGGGCTTCTTGATTGGTCTTACTTGACTATGGAGGGAATTACCCATGTATCCTCCTTTAATTCTTGGGTCTCCTTAAAATTTTGCTTGCACAACTGAAGTTCCCCGCATTTCAAAAGGTGAAGTTAACTTTTAGATTTTGATAGTAATTTCACCATAGCCTGATTGGAAAGTGGTTTCAACATTCCTCAGAAGTTTATTCAGTTCAAAGGTATTCCTTCTTAGGACTGGCAATAGTAAAAAGCTAGAATGTAAGCTAAACACAAACACGGGTGCTGGTTTCTCCTAGTTGGCTCTTGGAACTTCCCTTGTGTTATTGCTTAGGATCCCTGCCTGCTATGCCTTGGCTAGCTTGTAAAACACTCCGGCTCTCAATTTAATTGCCAAATGAGATAGAGGGAATGATTCACATCCCAAGGAATTTTGAGGAGTACAGAGCTGTCTTGACCACGGTTAAACCAGATCCCTCCATTTTGGAAAGTGGAGAGGTATTTATTACGAGATTTACATTGTATTTATGTGGACATTCTTCAGCACTCTGAGCTTTGTGCATATTCTCTTGGGGGCAGAAACCAGTGCTCCACCCAAAGATTTCAAAATACTGTTATCAAACCCTGCTCTTGATCAAATGCTTATTTGGAATTTAGATACTAAAAGACTGTGATAAAGTATTACTACACTTGCTAATGAATAGCTTTCTCTAGTTATATAACAACTAAAAGGCTCGAACAAGAAAGTTTAGAGTCCTAAAGCCATAAAGATTTTCCTTCTAAAATGTTGGTTTTGGGGATGATACATTCATGAATACAGATGAAAATTAAAAAAATTTCTCCTCGAAAGGTTACTCAAGACACATAAGTTGCTCATTCCAGAGCTTTCTGCTCTGGATCCTCCTCACATTGCCTCATGTAGCTTGTTCTTTTCACTCCTTGCCTTCCAAGCTATGGTTACACAACACAGCTTCTGCCAGATTTTTTTTTTTAATATCTGAAAACTGACTCAGTTTTATTTAATTTACTAGTGCAACCACTGTGGACACATTTCCAAGAAAGGAAGAGATGCGGACCACAAAGGCTAGCTGTAACAACGCATAAATGGAAGTGACATCAGAGCTACAGGCATTTAGAAGATTTCGATATGACTCCTTAACCACTTAGTGCAGGAATCAGTGTTGTGAAATGACAGACATCTCTGTCATTTCCATCTGGGTTTTTATGAATAATAACAGCTAATATTTATTGACAAACACCAGTCACTGAGCTTTTTATAGACATTACAATTTGATCATTATCATTTAATGGCCCACAGTCGTGCAATTGTCTGCCAAAATTACCTTTTCTTTTTACAAAAAATTGTGAGGTTTAAGTGTCTATATACTGACAATGGCTTCTTTTGAGTGTGCTCAGGAAAGGCAGCAATGCTTCCTTGAGTGAACTGTTTGGTTGGGGTCTTTCATCAGTTTCTATTAGTAGATATACCTGCTTCTGTCTTGTGAAACCCACACGTACTTCAGTGCTACACTCACCCTGGACCACTCAAGATGTAAAGCAGAAACTGAGTAGCAGAACATGGCTTTCTTTCCTTTTGCTCTCCTCCAGGGGTTTATGCATCACTGAAGAAATGCCATTGTGAATTAGTAGAAAAGGAAAAATGCATCCCAAACCTCTACTGTACCCACTTATTCTCAGGAGATAATCTTGCTTCCTCTTTCAATAAGAAAAATAGAGGCCAATGGGTGGAAAATCTTACACTATCTCTCTCTAAAATTCACCTTTATCTTGACATCCTAATGTCCTCTGCCCATCTCAGAGAAGGTAGCAAAGACTAGCCCTCTATCTGTACTTTGAGTACCACACACCTGTGGTCTGTAGACCCTGTTGCATCACCTACCCTCCCTCCTTCAAATACCACCCACCTCTTTCCACCCACCGGAGTGAGAAAAGGCAGAGTTCAATTAGATGTTGGGTCTTGTGTTGGATGAGCCTTCACTTTGTCCCCTGGGCTCAGATTCTAAGAACACCTTCCAACAGCTCTGCTTGCCCTTCATTTTTTTCCTCTTTTGCCCAGCCAACCTTTTTGGGTAAGAGCTCGATCACACTGGCTGTGCTTTTTTCATGCCAGTCTGTGCCTTTATCCACTGTCTGGCTTCTGCCTCCACTGTGCCACTGAAACTGACAAACTGTTGGGTGACGTCTTCATGCATTGGCTATTCCAATATTACTTGTTCTCATTTCTGTACTTAACAGTGTTGAATTCCTTCCATAAAATTCTCTCTTCTCTTGGTTTCCAGGACAAATCTCACTTAGAGTTTTTCTTCTGCTTATTTTTCTCTGTATTTTTGGGGGGTGGAGGGCAGAAGAGAAGGTTGCTTCTCTTTCTCTGTTGTCCCTCTATTGTTATTCTCCAAGATAACTTCCTTATTCCCTTTTTCCTATCTGCATATTTTGTGTACACAATTTCTGATGTCAGCCTCTCTCAGTTTCATTCTGGTGACTCCCAAAACTCTCTACATATCTCTGATCTCACTCTTTTATGCCACACTTTTGTTTCCATTGTCTGTTAGTTAGACAGCTCCATTTTCAGTTCTATAGGCACAAGGAATTGAATATGTCCCACTCTGACCTTATTATAGCCTCTCCCTA
This sequence comes from Macroglossus sobrinus, assembly GCA_004027375.1. NCBI lineage: Eukaryota > Metazoa > Chordata > Mammalia > Chiroptera > Pteropodidae > Macroglossus > Macroglossus sobrinus. The sequence goes on along the minus strand of PVKZ01000001.1, from coordinate 359,970 downwards.
ATTTGTTCTCCTTATGTCATATCTCAGTTAATGATATAAATTATAGAACATAAAAGAAAATAGTAATAGATTAGTGCTTTTAAATTACATTAATGTAGTTTGCATTAATGGGGTTTTGGGAAATGCTTCCATAAGAGCGAACCTGCAAGAATCAGAGAATAACGCACACTTTAAGTACTCAAGTTCCGTGTCTTCCTTTTCACAATCACAGTGCTATCACAGTGCTATCAAATTGCTTATTTCAAATCTATGGTTTAAATTCAGGTACATGAAGTATGGTTTAAATTCAGGGTACTTCTCAGAGGGTAGAGTTTTAAGTTATAAATGACCTTACACAATTCTGAACTGTTATAAATTTACTTTCTAAACTAATATCTCTATCTGTGCTGGGGTTGACTGTGGGCCTATAAGTTTGCTGAATTAATTTCTGTGTAGTATACAACGTTTATTAAAGGTTAAGTAACTAGAATGTGCTATTTTGAAGCTCGTATATGTTATATTATTAAAACTTGACAGTAACCACAGCAGCTGCTTAGAACTTGGGTGACAATATTTTTTAGGGAAGAGAATTTTGTCACTGACATTGTTTAGAATTGCTGGCACAGGGTGATAATAAAAACAGACTGAAGTTTAGTAAATATTATTATTGTTTTTAAATTTTTTACACACAATGTGTTTCTGGGTTAGACTGTTCACAACTCCTGTCACCCTTTGTACACTGGTACCTCACAGAGTTTACATTCTACTTCTGAGATATTTATCAAGATAATTTTTTCTCTTTGTTCCCAATACCACAGTTTAGTTCAGGATTACGGTGTTTTGTTTCTGGATATTTATAATTACCTCTACTCTACTCTCTTAGTCATCAGATTTTCTCTCTTCCAGTCCAATTCTCATTACCAAAATTAAAAAGAAAAACCTTATCGTACTACTTTTCTGCTTCAAGCCTCCTATTGGCTTTTTATTCATTGCCTATATGAGTAAATAACTTTTATTTGCATGAAATACAAGCCTTCTCTTTTATAATCCAACTCCTACCTATTTCTTTAGGGTCAACTTCTGCTCCCTCTTTTCCAATTAAAGCACCTATTCTCTCCTCACCTTCTCACCCAAATATGTCATTCTCTTGGCCATGTTGACTTTGCACACATTGTCACAGAGGCTTGGGGAGACTTTCTCCCTTCTAACATTTATGAATGTTTCCTTACTCTCAGATTTTGCTGTGTACCTTCTGTACACACATGTTACTTTGCACATACTTTATTAGAGCACATAGAACATACTATTATAATTTAATTTATACTCTTGCCTCTTTGAGATCATTGTGAACAACTTGAGAATGCAGATAGTATCTTATTCATCTTTGTATCCTCATTACCTGTACAAATGATTAGCAAAGTTAGTAGATGCTAAAAATACGTTAGTTGAAAAAATGGATTTAAATCTGTAAGAGTGAGCCAAGTGAGGGCAAATCATGTAAAAACTTTGGAGAGTAATTTAGCAAATCTCTCAAATAAAATTCTCCAATCATGAGTGAACTTTTTAAATATAATATTAAAAAAAAGCCAGCTGCAGAATTGAAACAATATAATATTTATATCACATTTAAAAATATGCAAAATAATAATTTGCAATACATTATGTAGGGATACATACATACAAAGAGAAGTATAAAGAAATGAATGGGAATCTAAGAAATCAGGTAGTTTAAGGGTTAAGAAGGGGAATGAGGTTGAAGAACAGTATATGACCTTCAATTATATTGGCATTATTTTATTTCTTAAGCTAATGGATGGAATAAAACGTTTATGAAATAATAAAAGAAAAAAAAAGAAGACATGAAAACGGAAGATCCCACTTAGGTTGTCTGGATATTAGATTTCCACATCTGGACCTGGTGATGTCTCTAAAACACCATCTCTAGGAAGTGACTAATGTGGTCTTGACAATAGATTCAGATGCTTGTGTATAATTTCCTTAACTTCCTTGTTATTCACTTTATATACCATTATTATACACAATTCAGTAATAAGCATAAGAACATTTCTTATTTAATTTGTTCTTCCTTTATTTTTTATCTTACAGCTAGCAGCAACCTCATCCTGTGTGGAAGTCTTTCACATGTCTGTATCTGTCTAAGTTAAAGCATATATCGGGCTACTTGTCCAACCTGGGGGACTTTTAGGGTGCTTATTTGTTCTAGTTGGGACTTACTAACTTAAGGCAGAGGTAAAAGATTCTCAAAATAGTGCACAATACTCTCATTTCCCATTGCCTGAGAAACTAAAATGTTAAAATCCAAGTGAGAGGGTTAACAGACTAGTTTTCTGTTCTAAGGGAATGGGGGTCCAAACTCAGAGAGTCCTGTCTCCTCAGGGACAAGACAGCTATTAGTGGGAGCCCCAACCATCACTGGTTAGATTGGCAGAACATGGAAGAGAGACCTACCAGCTCCGGTTAAAGGTTGTCCTCTCTAGCCAGTCTGCAGCTGATAGGGGGAATAGGGAAATATTTTACAATGGTTCAAACAAAATGAAGCCGAATTGTGGAATTTAGTAATTTGTTCTTATAGTTTTCTAAATATTTTTGGTATAATCTCTTTTCTATTATTCCCCTATATGAAAGTAAATTAATTTGTGAATTGAAACAGCTGGTTGCAACACATGCTTCTGGAAAGAGTTCTCTCACAGAAAGAAAATGGGAAAAGCCATGAATTTCAAGAGAGAGGGTGTCATTGGCACAGTCAATCAGTCAGTCAGGGGCCTAGCAGGAAACAGAATTCACTTCGGAGGGTTTGAATGAGGAAAATGAAGATAGAGAATGTATGGATGGTTTGCAGAAGCTTGGGCAGGTTAAGGCAGCAAGAAATGGAGAAGCAATGAGAGCAAAGGCCTATTACCTATGGGGCCCCAAAAGCAAAGAAAGCATGCTGCATTAACCCAGGGAGAGGCCAGAGCTGTGGAGGAGAAGCCATCACGGGAACTAAAGACTTGGGGAGGTTACAGATTTTGCCCAAGAGACAGTGCTGAGGCAGAGAAGGAACAGGACAGAACTGCCCCCTCTCTAACTTCTCTTTCTTTCTGGCTCAGCAAGGAAGCCTGAGTGTTGCAGTCTACAGAGGTTGGCCTCTGAAAGCAGAGCAAGGAAGATAGGCAGGCAGGCAGAGCTAGAATCTTGAGGGAATAAACAGGGATAGGTGCAGAGCAACCAGCACATCCTCATTCCTAGGAATGTGGCAGGAGAGGTAACTCAAGTACTATTAGGAAATAATTGACCTTCCAGTTCTTTATCTGAGGACTAGTCAAATAGTCCAGCAGATGTGTGAAATGACAACTGATTGACTTTCTTTCTCTGATAGTCCTTAGCTAAAGCCTCTTTCAAATAATCAAGTTGTCATTTAAAAATGTTAATTTGACAATTAGAACTGCCTTAAAACAGAAGCAAAGTCAACTTTCGTTAGAAAATTATTAAAGGTGATATCAGACATTACTGTGGCCATATGGATTGTGCTAAACTAGGCCAAAAGTTTAAGATTATTTATATCCTGCTTCTTTTTAATCACACCTTGCTTGTGGCCTTAATTCTTACTATCTTACTATCTTTTTTAGTGGAGAGCAGTGCATCTTCACGGTTTTTGTCTTAGGGAGCCCTGGTCTTTAGCCTTCCTCAGGTGTAAGATTCTGAAAACAGCAGGCAAAACCATAACCACACTCATTATCTCCTCCAACATCACATCCTCAGCTGATTTTGCATTTCATTTAAATTTAATCAGCTTTTGCGAGATAAGTGTTCTTTGTTGAAGTGAAAAGATCTTTTTAGCTGTAATTATTCTGAACATTAATTTAGCGGTGACAACAGAATTTTAAGTGGTTCCATTAGGGGCCATAGTCAGGACAAAGCATGGATAAAAATGCCTCTTATAAGACATATTTTTGAAATAGCTAATAAGGAACTGAAAAGAGCTAACAAATTAAATTCTAGCCATCTGGAGATTAAAATTGGAGGATAAAAAGATGGATTTCACTTCACATATTTGGACTCTGGTCATAATTTATAATAATCTGAGAAAAGTGACATATTGTTCAGTTGATGCAGCATATTTTCAGGGATTCAAAACAGATAAGAGTTTGCATCCAAAGGTGGGATCCCTTTCAAAGTTTTTCAATACAATGCAGTAAATTAATTGTTAAATCAAGGAAATTAACAGCATTTGATACATGGGGGAAATTCTCTTCCAAATGTGTTCTCCTTTTTTTTTCTTCTAATAGTTTATAAATCCTCTCCCTCATCTCCTGCCCCAGTAACACATACCTTTAGATATTTTTTCTTTAGAATTTGCATCCAAAATTGTCAACATATGATGAAAATCGAGTCTTTGGCATTTTAAAGAAATGCACATGTGTATCCATGCTCAAGTACCCATTTGTCAACTATACATCTGGCAGCCAGATATTCAGTAAATATTTGTTGAATGAATGAATCAATTTCTCCTCCAGATATGTTTGAATTTAGGATATCCCCAGCTTCCAGCCCTCCCTAATTTATCTTTCATGTTCTTTGATGGGAGGCATTACAATCTGTTCTTTACAGCAGCATAATTCACTAGAGATACAACCTTTGAAGACATACGTAGCAGTGGAAAACATATGATCATCTAGATTTCAGCTCTACCACTGGATGACCTTACCCAGGTTATTTAACTCTAGGTCTCACTTTTAACTCTAGGTTTCCCTTTCTGAAAAAAAAAATAATAGTGATCACTGCATTATCTTCTATTGTTCATTTAAAGTCCAATAGAAGAGCATAGCAGGACTTCAGTAGCGATTAGTTTTTTCTTTTCCTTTTGGATGTATATATGCTAGGGTTATCTGTTTTAAATGGTAAGTCTTCAGTGAGTTATTACTCTTTCTTTATGACACACAGTTCAGCAATGAACCAAATTATTGGTTCATTGTCTTTTTTCGTTAGAAGACTTAATTCCACAAAAACAGAAACTGGATTTGTCTGTTTTGTGTCTGTATCCTCAGCGCCTTGCATAGCAGGTGCTTAATGAATATGTATTGAATGTATCTTGGCATTACAGAATCACAGGATGCCAGAGCTGACAAGGATCTTAGTGGTTACCTCGTCTAACCCCTCATTTTAAATTTGGGAAAACTGAGACCTAGAGAAGTAAGGGGCTTATCAAAAGTCATTTATATACACAAGTTAATACCATCCTAAGTGTTCCTTTTGCTAACCGCACTTTTTGATGATGATGAAGAAGAATCATGTGGAGAATTGTGGGGGTTGTGCTATACCTCACATCTCTTCTGGGGCTGCAAATAGGTCCATAGTGTTTACCTCTGTCTTTCTTAGGCACATCTAGGATAAAAATCAACCTCTCATGGTTATCAGATTTATCAAGAATCTCATTAAAGCTATTCCATTAGCACCATCTCCCTTCTTTCACAGATAAGTTCCATGATTATCTAAAAGTCTTAATACAACTCCCCAGGCACGGGGATAAGGGGATGGAAATGGGGTGGGGTGAAGAAGTGGGGGTGGGTAAAGCAGGGGGAAACACTTTTAAACCTTGCTTAGGTTTGCTTTGTGTGTAACTCATTTGAGAAAGGAAACATTGCCCCTCAGCTCTCCCTTCATAATTACTTGGTTTGGCATATGGCAATTATTCTTAATTTAAATATAATAATTTACAGCTGGTGTTTCAATTTTTTACCAGCTTCTATGTTTGCATATAGAAATGAACGGCAAAGCAAATAATGTAATTACTCATTAGAGAAGGCAATCCTCATTGGAAGCTGGTCATATGATGTCTAGCTGTGTTCCTGATACCTCCCCTGTTCCATTGAAGGCTTTGACAATGGGTCTTGGGAAAGGATGCCCCTTTGTGTAATACAAACCAGCATGTGTGCAGGTGTTTCCCCTTATGAATCAGAAGCAGATGTCTGGTTAGGCAGAATGTATGATAGACTGACACATGCCTGGTCCCACCTAACAGAAAAACTATGACCCATAACTTGTCCTAATAAAGTACCATCACTACAATTTTGACTTACCATGAAACTAACACCTTCATCTATCAACACTGAGGGAGGCTAGATCCCACAGATGGGCTCAAAACAAGTTTGTGTGTTGACCCTCCATGCTGCCATTGATGAATTTTATGAGACAAATGACAATGAGATTCTACTCCAAGTGTTCTTATTTGTAAAATGTGGGTATTTAGCTCTTTAATTTAGGAAACTAACTAAAAGAAAACAAATAAACAAAAAAACAAACATTTTCCCAACAAATGGTAAATCTCTACTAACAAAATTTTAACTACAATACCATAAGCTACTTCCATTCTTTTCAGAACATGAATGAAATTCAAAATTGACAGAGAATTTCCATCTTTTATATGTTATTTGAGATAATTTCCTGTGATTTTTCTCAACTTCCCTCCCTTAAGATTTCATTTTGTGATTCAGCTAAAATACTGTTTAATTTAAATCTTTATGTCATTCAGTTTTACATTCATAAATGGCATAAATAATCTGCACATTTCTTTTTAGTAAAATTCTGGAGCCTAGGTTCAAAATTTCTTTATAATCTGATATTATCTGTTTATCGCTTTTAAATTCTGTGCTCAGATAATTGTTGTGATCCAGATAGTTATTTTGTAGAGTGTTTATAAAAGTGAAGGTAAAGTACAAAAACTAAAGTGAAAAGAGACTGACTGCAAAGGAGGTGGCAATTCCTAGGGTGCTGCAAATCGATTCAATGCACTGCTGTTTAATGACAACAAAATGATACACATTTGTGAAAGGAAATGGATGGGGAAGGCTGAGACTATTTAATTTAAAGTAATTCTGTTATCTGTCATTTGAGGGGGGAAAATTGTGCTGACTTTAAAACAATACTCTAGTTACAGATGTTTCCAGACCCCTCTCTGATCCAAGGAAACAAAATACCATTCAGCAACAAGCCCAGATTTAGAGATGGGGCTTGTTCCAATATAAACATTTCTTAGCTAGACCTTCTCCATGAAAGTGCATAGTCAATTTTTCCATATACAGTGGGAAAGACAAAGCTTTTAGCTTAAAAGGCATTCTCACCCATAGTGCAGAGCCTCTGGAACGAATAGCTTAGGAACACCATGGCTCACTATTGATGTCAAGCCAAATGACGATTCGTTCATCAGATTATAGGACAGAATAATGTCCAAATGTACATATGCTACAAACAATACTCGGTACTATTTTAGCTTTCAGTATTTGGTATGGTCACATATTCATTCTGGCTCTCTGTTTCATGGGCCACTGTTTACCTGGAGTGCAGTTTAGGGCATCGCACAAAGCAGGCATTCAACAAATAACTGAGGAATGTATAAATTATTATTTTTTGAGCACTTATTATACTAAAGGCATTTGGCCAGGCAATTTGGGGAATCGGAATATGACTCTTGGACACTATGGGCCTCCGACAGTTTAGTGGGGGCATTTAAGCCGCATAATTAACTTACTGTGTAATATGTGGTAGAGAGGCACAGAGAAATGCTGAGAGAGTAAAGGGTAGATGACTTTTAACATAAGTTGGGGTCAACAATGGTTCTTCAAAGGGGGTGGCATTTGTGCAGAGTCTTCTGGAAGAAGGAAAGCTGAAGCTGAAAGGCTGGAAAGCATAGGGCATATTTTTAGTCACTCATAAGTTAGAGTGGTTCAAACATATTCCTTCTGTTGTTTAATTGCTTAAAGCAGACATTCTTTACTCCTGATAATCTACTTCAATAAAGGCACCAGATGGATCTAATTTTTCTTACTTGGTGGAACTTTCTTTGGAAGGATTAGTTTAAATCAGCAATTAAACTTGTGTGACATCTTCAGCAATCCTCTGGCTTGCAATGTACCCACTCTCTCTCTACACTTTGTAGATAATATTGGAGATATATCTTAATCTCTGAAATAAATGTTAGGTATGCCTAGAAGCCTCATTAATTCTTTGTGGTCACCAGGATTCATGAGTGACTATCATGTGGCTTAAGTTAGGAATTTTGGAACTGATGATAATTTCTAAGTTATTACTTATGCACAGAGAGAATATTATTCAAGTATAAAAAATTTTAATTTTAGTCTACCTTATTTTGCTATGTAATATATTTTGCCCAAAGTAAGATGAGTAAAACAATGATGATGGAAATATTTGTTTTTGTAGCTGAGTAGCTACAAGATTGGGTTAATTGACTTAGAACCTATCAAGAATAAAAGCAAAAACCTGGTGTACTTGGTTTTCAACACTCTACCATCAAAATACCAGTAATTGAGCAGCTGAAATAGAGCAAAAAACTATCCCCATTTAAAGCTTCAACTACTATTTTAGTGGTTTTTTTTTTTTGAAATTTGTAAATTTCTTAGATGATTTGAACCACACTCAAAGGAAATCTAAGCTGACTCATGACTTTCAGGAGAAATCACATTTTCTAAATAAACAAGAGATTAGCAGATTTATAAAAAAGAGATTATTATAAAAGGAAAATCAAAACTGTTAAAATAATCTGAGATGAAGCTATAATGTCTGAAAACTAAAAAAGGGTCAAATACTTGTTAGTGTTCAAAATAACCAAAAAAGAGCAGACAAAAACATTTTCTACCAAAAAAGAAAAAACCCAAAATGCTTATTTCCACTGAACATTTTGATATATTGCAGGTCCAAAAACACAGGCTACAGGAAAAATGTGCTTCATCTGCCAAAATAATCACAAATACTCTGAGAGTAAAAGGACCCAGCCCTTCAATAAAACCCAGAGATTTTAAGTACCTTACAGAGTGTTATCATTCCCTCAAAGAGATTATTACTCTGATTTACAAAGCTATTTCTATCAGTTTATAACCTGTATTACTCTCACCATATTGAGGAATCTCCTCACATCAGGGACTAGGAGAGAGAACAGGGATGTTGCTGCTTGTCATTTTGAAAATTAACCTTTGAGTGAGCAGCAGGTTAGAGCTGTCTGCTTTCCAAAGACCTTTCTGTTTTGTTGACCACAAGGGACTGCCCTCTTCCCCTGTCTCCTCCTGCCTAAACCCTTATTTCTTATCCTCTATTAGACTCAGGGCACATCTAAGCAGATGTTATTCATGCGGCAGTCCCTGGATTTGACTAATTGTAGTTTTACTGAGAATTGGCAGACTTTCTTTGAGAAACAGGCATTATGTATTTCCTTGCTGTTAGAAGAGCTGAGTGATAGCTCTGAAATCAGCAGTAAAAAAGCTCCACAAATAAAATGGAGATGCTGAAACCAAGAATTGTTATAAGGCTGGTTGGGAAGCTTTCAATGGGGGTACAACTGCCAGAGTAGACCACTTTGGTGCTATCACATATTTCATTTTCTTTATTAATTTCTCATATTTCAGTTGCTCTGTTACATGATAGGAAAGTTTCTTGAATTCTTAAAGTCATGTGGAAACCTGAAAGATGACTATGTAGGGAGAATAGCAGACATGATGTGGTTGGGGAATTTTCAAAATTAGTTCTTCAATTGTTTTAAAACAAACGTGTTGTTCATTTTTGAAGTGGATCTTTTTTCTTTCTTCCTTTTAAGATCCCAGAGATGTGTGTTTATTTTTATATGACTGTCAGAAAACTCTAGCCAGAAATTCTAAGGTCTTATTGCACTTGAATGAAAACTTTCTAAATATAGGTGCTGAAAGCATAGTTTAAGGGATCAATAGACACATGGGCCCCAAACAAAAATCTTTGAAATTAAAAAAAGTTATGAATGATGTGGTTATAAACTAAATTCAAAATTGAGATCAACATATTGACCAAAAGGCCAAGAGAATTTCCAATGTTTTAGATGTTAAATTAGTTAGGACTCAAGCACAGATGGTGACAAAAGACATAACAAGAAGATAAACATGGATACGCTCTTGTCTCATCCAACTTAATGTTCCAACACACAGATTACTAGGTATCTCTCACCCCTATTATTTGTTCTGGTAATGGCATCCATGGTATGTGATGCAGTAAGGCAAGAAGACTGTTTCAAGAGCCAGGAAACTTGGTCCTGGTTCTGGTTCTAAAAACCTGCTGCAGGACCTTGAGAAAGTGACTAAACTTCCAGCTCCAGTTTCCTTCTCTTTCAATGACATTAGTGATATGATGATTTCTAGGTCCTCCTTGTACTAACATTCTGGAATTCTGTAAAGTTTCCTGTTGTTTCCATAAGGTTACATGCTATGAGACTTTGGGCAAATGATTTATCATCCCCATGTTTTCATAAATTATATTAACAACCATCTGATTTGTTTGTGGAGAATAAAGGCAGAAATATGTAGGACTACATTTTGTAAACTATGAAAGTTTTATAACTATTAATGTTATTTTTCAACTAAGTTAATAGTCATTGGAAATTTCAATATTTGGCAGTTATGAATAACATTTGTCCAATATCAATAGCTCTTTAAAAGTTGAATGCTTCAAGCTATGGGTAGAGAGATAAAGGAAGCTTTCTTAATACAACAAAAGATCAGTTCTCCCTTGGTGTTCTGCATATATGCCATAAAGCAAAACGAAACAAGCTGCAGCTTGCCTTTATGACACTGTGAAACACGTAAGGTGCTATTTTTCTTTTTATTCAAATGAAAAAGTAAAGATAAAATACAGTTTTAATATTCATTTTCTCCCTCTTAAAAGACATAACATTCATAGTGGAAGCATTTTGGCCTTTGGAGATAAAGAACCACAGATAGGTTTAATAATATGTTGAGAGTGGGGAGAGAAAGAATAGCAACTACTTCTTCAGCTCAAGGTGCAGGTAAGAAACTGTGGTTTAGGTTTTAGGATGAGATGATGTTTATGGTGATGGAGTAATTGATTTAGAACCAAGAAATGCTCTGGTTGAAGGAAATAGAGCTCTAGTTTCCTGCTGCCCAGCCTTCCTCACCCCAGTAAAAAACAAGCAAACACTTGAACAACAAATATCAGCTCTCTTAACACTCTAATCTTTTCCCAAAATTCCTTTGTTGTTTTTCTCAGCACTCCCAGGTAATAACTGAGACAAAAGTGGAATTTCCTAATTTCCTAGGAAAGAGCCAAAAATATCAGACAGGGAACAGGAAGCATAAAAATAGCTCTCAGGAGAGCACCAATTGTTTAGAGATTGCTAGCTCATGTTTCCAGCTGCTGCAGAGATAGCAGAGCATCAGCAGCTCTGTGCCATCAGCACTATGTACTGGCCCGGAGGCAGGTGTGTGTACTCCTAAGAAAATGCTTCAAAGGCACTTGATTTGAACAAGATTTTGAATAACATTTTGGAGATCTTTCATTTCTTAGAATATCAACTCAGGATCTCCCAGCTTAATGGTTCTCAAACATTTTAGAGCTAAGTTATCTTATTTTACCCCCAGTGAAATGTCATGTAAAATTCATCTATAAAACAATTTTTTTAAAAAAAGGGAAGCTCTGGTTGAAGGAAGCAGAGCTCCAACTTACTGCTGCTCAGCCGCTCTCACCCTAAATTTTACCTGAGGTATTTCCATGAAGCCTCAGCTGAAAAGACACTGATTTATTAGATCTTAAGTTAAAAGGTTTCTGAAGAGATTCCCCCACCCGTTGTAATATAATACATGTCTACAAATACTAGTAGCACCTTTGACTTCTCCATTATACTTGCTCTCAAAACATATAGCAAGCCTTCTTCATGGAATCTCCACAATGACTCCAGTACCTGTTCTCTCCTTTTCAGACCACGGCCACTAACCAAATTAAGACACCCCTGCTCCCCTGAACAATTACTAAAGCGCAACAGAGATTACTCTGACTCTAGGCTCTGCTGCCTACTGCCCAATCCATCCAATAGACTGTTTCCAGATTAATGTGAAGTTTCTTTTCCTCTCTGAAATCTTCAATGGCTCCTTGTTATCCATTTCCAAGACCACATGCCTTTCTAGGATAAATTCTATGTCTTTTCTTTACTTGTCTAGTCTCCTCAGCTTAAATTTTCTTCAATCTTAAAGATTCAACTCAAATGTCACCTCTCCCATGAAATCACTTGTGAACTTCCCACTAGGAGTGAAACATCCTTCTAAACCCTCTAAAAGTTTTTATAACATATCGATTTAGTTGCATTACACTATTGCTGTACTTGTTTTATCCCTTTGACTCTGTTTTATTCATCTTTGTACAATACATGGCATTTGCTTTAAAAAAAGGTAGTAGATATCTTTTTTTATACATTTTATTTTAATTTTTAATTAATTAAGGTTTTTTTTTATGGTGACATGGGTTAACAAAATTCAGTAAATTTCAGCTGTACATTTTAACAGTAAGGCGCATATATATTTACATTGTGTGTTCACCTCCCATAGTTAAATTTCTTTCTGTCACCACTCTACCATATGATCCAGCAATCCCTCTGTTGGGTATTTACCCTAAAGACTTGAAAACTCATATCTAAAAAGATATTTGCACACCGATGTTCATAGCAGCATTATTCACAGTGGCCAGGACATGGAAGCAACCAAAGTGTCCTACAACAGATGATTGAATAAAGAAGCTGTAGTACATATATACAATGGAATATTACTCAGCCATAAGAAGAGATGAAATTCTGCCATTTGTGACAACATGGATGGACCTTGACGTAATTGTGCTAAGCAAAATAAGCCAGTCAGAAAAAGTTGAAAATTGCATATCACTTACATGTGGGATATAAACCTAAAAGCAACAAACAAACAGGACAAGCAAACTGAGACTCATGAACATAGACCCCGTAGACTAGTGGTTACCAGAGGGTAGCGGGATGGGGGATGGGGGAGGTAGGTGGGGTAAAAGGGGTTAAGTAGGTACCTTTTTTAAAGTAAGAGAATGTATTGGTGTTGATCAATCAAATGTCCCTGTACACTTAAGGGATACAAAGTGACAATATAGGACTTGATGTACTATTTTTCTATTTTACTAAATGAAAAGCTAAATTTTAGTGTTTGTTTTGCTTTTAGTTGAAGTTAATACAGAAGGATAACACTGATTATCTTATTTTATCAGAAGCTCTCTTTTGCAGTTGCAAATTACTTTGTCTTATTAAAAAATGAGTAATTGTTTAGTAACACCTGGTAGGTGTTATAGACTCAATTATGTCACCTCCCTACCACCCCCGCCCCCCCAAAAAATTTATATGTTGAGGCTCTAATGTCCAGTGTGAGTGTATTTGGAGAGGGCCCATAAGGAGGTAATAAAGGCTAAGAGAGTCCAAAAGGGTAAGACCTTATGCTAATACAACTGATGTCTTTATAAAAGAGGAAGAGATACCAGAGCTCTCTTTACAGAGGAAAGACCATGTGAGGACTCAAGAGACATGGCCATCTACAAGCCAGGATAAGAGCATTACCAGAAACTGACCCTTGACATCATCTTGATCTTAGATTTCCAGCCTCCAGAACTGTGAGAGAATAAATTCTGTCATTTAAACCTCCTAGTCTGAGGTATTTTGTTATGGCAGCCCTAGTAAACTAATACAGTGGGCAAAATACTGCAAAACATGAGGCTAGAGGAATAGGAGGAATTGCAGATTCTTGGGCATGAAAATTTGGGGGACCACTACTATAATACATTACCCTGTCCTAGGTTAACAATGGACTTCACAAGTGGTATTGCTACCACAGCTAATCTCCTCGTCTAGGAGGGCAGAGACCACCAGGCTCTGATCCACACGGAACTGTCAGTGCCTTTCATGGTGCCTCTCAGTGACTGACTCTTAATCATTATGTGCTGAATGAATAACTCACTTATTACCAATGCATGACATAAGTTATCTGGACATATTTTATATACTGCTTAAAAATTTCTAAGAAGGCAGTTAATAGCCTGTTTCTTCTAGGCCTGATGAATTCTTTCTATTGCTAAACTTTCTTTCTTTTTATGTTGTCATTTATAGAATTCCTTCACTCAGTTTTCCTGCGATTGACATACTTTGTCTAATCATTTCTCCTGAGGTCCTGCTGTTACTACATTTCAAGTTCTTTCCTTATCCTTCCATCAAGTTTTTTTAAGTAGTAAGTCCCTAAAGTAAACTCAGGATTCCACTGAAGTGACTAATGCTTAGCACAAATTTAAATGTTCTTTATAGACTCCTCAACTACCATGACCACTCTGGAATTCCTGAATGACACTGGGGACCCTAGTAGCTGAGCTATTCTGAGGCACTCTGAGATTTAAAAACAGATATTACAGGGTCATCATCGGACAAAGACTAAGAGCTTAGAGCCACATATCTTAAACTGTGACTTCAGGTATTTACTCAACTTCGATATGACTCAGTTTCCTCTCTGTAAAATGGTGCTAAAAGCAGTGCCTTCCTCATTGTTCTGAGGAGCAAATGAGATAATAGTACTCATACAGTGCTTAGAACAATGCCTAGGACACAGCATCAAGGACACAGTGCTTATCAAGGGCTTGATAATTAAAGCTAAAAGGATCTTCAAAATCATTTAGTTAGCTATCCTGAAGGGGTTCCAGAATACATGTCCTTTAAGGCTGTTATAAAATAGCCAGGGGCCCTCTCAGGACTGAAGCTGAATCAAGGAGACCCGAAGTCTGTCAGGAGAATGGCAATGCCTCTTCTGAGGCAGGAGGAGACACAGACCTTGACTTCAGAGCACTTTTCTGCAGATCGCAAGCCTTCTAGAAAAGTACCAGGCAGAGGACTAGCCTGGGGTATTTTCATTGTAGGGAAATAGCTCTTTTATATCTCTTAACATTATCTTTCTAGTCTAGGACACAGACCAAATTCCTTACTCCCTGAAGACACATTATCGCAAATTAGAAAGCCTTCCTTGTTAGCAAGAGAAACATTACACAATCCCACTATTTCCTGAGGAGACTGAGAGACACACCTATTTTTCAAGCAGATTCTACAAATAAATTCTTTCCCTGCCTCTCCTCAAGGACACAGAGTCTCCACAAGTCCTATTTCTAAGCTACGGGTACTGAGAAATAGGTGGCAGTAGAAAACCTTCTCTATCATTCCATGTTTTCCTTAAAAACCCCTTCCTGAGCACTTACTACAACAAGCCAGGAAGTGACACTACCTTCTCAGCTCCTTCAGATGCCTCAAAGCAGCAGTTTGCTTTGAAGCTCCTTCTCTCTCCTTCTCTTTCTTTCACTTCCTTTCTTTATTTTAAAGTATGAAATTTCAGGCCAAGGGCTAGTACTTGGATGGGCCTGTGAGCCCCCTCACTAGCCTCACACAGCCATAATTTGGTTTTATATTTTAGGCCTCCCTGTAATCACAATATATCAAAAATTCTTCCCTTTCCTGGATTCTCATGTTCTCCTAAGTCCATTAAAATTCAAGCCCAGCTGCAGTTTAGAGGCTTTTCATACTGTGAACAGCTTGGGGATTTGGTGAAAAAGCAGATGCCGATTCAGCAATGGGACCTGAGAGTCTGCATCGCTAACACACGCCCAGTGCTCCTGGTGCTGCTATCTTCAGGTAACACTTTGAGATACCATGGACTTAGACCCCTTTTCCTGGTAGCCAGCAACAGTTAGGGCATTCATACCCCAGGGTAGACTCCTTCACACAGTGGCAATTCTGATCTCCTGAAAGGTCCTTGAACATATTTGCTTCTAAATGTTGCATTCTGCCTAATATAGAGCCAAGCATCAAATTAGGCTTCCTCTTTACCTTATTGTGAAGACTCAGTTGACAGCTGTAATGTATATATCATAATGCAGTGATTTAGTTGATGTTTATAATAAATCAATAATCTATCATCAGCTTTCCCTTCCTTTCCACACTGAGTCAAAACACATTCTCCTTTCTAGACCCCCTGACATGTGCCACTTAACTGTTATGAGACACATTGACATGAGTCTTTTTTCAGTAGTTCTCCGCGTCTCTCACCTCTTCCATTGTCATCCTTCCTATTTCTCTCTGTGGACCTTCATGGTTACTCATCCTTGTGGGTCTGAAAAAGGCAGATGGCAGCACCCAGGACCTCTGGTGTGGGAGACCATTGATATCCATTGGATACTCATAGGTACTACAGCAAATGCTGTCTGGGAAGACTCCATGATGGGTCACCTTGAAAAGGCTTATGTCTATGGCTGGGTCAGTGCTCTGGACTGTAAACAATCCTTAACCCTCCAGCTGGAGTTGTAAGAAAGCAAAAAAAAGGACTCCATTAAAGTGTTCCTACCCCAGCCCCTCCACCAGATCAAGATCTTATGTTTTCCTCAGGCTCTGGACTCTTAAATCTTGGAGTTCTAACTAGGACAGCAGCTGTGACTTGAGTGATTCTGTTCTTAAGCCAGTTTTCCTTTAGTTAGTATAAATTTTGTTCTATTAGACAATTATAAAACTTTGTTGCCAGAAGTAACCTTGTTTTTGTTTTGTAATGTTTTATTCTTTTTAATCTGTAGAAATTGAGGCCCCAAGAGGTAAATGGAATTATTAAATTTCCTTTAAATGGTAGTGTTGATCTAGTTATTAGTGGCATGGTCAAGAACCAGAATAGTTAGTTCCAGACTCGCAGTCTAGTGCTTGCCACACTTTGCTTAATTCTGTGAAACTCTCCTTTGGATAAATTAATTTAAGGATAAATAGAAACAAAGAGTTAAGGATAAATAGAAACAAAGAATAAAGAGTAAAGTAAATTTAAGGATAAATAGAAACAAAAAGTAAAGCATATTAGAAATACTTTTTTCTCAATATATATACACATATGTGTATATATTCATATATATGTATTCTAAAGCTAAGGATGATTAAGTTCATTAAAATAATTTGAAAGAACATAAGGCTGGAGGTCAGAACACATTGTTTCTGGCACTGCTGCTAATGAGTTTTGTGTCCTTGAGTGAGAACCCCTAACCCCTCCTGAGACTCAGTTTCCTCACCTACAAGATGACAGGGTTGAATCAACAAACTCCCTTTCTAGATCTAACATTCTATGATTCCTGTGATTTTATGGTTCACACTGCAAGGTATAGTAGAGTTATACATTCAGTAATAACCACCCACTGGCTCTGCATTCAAACAGGTCCCCTTTTATGCTGAATTCTGTGCTGCAGTAGAGGCTTCAGGGCTTGTCTCTTATGAATGGAATTTCAAGGTGTCTATTGGCTTTGATCATGACAGACAATGACTCCAAGGGAACAAAACAGAATGAGGCAATTATTCATGTACGACAAACACTGGCCCATCTCCAGGCATTCAGACTCTGTTCAGTCTCCAAAATCACGGGCATTTAGCACCTCACCTGTGACCTGGAGATTGACAGAATCACAGATGACAGAACCACTCTACTGCCCCCAGGACTCATGTCATATCAGCAGGAAGGGAGATTACATTTTGGGCACTCTTCACTTGTCAAATTGTATCACTGTTGGTCAAAGAGAAACATACACATTATGTTGTAAAGATTGAAAGTCACCATGGAATAATTCTGCTGTGAAAGATGAAGTCAGCCACAATTTTAAACTCAAGATCCTGAATATGTGCTTTGGCTCTTGCTATGATTTTCGATGGTTCTACAGCCCTAGCATCTCACAGTATAAGGCTCACTAGCCATTTCTCTTGCATTCTGCTAGAATCTGTATTATGCATTCCTTTAGTTACAGAGCTGCTTAGTTCAGCATGCCATACTGCAATTTGCTTTGTAAATAGACAACAGTACTGCATGTAATAGTCACATTTAAGGTGAGTTTTAGTTAAAACACGTTTGATCTCCAGACTCTGATTTTCTTTAAAGTTAATCATGCCACTCCAGCTAATGGAGGGCATAATTTCAAAATAAATATTCATATACAAAATCTGTACTATGCTCAAGGGCCCTTATAGCTGTAGTATACAGCATGGATTAATGGTCTAGTCTGCAAAAGACTTGTGCTGATGAAACTGTTAATGTTATGGGGTTTCTCCAACTCATCAGTTCTCATGTGGTCATGAATGAAGATACTTTGCTCCATTTAGGTAAATACTAGATCTCCAGCTTCCACCAAGATATAACACATAAACTAAGAAAGTCCTGGAAGTGAAGAGAATATCATGTTGCTTATTACTCAAAGTACATTTGACTATCCCTCTTCACTTTTCTTTTTAAAGAGAATTTGTTTCTTTATATATTTTTTCTTTACGCAGAGGATTTGGGCTTGTACATGAACATTTTCTCACTACCATTCAGCCTTGGAATGCTCTTTTCCCCAAGTTTCTCATGATAAAAAGACTCAGATTCAGAGCTGAACTGCTGGCAGCTGAATTTCATTAAGACTTTGATGGGAAACTTAAGTTGGAATTACAAACATCTGTGGTTTAAACTTCCCTTTAGTAAACCAATTCCCAGAACTTAACTTTACCACACTAGAAGCAAAAATGAGAAACAAGTGGAAAAGAATGCTGCACTTTGGCAAACATTAGAGTAGATATTTAAATATTCTTCTACGTGATTACTGTATAAAGATGAACTAGCAGAATTGCTTGTTTTAAAAAACAAATAAGTAATTATTTGGAAATGCTAAGTTTTGGAACTCAAGGCATGGATTGGCAATCTGATTTTAATGGTTTCTAATTGATAAAATATCTCAACATTATGTCTCACCATCATTATATGTATATGGTTACTTTGAGCAAGAAAAAGTCCTCAAGGAGAAGAGTGTCGGGGGCATTATATATGTCAAGAAACTGTGACAAGTCAGATTTGAAAATTTAATTGTGAAAGAAAAAAAGTTTATAGTCTTTGCTATGTCAAAGATGCTATTTTTTAAATTGTTGTTTTTTATTTAGCTTTCTTAGAAAAACTTTTCTCTCTTAACTGCTCAGATCATCCTATTGCTGGGGGAAAGGCTATATTTAACGTACCATTAGAGATACAATGATTATAAGAACTAAACTACAGTCTCCTTATCCAATGTTGGCTAATCAGCGAGTTTGTAAGCAAAAGTTGAAAATACTCAAATTTATAGAGTAAGTAAAAATTTAGATAAAAATAGACTGATATTTTAAATGCAGATAGATAAAAATACATAGTGGAAGAAAAAGGGAAAGAAGGGAAGGACAGAAGAGAGAACTGAGGGCGGACTTTGGGTTAGGCAGCTTATATTACTTCCCTTAAATTTCACTACAGTCTTGCAAGACAAATACATTTTTGTTCATTTTACAATCAAACAAATGGAGCCTCTGAAAGATGAACAAATTTGCCGAAAGTCAAACATTTAGAAAGGAGTGGAGTTAGATTCATAGCACAGACAAAAGTCAAACATTTAGAAAGGAGTGGAGTTAGATTCATAGCACATCTGTCTGGCTAGACACCCATACCGTGCCTTTGAAGAAAGGTATATTTCAAATGTTGTAAAACAGAAACTACAAAAATCATCCCTCAGGCTAATTTAGACCATCAAATGTACTTCTCACAGGGCATTTTTAAAAAATTGAGTCAGCAATTTCACTTAGAAATCCAGATTCTGACTTTTCTTGGAAAACAAAACAAAACAAAACAGAAAACCTGGCAACATGCAGAGATGGCTGTCCCTCAGAAAGAGGTACTCCTTCCTCTTCTATTGCTTTGGCCCTATCACCTATTGGTTGTGTATCTTTTACTGACCAGTCATTTTTTGCTTGGCCTGTATAAGAATCTGAGTTTTAAAACTTTGTACTGTATAATCAACAATTCCACTTCTGGGTGTATAACCAAAAGGACTGAAAACAAAAACTCAAACAGATATGTGTACACTAGTGTTCAGAGCAGCACTATTCTCAGTAACCAAAAGGCAGGAACAACCCAAATGTCTGTTAACAAATAGATAAACAAAATGTGACATATACAGATAATTATATATTATTTAGCCTCGAAAAGAAATGAAATTTGGACACATGCTAAAACATGAATGAAAGTTGAAGACATCATGCTAAGTGAAATAAGGAACAAAAAGGACAAATATTGGCACAAAAGGACAAATATTGTAGATTCCACTTATGTGAGATACCTAGAGCAGTCAGATTTATAGAGACAGAAAGTGGAATGGTGGTTGCCAGGACCTGGGGAAAGGGGATAAGAGGAAGTTATTATTTAATGGATTTTGAGTTTCGGTTTGGGAAGATGAAAAAGTTTTAGAGACAGATGGTGGTGATAGTTGTATAACAATGTGAATATACCTAATTGCACTGAAGAATGGTTAAAATGGTAAATTTTATGTTATGTATATTTTATCACAATTAAAAAAACAACAACTTCTTTTAGTTAAGATAACTCTGGAACTATAGTAAATAGTATTCATTATTTTTCAGCAATTTTATAATAAATTCTGTAAGATAGTCCATGTATTGGTATAAGTAGTTTTGTTTCAAATTCTTATCTATTAATCTAGATTAGAAGCTTCTAAGGTAGACCATAGTATTATGTAGGGAAAACATATTAGAACATGATTATAAAAGGAGAATAAGTTACAAGAAAACTCTATAGTTTAAAAAAAAAGAAAAAGGAAAAGAAAGAAAGAAAAACATCTATCAGGGAGACCCAGTGTTGTGCTGGAAAAAGAGAATGAAATTTGGAAACCTTGGGCAAGGTGTTTATCGTCTCCATCAATTTCCTTATCCGTAAAACGGGTACACTTTTCACTATAATACATGTAGGTTCAGGGGACATAGTGGAAGTCAATAAGTGTTAAGTGTTTCCCATATGCATCATAGTTTAAAAGTAATTAATGGACTGGGCAGGAAGGAAAGTTATTCCAATCTTTGGTAATCCTAAAATTTTATACGACTTATGCTACTCATCTAGCAAGGGTGGCATGGCATTTTATTTATCTTCATTTTTAAGGAATTATCAAAACTTTGACTAAAATTATTCTGTCAGTTGGTTTTACTTACCTAATTACCTTTTTCTAGATACTCCTGAACAGCTGAATTAATTTCTAAATTCCTTAGTAGCTAGGGTGCTGGGGCAAATCCTCTATGCCTCAGTTTCCAGGTTTGCAAAATGAGAAAATAACTATATCAGTCTCATTGAGTTGTCATGAGAGCTATGGAAAATAATTCATGGAAAATGCTTAGACTAGTGTCTGGCACATGGTAAATAATGAGTGTTAGTTATAAGGTATGCTATTATTATTACTACTAACACTCCTAAATTCTGGTCTTTCTAAAATGATGTTTCCAGGAAACTTTTTGGTGTTTGATGAGTAGGAGATCGTGTCTTCCCAGTCTAGCTCAAGAGCAATATTTTTTCCACATTATCCCATGGCACTTAGCTTATAGCTATTCTTATAGAACATTGATTCATTCTGCTTTATATAGTGGCTATGCATATATTTTTCTTTCTTAGATTCTTTACTCCTTGAAGATAAGAATATCACTCTGCCTTTTTTCTGTCCCCCCGGCACTAACTTTATTGCTCTGTTATGTGGTAAGGCTCCAAACCTGCTCATTGGATTAATATTAAGTGAATGAAATAATGGCTGCATGAGTGGATTCAAATTATATAATTGCTCAGTTGAACAGCAGTATAGAATGATGGACCAGGCCAGTGACTGGAAATCTTAATATGATTCTACATGGCTTTTTTTTCAAAGTAAGGGGCCAAGATAAGGAAAAGGAAAGCAGATAGTGAGAGTGATTTAAACTGTCATTCAACAAACATTCTGTAATCCTTCAGTGGCTGGGTGGCTGGCTATGTGCTAGAGCATGGACTCACATGTCAATAGTAAAAGGAATATAGAGGAAAAGTCCCTCAGAACTAGTGTACTTCATAGTTCATAGTGCATTTTTTTTTTTTTCTTAAGCAAGTAGGTTTTTCCAGTGTGGGTACATTGGCTCATGCAGCTTGTGGGGCACTGATTTTCTTGAAGGAAAGCCAACAACAACAGCAACACCCAGTCAAGTTACCAGGAGATAAATTCCAGTTTTCTCTTCTTAGGGAAGTTTGCTCAATATTGTCAAGTATGTTCTTTATTTTCTCAATTATCTACCAAAGGCAATAACAACCCTGTGGCCCCCAAATGACTGTCCTCCCATCTGCCGCAACCCCTGCCCTTCCAGCAAACACCCCACTACTCTCCCTCTGAGTCTTTGTGTGGCTTCTTTCCAACCATGCAGTGTCCACTTCAAGCTTGGTATTTGTGACCTTGTTTAACTCTTGCTTCTTTCTCAAAGACCAGAATGTTACTCCTCCCAAGGATACTCTGATACCCTCTTCTTGGCGACAGTTCCCATCTCCATCCCTGCACCCATCCAGTTCTTTTGTACATCCATCTAGTCAAGAAAGACTTTGGCCTAGTTTTACTTGCTATTGTGATTATGACAAAATGAAGGCTTTCTTTCCTTAAATATGAAATATCAGAATACCGAGTATACTTTTTAAAACTGCTTAGTCTTCGCTTTGCCCATCCCCACCGACTGAGAATCAGTGTTCTCACCATAAACTTAGCAATAATGAACTCATTAAACTGCTTGTAAAAAAGCAGAAGGTGGAAACATCCTCCCAATGAGCACAGAGTAACCCATGGGTACTCCTCTTTTTAATTTTTTTTTTGTCCTGGCAGGACCTGGGGCTTGTTTTACAATGCAAGAAAGGGACTTCCTTCTCCATCAGCCAGCACTCTCTAATCTTTTATTCAGTACATATTTTATATATTTGTTCCCCTAACTCACACCGTGCACCATAGCATGCTGAATTCTGTGTCACAAACTATGGACCCAGGGGTGCAGAGGACACAAGCCCTGCTTTGGAGCCTTAAGAAGGGCTTTAGCCATGTGCCTCCCACTGCTGCATGCCTGCCCTAGTACTTTTCCTTTTTCTCTTTGAAGGAGAATTGGGGGATAACCATTCATTTAAATACAATTTAAATAAAGTAAATGTATTTTTAGAATATCCTCCCATCCACATATCCCGGTCTCCCATGAATAACATATTGTATGTGTCTGTGTTTTCTTTCTCTCTATGTAGATATAAATACAATCTCCTGAAGCAATTCAGTAGAGTGGTTGTACTATGTTGTTAAATCTCCGGAAAGTATTTGGTTTAAGGTCTCCTTATGGGCTATAAAGGGCATGGGAAACCCGATGGTGGGGTGTTGGGATCGCCGTGGGACCGCAGGCTAACTGGAGGCATTATATGAAACTATGCAGTGGGAACATAATTACTCCAATTCCACCCTTTCTACACCATATACTCTGACCCTTCTGGAATGACTAATAGCTTCTTTCTGTTTTCCTAAACCAGGGCTTCAACTGGCATTCTGAACCTATGAGACTCAGTCAGTATTACAAATTAAACTCACATAGAACATTCTTTCTAGCTGGTAAGATATAGACAAACAGAGATATAGTAATATTAAGTAAAATAGCACCATAAAAATAAAGTTCTAAGAAATATTCCCAAATAAGGGTTTCTTTTAATTCAATCATCCATGTATTTTATAATAACAATAGCACTTAGGATGTATAAAGCAGTTAACTATACTATGTCTGGCATTGTGTTAAGCATTCTATATATTTTATCTAATTTCATCACAATAGACTATGAAACATAAAGTCATCATCAATAACTTCTTTAAGCTTCAGTTTATTTATCTGCTACTTGTGTTTTGCCTAAGGTAAGGAACAGGTAAGTTGAAACTTGAACTTGGGATCATCAGGCTGCAAAGTCCACAAGTAAACACTTTGCTATGCTGCCTTCCTACTATTTCACTGAACATATGGGTATATAAGGATCTTAACAATAAATTTAAGGTTCCCTAAAAATCAAATAATTAATTTTTTTGTGTTTTGTGGGATGAGTTACAAAAAGTTCTGTGTGCCTATCTCTTTAGAATTAGCAGACAAAAATATAGGATGCCCAGATAAAATTGATTTCAGGTAAGCAGTGAATAATTTTTTAGTTTAAATATGTCCCATGTAATACTTGAGACATAACTAAAAATTTATTTGTTGTTTCTCTGAAATTCAAATTTAATTGAGCATCTTATATTTTTTCCAGCAACATTACCCCAAGTCAGGTATTTCATTCAGGGACTTTCCATGCTAAAAGCAACAGGTTCCCAGGGTGAATTTCAAGCCTACAGAGAAGCCATGTCTCCCCACTCTGTGGAGTCTCTCCTGGGCCCCATGACTGAATGCAAAAGTGATCAGAAGTCTTTCTCATAGAGTTAATTTTGTACCACAGTGGGAAGTTGGTATGCTCTGGTCCTTCTCACCCTCCCCATTTTGGGGAACATGGGTAGAGCTCACTCCTGGAGAAGGATCATCTTCATGTACCTTATTTTATCAGTAATAATTAATAACTACAGTCACACTAACAATTAGAATAGCAATAATCCAGACTTCCATGCTGTTAGAAATGGTGTCAATTCACTTAACTGCTTTGATTCCATAGTTGCAGTAACCATAGCTATAGAGTGTGTGTGTGTGTGTGTGTGTGTGTGTGTGCTGACAGTCAATTGCTTCTTCCTTTCCCATGAACTTAAGTGATTTTGTTTTCCTCCTACTTAGCATCTCCCACACCCTGGACATGCTGCTGTCTGCCTCACCTTAGGAGCTCTTAAATCACTTACTCTGGATTCATCCTCTTTTACCTAATTTCTACACTCTGCTTATGCTTTCAACATAAAAGCTATTGTAAGGTATTCAAAGAGCAGCTCTTTGAATAAACGTATCATCAATAGCATATCCTGATTATTTTCACTTTGGGGTTTTCATTGTAATTCTTGTTTCTGGAATATAATGGTTCATGTCCATTTAAGGTAACTGTTCTGCAGTTTTCTAACAGCTTCCTAAGTGCCCCATCACCCTTATGCACCCTTTCACTCTCCCCTGTTACAGAGGACCTTCTGTTTAATTTGTGGCAAAAAGATTGGTCCTGCAGTATCCTTCTCACTGTCCTACCATCATCACAGAGGCGCAAGGAGCCAACGACAGGACACATGCATTACGTGCTGTGGCTTGACAAAAATGACTCTACTGGGACATACAAGTGGCACATTCATAGATGTGCCACTGAAACCCCAGGTGACAGTCTGGGACACTGACTCAGAGAACGCAGGACACATGCACTTTTGTCAGTTTGAACAGTGACATGTTCCATAGCCTCACCTCTCAACTCACACATCCAAATCCAATTTAAAAAGTAAAACTCTTTATTTCAAGTTTCTGAACTGACCTAATCCAGGTGAAACTCAAGGCAGATGGGGGAGGGAAAGAAGGGAAAGAGAAGGACACGAATGTGGCACACGCAGTCCGCGGGGCGCAGGTACCCCAGCGGGGTGACAATGGCAGGGACACTGTACCTCTGCAGTAGGTGGCAGCCTTCCGGGAGCCATGCGGGCCTCGCTGGTTTCAGGCGGGTCTTGTCTGCCGACCGCTGAACTCCCTTCAATGTCAAAAGGAAAAGTGTTGTCGTTCCCGGACGCCGCGAGGGAGCAGGCAGCGCCCCAGAGGAGCCACAGAGGCAGGACTGAGCACCAGGTTGAGCTCAAAGCCATCTCTTCGCTGACATCCAGCTGGGCTCTTCCAGTTTCTCCTCGTCGGGCCCCCTGAGGTGTGGCGGTGCTTGCTTACTTTACCTTCTCTGAGTCTGCAGTATCCAGATGTGGGAACTCAAGGCAGCCCAAGGAGCAACTTAGTTAAAAAAAAAAAAAAGGGAGAGTGAGAGAGTAAGCGAGAATTTCAATCTCTCTCTCTCTCTCTCTCTCTCTCTCTCTCTCTCTCTCTCTCTCTCTCTCTCTCTCCTCCCTCTTCCTTCCTCCCTCTCTCGCTTTCTCATCACCGCCCCCCTCACCGCCCCACTCGCCCCGCAGAGGCTCTGGCTAAAGAACACACAGATGGATGGATGTGGAAGCTGAACATCAGAAGCCAGACTGAATAGGGCAAGCCCCGCCAGCGCCTGTCACCTCCTGTCCCCGGGAAGTTGGGACTGAAGGCTGTGCAGCCCTGGCGTTGTTCCCAAATCCATTCTCACCACTCCCTTTTTACCTTCCACTTCCAGGCCCTCCCACTCCAAGTTGGCCTTTCAGACACGGAGGTCGGGCTTTCCCTTGAGGCCACCCCTCCCCTCTCAGTTTGGAGCTCCTCCAAGGAGCCCAGATGAATACTCAGCTTTTGTGATTGCTTCCTCACATCTTTTATTTAGCCAAGGTGCCCGAATGTTTTATCTATATTTATATAGGTATTTTATGTGGCCCCTGCTGTTTTGCAGGAAAGTGGGTGGAAAAGGGATTTCAGAGGTAGGAGCCGGAGGTAGATGATCTCAGATGACAGAGAGGAAGGGCACCCACTTTCTTCAACAAGGTTTCTCATTTTTTAGAAAATGGGCTACTGCACTTTTTATGCTATATCTTCTGTGACCTACTGGCTACCCCTCTTCCTCCTGGCGTCCTCACCCAGAGGGCTTCAGAGAAGAATATCTTTCACTGCGGCACTGGAACATGACTTCATTACTCAAATGCATGAACTTTTATTTACAAAGAGCATTTTGTTTTCATCCTAAAGAGGTGCTTTGTAAGGAGCTCCGAACAAGGCTTACAGTGTATGAGCCTGTCAAATATACTGCCTACAGCCCCGACCTCTTCCTCTTGGCCTGTAATCTACTATATCTGTCAGAGTCTTGTAACCTTTCCAAGACTTTGGGGAGAAATTGGGCTACAGTTATGCCGGGGCACCCCCATGGATAGGTCAGTGGCCAATACAGCTGATAGGTATCTCTGCTTACATTGGCTTCATATTGGAGCTTTAAACATTCCCACAAGACCCAAACATGGCTTAAAAAGATTTAGATGAGACAACCATAAAATGACACCCAAGTAAGTTTTTAGGTGTTTGAAATCACTCACAATTATGCATTAAAGCTTTTTCATAAAACCTAATCATTAGTTCTATTTTATAGGACAATAGTCATTTTTATCTAAGGATAAATGAAAAAAAAAAACATTTATTTTGTACCAACCATATATTGAGACTTTGCATATGTTATTTGTAATCTTCACAGAATTGTTGCAAAATAAGACTATTATTTTCTTTTCACAGAAGAGGAGAGGGAAGGTCTTAGGGACTAGGACATTTGCCCAAGGTCATACAGCTGGGAGAAAGCTGAGGTGAGGTTTGAACCCCGGCCTCACAGATTCCCAAACTATCTTTCACATGTATACTACTTGAAACTCACAAAACAATTCAGAAGAAGAAGAGATGGCACACCCATTTTTAAATATCTTCTAATTGACCTCAAATTTGCATAGATTATCTCATTTAATTTTATCTTCAGTATAATCCTAGGAGATAGGTATTGTTATACATATTTGGTAAGTGGTAAAAGTACTACCAGAACCCAGGTAAATATGATGCTAAGGTCACTTGTTTTAAACCATCAAATGATATGATACAAAGGTGCCAAAGCTAGAAGAAATAAGAAGTTTTATATTACTCAAAATATTTGTAATGTTCTCCTTTTAAGTTATGAAAATAGTATTGCAATGATGCAGTAAGCTAAATTATGATAATTTCCTTCCATATAAACTTATTAACTCACTAAATTAAGTGAAAGACCTTAAAAATATATCTTTGGTTAGGTTGTGTCAATATAAGAAATGTCCAAACCTGTGGAGAATTTTCAAGTTTATTTGAGTCAAACTGGTGACAATTGTTGGGAAGTAAAATCTGAACAGATTGAGAAAATGCTCAGGAGAATGGCAATCTTGCCGTTTATTTTCTACATTAGAATTAAAGGAGGAGGCATAAGGAGGGTTACATGAAATTCATTGGTGGTAGATTAAGGAGGTGGGAGAAAGCATGGGGGAAATATCTGGGATTTGGATAAAAAGTAAAATGAAGAGAAACATACTTCTTTTACGTTAATGAGTACAGGGTGGTTAATAATTAACATTTATAGCACAAAGAGATGATACTAGAGGAACAAGATAATAATGAGGGATTCTGTGGTCTTGTGCTCTGATGTAGTAAACATGCCCTGAGGGCTCTGGGAAAGATTACTTTGACATTTCAAAGGTATGTTATCTTAGAAGCAAAATGACAATAGACACATTCACTTAAGGGGATTGTCCTTAGTCAAGGAAGCTCCAGGTCTATGATGTGACTACCTGCCATGACCTGCTTTTAGAAGTTTTAATGTTCAGATTATACTACCTGGTTACTTTCAGACTCTGAATGTGTAAGGCCCACCATGCTGGCCTCCCCTGGGGTTGTCAGGTTTAATATGTTGCCCCTTTTTATCTCGTGATTAAAAAAAAAGTAACTGGTTCTTTGAGAAACTTACCTTGGTAGAAAAGAACACAGGATTATCCTGCCCCACACTCCCTTTAAAAAAGCTTTAAGTGATAAAAATGATAATAATAATAATAATAATGATAATAAAAATGTATACATCATTGTCTGATTTCAGATATAGACCTCTTCAGTCACAAAAAATGTTCCCATTTGTTTTTTGAAAGATTATGTTCTATTCTTCATTAACTGTCAATTAATGACACGCTTTTTAATTTGACTCAGGGTCTCCTCTCTCTGCTTACCAGATGGCGTTCAGGTTCTATAAGAGGCTTGGGCAATGTGGGCAGGGGTGTCTTTGTCCAAGACCTGTGGACTTTTCTTTTTTTATTAAATATATGCCTCCAACCCTTCATCTTATTTCTGCAGATACTATTAATATATATATATCTATATCTCTATATATACATATATATACATATATATACATATATATACATATATATATATTTGTGTGTATGTGTGTGTGTGTGTGTGTGTGTGTGTGTGTGTGTGTGTACGGCAAAACAGCATAACACACAGGAACACGGGTTTTGTATGAATAGTAAATCTTAGATCTGCCTACAGAAGTTCTGGTACCTCGACACATAACTTAGTCTCTCTGAATGTTAGTTTCCTCATCGTAAAATTGAGGTACTTCATTCACTGAGTTATTATGAATAGTAATGAAATAATATAAATAAAGCACTAACACATGTTGGTATATAGTCAGTGATCAAAATGTCTATTTAACTACATTGTGTTTTAATGTCTTTTAAAAAGGACAGAATAACTATTTTTAAAGAAGAAAAATAGCCATGTTTGTTTATCTCGTGATTAAAAAAAAAGTAACTGAGGTAACCTTTCTTTTGCCCAGAATAGCCATTCATATTTCTGGCTGATATGTGGACCTTCCTGTGTTAACCTTGAATGAGGCAGTCACAGATCATAGAGTAATGGGACAGGCAAGAGAGAAGAGTGCATGGCTGACTTTTTATAGCACGGAGCCACCCCCAAATCATCAAAGGCCTGAGTGTGGGAGGATTTTATTCTTGCTAAAACTACAACAGGGAAGCGTCTCCAGTGTGGCTGCTTTCTTATCACAACTCTCTCTCTTTCTCTTCCTTTCCTGAGATTAGGGCCAGACAGACATCAACTTCTTTCATGTCCATTATCTCCTTTGGGACTCCCACCTACCCCATGATCGAAGTAGTCTGTTCCATCACCCCCACTGTACAGAAGAGAGCATCGATGTTCAGAGAGGCTAAGAGGTTAAATGATGAGGACACTAAGCCAGTTTGGGCAATATGAGGGCCTTACATCTTCTGACTCCCAAACCAGTGTTTTCCCTACTAGACCAAGCTATTTTTGGTTTTAGCAGCAGCAGATTTGGTGATTGGGAGGCTTTATCAAAAGAAGCTTCTGGAATTCCTTTCTGAGCCCCTTGTGCAGTTATCAGCAGATAAACATCAGGGCTGCCCATCCCTGTCAGCACTCAGTTGTTGGGCCTTGGCCACTGTATCCCGGGATCTAGTGAGGGTGTTGTTAATGCATTCTGTCTGCCCTTCTGTAAATAGAAAGTCATGTCAGATGCTATTTTGGATTTTTAGGTGTTAATCTTGGACATAATTAGACAGAAGATTGTTGAGAGGCCTGCGTACTAGTGACAACAATTTTATGATGAGATTGGTCACAGAAGCAAACAGGAGCTATCCCCTGCCATGAGGTCTCTAACTGGTAATCAAGTGGCAAGAAGGTAAGGAGGAAAGCACATCTCTTTTTCTGCTCACACTTCTCTTTTCTCAGGCTGAGTTTCTCCTCTATGAGTGACTCTGGCTGCAGTTCAGGCTTTCTGAGGAGGAACAACAGCAAGGGTGCTAGGTGAGGATGGGCCCTTCTAAAAGTCATTCTTCCTCCCATTAATGTCCTCAGGCTTTTGTTCAGACTGTAGATGGCATGTAGCTATCTATACTTCTTCTGACTATGACACTTGTCACAGCCTCATTTGTTTTTAACATGTATGCTCTGCATCCTTTCCATTTATCCATCCATCCGTCCATCCATCCATCCATTTATTAATCAACTCTTATTGAGCACAGTACAGCATATTAGATGTTGAGTGTAACATGACAAAATCATGATCTTAACTTTTGAGGAGTTAAGAGTCTCATGGGACAGACTCTAAATAGACCCAGAAAAGAATGCTGAGTGATTAACAGGAGTTCAAAAGGCAAGTTCAGACATGATAATAATAAATGTTCAGAACAAGCCCTTTACCTGCCTCAGTTAGGGAGAGTCAGGGAACACTCCAGAAGGACAACTGTGCTGTATCCTATCTGATGGGAGGAGGGAAGGATAGTGCTCCAGAAGGGAACCGCCTATACAAAGGAACAAATGCATCAGAGACCTGATGCCACAGGAGGGGTGAGAGAGCCATGTGACTCTCAAATGCTTTCTGAGCCCCCCTGTTCACAGGGCACAGTCACTGCCTTCAGGGCCGGGTGACAGTGCCTGTGTGAGAAAAAGGGCTTCCCAGCCTCCTTTTGGTGTGTTAGCGCTGCCCTCCAGTCCAGGCCCCTATGCAACAAAGGGGTCCTCCCAAAATACAAATCTGAACACAGGGGGTTCTATTCACAAAAACATTTACATTCTAAACAAAAGCCTGAGAAAACTAATAGAAGGAGGAACAATTTTTTAAAGTTAAAACAAATTTAAAAAATTGTATTGTGGTAAGAACACTTAAAATGAGATACACCTTCTTAACTGGTCTTGAAGTATACAATTAGGTATCATTATCTACAGGCAAAAAGTACAGTGAAGAATGACTTTTAGGAGGCCCCCATTTATAGCCTAAAGGTCTAGCTTGAAGTTCTAGCCTGAAGTTTGTAGCTTAAACTTCTGCCAGAGTTGTTCATAGAGGAGAAGCTTGGCCTTGAGAGGAGAGGAGTGTGGGCAGAAAAAGAGACTGCCTCCTCCACCTTACCTTCCTGTCATTAGATTATCAGTTAGAGACTAGGATAATTACTTCACCAGGCTAAAGGGAAATAAATGATTGATGCTTACTGGTAATGTAACCAGCAGAGAACAGAGGTGTCAACATCCATTAGCTCAGTGACAGGATCAATATAAAACAGGAACTCCTGGAACTTGATAATGATATGATACAATCAAGAATTTGGCAACATTCAAGAGAGGAAGAAACCAGCTTTTGTGTCCCCAAATCCACCCCACCCCTAGTACTACAGAGGGTAGATGCCTCCATGATTTACATTCTAATTGAGACAAAGGTAGAAAAGAGATATAGAATAAATAGTCAAGCAAAAAAAAAAAAAATATGTAGTATGTTAAATGGTAAGTGCCATGGAGAAAAAGAAAGAAAGGTAAGGGGGATAGGATAGTAAGAACTTCAGAGAGTGAATGATGCTTACTTTGTTGAAGAGGCTAGAATAAAGTGATGGAGGGAAGGAGTAGTTGAAGATAAAGCCAGAAAAGTAAGGGCTATGTGGGTGGATTATGTAGATCTCTGAGATAATTATAAAGATCTTAGCTTATGCTTTGAGTGAGATGGGATATATTTGGAGGGTTCTGTGCATGATTTAACTTATTTTGCCTGCTACTTGAAGAATAGACTATAGCAAAAGAGATGAGGGAGAAAGCAGGAAGACCTTTCAGAGGCTATAGCAATAATATAGGTAAAAGCAACTTGGTCCAGGATGTTAACATTAGATGTGAGAAGCTGTTAAATTTTGGATTCATTTTAAATGTAGAACCAATGAGATTTGCTGGATATGTATACTGAGAGAAGAAAGGACTAAAGGCTGATGTCCACATTTTTTTGGCCTGAGTGGACTTGAATGATGGATTTGACATTACTAAAATGGAAAGGACTATGGGAAGAGCAGGTTGTAGGAAACAGGCAATGAAATGTTTAGTTTTGAACAAGTTTTTATTTTATTTTTTTGAGATGCCTCTTAGATCAGACACTTATATTTCTTACTTTTTAAAAATGTTTTAAAACATCCATATTCATGATATGTAATGCACAATGCACAAACTATCTTTTTACTGGGATCTATTATGTGCAAGGCACTGTAGAATACTATATAATACTATGAGAAATCCTTATAATCTAGTAAGGGAAACTTATAACATGGAAACAATGGCAGTATCTACTTCAAGTACTCAAGATAGGCTCAAATTTGTTGCTCTTGGGAGTTAAATCAGGAAGGGATCCCTTTGAGCTCAATGAGAAAAGAAGATATGTATAGATTTGTGCTGGATCTCTACACAATATAGGAATTAGGTATGGAAAGACAGGTTGGGGAGAGGCAGGAGGAAGGGAATTTTAGTCAAATGGAACAGTATAGTCACAGGCACAGGAGTGGGAAAACACATGCATATTCAGGCAAGGGCAAGGACAGACTGGCTGAAGAATTGCACAAAGTTCGTTTTGGTGCATAATGAGAGATAATATGGAATAGGAAGGTAGAGGCCTGATAACTTCATAGTCACTACTAGAAGAGAGAGAGAAAGAGAGAGAGAGAGAGAGAGAGAGAGAGAGAGAGAGAGAGAGAGAGAGAGAGAGAGAGAAGACTGTAGTGGAGTCAGATAATCATGTGGAGGGTGCATTGGTGTGAAGAATGGAGCCCAAAAGACTGGATAGAGATGATCGCAATAACAGTCTATGCCTCAGGTGACCAAAAATAATCCTTATGAACTGGCACTATGTTCCCCTAACACAACTCCCCATCCCTGAGACAATCTAGATGCAATGCAGACATCTCAATTTGTAAAACCAATATTTCCTTGAAGCTGAGATGAATTTTAGCTCGAATAGGGTCATCTCCTCTTGGAGAGGAGGGATAGGCCAGGAAAGTAAAGTTTCTAGGTACAAAATCAGTGTTCAAAAATCCACAGCACTCTTATACTCTAATAATGAATTTTCAGAAAAAGAAATGAAAAATACAATTTTTTTTTCAATTGCAACAAAAAGAATAAAATACCTAGGAATAAATCTAATGAAACATGTGAAGAACCTATACACTTACACTGAAAACCATAAGACTATTAAAAGAAATTGAAGATGAGAAGAAGAAATAGAAAGATATCTTATGTTCCTGGATTGGAAGAATCAACATTGTTAGAAAGATCTTATTACCTAAAGCATTATACAGATTTAATTCAATCCCATCAAAATTCCAATGACATTTTTAAAAGAAATAGAGTAAAAAATCATCAGATTTGTGTGGAAGTACAAAAGACCCCAAATAGCCAAAGCAATCCTGAGAAAAAAGAATGAGGCCGGAGGTTTCACTCTGCCCTACTTCAGATTATACTATAAAGCGACAATAATTAAAACAGTGTGGTATTGGCAAAACAAAAACAAAAACAAAAACAGACACACATACCAATAGAACAGAATTAAGAGTCCAGAAGTAAACCCATGCATTTATGGGCAAATAATTTCAGCAAAGCAGCCCAAACCATAGAACAGAAAGAAAAGCATCTTCAACAAATAGTGCTGGGAAAACTGGATAGCCATATGCGAAAGAATGAAGCTAGACTGTTGTTTATCAGTGTACACCAAAATTAACTCAAAAGAGATTAAGGACTTGAAAATAAGACCTGAAATAGTAAATTGCATAGAAGAAAACATAGGTACTAAACTCACAGACCTTAGATTTAGAGAGAATTTTACAAATTTGACCTTACAGGTCCCATCTTAATCCTTAGCACCATACAGATAACTCATGGCTCTAACTACTTCATCCTTAATTACTTGGCTCTTTCAGTCCGAAGTGATTTTAGTACGAATTATGTCCTTAGCCACTTTCATGGGCCAAGAAATACTTTTTATTGTCAATTTAACTTAGATTTTCTGTTATTAACAACCAAAAAGATTCAAGAATAGTAAGAATTTGAGAAACGTGATTTCAAAAGAGACTGCGATGAGTGTATCACTGAGAAAAGAAGCAGATGGTTTGTAGAGCAGGGATATTAGTCCGTTAGAAGTCATCAGTAAACAAAACCTATATATGGAATATATTTATTTTCCATACATTTGTCAGTCTGTAGATATTTATTAAGATGAAAATTAAATGTAGCTTGTTTTTAAACCTCAGTCTATAGATTCAGATCCTGTGTATCTCTCAGTTTTTTTTACTTACCCATTGTGTTATCTTGGGAAGTTATTCTCCAAGCTTCAGCTATCACATCTGTAAAATGGGGAATGTACCTGCCTCTGAGTATTTTTGAGGGTAAAATAAAATAATGCATACAAATTTCCCAGGATAATGCTTGACACATAGTGAACCCTCAACAAACTTTATTATTATTACTACTAATATTTATATTATAGTTGTTATTATAAGACTAATGTGTTCTGGAGAGACTGAAAGACAAAGAAATAGGTTGATGATTATAAAGTTAATAAAATTCTCTATTATCTATAGTATCATCCAATAAGCATTTTTAAATTTTCTTTAAGTCATTTTAGTATTCAGAGCTATAGCTTAATTGTGGATTCTTTATTCTCAATGTAGTATTTGTCAACATTTGTTAACATTTCTTATGGAGGCTGCTACCCATGGTGGCTGATTATGGTATCATTATCAACTTAAGATAACAATGAGCCCTTTCTTATAGGTCTCATCTTTATTTTATTTTATTTTTTATTTTATGGCTTTTTTATTTTTTATTAAAAATTTTTGGGTGACATTGATTAATAAAATCAAATAAATTTCAAGTGTACAATTCTATAGTATATATATTGCATTATATGTTCCCCACCTAAAGTTAAATTTATTTCTATCACCAAATATTCGGCCCCTTTTACCCTTACCTATCTCCTCTCTCTCCTATTTCCCTCTGGTAATCACTAATCCACTGTCCATGTTCATGAGTCACTGTTTGTCATATTTAAATTTTCATTTGTAGACTTAGATATAGTAAAACTTGCTAGGAACAAATACCTAGGAGTAGGACTAGGGAATTAAACCATAATTTAGGGACAACTTTCTGTCTGATGTTCTCAGGCACTCAAATTCAGACTTTATAGTTATTAAAGTTTCTTAGAATTTTACATTGGTCTTAATTTTCATCATTTTGAGTATGCAAAATGCTGTCACCTACATTGTCCCAGATAATTCTCCTGACAACTCTGTGGGGTGAGCATCATCATCCAAGTTGAAGCTGAGAGAGAGAAATATTAGTGACTACCAGGCCATGACCCAAAAGATGATCTTCAAGTTCTCAGCTTGGCATGATTTATTCTCCTTATACATGGCTTGTGAAGTCATCGGTCTGTGGCATTTAACTTGTACAACCCAAATTAAGTCATAGCTGAGCAGCAAGGATATAAAAAGAAAAGTGTTCAAGATTGCTGTCCATCAGTCTGCTGATGGACACTTAGGCTGCTTCCATATATTGACTATTGTAAGTAATGTTGTAATGAACATAGTATCTATTGATAGGCAAATGGATAAAGGAGAAGTAGTAGAATATTACTCAGCAATAAAAAAAAGAATGAAATCTTGACATTTGCGAAAGCATAGATGAACATAGAAAGTATTATGCTAAGTGAATAAGTCATAAAGAAAGACAAATAACAACGTTTTCACTTATATGTTGAATCTAAAAAACAAAATAAATGAACAATTAAGTAGAAACAAATTCATGGATAAAGAAAACAAATTGATGACTGCCAGTGGGAGGGGGGTTAGAGGATGGGTGTAAAAGGTGAAAAAAATTAAGAAGTATAAATTGCCAGTTACAAAAATAGTCACAGGGATGTAAAGTATAGCATCAGGAATATAGTCAATAATATTATAATAATTATGTGTGGCGCCAGGTGCAAGTACCCACTAGACTTATTGGGGTGAACACTTTGTAAGTTATGTAAATGTCTAATCACTATGTTGTACACCTGAAACTAACATAATACAATAAATCAACTATAAATGGAAAATAAAATAATTAAAAATGTAATTAAAAATATTGCTGTCCATCAGATTTTGAAAAACAATTCACTTATTCTTAAATTAATATTTATTAGAAAACAAAAATGCCAATGACAAAAATTGATTATGGATGAAGAGGTGAAAAGGAGCATGTGTGGAAAGAGATACATTTCATTTTAAATATCTAAATAAAAATGAAAGCTTTTCCTCTCTCTTTATTAACTGGAATATCTGAACACAGACAGGTTAAGAACTGGGCTTGCCATGGTTCAGGCTTATATTTAAGAGAAGAGACATGGGCTAATATGATTATGTACCAAAGACCTTGAAATAAGCATTTCTTCCAGTTGGCTACTAAAGATGAACCTATGACATTTCTGTGCTTAATTTAACTGGATCACCTTTGGGAAAAGTCTACTGTGATTTTTAACCTGGTATTATGATGAGTGATGACCATCAGCTCCACAGAGGGCTTCAGAAAAAACACAGTGCAGAGAAAAGACCCTAGACTGGAGCTGGACATATATTTTCATCCTAGGACTTTCCCTTGATAGTCACAACGTTGAGCTAGTCTTGTAAGCTCTCTGGCCTTCATATTTTCCCTCTGTAAAACAAAAAATGAGATAAGATGAGCCTGTGGTCCCATTCTGCTTCAAGACTCTCATTTTCTAGGAAAGATAATTCTCAGACACTCTGATTATTCAGTCCCTGGCCAGGAACAAATGGAACACTGAGAAAGCAACACCAAGAGAACTAGTCCATGGCCTTCCCTGCTGAAATAATTGATCCTGAAGCTATATTTTAAGTGCCTCAAGAAAACTCCTGGACAGGCCATGAAACAAATCAAATACAACAAAGAGAAAATAAATTGAGTTATTATTTTAAACTCTCCCAGATACAGAACTGTAGTCAAGAAAAAAAATGAATAACAATGCCACTGGAGAACACAAAAGGAAAAGAATTTGGAAATGTCTCTCTTGTCCTTAATTCACCCTCTTATTATACAGCCCTTCACTGGCTCTTCGTAGAACAATAGGCTATCAAATCTTGTAGTGCTAGAGATGGAAAAAGACCAGGCAAACGTCACAGAACCCTGCAATAGAAAGTTGTGACTCTACTGGAGAAACGTGGTCATTCTCAGCCATTAGGTCACCTGAAGGGCTGTTCAAAAAATATTTATTGAATTACAATGTTTAGTGAAGTTGAATTCCATTCCCTTCTTTTAGTTTCTATTTTTTCTTAGCTGTGAATTATTTTATCCTTTATCTTTGTGAAGATGATACAAAGTATAAATACAATTGGTAAAAAGCAAAAGGGTAAACTATGACAAAATGTATGTGAAGTTCACAAACCCAAGACAAGTGTAGACACATGCCTGTCTGACCTATGTAGAAAAAGGAGGATCTTCTTGTGTGAAAGATGCTGAGGAACATGGAGAAAGAATTAGCATTATAAAATCTGGGCTGTAATTTTTTTATTTACTCATAGATTTTATATAATCTACTACTTAGACTAATTAGAATTCAGTCTTTCATAAAAAATATTCTTATTTAACCCTATAAAACATGAATCTGAGACCATCAAGTAGCTTTGAGTAGCACATATGACCAAAAAAAGGGCACAGGCAAACTCAACCCTTCTAACATACATGTGGATAAACTGTGAGAGGAAAATAAATTAAAAAAAAATTTATTAGATTTATTGTGGTGACATTGGTTAATAAAAGGAAAAGAAATTTAAAAATAAACAAAAAGCAAAAAGCCAGAAGCATTAAAACACAAAGCAATGACAGAGAGATCAGAACATTGTTTGTGCCTTCTGACTCCCCCACCCCTTTTAATAACTTAAACAGTTGTCTCTGATCCTTGCTTGAAACAGTGGACAATATCATATGCTGTGGTTCACCCTGACAATTTTATTACTGCATCGTGACTTGACATTATGGCTTCACAATGATCTGGGAGAAGTCAGTTGGATCTGAGCATAAGGCACAATATCAGCAGGGTATCCAACAGACTGGTCAAGTGGCTGAGGCTCTATTATAGAAACATTGCCAGGATGTTTAACCTTAATCAGCCACTGTTTTAATGAATTGCTGAGACTTTAGTTAAACCTGCTCAAAGTAATAGGTCAGTATCTACCCTGGGCATTCTGGGAACCAGCAGACGTTTTGATTTACTGATGTGATTTTATGATTTATTAAGCTAGGGTACTTACTGCTTTTATAATTGGAGCAACATCTCCATCTACCTACCTAGTCATAACATTAGTATAGCTATGATTCTTTAGATGAAAGTGGAGCAACCAAGTGGCCTCTCACTCATTCGAGTCAGTCAGTCTAAAGGCCAATCTGTCAGTCATCAATGAAACAGTTCCTGTTTTGCTGCCATTTTCCCAAGCTCAGAATTTTTCTCATTAGCCGACAAGTTTCAGGTCCTCATTCTGTTTATTTATTGTTGCGAAATACTCTTTGCCTCCTAAGATTCATCACCATCTCTCTTTACCAGCTTTCCCATTCTTCCCCTACTTCTCCTTTCCTCTGCTCTGGCTTGCAGGGTACCTGGCATTGACATCGAATGCCATATTGTAGTGCAAATTCTACATCACAAGTCCTCCCTTTTAACCTTTTCAGTGTCCTCAGAGATGCCTGGCAATCCATTTATTCAACTGGTTTGCAGTTTTTGTATAGTTTTAGAGGTTGTTGTACTAGATTGGCACATCACTCAAAAACTATGTGTTCTTTGGCAAAGCCTTTTATAAAGAGGTGGTTAGATTGGAGGGTCTCCAAGGTCTCTCCAACTCTAAAACAAAATCCATGTTCTGAACCTTGTCTGCCTTCCTCAAGTGTCAGTCTGTCACCTCTGCCCTTACTCTCATGGATGACACCGGCTCCTACTTTGTTGAGACACACGATTGGGTTCCCTAGCTTTTTAGCTTTCCTCTAACTTCACCATCATTTACTACTGTCTTCCAGGAAGAGGGGGCTTGATGCTTGCCAAAGCTAACCCATAGTACTTCACTCTTTTTCCCTTATTTCCAGTGAAATCATTAGTTG
Organism: Macroglossus sobrinus; assembly: GCA_004027375.1. Classification (NCBI taxonomy): domain Eukaryota; kingdom Metazoa; phylum Chordata; class Mammalia; order Chiroptera; family Pteropodidae; genus Macroglossus; species Macroglossus sobrinus. Next base: position 320,732 of record PVKZ01000001.1, on the reverse strand, counting down.
ATATTTAAAAAGAGAAAAAAAATTCATGCATGTAAAAATTTAAGACTAGAGAAGTAATTAAAATTTAAATCAATGTACTTTTCCTCTATTTCCCATCCGATCCTCCTCCCCAAAGATAACTACTTCAATTTGCTCAGTATTCTTCCAGATTTTTTTCTATGCATATACAAACATATCATATATTTTAACACATATATGCATGTATAAAATGCATGTGATTTTTTATACATACATGTTATTCTGCAATGTGTTTTTAAAATGCATCCCATAACTATTTATTGAGCACCTACTGTGGGTCAAGCTCTATGCTAAGGCACGTATACTCAAGGGTGAGAAAACAGACATGGTTTTTGACCTAGTGGAGCTCACAATGCACTGAAAGAATATTTTGGGTTTTATTCTATTTCAGTATATATATATTTTGCTTATTGTTTCTAACAGCTATATGGTATTCTGATCATTTTTAAAGTTTTGATATTATTACATTGCTCTCTAAAAAGACTATATCAACTTATCTTCCATTAATAGCAACCAACCAGACTCTTGACCTCAGTCCCCAGCCTCTGAAATTTTATCAACTATCTCCCTTTATACTTGTATTTGTAATCACTTCCTTTGTATATTAAAAAAAAACTTAGATAATTTTACATCTTAAAAATGTAAAATATTCTTTCTGTGCTGCCATTTTCAAGTTAACAATCTCTCTCTTTTATTCCTTCATCATTGACATACAAAGTCAGTCCTCCTGGCCATAACTTCCTCTGTACTCCCTCAGTTCTTAACCTCAGTTATTAAACCTTCTCGTAAGTTTTACGTCCTTACCATAATGTCACGATGCTCTCAGAAAGGCACCTCAAATCTCTACATTCAGTAATCTTATCTCAGGTCTCAGTCTTTTAAACCTCTGGGTAGCATTTTTCCCTTGTCAAGACTGTCTCCTCTATGGCCTCTACAGAATATAGGAAACATAGATAGAAAGGAAATGAGCTGACGAGGGAAGGAAGGGGTGTCAGATGGTGAACTTTTATAATAAAGACATTGATCAACACACAATTAAAATAATTCAAATGTTTTCTCTTTATGAGGACAGACATATTATATTTATGAAAGATTATATTTATATAAAGATTAACAGACACAAACAAAATTGGAATTTAAAGTAGTAAGATCACAGCTATTCCCAAATCTGTGCTCCCCAGCAGGCTGAATTAATGAAGCCAGAGGCTGGCTCCAGTTCTCCTTCAGCACATTGGAAGCCCCCAACATCCATTCTGAGTGTGACCTTGACCATGAAACCTCTGCAAAGCATGCTGGAGATAAAGAAGGATATGATGAGCCAGAGTAAGTTTAATTAGCATGTGCGTGGCAATATTTTTCCCTCCGAGGATTAACTGTGCTTTTCTGGTTTGAGATAGACTTGAATCCAAGTATTTAAAAGCGTCTTATTTTCTGAATATATTTTTAGATTAGTTTTCAGAATCAGTATATTATACAACGATCTAAGAAACAGACATTTTGCACTGTCCAAGGCAGAGAAGATTAGTTGTCTTTTTACCTCTCTACAGTTTAAGAGAGATAAGTTATGGCCCCCCGAGCAGTACCCTTGATTTCTGGGAGCAATGTTCCTTTTAAAATAAAGAGGAAAAGGACAACAGGATAAAGAGAATTATAAAGTCTTGGTCTTGTCTCTTCTACATCCCCACCCTGTGCTGCTCCAGCCCTTGGGGAGGCTGTAAGAACAAGGCCCTGGACTTAAGGAGATTCAGCCTGCAGCTCAGCAGCTGCTTTTCTTGTACAACACATTTGACTTGCACAATTTGAGACTAAAGTTATATCTTTTCCCTCTCCACCCAGATGAAATCATTTCCTTTTACCATCCTGCAACTTAGTTCTTATGGAATTAAGGAGTTAGGGTTATACAAGAGAAAGGGAGGGATGGGCAAGGAAGGAACAGCCAGCTTATAAACATGTCAGAGTTTCATATGTGAACTTGAAAGAAAGCTCACACTTGCAGAAAGACAGTGCTTAAAGGCCTGACTTGGCCACATTGATGAGCACACTTTTCTCCTCTTTGCTGATCCAGACTCTGGAAATGAATCGTGTCATTCCCTGAAAGAAACCCTTGTTAATTAGCTATATTTTACTTTTTTCTTTTTAGAGATTATTAGGGCTTTAAAATATTAAAATCTTGTTAGGAGTTAACAGGCAATCTTCAAAGTCAGATTAAATCATGGAGTGGAGAAAATACTCCCTAATCCTCATAAACTTGCGAAAATGGAAAAATGGCAAGGTTTGCCTGTTTTCCATAGCACATGAAATTTGAAAAATAGCTTGAAGACTACATCCAAACTCTCTTTGCCCTAAAAATGGCACAGCAATCTCTTTAGATTCTTTAATGAGTACATGCACTAACATATGTTGTCAGCTGTCTTAATAAAAGGATATTTTCATAATATGTTGTTATTTCTTCAACCTACATTCAATAGCCTTGGCTGCCAGATGACAAGGGAGAAATAAAAACGAGACACTTTTAGGGCAGAGGACAACGACTCAAGAACTGTTGGGGGTAGCAGGAAGGGAGAGAGGAAGAAAAAACATAGTTTAAAATTTGCTGATCCCCTGCCTGTCTTATTTAATTTTGAAATGTGCGAGAAAGAGACAAAATGTAGGAGTTTGAGGAAGAGCAATTGCCTCAATGTTGGCAGTGATTTGGAGGATATTTTTATTTATTTTCATATGGTCTATTAACCAAAGTTGGGTGAACATGGACTGATGGCAGAATAGAAAGACTCTGCTACTCTCAGGCTGTCCTCAGGAAGTACCAGGGTTCCTGCTATTCGAAGGGCTGGCATCTCCGAGAGTTACCTTCTGAAAAGGGCCAGTCATAAATGGAATGAATACCGGCTTAAGATGTTTAATAAGGACATGGTAGAATCTTTTCAGTATTGTATCAAAACTCTGGTCTCTTCCAATACACACACACACACACACACACACACCCCTAATTTAATTCTGGTTGAGATAATTTTTTCATTTTGTTACATAAACTGGCAAAGATGAGTAGCTTGAGAAATTGGCCAGTGGGGCCTTTCTGATGTCTTCTTCTATTACAGTACCGAGCCTTAAAAGAATATGCAAACTGCTGACAGAGAAAAAGATAATTGGTTGAAAATATAAATTCTTAGCTGTACTAACTACGCATTCAAGAATTATCATTCCTTTGGCATTGTGTTTATCCATGTCAACATGGTTTAGATGGTAAATCAGTTGAGGATAGGAACAGGACCATATGTCCCAGGTTTTCTAAGAGAACTATGATTTCAGATGTTCTGCTCTGTGGTCTCCTGAAATAGCCTCAAATTTATCTGCCCCAGCTATGCTGTCTACACTGCCTCATGTTCAGAAAGGTTCTTAAACTTTGTGGTGATAGTAGTTGCGAGCCCTAACTTGTAACCTGTCAGTGGTGACATCCAGGTCTGAGTCTCCTGTTGCAGAATTGCTCCCATGAATTGTCACCATGGTTTTATTATTTTCAGAGATCCAGAGGTAAGAGAAAATGCCTTTATAGTATCCGGGATAATTATTATTTTTTAAAATTGTGAGCCCAAAGAGTTTTGCTTGATAAAGTGAAATTTACTCCAGTGTTGGTGGTAACTGTAAGAATGCCTTATTTTCAGGAAATGATCTTCAGCTCATAAATTTTGCCAAAACATGAATAAAATTAATATATCCCTAAGTGAACTTAAACTCATTTTGGAACAGCTAAGTTCCCCAGTGAAATGAGACTTGCCTTTTTTTTTTAAGTTATATTTTGAAAATAAAAAAATTTATTTTCTCTTCAGTTTTCTTGATAACTTTTTTAGCAGTTCAATTGAAGAATTCATCTCCTTTTGCTGCCGTGGAGTGCTGCAGCAATTTTAGTGACTTAAAGTGGTTCGATTTGATCCTCTGTTTTAATCCCCACCGCCCCCTCCCCAAACACACACTGCTGGGAGGGCAGCTTCTCTAGTCGCTGAGTCAGACAGCAGAATGACATCTGCTGCAGACACTCAGCAGTACAGCTGACATGTATTTAAAAAGTGAAGTGTTAGTGTCATTTAGGGAGCAGAGTAATTTCCTTTACCAGAGTTGAACACTTGGATTAAATGAGAGTACTTAGCTCCCATAAAAGTTAGAATCTGAAATAAATGTCCTAAGTAAATCTCTTGACCCTGAAGTTGAGGCCGACCACTTCTGGGCAGGGTCAGAAGCTTAAAAACAAACAAACAAACAAATAAATAAAAAAAGCCCTGCTGTTAATAGAGTTTAATGAAGTGAAAGCTATTTCCAGTTCAATCTTCAAAAGCCCTTTTAGTTGCAATTAGCCTTTACTGTTTGCTTAAGAAAAATGACTTCACTCATTCACAGCCATTGATTGATCCTTATTTATTGGTGTTTCTTTATTAGAGAAAGTAATATAATTAGAGCATTTGAATATTTGATGTTTATTTTTATTCCTTTCCCTTTCTGCTCCAGCTTCCCAAAGGCCTTAAACATTTTTTAAACAAGATGTCATTTTGTCGTTAACCTTTAAACATACTCTTTTCTCTTTTAGAAAAACTTTATCCTTTCCTCTGCTTCTCTTTGCCTGGCTAATTCTTACTTATCCTTCAAGTCTCAAGTTATATCTACTGACTCTGTAGCTCGGTGGGGAGCTTCCTGAACCCCTGTGCTTATCCACCCACTTGTCACACTTTCACCTACCAAGACTCTCCACTACCCCACCAATTCTCTCCAGTGCCTTGTACATATAATGTACTCGATTAATATATGTTGGTTGAATGAATAAATGAAGAGTGGAGGAATGAACAATTAAGCAAATCATTTTGCAATTAGTGAAAGTGCATCAGGAGCACTTGGAGTACTTGATAAAAACGCACATTCTCAGGTACTAACTGCAGAAATTTTGTATAAAACATAATGATTTATATGGAAAACTACAAGTAACTCATTATTGCCAGAGCTTAAAATATGAGACAGAAAGTGAAAATAGATGAGGTTTGAGGACTAGGCAAGGTGCAAGATCTGGAGAGCCCACCATTTAGATTGGGTTTTATGTGCAGTAGAGGTTATGGGAGCCAGCAAAGGGCTTTAAGTATGATTAGATTTCTGGTGTCTATGTATAAATTAGATTCAATACTGGTTCTGATGTTGGCTGCATATTAGAATTATCTGGGTAATTTTAACAAATATGTAATGATGTCTGGGTCTACCCCGAGAGAGTTAGATTTAATTGGTCTGAGGCATGTCCTGAACTTTGGGATTGTTTTAAAGCTTCCAAGGTGATTCTAATGTAAACGTAATACTGAGAACTACCAAAACACAAGAGAAAATTTGTCCATATATTTGGTGATCAAGTAATTCTTTTGTGACATCTCTTATAGTTGTGTGTTGAGGAAAAGCAAATTAAAAATTAAAATGAGATATCACTACATACCTACCAGAATGGCTAAAATAAAAAAAAATAGTAGAAAACCTAAATACTAGAGAGCACACTAGATCTCTCCTACATAGCTATTTGGAATGTATGGCAATTTCTTACAAAGCTAACCATGCAGCTGGCATTTGTAGTGAGCATTTATTCAGAGAAATGAAAACTTAGGTTGACAAAAAACCTTGTACATGAATGTTCATAGCAACTTTAATCATAATAGCTTAAACTGGAAATGACTCAAATGTCCTTTAGTGGATGAATGATTTAACAGAATCTGCTATTTCCATGTCATGAAATACCACTCAGCAATAAAAGAGAACAATTGACACTTGCAATTGATACATCCATGCCCTTGGACAGATCTCAAGGGCGCTATGCTTAGTGAAAAAAAATCAATCTCAAAAGGTTGCATGCTATAAGAAATTATACAAATTCTTGAAATTACAAAACAATAGAAATAGAGAATAGATTAGCGGTTGCCAGATGATAAGGATGGGATGGTGTGACTTTAAGGAGTTTCTTCATGATGAGGGAATAGTTCTGTTGTGGTGGTTACACACAAATATAATAAGGGGATTACATTGTACAGAAGTCTATGCACATACAAGTGTACACATACACAGATGAGTAAAAAGTAAAAAGTGACAGGTCAAAACTGAATAAAGTCTGTAGTTAGCAGTATGTCAGTTCCCTGGTTTTGATATTATACTACAGTCATGTAAAATGGCACCATGGAAGCTGGGTAAGGGGTTCATAGCACTCCATGTACTATTTTTGCAACTTTCTGTTTGTCTATCATTATTTCAAAATTAAAAAAATATCTAGTTGTGCATTGTTATTTATTAGGTGTTGTATTTAAAATTTCATACATTTATATTTTAATTCTTTAGCTCTATTAGAGATTTAGGTATAATGATAGTATCTCATATTGTCCTAATTTAAGTCAATATAATTCAATTTAATGCAGTTAAACTCAATTAGTTTCGATAAACATTTGAGGGCCTACTAGACACAAAATTAATTAGGTTTAATCTTCTCACTCTTAATATTATATTGTCCATCCAGCCTAGCCCAGTGATGTGTATGTAGTAAGATTTTTAAAATGGTATCATTTGACTGGCCTTCTTAATTTTTTATGGTGATGTGTGATATGTCCCTTATTTATATAAGTGCTGCATTTTATTTACTTTGTTTTCTTTCTCTGAAAATATAAAGTAGAGATGTAAGAAAAATACACTTTCAAAGTTAATTTGTGTTATTTAAAATTTGAAGCCACAAAGACTGATGAAAATATGTATATGCTCCATAAATTTATTTCATGTTTTAAGTTATTAATATGTTTTAGTATACTATTTTACACCAAAAGACAATATATATTTGTATTCTTACCTTGAAATCAGCACAAAACAGCTTAGGCTGCCAAATTATATTCTAGATTTTTTTTTTTTTTAATAATCATGAAGCTTAAATTTGTAGGAAAGAGGACAATTTTCTTAATGTTTTCTACTTGGTTCCACTTTCCCAGACAGCAATTACAAGCTAAATATCATTTCAGTAAATGAGAAATTTTTGTTTTGATGTACTGATTGGCTTTATTGCACAAGAAGTTTAATTGGGAGGCTTCTCCAGCTTATCCGGGTAATGATGAACAGCTGCAATAGATTGTGCTCCCCCACACCCCTACATCATTTTGATCAAACAGCACCCAAACATTAAACTGCACTGTCAACCCTGGTTGCAATTGTTCCTGTGTAAGCATCTGAGGAAACCAGAGAAAAACAAAAAGCCTGAGAGGAAATGTTCAAATTAACAGTGGTTGCCTTTCACCTCCCTCGACCACAGCAGCTATAGCATTTGACTATTGGAGTTCCAAACTACATCTTTATTCCACATGAATAAGGGGACCACCCCTGGTAAAAAGGTGTTTGCCTAATACAAAGGCACTAAATTGCAGATTTTTGTATCCCCAAACATAAGAATAACATTGCTGATTTCAGGGGCAAAGAGAAAGTGTGCCTCTGACTGCTTTGAAGAGCTTATAAAGTGCTTTGACTTTCTTATAATATCTTTAACAACAGCTAATATGTTTGAGCACTCATTATGGGCCAAATATTGTACTAGGTGTTTCACATATACCATCTGTTAATTCATTTCATAATGCTAGGATAGAATTATTATACACATGTTAGAGATGGTGTCTAGAGCACTTACGACACTTGTCTACGGTCACAAAGCCAAGAGGTGTTTGAGCCTGGACTGGATCAGATCTGGGTCCTTGCTTCTCCAGAGACTTGCCTCTTACCCTAGCAGGCAGGTTAACAGAGTTCTATGCAGGGAACTCATTGAGAGAAGGTTGCCTGGTAGAATGGTTACTAGGGAAGTAGTTATTTTTCTAGTTAGTTACCAGTTGGCCAGGTCACCAAGTGGATAACCAGTACTCTCTGGTTATCTCCATGCATATTCAGGATGACCTTCTTTTTACTATGTGGTGTTGTGATGCTGCAGTGTTTGTTAGGAAGAAGAATTTTTCAGTCAAAGCAACTTACTTAAAATGATCCCATTTACCTCTTATCTTTTTTCATGACAACAAGGAAGTAGAATAATAGGTTAAGATGGCAGGTTTGGAATCAGACATACTCAGGTTCAAATCCCAGTATAGGCACTTACTGACACTTAGATACACATTTTGGTCAAGTCACTTAATTTCTCTGAGCCTCAATTTCCTCATCTGTAAAATTTGAGTAACAATGTTAAATCTTTTTGGATATTCCTAGCACAGTGGAGGTGTGCAAATGTCAGTCATAAATAGTTGTCAATAACAATTCAACTTTATTCATTTCTAATTCATTATACCCATTCTTCCCACAATTTGGAATTCTTTTTTTCTTCACTAATCTCTGAGCTTCCTAAGGCTCAACATACTATGTAGCAACCAGGGAGACCACGAGTGTGTAGTTCTGTGCAATTTCAAAACTTACATTTTCTGAATGCTGGTTGCCAAGCACTGTACTAACCACTACTTTCTTAATTTTTTTTCCCGGATATATTATTTAGCACCTGTGTAAACCTAGGCAGCTGTGCTCTGCTATGTATAAATGTTTGCTTATATCTTTCTGTTACATTTATTTATGTAATTCTGTGTACTGCCAGTTGCTCTATTAAATTATAAACTCCCCAGGGCCAAGGATCATACTTTCTTTTTCCATAACAGGTCTGAGTGTCCTTCCAAGAATAGATTTCAGGAAGGCTGAAACTTCAGCATATAGAACGGCTTTAATAAGACATTAATGACAAGTTTTCAAACATTATGTTCTAATCTGGGATATTATTTCTTAAAGATAGGTCAGCAATAGCCAGCATTCTATAGCCGTATCTACTAGGGGCCTTTTCACATAAAAAAAAAAAAAAAATTAAAACAAGTCTATAATTTGAGAAAAAAGTCAACAATAAAAAAAGGGTTTAGTATTTGTAACATTCAAGAAAACTTTAGACCATATTTCCTTTGATCAGTGAAGTAACTGATAAATTGGATTAAGAAAATATCAAGTCAGGTATGATAGTCATAATAATAATAATGATAATAGCTGCACTTTTAGAGCACTTAGTAAGTGCTGGGTGCCTTGCTAGGATATTGGTTTGTCTTTTCTCATTCAATCTTCCCAGCATTCCAATGAGTAGGTGCCATGTCCCTCCCCATTTCACACACAAGGAAATTAAGGTTAAGAAATATTTACCCATTGTCCAGGATGCAGCTGAAAAGTGATGGAGCCAGGCCATGTTAATCACTAAGCTATACTGCCTCCTTCAAAAGAGGAGTTTCATAGAGAAACTGTAAAGATAATTCCAATATTTTTCTTGTCCTTCTTCTACAAGACCACCACCTCCTTATGCCCTCCACCAGAGGGGAAGGAAATTCTATTAATATATTCATGATTCAGTTTGCTTAGTATGGATACATAATAACAACTGCATGGGTTATGGATGATTTGCAAGGAAAACTTAGAAGAAGAAAAAGAAAACTCTCTATTTGTTTGCTTTCATATGCTCCTACTCTCCAATGACCTAGCTCTCCGATCACTGCCTGCTGGTGACATCCCTCAAGGGAGTTGTGTCCTGTCAGGGAAAAGCCATTAGGGAACATGCCTCATTGCCTTTCAAGAGGAAAGACAGAAAACATCTTTCACTTTCTTTCTCTTTTACTCCTTTTCTCCCCTCAGCTCTATTATTTTGGAATAAGTAACACCTAACTTCACCCAGGCTTTTGGTAACTTGAGCCCTCCCAGAAAACTGTCTGAGAAAGCTGGCTCTAAACATACACACCACATGCAGCTGCTTGGGGCCCTGATCTCTGGCAGCCTCACAACTCCCTTCCTGCTTCTCCCTGTTCTCAGGACCCAGGAATTACAGAGCTAGCCTCTGGGCCTGCACGTAAAGCATGCTTTAATAATAAAACATCAAGCTGGTCTCTTCCAACTTTCTGTGAGTCTCTCAGCCTTGAGCTGTGGGGGATCCAAAAACCTCTCAGTGGAGTCAGGACTATGCTGTGGCTGCTTCTCAGAAGAATTCTTACATTTTCTTCTGTTTTACAACAAGAATACCAGGAGAGTTTCCAAGTCATAGCAACATGCTATATTCTATACTATGACGATGGAGGGCAGAGGGGGATATATAAGGATGGTAATGATGGCCAAGTGTTGGACTTCTCAAATCCCTGGGTTCTGACAGAGGTTCTGCTGCATTCATAATTCACAGTTCTGTGTTCTGGTTCTTAAAAATGACCTCCAAATTATATAATCTCCAGGCCAGTTAAACTTAGATCTACCCCTGGTGAAATGATTTTTTTCGAGCACTAGTTCAACATCATGTTCGGCTAAGAAATTCAAGCCCTTGAAGATTAAGTATGAGAAAGCTAGTGCAAATAATATGAGCAATTAACAATTCTTGAAACTTTACATGTATTAGGCATTGTTTTAAAAATTTTCTTATATTAATTCCTTCAGTGTTTACAAGGACCCTCAGCAGTAAAGCCTATTATTAGCCCATTTTTAGGATGGGTATATTGACATTAAATAACGTCCCAGGGTTCCAGCTAGTAAGTGACAAAAACTGGGTTTGGGGCCAGGCACTCCAACCCAAGAGCCTGCATTGTTAGGTGCTGTACTATGGTGTGTGAACTGAGAGTTTCTGTTTCATCTCTGGTTCTGTCAATGTCTTTGTTCTTTGTCTTTGGTTAGTTGGTGAATTTCTCTTTGCTTTAGTCTCCCTATCAAAAGATTTTATCTCTCCGCTTTTCAGAATGAGAATGGATTTACACATGTTTAAAATAGAAAATTGGAATCAAAGAATCTGTAAAATGTACTCTGACCAAAATCTAAAGAAGGCAGGTTGACAATAAAACTAGATTGGGACTCAAGGCTCTATTTCTCATTCCTCATCATGAAGTCTTTTCTGTAGAATATACTTCCATTATAATAAGTATAGAGTACAGTATAGTATAATATAGTATGGTATAGTACAGTAGTGTACTGAGTACAGAGTGTAGAGTAGAATTTCTATATGTATTTAGTCAAAGTTCTTATCTTAATTTTGCAAATTAAAAAAACCTTTTTATTTTAATTGTAAATAATTGTACCTTTGTTCACATCAAAAGAAGTTTCAAGTTGTAATCCCAAAGGAAATAGTTCACTTCTTTGAGTCATACTATTATTATTTTTAAAAAAACTATTCAATAAACAGCTCATAGTTCATATTATTTACATTTTCAGTACATTCTTCTATAAAATAAACAAGTTGAAATTGTTTGTTTATACAAATCTAAAACATTTAGTCCCACGTTAGGAATGAAATGTAGATTTTTCTTTTGAGACTTAGATGTTTCTCACAGCATGATGGTGGTTAGCTAGAGTTCCATCTATACTCCAGGTCCTTACATATCTGAAACCCTTAGAAAACACATTGTATTATTGTTCTTAAACCACTTGAGCATTGTAGATTGTCTGAGTTAAAAAAATCATATCATGGGTAAAAAGCACAAAGTTGTGTAATTATGGTTCTCTTCAAGTAATCCCAGGATTTTTAACTGTTGCTCTAATTGTGTATGGCAACAGTTTCCCCAAACACCATTTAAAAGAAATGATCCTCTTTATTATTTCTTTTTGCATTCTCCATGTGTAAACTGTGAAGGCTCACAATATTTTCCATCAACTCTGCTTTCACTTAACCCACACTAAGAACTTCCACTTTCTTCATATTTTGCAATAATTTCTCGCTGGGCCTTTGGACTATTAAGGTGACTTAAAGGGCAAGAAACATAACTTGCCCAGTCAGACTTCTGGGAGCCTTTTCATCTCCAACCCTTTGGGCCTTCAATCTTCCCCAGCCTAATGAGGAGAAAAAGGAAGGAAACAATAACACTTCTCTACCTTAAGTTCTTCTCAAAATTCCACACAGTTTCCACTTTTATTTACCCTTCACATTCTTGGAAGGTGAGCTGATGTAACTTCAACATCCTTGTCTCTTACAGTCCTTGGTCACCTCCTCATCTTTTGTGACTGCAGCACTGACATGGCTGAACGCTCCATTCTCTGAACTCTTCATACATTTTACTTACTTTCTAAACAGCACTCACATTTGGTTGTCTTTTGAGCTCTTGAATCATTTTTCCTCCTCTTCTGTTTCCTTTGCAAATTCTTCTTCCTCTGCCCAAATCTTAAATATTATCTAAATTTACAATTGCATTTGTTGTTCTTTTCTTCAGCTCTGCAAACCACCCTGAGTCATTTTACTCAATTTCTTGACATGAACTTTGACCTTTTTTTCCCTACAAATTTTGCCTCCTGCTTGATCCTCTTGTCTGAAAATTGAACATAAATTTCCTTAAACTATTTTAGCTGGAAGACCTTAAGCACCTTAAACTCAATGTGTCCAAAAATAAAACCGTTACTTTCTTTCACTAAAACCCATCTTTTGCTTTGTGTTCTATGTGGACATTGGTAAATGTCATCACTGTTGATGGATCCATTTCATCTTAAAACGTCAGAGTTCTCCAACTCCTCCCTTTATCTCATTCCAATATCCAATCATTCACCCAAATCCTTGCATTTCTATCTTGAAAAGCCTCTCAACTCCATCTTCTCTTCTTTATTGTTACTTTCAATATGGCACCTCTCAACCTAGATAATTTTATCTGCTTAACTAGTGCTTTTTATTGCAATATTGCCTCCTTCCTTCCACCTCTGCTGTACTCTCTCCATGCCACCAGAGTGGTCTTTTTAAACATGAATCTTATCAGGAGATGCCTCAGTTTATAATCCTATAGTGGTTCTTGTGTTATTGTTGAGTCATAGTATTGGGATGAGTTCTATTTTCTTCCCTTTGCTTGTTCTTATTTCTTATACTAGTAAAACAAGGCAAAAATATTATTGAAGAAAAAAACTGATAGATAAAAAGGAGCTGACCTAAGTAACTTTGGAAAATAGTGTTTTTACTAGATATGATAAATCTTAAAAAACCCAACAACTATACATAAACACTGTACTCTATTTGATAACTGCATTTCTTGGAGGATTATGGGTGAACAATTGTGAAACTACAAGAACACAAGGATTAAATGAATATGTAAATAAACTGTATATAACAGGAGCCAGGTTTCTCACTGTCAGGGACAGAAGCTACAAATAAGCAAGTGATGTAGGACCAGAGTCAAAAACATCAATACAAACTCACGTTTATTTTGATATTTGACCAAATAGATATAAAAATAACTATAGACGTGTGTATATACATGGCTTAGTATACATGGCTTTGTATATATTTCCTGTCCTTTGAGAAGGCCTAGAAGCACTAAAGTCCCAGTGGCAGCAAGCATACCCAGTTGTCATTTTCCAACACAAGGAATCAAAGCTCCTCAGAGAAAAGTCTAATTCTTGTCCTAGGTCAAGAAAAATTCAAAATGAACCTGAAGTCCTTGTAGTGCCAGAAAAAAAGGAAATGCATTTAAAAAATTGATGGAACATTCAAAAGGACAAGGAGCCAACTTGAAGGAGCTTTAAGTGAGCAAAATTGGGATAGTTTGAGCAATGAAAAACAATAGAATTGAATTATAATTAAAAAGTTTTTTTTATTAGTTCCACACTAATATAAATAACTGGTTAAATAAAGAAAGAAATAAACAAATAAATAAAATAGAAGAGGCAAATTTGTCTTATAGAAGAATTTCAAATAGTATATGTAGATATTACTTCTCTCTCTGGGAGCTCAAGCTTAATTTTCCTCTCCTTCAGTATTGTCTGGATTTAGTAATTCTCTTCTAACAAATTGTAATTAGAAGAGAAGAGAGGAAATGTCCTTGCACAGTGGAGGAACCTAGCAGACAGCAGCTTTAACAATATGATCAAGGCTGACGTCACCAGTAATAAGTGATTTGACATCATGTTCCAGACAGGATGCGATGAGTGGGGTATGTCATCTCTGGGTATTCTTCCCCCAGATCATGAGAACACATTAGACAAACTGAAACTGGGGATCTGCTACAACATATCTGGCCAGTACTCTTCAAATGTGTCCAGGTTATGAAAAATAAGAAAGATTAAGAAACTTTCACAGATTACAGTAGACTGAGGAGACATGATGACTAAATGCAAGGTGTTCCCCTGGATTAAATCTTGGAAAAGATAAAGGACATTAGTGGGAAAACTAGTGAAATCTGGATGAGGTCTGTAGTTTAATTAATGGCGACATAGCAATGTTAATTTCCTAGTATTGACAAATGTCCCATGATATGTAAAATGTTAGGATGAAGGGAAGCTTGGAGCAAGATATATGAGAACTCTGTACTATTTTAGCAAATTTTTTACAAATCAAATATTATTCCAAAAAAAATATTTAAAAAGAAAGAAAGAAAAAAGAAAAAAATCATGGTTTCTTACCGTCTGTGCAATGCTTATTAATTTGTCTTGAAAAACTCATTGGAAGTTTTTCAATTTACATGCCTGGGTCACACGTGGGAGAACTGATTCAATAGGACTATTATCAAGTCATGGAAACTGCATAATTGTGTCACAGAAGATCTTTATACATTTCAAGTGCTGCAAAACTACTTGTCTATAGGACAAACAGAACCTGCCTATGACATTTCCCCTCTATAGACTTTTAAATTTTTTAGTGAGCATAACCAGAATCAGACATAAGAAATATAACTAGTAGATTGAGTAGCTTTTCATACAAAGAATTGCATGAAACCTGTGTATTTTATTTCTAAATGCAGTATATCTTAAGTTTGTCACTTGACAACCATGAGCCCAAAAGCTTATTAAATATTTATGGACCAGGGGTTTATTTCCATATCTTCATTTTGCATTTTATTTGCTTTGAAGTAAAAATTTACAGAGGATATATTTCCAGCAAGATTTTCATATGGCTGTACTTGCAAGCTTCTTGTGAAACTGAAACACTCTAGTTATTTCAATAAACAGGAAAAAAAAAAAACAGTTGATCACATGTGGCAGAAAGTTAAAAAGAAGTATGGTTAAAAAGTACTGAAAAAAATATTGAAATCAGAGAGACCATGTAAATTAAATCTTAAGTATATGTGCATGTCTCTGTGAGGGTATAGGTACATCAAGCCTCTTACTAAGGTCCACGAATAGCTAGAGATTCATGAAGTGTCAGGGGTTTTCTGGGTTCTCTAAAATTAAAGAAAAATATATAAATGTAGGTTTTTCTGGGAATTCTCAATGAGAACAGTGAGCCGAAAGGAACTAAGAAACACTAAGCATGGGTAGTCTTTAGAGAAACAATGGCATGCTTTTATATGAACCACATTACATTTTTAAATCAAAGAAATGAAAAATGAATGCATTGTGATTTGATCTCATTACAAGCCCTATTGCTAAAATAAAGCATAATTTTACCCAATAGATGGTTGAGAAAGTCTTAGAATTCAATGAACATTTCCAGAAAGGATAACCAAAACCGAATCATCAGTATAAGGATAGGTCATTCATTCACCAATGTTTACAAAGCCCTTACTACGTGCTAGGCACAGTTCTAGGGCTTTTGAGTACATAGCTGTCAAAACAGACTAACATCTGTTAGGATAAACAAAATAAGTAAATTATATGGCATATTAGAAAATGATATAAATGCTGTAATAAACAGAAAAAATAGAGCAGAATAAGGGGAGGTTACAATTGCCGATTGGGGGTGAGGAACAGTTGCATATTAAATAAGGTGAGAGGTGAAATTTGCTTAAAGATTCAAAGGTGGTGAGGGAATTAGCCAAGTGGCTCCCGGGGAAGAACATTCTAAGCAGAGGGAATAGTTAGAGCAAAGATCATGTTTGGGGAGCAATTTATGAAATTTATTTGTTCATGTAGTAGACCACAGATAAAATCTTAATACATTCAAGAAAAAAGAAACCATATGCGACATATTATCTTACAATAGTGTAACAAAGAATTAACAAGAATAAAATTAGCAAGAATTAATAAAACAACAACAACAACAATATATGCACTTAGAAATTTAAAAGCACTCTTTCAAACAACTCTTGGTTTAACAAGGATATCAAACCCAATTGCAAACTAGGCAAAAATCAATGATGAGAAAAACACTGTGCATTGAAATCTTTGTGACATAGTCAATATGTAGTAAATTGAATTCAATAGCAGTAAACTAAATTCAAAACCTCTCTGGTTCTCCTATGCCAAAGTTATGGCATTGACTGAGAAGTAATGAACCCTGAAAATTTTGCTAGGGACATGCAGATGAATCTAATGTAGCTGAAGAAATTGAAACTCTAAATTCTGCTTTGCCAGTAGAAGCAGCTTTTCCTCTGACAGAGGAAGCTAGGCTACCACAGCAGGAAGAACTGGCAGTGGCCTCCCTTGAGGCAGCTGTCTTGCAGGGAAATTCTGAAGATTGTAGGGCTTCACGCTGAGGAATAACAGAGTTACTCTGCCTGTTCTGTTGCTAAAGACACTAGGTGGCAACAGTTGATATCAGAAGACTATTTAAAAGGCTATTATAGTAATTCAGATGAGAGAGGACAGTGATGAGACCCTTCTGGGAGCAGTGGGGCTGATAAGAAGTGGTCAGAGTCTTGATATATTGTGAAGGTAAAGCCAGCACTATTTGCTGACTGATTGGATGGGGGATGTGGAGAAAAAAGAGGAGTCAAGAATGACTCTAAGTTTTGTTTTGTTTTGTTTTGTTTTGTTTTGTTTTGTTTTAACTACAGAAAATAGAATGATGGAGTTGCCTCTGCCCCTGAATGAGATGGAGAAGGCTGCAGGGGGAGCAGGTTTTGGGAAAAGGACAGGAGTCTAGTTTTGGATCTGTTAATTTAAGACTTTAGATATCCTAGTAAAGATATGGAAGAGGCAGTTAGCAATATGGGGAGAGAGATTTGCATTGGAGATCTGCATTTGGGAGTCATCAGTATATAAAAGATGAGAAAGTCATGGGACTTAATGAGATCACTAAAGAAGTGAGGGTAGATGAAAAAGAGAGCGGGCCAGGGACTGAGCTTGGGAATCTCCAACTCTGTCTTCAGGGAAAAGTAGAAGAACCAATCAGGGAAATTGGGAGGGAGTGACCAGTGAGGGAGAAGGAAAACAGAGTGTGTCAACCTGGAATCCACGTAAAGAAACAGCATTAAAGAGGAGCGAGTCATCAACCTTGTCACACACTGAGCTGACACACAAATAGGACTGACCATTGGATTTAGTAATCAGGAAATTCCTGATGACTTTGTCAAGAACAGTCTCAGTGGAGGGGTGAGGGCAAAAGCTTCACTGAGTGGATTCAAGTCACAACAGATGAGAGCATCCAGAGATAGAAATTTGCTATGAAGGAGAGTAAAGGAAAGGAGTGGTAGAAAAAGTGGGCTCATGACAGTTTTATTTTTCTTTTTAAGAAGAGGCAAACAATAGTATGTTTGAATTCTGATAGAAATGATGCAATGGACAGTGAATAATTAATGGTGTAACAGATAGGTAAAAAAATTGGCGAGTAGACGGTAAGATGAATGAGATCTAGTATACAGAGAGAGGGCCTGACACTTAGAATGGAAATTTCATTTGTGGAAGAGGTGGGAGCACAGATAATGGGGGTAGATATTTTGGTAGGAGCTTGTGGAAATGTTCTAATCACTTCTGTTTTCTCAGTGAAGTGAGAATTAAGGTCAGCAGCTGAAAGCAAGTATAGTCCAAACATATTATGAAGATATAAATATGTCAGAGAAACTCATATTTTGAGCTCCTTCTGTTAAGCAGTGTTTATTTGCCAGCATTTTACTTGAATGGAATCGATAGAGGCAAGAGTTCAATTTGAGAAATGCTGCAACAATGTGTACAAAGAACAGCTGCCATATGCAACACATGTCTAGCTGTTTGATGTATGACTCAAAAATAATATTCTTCCAAAACTGGGTATGCAAGTTACAGGGCTTCAATCCCTTGGAGAATGTCCTTAAAGTTGGGTAACCCATGGCAACTGTACAAACTGCTCCCAGATGACTCACCAGAGAAGTTAGCAGTGGAAATCCAGTGGAAAAAGTACAGACAGATTTGACTTGACTCCAGAGGTCCAGCTCCACCCAAGTTTAAGTGTCTTTCCTCTTCTGTGTCCTGTAAGTTTCCTGAAGCAAATATTCATGTTCAGCCCTGTGTTTCTTTCTATTTAGCTGTCATATCCGTTTAGGTGTGCAAAATCACTCAGTTCTCACTGCCTTTACAATCTGATGATTTTTTCCTCTGGGGTCTCCTGAGATGCCTCACAGCAGTGTGCCTTTGTGTACGCCCTAACTAGGGAGCAGCACTAGGCAGGGGGCTTCCTGACATAGCAGTAGCACTTTTAAACAGAGGAACACATTAGGAAATCAACTTTGGTCATTTAATAATTCATTCTTCTGCTTAGAACTCTGGAATTTATGAGGTACCTCACTTATAAAGGCATTCTGAGAAAAGAGAATATTAAGAAATAGTGAAAAAAAAAGAAGAAGAAAGTTGTAGCTGTCTACTTTTATCTCTATCTTGGATAGTCACCTACAGAAAAAATTAACTTACTTTGTTAACACATTAAAAGTGTGTGTGTGTGTGCGCGTGCATATGAGTCTGTGATGAAAATCTGGGCAGATCCTATGACCTTTCACTCACCTTTCTATAATAAACAGTTCTACAACTTGTTAAGTCACAAACATGGAGTTCAACTCTTTAAGAGTCCAGTCCAAAGTATTAATGAACACTTTGATCTCCATTCAAGATTAAGTCCTTTCTCACCCCCCTCCCCAACTGGAGACCTGTGGTTAAAGGTCAAGCTTCCGCTCTCCTGCAACTTTCCTGCTCCCAGGCTGACTGAGCCAGGGTGGAAGATAGCAATAGAGGCAGCAGTGCGTGCTAGGCACTGGCTTCCAAGAGCCAATTGTTAAATATTAAGAAAATTATGAACTAATTGTTAAACTGTTGGTAGCTTAAAATTAGTTATGGTGGGTGTATTTACACCATAGAAATGGACAAATGCTATAAACCAGGACTCTCCTTTCCTCTGGATAGCTGTTTTGCCAACACACTACTGGGTTAGGGAATGGAGGATTTGCCCTGGCCTTCGGTGACTTTGAGCTTCTCTAGAAGTATCAGACAGTTCACCTCTCCTCTCCTGACCCTCGAGTTCTTTAGAGACTCCCATTATCAGATACCTCTGATGTGATGAGCAGTACATGCTGTCCTGTGGCAGGCCACTCAAAATCCTTAAGGAGCTTCTGGTTTTAGATGATCACCCCACAGACTTCTGTTGTTGGGGGTCCCTTTGTGCTCCAGACAGGGTCCTTTTTGGTATTGTCCCAGAACAGCATTCTTAGTATATTAGTTTTCTAATGTTGCATTAAAAAATTACCAGAAACTTAGTGGCTTAAAACAACACACATTAATTATCTCTGTTGCTGTGCATCAGGAACCTGGACATGGCTTAGCTGGGTCTTCTGCTCAGAATCTCACAAAGCTGCAGTCAAAGTGTCAGATGAACTGCATTCCTTTCTGGAGCTCAGGGTCCTCTTCCAAGCTTATGTGATTATCGGCAGAATTCAGTTCTGAATGGTATAGGATTGAGGTCCCTGTTTTTTTGCTGGTCATCAATCAGGGACCGCTCTCTGCTCTTAGAGGCCTCTTGCAGTTTTTTGCCATGTGTTCCTATGACAAGGCCTTTGACAACATGGCAGCTACTCTTTCAAAGACAAGATATTCTTTCTATCCACTTTGCAAAAAAAGAGACTTACATAATGTGATATGATGGTGGGAGGAATGACTATTCCATCATTTTTGCCTAGTCAAGGTAGTGACATCCCATTCCTTTGCCACACCAAGAAATTTAATCAAGGGACATCCAGTCACTTTCCCTATGTTCTATTAGCTAGAAGCAAGGCACAGATTCTGCCCACATTATGAGAGGAGATTGTTCAGGGTAGTGACTCATTGTAGGCCACCTTAGATTGTGCTTACCACACCTTCCATAGGTTCTACTTCTGACCCTTGAGTTTCACAGACTTTTGACCCACTGTCAGAGAGAGGCACAATTTCTTCCCAATACAGACTCAGCTTTCTCTCTGTCTTGCTACCAAAGCAGCCCACTGGGTCCTCTTTCCTTTAGGATTTCCTGGACAAAAGTTAGAGACACATCTTTTGTGTTTCACTGCAGGACACATGTGTGATCCCTCTGATGGCCCCTTTGAAGCCCATTGTCTTTGGACTTGAGGCAAAGAAAGCTGAAACTAACATTATGTCCCTTTCCTTTGGGTTGTCACAGCATAAATTTCTCCAATAATTCTTCTCAAATCTTTCCTCTTCATATTCTGACTTCTTTGTGTAAATTTAATCTTGTTGATGGACTCCAGTGTCAGGTAGAAACTTCCACTTCCATAATAGGAAACCAACAGCTTACTATGTAAAACGCATAAACTAAGAATAGCAGCATGTGTGTGTGTGTTATTTTAAAATGTGGATAAATATTAGAAGAAGTAGCTAAAAGAATGAGAAGTGGGTGCCATTGGAAAGCAGGACTGGGTATGGGTAAGAGTGAAGCAGGTTACTGCTATTTTTCTTTATAACTTTTGTAGCAGTAATTAATTTTTTAGACTACCTCTATAATTTGTATTTTAAAGAAGATATGCTCAGAGTCACTAGTTTCATTTGGTCTTTGTTCTTTCATATGTTGTTGAGGACAAAACATAGGAATTTTTATTCTTTAGTTTACTCACTTGCAAAGCAAGCACAGAAATGCTTTAAAATTTTATAAATAAAAACTTTTGGTAAAGTGTTTGGAGACCCTCTAAGAAAATATGCTTAAAAATATTTGTAGTGATGAGCCAATTTGCCATCATCAAATCTTCTAACAGTAGAATCTAATATGCTTTGTCTAAGTTATTTCTATCCCAAAGGTTTGTTTAATTTGAGATGATTTGATCTCAGCTGAAAATGTACTTGCTGACCATAAGCTACGCTGATGTCTTGTTTTAAATATGCCTTGTATTTAAAATTTAAAGTTGAACTATTGATCACATATTTGACATTACTAGACATCAATGCTCACTTCTGTGTAATACATTCTGTCCAATATGCTCACTAATCTTCCTCATTAATATCCTAGGCATATTTATATATAGATATATTAAACACATAAACCATGCAGAATAGGCAATCAAAAGCAAATGCTGAAGTGCTGAAAGCAGCATTCATAGCTGGGAACCAACTAGTCAGGGTAGCATGACACCACCCGTGTCAGTGATCATGAGGATTAGCCAAAGTCACAGCAGGGACAGTCCCTGTAATCAGCAGCTAGCACTGACAGTGTCTAGGCTTGAGAGGCCTGGTGCTTAAGGATCTCTCTTTAGCTGCACCTTCAACATTTGGAAGGCAAATTAGAGAGCAAAGCAGCTCTTCCTATCAAACTTAATTCTTTATCTATTGCAAACTGACCTGGGCCATTTTTGGAAACACACAACTCTGAAGTTATTTTTGTAGATTACGGGAGATTCCAACACTTTATACAGGTGAAGTTTAGCTTTTATCTCACCATCCTGGCATACATTGATGAGATAAATTCTCAAAGAAAATTCTGAGTCACATACAGACACTTACCGACATTTGTTACTCAGCAGGGCCGGGACAGCTTACCCTACTTTTTAAGGCTGGGGAGGTCCTAGCTCTCTGTATTTAGGTGAATTGACTACTTGTTACATGGAAGGATAGTTGAGGCAGACAGACTGATTTCCTGGAGGCAAGTCTTGTTACCCTGAGACTTGACATCAGGCTAGCAGAAGTCTTCTAACCATCCCGTAGAATACAGGACAAGGGAGTGCAAGCCGCAGGGTCACGTTAAGTTCTGTTTATTTAGACACTATTTTTATTTTTATTTTTTGGTGACTTTAAACTTTTTTTTCAATTACAGTTGACATACAATATCACATTAGTTTCAGGTATACAACATAGTAATTAGACCTTTATATAACTTATAAAGTGATCACTCCAGTAAGTCCAGTACCGTATAATACTTTATATAGTTATTATAATGTTATTGACTATATTCTCGATGCTGTAGTTTACATCCCTGTGACTATTTTCATTATTTATTTATTTATTTATTTATTTATTTATTTATCTCACGACTATTTTTATAATCGGCAATTGTACTTCTTAATCCCTTCCCCTTATTGTAGGGTGAGAAACCTATTTTCTTTTAGCTTTTCCATATATCTACAGTACCAGTAATGTCGTCACCGAGAGACCATTTCTAATATTCTTTACGCTAATTTCCTAAGCATGTTAGTGTGGATGGAGACAAGGAAACTCGATGATTTGTTCCAGCCTCCTCTGGAATGTGGGCCTCCCAATTAACTACTAAATAGCTTACTAATTATCTCTGGGGTGGGAATTTCTGCTTAGGACAATAGCCTACACCTAAGGTGTCACTTAAACTAACACATATTCTTCATGCTGAATTATTTAAAAAAAAAACACGGCACCATAACAATGCCCATTAGTTGGATTACATATGGTTACATTTTCTCCTAAATATCTGTTCTCCTGGAGCAGGCAAGCATATATTTGAAAACAAAACATGTGAAGGAATAATATTACATTAATCTCACACACTAGAATTTGATGTTTCAGCTGTGGACTAGGGGGGAACATCAATTTTGTTGTTTCACTTCATTATTTTTTCATTTCTGAAATAAACTTGGCAAACAGACTATAGGCTTCTGGTTATTCCAAACCATTGGAAGCTCTTCATCTTTTCTCAGAGGCATCAGCAGAAAATTGATGTCTTATATGTGATATTAGTTCAGACATAATGCCATCTCTCAAGTGAGAGGCATGTTCTTTATTTCATGGCTCTGTACTCCCAGGTTAGCCCTAAAAAAAGATATTAGTCTCTCTCTCTCTCTCTCTCTCTCTCTCTCTCTCTCTCTCTCTCTCTCTCTCTCTCTCCCTCTCTCACCTCTGTCTCTGTCTCTGTCTCCCTCTCTTCCAACTGACTGCCTTCTCTCTTCTGTTTCCAGCATTTAAAAAATCTCTTCCAATAAGACAACTGATTGCTTGGTTCTTTTCATTAATTAGGACTGAGTTCCTTCTACAAAGAAAGTTAAATTTCCATTATTATAGGTCATAAGAAAGATCTTCTAGCAATAATGACTTCTTTTATTTCTGCCATACATTTTAAATGTTACTAGTCTACAAGTTACCTTTTAGCCAAAAATATTGCATCGGGTACCACCACCCCTCTGCTGAGCCTTTTCTTGTGCCTTTGTTTCTTTTCATGAGGTGTCTTGCATCATTAGTTCTTGTGGGGAGTCACTTAAACACTCAGCTTTTGGACATTTATTTATCCTTTCATTCATCCATTAAATATATACTGATCACCTCTTGTCAAGGGGAAGAGGATACGTATATAAGTGAAAGAAATGCATCATTTAATCATTTAATGATGACTCTTTAAAAGTAATGCTTGAATATTTCTCTGGGGCTCCCTCCCCTACAAAATTGAGCATTTGGAGAATGGCATGTCAACTTCACTTCAAAATGCCATAGCTTAAAACCATAAACCTAAGGTTGAATTGACCTTACCCTCCATTCCTCCTTGAACTTCCTAATTTCTTCCTTTCTTTATTTCATTTTAAAAAATCTAGATTTGAACTGGACTGACAGTTCAATTAAGTGAAGCAAGCAAGGATTTTCCAGCTGGTATTAATTCAAAATGAATTATATCAAGAAAAGGGAAAGCAGACTTTCCATCTGGAAAGTACCAAAGATCTTGCATCTGGGCAGCATAGATCAGTGCAATAATAAGAATGGATAACACATCAAGAATTTGGCCAAACCACTGTATCTCTCCATTGTGCCTTTAGAAAACATGAATAGAAAATATCTCTGGCTCTTAGAGAGGTTATATTGAGTAATGAAGTATAACTCCTGCAGAGAGCCCAGCACAGAGCAGGTGTTCAGTAAATACTTGTTCACTGAAGTCATGTTTAACTTGAATTGCTTCTAAAGCACCTTCATTTGACCCAGCAGTATTTATGGACCAGATTCTGGGCAGAGCCATGCACTGGGTTTCTTAGTGTAGTATCTCCATACAGGCAAATCTTCCAATTCTCAGTAAAATGAAAGATCGTATAAATATTCAGTATAAATGTTCAGATTTGATTATGTAAATGCTCAGTGTCCTACCTCTAAACATGTCTGTGAATGATCTTGGTTTGTTCCTTGGAGATGAATCAAATGCTTTAACTAATGATGAAACATTCTCTTGCCTTTTGCTTGCATAGAACTGGCTTAACTTAAAAATAAATGTTTAGTTAACATGATCTCCAGCTTGACCATTCTGAAGGCACAGGAAGGTGACCTTAGTGTAGTTGTCCATGGCTATAAATTGAAATGTCTTCAAGTAGGTGGAACAGAGTTTCCAAAGAAAGTTTTTTCTTACTGACTGGCTGCTTGTTCAACAAGTCAACATCTGTGGAATAGTAAGTCAATGGATAACAGAAAGTGAATTTTACTTTTCCCTTTAAACCAGCATAACACATTGAGATACTTGTAACTGATGAATGAATTAGGTTCAGCATTCAGCATGTGGATAATCATATTAATTTGTAAAAGAGCACATAGAGATGTTCACTGGGATGCTGATGGCTATGCTTACAAAATATAGCTGTTTCTTTTAATTTTTCTTCAGTCAGCTAATTTGAAAGCTTTCAAGTTATGAATAGGTAAGTTGATTTATCAAGAACCAGTGGAAAGAGGGAGGTGTTGGTATTTAAAACTCATCTCTTATTTGATATTGGGCAAACATCTTCCCTGCTCTGAGAACTAATTTTTTAATTTTGTAATTGCAACTTCAGGGTCTGATTGTGATTTTTCCTGTTGTCCCAGGATCATTAGTAAGATCCAAAGCTGAGAATGTACTCCGAATCCTAGGCCCTGAGAAGTTCAGTACTGGGATCTGCTGTCTCCTTGCAGGGCTCACTGAGAAGGACTATTTCAGTGGTCCTAGCATTACCACTCTGCTATCCACCCCCACTCTTGCTGATATAAGAAAACTGAGAAGAAAAGCGTTTTTGAGGAGTGAAGTGCTCATTTCCTCTCTTCATCTTCTCTGTTAAAGTCAAGAGAAGGAGGTCCCAAAGAACCATTCATAAAATGGCGGGGGGCGGGGGTGGATAACAAAAGGCAGAGTAAGACTTTGTTTTCTCATTGAATGTCTACTTAGTTAGTTAACAGAACTGATGAACTAATTCTGAGCCATTAGATTGTGTGTGTGTGTGTGTGTGTGTGTGTGTGTGTGTGTGTGTATGTGTGTGTGTGTGTTTACAGATGTATATGTATCTCTAGCACTTGTGTGCTAGAGAAGGGACTATCGGGTGGTGGAGAGGTCACTATGATTTCTCATCCTCCAAATGACATGTGCCTCTTTTCAAGAGATACTGAAATAGCTCCCATAGATGTACCTGTTGTAGGTCTAAGAACTGGCCAAGGAAGTTAGAGTTTGGGAACAACTGAATTTAGAGGAATCCCCCAGCGAGGGAGAAAAGAATGTAACACCGCTATGCCAGCTGCAGTCAGCCAGAGATGAGGTCCCATTATGTAAGAAACTGCCAGTGTCTAGAGTTGCAACTTGGAGGGAGCATGTTGGTAAGAGTGAAGCATGTTGGAGCCACAGACAAGCAGGGATGGTGGTTAAGGGGAGATATACAAACTTACTCTGTCCTGCCCTAACTCTAAATGAGATATTACAGGGAAGAGGGGGAATGGGGAAGGCATCTGCTAAAGACCATACCCCTGGCTGGGGTAAGGGAAAAGAATGTGATGAATTGGACATAACATTAAATCTTAATCAAATAAAGTGACTAAAAACCACGGAGTAGGGCTAAGGTGTTTGTTGTTGGGTGTGTATATATATGTGTGTGTGTGTAGGATCTTGGTTTAGCATAGTTGTGTACTATTATTAAAAAAAATAATGATTTCATATTCATAGTCTAATGAGTTAAGACTTCAGTACCCTCCTCTTGCTTTCCAATCCACTGTTCTTCTTTCTATATGGTGCTATGATCTAAATGTTGTCTCTCTCAACTTCTAATGTTATTCAGAAAATATTAAATATTTGATTCTAACTCTCTCATACCTCGGTTATCCAATCCCTGGGATTTGAGTAAATTCCCACCTTTTCCCAGAAGTCTTTCTTAACAACCCAGGCCCATTTTCTATTCTATCTTTTTTTACATTTTGCCATTCTCTGAAATCCATCCTTGCTTTTCATTTCTATTGATCATACCCTAGCTCAGGATCTCATCAAATCTTATCTCTGAAGGGTTTCTACATATTGCCTAATGACAACTGGATGAACATCCTATGTGTTCAGCAAGCCATGTGCTCTTAAACAGGGCAAAGGGAGCCTAGTAGAGTATGTTTTTCTAAACTGCACATGTCTCTGTTAGCTCACCAGGTGTGCGCCTGTGGAGTCATGAATGCTCAGAGGGAGTATCCTTTTGAGTTGTTGCATCAAGGTGACCCAGTACTTTTTAACCATCCCTCTCCTCATCCTAAGTTTCTTCTGACTTCGAATTAATCTGTTCATAGCTGACAGATCATTTTTTTTTTAAACTCGAGAATATCTTTTCTTGTAGATAGAAATCACCTTCAAAGTCACCACCAATAGCATATATATCAGAAACTATAGGAGAGCTGAGAGGAAACACAGCCTGGGTAGGCAGTGAAATGAAAAGCTTCCTAGGACAGTGAAATGAAAAGCTTCCTAGGACAGTGATTGTCCTATTTTAATGTGTATACAAATCACTACTGGATC
This sequence comes from Macroglossus sobrinus, assembly GCA_004027375.1. Taxonomy (NCBI): domain Eukaryota; kingdom Metazoa; phylum Chordata; class Mammalia; order Chiroptera; family Pteropodidae; genus Macroglossus; species Macroglossus sobrinus. The sequence goes on along the minus strand of PVKZ01000001.1, from coordinate 293,908 downwards.
TCATTAAAATGCAGATTATGATTCAGAAGGTTTAGGTGGAACATGAGATTCTGCATTTCTAAAGATTGCTTAGGTGATGCTAATGACATTAGTACAAGGACTAAGTTGCAAGCAAACCTCATTTAATCTCACAAAGATTCCTATGAGGTTTTATTTTTAATCCTATTCATGAATGAGGAAATTAATGGTCAGATTGATTAAATAATTTGTTCAAGGTCACATATATCTTGTAAGGAGAGGAACAGGGATTCAAATTCAGGTCTGCCTGATTCAAGACCTCTTTTTAAGCAGTACAGTATGTTCCCTCTAGCAGGGCTAGATAAAAGAAAATGAATTTAAGGAAGGAATTCCATTTAGGAAGTAATACATACAACATTGGAAATAAATCGGCTTTGATCTTCTCAGTCAAATGTGTGTGATCTTCTCAGTCAAGTGTGTGAGGAGGTCACTTGCTTGTGAAAATGGAGCCTGGGGCCATGGGAACGAAGGCTTATGGGAATTTTGAAGGGTTTGGGGTGACCGTGGTGGGCCATGTGCTTAGGAATTGGCAAACGGAACAAAAGGGCGTTCTGCAGAAGGGAAGACCTAGGTCAAGTTGGGTAGGTTGAATTTGGCAAAGTACTAACTCAGTGGCTCCCAAATGCCACATTAGAGTCACCTATGCAATTTTTAAAACTTTCGGAGCTGAGGGAATATCCCAAACCAATTAAGTCTCAATCTCTGGGGCTGAGACATAAGCAACAATATTTTTTAAGGCTACCCAAATGAGTCCAAAGTCCAGATAATTTTGGAAACCACTGCTATAAACTATTTGCTTCTAACACTAAAAGAGCAAAGTTTTTAATTATTTATAGAGTTTAAAGAGTATTAAATAATGGTCTTGGTTTTGGCATAGTTCAAGATTTGGCATACTTTTTCTGTAGAGAGCCAGATAATAAATAAAATATTTTAAGCTTTGTAGGCCAAGAGACAAAACTGAGGATATCATGTAAGTGCTTATATAATAAAGAAGAAATGTTCACAACATTTCCATTAATGAAATGTAAAGCTTTATAGACATAGAACTTGGAATTTTACATAATTTCTGTGTTGTGAAATATTTCTTTTGATTTTTTTCAACCTTTTAAAGATATGAAAATTATTCTTAGCTTGTGTGCCATATAAAAACAGGGAGTGAACTAAATTTGGCCCCTGCGTTGAAGGGTTAACATTTGCTGACTCCTGGTGTAATTAATTATGTACCTTGAGGAAGTCAAGAAAGCCACCAGGCATATGTTTTAAATGAAAATATGTCAGTCTTCAAAAGAGGAAAGATAGATATTATTACTTGACGACCAGTAAAACTGGATTTGAAAAATTATTGTACTTTCTAAAGACAAGGTGCAAATCAAATGACAACATTTTGAGGCAAAGCCTATCTTTACTCATTTTTTTTAAATAAATTAAAATTAGCTGGCTGAAAATATAGATGAAGTACATAGTCTACTACCTTGAGTAGTGTGCTTTATAAATTATTCAAAATATTTTAATTTAAAAAATCTTATTAAAAATTAAACAGAATTTTTGTTTAATTTTAAAACATCTTGATGTTTAACCAGATTTCAGTTCTCCTCAGGCCCTGACTTAAGTTAGAGTCTTGGTTGCAAAGTACATCCATCCTTCTCTCGTTTTTCTATTTTATGTGCTTGGGCACAGGGATTCTAGGCCAAAATTTTCAGTATTATAGAAATACTGTGTCATCAGGTGAATAGTCTGAAATACATTAGAAAGATCACAGAAATCATTCTGCTGTCTTGTGGCTTTTTATAATTAGACCATCCCAAATTACTGTAATAATAATTTCAAATAAAGTTTATCATTAGCAAAACACACAGAAAAATATTGAAAGAAAGAAAAGACCTGAAGGTCTAAATATCGTGTTTTTTATTTATTTACAAATGCATAGCTGTTTTTCTTCTCCCTTGTATATGAAAATGTTCAACCTTTAGCCGAAGTTAGCAGAAAATAGAAAACTCCATTTGCAGTTTGTCTGTCTTGATAATTTGCCAGGCGTTGAAGGGCGCCCTCTGTCGTTAAATTATATTTATTACTGCAAAATTTGATTTATATTGTGTTGTGCCTTTCCTTGAACCTACTCAGATTTTTAATGTTTCTGTTATGATGTACATTTCACAAAACAAAGAAAACATGAATTCTACGTTGCCAGCTGGTATGGTTAATAATCAGTCGATTCTACCCTTTTTGAACTATGCCATAGCGTGGAAACATCTGGCAGTTTCCAATTTCCGTGTGAGAGTGGGGTTTTGACCTCTATTTCACTTTCAAATGGGTCTCTTTGGCAGAATAACTCCGCTTTCTGGGTTAATTTCACTGTCGACGCCCTTTACAGTGCATCATATGAGGCTTTAAACGGAATGCCTTAGAAGGTAATTGCGCAGTTGTCAGAGGAAACTGCGCTCTCTCTGCTCCTTTAATTGCCTTTGTCATTTTTCTCCGATTCATTAACTGTGAATGCTCCTTGAATCTTACTTCTTGGGCCTTTAGTCTTTTTTTTTTTTTTTTAATTTACATTTGTTGCATCTGTGATTCTGAATTTACCCCTGTACTTTTCTATCCCCACAACCATCATAAAGACCTCATCAGTTCACATCCGGATGATGGTTTTAGCATTTTAACTCTTCTTTCTAGCCTCCAGCATCCTTTCCAGCTATCTGCTCTGTAGAGTCTTATCACACCATCTTTTCTAAAGAGCACTTCCCTAATAATTTCTCTCCCCTTTGAAAATACTGGCAATGGTTCTCCATTGCCTAAAGGTTCAGTTTCAAATGTTTCACCTTGATATTCTAGGCCCTTCAAATATTGACTTTACCTCTTCAGCCTAATATCCTGCTTGTAACAAGTCTATTATGGGACAGCCTCCTCATTGCCTTCATTTCTTCCCTAGATAAATTCTTACATTCCTACCTGAGTGCGTTCTCATTACATTTCTGTCTGAAATATTTTTTTTCTCTACTTGCCAAAATTCGACTCCTGTTTGAAATACTTATATTTCCATAAAATCTTCTGTATTATTCAGCCAACATTGATACGATCCTTTCTCACCTACCTATTTGGTAATTATTATTAGTTCCATGCATTATAGCATTTTATTGTACTTAATTTGATGCCATTGTGTATTCTCTTGGGAGCTTGTAGTTGTTTCTTTAATATATCTGTGTTACTCGCAAGATTATATATTTCTAAAAGTAAGAATATAGTCTGGTATTTCACATTGAGATATGACACCAGGCTTAGTCAATTACTTAAACTCTTTGAAATTTATTTTTTTCTCTGTTAAGTAGAGATAATGATACCTCTCTACCTATTTCATTTTGGCATTTGAGGCTAAAATGAAATAATGTGGAGAAATGCTTCAAAGCTTTCAAACTCATTGGTTACCACTAATGATGATGCATTATTTCCTCCCTACCTCTGCCCAAGATATCACCTAATATAGGGTCATTAAATTTCTTTCTGACGATAGTACTAATCACCAAAGAAGGTCACAACCATCAATGAGAAAAGGACACTATCTCTATATCTCTATGAAAGCATATCAGATCTGCCAGAGTAAAAGATTGAGGTCAGTATTCTCAACTCAGCTCTTGATTTCTCCTATCTATAGACTTCAATAGTGTCTATTTTCATTCATACAAAGGCTCTTGAAATATTAGTCTATATTTACTGTTTGTACTCTAGCAATCTAGTGCCAAAATTTACAAGTATACAGAAATTGCTCTCTATACACGATCAAATACATTCTAATTGTTTGATCAAATAGCTATATTCTTTAGTCTTCATCCTCCTTGACTTCTCTATAGCATTAGATTCCATTAAGCAGAGTTGTTAAATAAAGTTTGAAGAAAGAAAGATATATTTCAGTGAATGAGATTGTAAAGAAAAAGGCAGATTTTACTACATTATAATCAAATACATTTCTACATCAATAACTTCATAAACAACAAAAAGAGGGCAAACAAAAACTTTAAAAATATTTGCTATGTGTTTGACAATCATGTTATTACTCCTCATATTTAAAACTCTAAATAATATGAAGAATAAACATCTTAATAAGAAAATGAGCAAATGTCACAAATATATAAATCACAGAAAATATAAATATAACACATATAATATAATGTTAAGCTTCACTAATAATCAAAGTCAGTGGCCAGATTTAGGTCTCATCTTTTGCCTTTTGTAATGTTTTAGAAATGTATTAAACTTCTTTCAATCAAATCTCATAAAAAATTCCAATTAACCTGCCTTAAGTTCTCCGCTTTGAGTGCAAAATGGTGGGCTGTCCTTGCTAAGATTGCTTGAGGGAGTTGGTTGAGCACAAGCTTTCTTTTTTTTCAGGAATGTAACGGGACACATGCACCTTTATACCAATCTTAAAGATAGCATTAGCCTGCAAAGGCATGTTTACATCAATTTATGTTGTTAATAAAGTATAGCTTCCATCTAGGGACGGGATCTAGGAAAGACAACAAATCGTGTCAGGTCTCGTTGAAAGAGTGAGTGATGGATTGTTTAGGAAGGTGAAGAACAAATGGAATTCATTTCTACCTAGCAAGACTTTGTGTTAAACTTGTAGCTTTGTAGTTTTTATTAGGTTATGGATTTTCCCAGGGCTACATTAGATGCCACCCATAGGGCCATGTTGCTAAGAACTTTCTTATTGCCTTGAACCATCTTTGTTCCCCTCACATATATTGTGATGCTATCTTTGTGAAAAGTGCAGAACAGGCAAATCCATAGAGATAGAAAGTAAGTTGGTGATTACCTATGACCAAGCAGGCTGGGGAAAAATGGGGAGTGGAAGCTAATGGGTATGGGATTTCTACCCTGGGAGATGAAAATATTCTAAAACTGATTGTTGTAATAGTTGTGCAACCTTGTGAGTATACTTAAAACTACTGTGTACTTCAAATGGGTAAAATGTATGGTATGTGTGTGAATTATATCTCAAAAACTAATTTCAAAAGTACTACATGATATAAGTCATCATAACAGTTTGTTCTACAGTCATAACATTTATCCTGTACCACAACCATCATGTTGTACCAATGTTTCTCAGCTTCTGGCTTTAAGCTAGAGACAAAAGTGCACTATAAATTTCTTCTGAACTCCTATATCAAAAGAGTTTCTTAGGTAAGTTTTTCACAAATGAATCTCATCAGTTTAGTTTTGTTGCAACATATCATAAGAAAACTCTTTGAATGTTACAGTCTGTGACTCGACCATAGCGTAGCAAGCACCAGCTGATAAACTCCTCCAGGTCAGCTTCTCACCTAGCTAGTTCACGCTTATTGTCATCTGACTGGGTTTGTTCAATCAGTAGTAAATAACATCAAAGAGGACCCGTCCTAATTTCTCTAAAATAAATTACTACTGTTCTAGGAAGAAATCTGCTGTATTCCCAAGATTTTTCTCTTAGATTATTTTGGTTGTGGGTTCCTAACTTAGGAAAAAGTTATTCACCTAAAAAACAAGACAAAACAATCTGGCCCATAGTAATTTTCTCACCAGCTTGTAATATATTTTTATCTTCTTTCAGTACTTTGCAAAATCTGTAAGAAAAAGCAGTTGCATTTTATTTAATTGTGTATCTTGTGGGTTTCACACATAGTTGGGGCTCAGCAAGTATTTTACTGAATGATGAATCAATAAATGAATGCAGAAAACAAGGTGAGCAGAAGTATCGGCATTTACTTGGTACATGGGCCACAAAGACAGCTGCTCTAATTTGGGTGAGTATTACTCAGGAGCATTGATGTTTTTAGTATTTACAAGTTACTTTAGAGGACTGCTTACAGCTCACAGCAAGTAGAAATTTGTAATCAATTTGAATTTCACAGGACTGGACAAAGGCAGGAATGCGGGAGCAAATATCTTAGAATGAGCCCAACTGGCTGCCTGTCAATGGTGTTTTAAGTTGGCATGCAAGCATCTACTTAGCCTCTCACTGAGGAAAGATAGTGGAAATAATTAACTGCAGTTGGATTCCAGATTTTGGAGATTCTAGAAGGCTTCCAGAAGTATCCTTTGAGAAATATCAATGGTCTGTATTACTAAAAGTAATTTAAAAATTACTGTAAGTAAATGTAAAATTGGGATTGTGATAGGATTAGGTAGATTAGGAGACAACTACCTAGACAGACAAGCTGCTCTGAGACAGTGAGCAGACCTCTTCTGCCTTAGCAACCTGCAGCCTGTGCTGCGGTCTCATTAGAAGCCACGAACGCTTCAGGGCATCCCATTTATTTGGGCTTGTACAGCTGCGTCACATGCCCTGAAGCCATCATCCATCTTCTTTTGTGCCAACTCCAATCCTCCGCCACCATTGAAAGGGGGTGGGTGAAACTGAGTCCAAATTAGAAAAATGAAAAGGGCTAAATCCCAAAGGCGGACAAGTTTGGTGGCAAAAGGGCAGTGAGTAGTGAGTGCATGGGGGGTGGAGGAGAGGATTGTAAATTGGCACAGTTCACAGTGTGACCCCTGCCTCTTTCCAAGTTTTTCACACCTCACACTATAGGATAATGTGTGAGGATTTTTTCCTCTTTAGTTTTCCTCCTCAAGAAAGAATAAAACTTTGTATTTTTCCCTTTGTTTTCTGCCTAGCCATTTCTAGACAAGACCAGTGCCCCCTTGACATTTGTAGAGCAGACCTTGACAGGCTGATGCCTTTGCAGGTTTTCCTTTCTATGTTTACACTCACTTATAGAAAGAAACTGTTTGATATTTTTGGGGGTTGGGGGCTGAGGACTGGAGCTAACATCCTGAGTCAGATAGTACATGCTGATCTAGTAACTTATCTTCTGGCATTTTGAAGAATTTGAGTTTCTTCACCACTAACTATTCACTTCTTATTCTTTTATAATACCATTAAACATTTTTTTTGTTTTATTATTAGTTTCAAGTATACAATACATTGGTTAGACATTTATGTAGTTTATGAAATGATTCCTCCGATTGGTCTTTCTCTCCCATGGCTCAGCATCTAGCCATTACAGTACTGTTGATTTCATTTCTTTCTTATTCAAAGCTTCTTCTCACTGAACAGGGAAGCTCAAGGAACTAGCTGGAAAGCAAGACTTGTTGGATGAGAGAGAAGCAGAGAGTGCAGCCATCTGCCTCATTCTCTGATGTAAGTGAAGACACAGTTCAATCAGCTGAAGTGCCCATTAGCTAATCAAGAACTTAAGCTGAGTGTTCCAAAGAGTTGAAGCACAAACAAGTCTGGGGAGGGACCTGCTCTTATTAATTTATCGCTAACAAATATTAGTTATCTGTCTAAGAACTGGGAATACTAATAGGAGTGAGATTAATTTTTTGCCTTTGAGGCAGTCATGGTGTATTGAGGAAGATAGACAAAAATCAACAACGGCACTAGATGCTGTCAGACGCAAGCTGTGCCCGTTAGCAGAGCGTGGGGGGAACTGCGAGGACCTCACACTCCAGATCCAGGAGGCTGAGAAAGGAGAGGCAGGCAAGTTCAGGAAGCTCCCACCACCATCTGGTGGTTAAAATGCAAATAAAACATCTTTAACTTAAACCTTAGCACTTGGATATGTTGCAGACTTAATATCCTTGAGTCTCAAATTGAATATGTTCTCAGAGATGAAATTTTCCCTGCTGATTCAGAGGAAGCCAGCTATGAGTTCCCTGACAGCTTTTGATCTGGGAAATAATCCCTGTTTGTTTTCCCTGTAACCACAGAGAATCTAAGTAAAGTCTTATTGTAACAACAATGACAGCAGTAGCTATTCTTTTGAATACTGCCTGCATTTCACGCTCTCTGTTAGAATTTTTGCCTTTAATTTTTATTTTAAAAAACCTTACAAAACAATATTATTGTAGCTATTTGGAAGGAAAAAACAGATATATAGAAAGGTTAACTTAATTTAGTCACTCAGTAAATTTTGGAGCAGGGGTTTTACTCTATGATATTCTGAGGCTTTAAAAATCCCTGCTTTCAGAAAAAAAAAGAGTTTATTTCCACCACAGAAAAGAGTTTATTTCCAACTTGAGGAGAGTAGGATATAAGAGCAGGCTTAGATTCTTACTGTGACTCTTGCTGCAAAATGCTTTAGTCCCTTGGATTACAGTTTCTTTCTCTTGAAATGAAAAGAGGTAACTTAAACAACCTTAAACCTTTCAGTTTTGAGATTCTTTTATTTTGGGTAAGGAGATGTGACATTTTTTGTCACCGATGTGAGCCAAGGGGGGACTTTGCTACATCAGAGTGATTGTCTGAACTAGACACATGCTTGGGGAGAAGTTCCTTCTGAGGACGACACTACAATATTGTTTTGAATCTAGAATTTTACCCATCCATTTTTCCTTGGGATGTAAGGAGGTTAATGTGCCCTTCTTGTTTTTATTCTAAGAATCTGATTTAAAAGTTCATTTCCTCCACACCAGGAGCAGTGTTTGTAGGTAAAAAAAGCTTCCAAACTGCAAAATACTTCAACTCTCTAGGAAATATACTTTAACTTCTGGCTGGATAGTTCTTGAATGCGGCATTAAAAATATGGAACAAAGAGAAAAGACCTCACCAACAACGAGTATAAGGACCTCATTTTATCTCTGGCCCAAACAGCATAGATGAGAATCTTAACAGTTTTCACTAGTCGTCTTACTTCTTGATTACTAAACCCCTTCACTGCTTCTGCACAAAACCGAATCCTCTGCAACCATGCTGAAAATATTAAACACTCTGGATGAAAAGCCACGACACCTGGCAGAGCAGAGACACTGCAAACGATTGGTCTCTAATCTTAGCTGGGTCCTCAGAAGCTTCTGTCAATGTTCTTACTAGTTCAGAGTTGTCATCCTCTCTAGCTCTCTCACAGATGTCCCACACACACTCACCAGGCTCCTTCTGGTGTCTTTTTAGTGCCCTCTTTCTCTGTCTCAGTAGATGACTTTGCTGTCTCTACACTACAGATATTCAGATCCCAGGTAAGACCTCCTTCAGCCACTAGCTGGGTACCTACATGCTTCCCTCTGTCCACACTCAGATGGGTTCCCATTGTCTCCCTGTCTCAAAAAATGGCTTTCTTCTTTCTCAAAGTCAAGTCCTCTAGGATACTGACCCAAGTCACGACTCCCAGACCACCCAGAACTCTTCAGCATCTCATTCCTACAGTCACGGCCCCAAATCTCCTATCTCTCTAACCTCTCTCTCTCCATAGCTTCCTAAATAAGTAAACTGGCTTTGAGGCTATTTCTCTCTCCAGTCACCATCAAGTTTCTCTCCTCTTCTTTGAGAATTTGAAAATTTCAGAGAAGTGGGCTAGATTCCTAACTCTGCTTTCCTAACTCATACAGGTATCTGGCTTTGTCCCCACTAGTCCTTAACTGCTCTCACTAAAATCACCAAAACTGCCAAGACACTATTGACCTTTTTTAGTCCTTACCTTCCTGGATTGTCTGTGTGTTGCACTTGGTAAAGCTGATCTCTCCCTTTTTGTTAAAATACTCTATAATCATTTCTCCAACACTGTCTTTCTGGTTCTCTTTATCCCAACCTGGTTATGCTTCTCTCCCATCTGGGCTTCCCGTCCTCTACCATCAATTAAAAGTTTGTTGAAGGCAGGATTGGGTGATAATTAAGAGTGAGGTTTTTTTAGTTAGGTTGTCTCTTACTATTTGTGCTTCTATAGAGTCTTAACCCTTCTAGGGCCCAGTTTTCTCATCTTTTAAAAAGATTAATATTTCACATTGTTATGAGGATTAAATCAAATAATATATATGAAGTACTTAGCATGGATTTTTTATTTCAAAGAGAAAATTTAATTGCTACAACTAATTTAATTATAGAAAGAACCATACCAAAATGAAATATTGAGATTTTTCCAACTATAAATGTTTTAGGAACCACAGATGCTCCATTCCTTAACTATGGTTTGATTTACAATTTTTTGACTTTATAGTGGTGTGAAAGTGATATGCATTCAGTAGAAACCATAATTCAAATTTTGAATTTTGATATTTATTTCCTGGCCTGTAATATGCAGTATGATACTCTTTTGTGACGCTGGGCAGTGGCAGCTAGGCCCAGCTTCCTGTCAGCCATGTAAGAATGAGGGTAAGGAGCTGATGCTGAACAATGTACTGTGTTGCTAGTTTTTTTGGATACTGTGTTTTGTGTTTCAGCATCCCATCATGTCTACACAGTGGCTCATCTGTGTCACCTGTTTCTGGTGAAAAGCAGAGAAAGGCAATTAATTACGCTTGAGATTAAACTCAAGATAATTGCCCAACTGTAGGTGTTCTGAGCACATTTAAGGTAAGCTGGGCTAAGATATAATGCCCACTGACTAAGATGTAATAAATAAATTTCTGACTTAAGATATTTTCAATTTATGATCAGTTTATCAGGACATAATCCCATCATAAAATCGAGGAGCATCTGTATATGAAAAGTGAAAGAATGTGCTTTTCTGAATTTGTCATGACAGGGCCAATTCAAATTTTTAGTCTTAGAGAAACATTTAGCAAGATTTCAGAACATCAAAGACTGTTTAAAAATAATTGGATGTCTAGTTTTGACGAGTAGCAGAGATTTAAAAAAAATATATATATAGGTTTTACAACTAAAAAGAATATTCAAAACCACATAAAATCTCAAAAGCATTTGAATTTTTGGAATTGCCCACAGAATTTTTTGTTTAACTCATCCCTATAATTAAAGCAAGCCATTATTAGATTAAAAAATAAGCTCAAACTTTATTTCTAATAAGTTAATACAGTTACCAGAGATTTATCGGTTTCTATATACATATATGATAATTATTCATACCGGAACCAATTTAAGATGAATTTCAAATCTATGGGTGGAGCCCATCATAAATTAGAGCAAATCACCCCTCAAATGCTCATCAAAATTATATACATGTGTAACAGAAAAATCTTATAGTTGCATGTGACTTGATATTTTATTTTTTATTTTGCTATTCTAGAAAATCAATCTTTTATAATGTTAAGATATTATTTAGTAAAGTTTTATTCACTAAATAGTATTTTGGTTCTCTAAGTTCTCTAACATAAGATCAATCAGATTAGGCAAAAACAATCCAAGTGTGTGATGCTGTGCATATTTTAGACTCTCTAGGTGACCAACTGTCTTGACTTGCCTGGGACTGTCCTGGTTCTGGCCCTGAAAATCCCTTGTCCTGAGGAATTCCTTAGGCCCTGGCAACCAAGACAATTGGCCACCCAGGGTTCAGGCAAATCCACCAGGTGGCCTTACCAGAATCTTCTCCGTATTTCAAATGAAAAAACCCTGTCCTTTCAACTAATGTGTCCTTATTAGAAACAGTTCAAGACATCGATTTCATGTTTCAAGGAGCTCAGCCACGTTTATTCATGTGCTTTATTTCATGTTTTTTTTTTTTTAAACCTGAGACTGAATGTTAAAAGTAAACATTCTCAGATCAAAATTGATCAAATTGGGTCTATGTTTTGAGCATCAGATGTCTAAACAGATTTCGTGTCTATATATCAAGAGCACTTTCATCCTTACTATCCGCTCAAGACTTAGAAATGAGACTTATGATTAAAAACTGAGAGCCTCTTTGCATCTGGTAATACTGGACCATAGTAATATGAGAGTAGATCCAACTGTGGCTTTTTATGGGAAAATTATTCTCATTTCAGTTTATTTCACTTACAGCTTATAGATCCACTGAGAGGTGCATCTTTTACTTCCCCTATAGGAGGAGACTCAAAACTGCATCTGTTTCTGGGATATCCCAACTCAAGGAGACAAAATGAAAACTAGCAGCAACTGGCAGGGCCATTTAGTGACTGCCCCTGGCCATCTCTGTTTCATGGTGCAATTTAAGGTGGATGAATGGTTTACTCCGGGCTCCAGGCCAACTAACTGGCCCTGGGGAAAATCATTCTCACACCCACGCTTGATGCACACACACCCTTCAACTCTCTTTCCTGCTCTGCAGCCCCCAAAAGAAATCCTTACACTCAAGGAAGCAGCAGGTTCTTTCATTACTGTCTCTGGGCTACAAAAATCAAAGAGCAAAATGGATGTTTTCCTGAGAACTGGCACTGAACAGAAGGACGGAAACGACTATTCCAATTCAAGCATGTTTTAATCTCTGGAGAAGTGGGGACTGAGGAGGGGCAAAATTGGCTAAAGAATCAGTGGGAAAGTCATAAATTTTGTCCCTTATCCCAGCAACAAAAATTCTTTACAGTGCCGCCCACTCCTTTTTCTCTTTTATACGAGTTTGGATAATGAACAATCATTTTCTAAATTCTCAAGTTCAAAAATCTCTCAGTAAAGGAAGAAAAAGGAGTTTTTAAGTAATCCAGATGAATCATTTAAAAACATGCTCTGAAATGTCAAGATTCACACACATCTCATGAATATACTGTCCTAATCTAAACTAAAGAATCTGGTACTAAAACAAATCAACAATTTTCTACCTGTTCTCTTTGTTATTTTAAATATTTAAAAAGGTGAAATTATTTTTTAAAAAATTTCTTTTAAAGAATTGTCTGTCATTCAAAGACACAGTGAGCAGTAAACATTCTTGTGTTCTACTTTGAAAAATGATTACCTAGTTCATGCTAAATCCAGTCATGAAGACACAGTACAGAAGGGGGGAAATTCTACAAGTCAACTGATGTAGACTTATCAAAATGTCAGTGTCCTGAAAAACTTTAAAAAAAAAGGTGTTTTTGATGACAGTGGATTGTTCTAGAATAAAGGAGATTTAAGAGATATGAAAATAGAATGTAGACCCTTACACATTGATTCTTGATTGTGAAGAAGATATTGTGATGATGAAGGAGCATTCATTCATTCTTTAGGACCACATGGTAAACCTAACCCTATTTGGAGGTAAAATGTTGTCTGGATGTCTCCAACTTATTATATTTTTAAATCAGCAAAGAGAGAGAGAGAGAGAGAGAGACAGAGACAGAGAGACAGAGACAGAGACAGAGAGAAAGAGAGAGAGAGAGAGAGAGAGAGAGAGAGAGAGAGAGAGAATGCAAGATTAAAAAAAGGTGAATGTTAAACAAACAAACAAACTCTATGCTAAGTATTAATTTGGAGCTCATATTGGAAAATTTTCCTATTGCGTGTAGTTCAAGGCAAGCAATAGGACAAGTTCATAAGTGTGCCATTAGATCTCAGGGTGTAAATCTGCCTATTCTGACATGTTCTAAAGGTCTGTCTTTAGTCTGGCTTCCACTCAAGTTTTAGCTAACAGGAAGAGCTTTACACTCTGAAAAGGTATGTCAGAACAGAAGAATTTCTTACAGATGTCCTTTGCAGAAATATTCCAAATTTGTTTCTCTCAATTAATTTTTCAATCAATTTCTACACCCACTTCATTATATTTTTTAATTTAATTTGCAAATAAAATGGAATTTGCATTTTCTTGAGTAACTTTGTCCTTTCAATTACCTCTCATTTCCATTTCTAGAATTTCAATTATGTTATGATACGTGCCACAATAATTGCATTGTAAAAAGTCATGAACCATGATAATAGGAAGGCTATTCACAAAAAATTCCCCTCATTGTCTATTCACACTAAGGCCCCGATTCATAAATTTGAAAGAAAAATTGCATGACTATGTGAGCTAGTGGAGAATCTTTGTGTTTTAATAGGTCAAATAGCCCAGGGGACCTGGCGTGTTCACATGTGGCAGTTTTTGAACATGATTTTAAAGCAAAGCTTTGGGGCTTCTTACTTTAAAAATATCAAAAGTAGTTGAATATAAATTCTCTTAAAAAAAAAAAAAGAATCCTCAGGCATAAATTTTACCATTCTACTCTTTTGTTGGGTCATCATTTTTTTTAAGCATCTGACAGTCAGTACATGTTCCACAAAGATTGATTCCAGCAGCCCATTGGCAAAATGGATAACTTCAACGTTTTGCCTCAATGTTTTATACCTTTGAAAGACTCTCATTTCTGTTCATTATTCAGTCTTTTGTCACTTGTACTTGAAATATCAATATTTTTCCCCCAATGCATTCTTTAATTCAATTCATTTCATTTGGAACTTTAATAATACACTGTGCTGTACTTGCAGTGGGGAGATGGAGGAGTAAAATGCACCCTCTTGGTTTCTAAGGAGAATGTCCCTCGGCAAGGAATAGAAGACACACGTACACATTATTCATAGAGTATGGTATATTGCATGTGGGAGTTATATACAAAGTGTTGTCCTGGCTTCTTTACTCCTTATTCAAGCATTATTAAAGGCTTCTTTCTTCCTCATGATTCAAATGTTTTTTGTCCCCTTATACCAAGAGTAGCGCAACCACACACTAAAATTCTGATGAGTTGTTACCAGCTTAGTGTGAATTTCTTGAGCCAAATTTATGACATTTTATTTAACACCTTCGGCATCTATCAGACTTTGTGGTATATAGTAGAGCCTGAAAATTCTTGTTGCATGAAATGAATGAATGGATATTATAAAGAAAGCCTGGATATCTACAAATTCTTCCATGATCAGTGATACAGGCTTTTGGTTTCAATATGTTATCGATTTTGCTTTGTGAACCCAAGGATAAGATCACCATGGTGAGGACAATGAAAAAGAATTCAATCATCTCATTTATATATTTTTCTTTTGTAAAGAATTGAGTAACAGAGCAAATCTTCATCTCTACCACCATGATCTTAGACATTAACTTTTGTACCTCCACTCAGTACTTAATTTCTGGCCCATTTTTTATAGTTTTCTTACTAATTCCCCCTAGGACAAACCCTATACTACATTAATAATTCAATTTTTCCTCTCTCATATCTGCTGAATTGTAAGGAGATTGTATCCCAGTGCTCATTAGTAAGTGGAAATAAAGTCTAGTTTCAATGGACACAATATTTTCAGTGCTATAAAGGAATCTTCAAAGTGTTTTTAAAATATAAAGAACTTTAAGCCCATCTGATTATTTGAACAAGAGGGGAATAATTCCCTTTAGAATTACTTTGGTTAATAGTAACATTATTTGTATAATACAGAAAGAACTTAAATTGAAGCTATTAAATGACATAATCCTGGTACTCAAAATAGTGAGTAAATGGTAAAGAAAATAAAGAAACTATATTTTTTCTTACTTGAGTAAATGTTAAATAAATGGCAGTAAATATATAAACTATACTGGTGACTCTTCCTCTTCTTGAGATAACCATTTAGATGATTTCAGTGGTAACCAAATGCAGGTGCTTTACATACATTCTCTCTAATTCTCAAGGACTATAAATTAGGCTCATTTTCCCTAGTTTACAGATGAGGAAACTGAATATTAGAGTGATTAAATAACTTACCCCGGATCACAGTTAGGACGAGGCACCTGAAAACTAAACCAAAATCCCACTCTATGAATAAAATTTCTGTGCAAACTTAATAAATTAATAAAAAATGTCGGACATTAACCTAATCAAGGAATCTAGTGATAGAATGAGCCTGATGGTAGTGTAGCTTCCATATAAAACCAACTCTGACTTTAGCACTTCCAGGCTTTTGATGATCTTCAGTACAGAATTATGTTACCTTTCTCTCTACTTTTTCTCAACAAGTCTTGTCTTAATGAAAATCACAGTATCAGAGCTATGTATCTGAGTAAAACAAGTGGGTTTTGTTGTTATTTTTACCTTTCTCAGGAGCACTGGAAGTTTTAGCTTTCTTTTAATTGATAATAAAATATTTTAACCATGTTATGAGCATTTCAGATATAAATTAGCAAGGGACATATATATTTTGGAGGTCCTTCCCACTTTACATGAAATTCATGTTCTAAAATGTAAGATTAGTCCAAAAGGAAACAAATAGCTAGAACAGCTGAAGTGCAGAATTTTTGCTGTATTCTCTTCTACCTAAGAGACAGCTTTGCCTTGGTAACTGTTAGCTTTCCTTGAAAAGAGACTTTGGGCCATTTCTGAAAGATCTGTAGAGGTTTGAAGGCTCAAAAGCAAGTCTTTCTTGCAAAAATTCTTAAAGTAAACTGGCTGCCACAAAACAAAGCAAAGCAAAACAAAACAAAACAACCCATTCCTTTGCTATAATTAATTTTAAAAATCATAATGACACGCTTTCAGTCTTTTGGACCGAGGAACAAGAAAGTAAGAACTAACACTGAACAAAATCACAGGGCAGGCCTCCTCCTCTTCCCTTCTCTTTTCCCTTGCTCTCCTCCCAACAGGCTTCTGTGACTTATTTCTTTTCTGATATTTCTTTCCCAGAGACTGAATTCATACTTACCTACTCAAGGATTTGTCCTATGTGGTTATTCTATCCAGAGCAATTTTTACATGGCTATAACTATTATATAAGAAAAAAAAGTATTTGAAATTGTGGCATTTCAAGGTCTCTGCTAATGTACAGTGCTTCTCAGCAGCCAGCTGACTCCTTGCAAAGCTGGCCTGACCAAGAGTCCATAGTATTAGGTACAAGTTGCGTGCCAGTCATGCAGTAGGCACAGATTATAATTACCTTTTAAATTAAAACCCACCCAGTGTCCAGTTAGTAGTATTAGTGATTTGGTAAATTAAATTCATGATGAAATCCTATTTGAATTTCAAAATCTCTCACCCCACTGACCTGTCAGAATTTCTAACAAGCTCGGCTAACAAGCCTGTGCATGACAGTTTAGCATTATGCATTATCTCCTTTCCTTTGGCCCCACAATTGCAGAGAAATGACCAGAAGTTAGGTACCAGGATGAAAAATAAGAGAGAATGTAACAAATATAGGCTCTTCATATTAGAACAGTTGATGCTTGATAATACTAGAAGAGCAAATAAAACAGATCTGTATGAATATTTTCTTTTCTTCCACATGTATGCATAATTCATTCATCTCAATTAGAGTTGTATGCTTTGGAATTTGATTAAAAAAAACCAAAATCTCTTTTTTTCTGTTCTCTGCGATACCAAGAAAAGTGATTATAAATTATATAAATTGATTACCCCTCAGTGAAACAATTTCTTGTCTAATTTTACCCCGCCTTTCCTAAAGTTCCTAAAATAATAATCCTGTGGACCTCAATGAATCTAACTGCATAAGTGTACATCTCTCATTAGCATCTTTTTCTAATATTTATAAAATCTTCCACGTGCTAAAGGAAAGTGAAGTCGGGATCAAGGTTAGGATCACAGGCAATAAAGGCGGGGGCTACAGTTTCCTCAAGTATCCAGTAGATGGCAGTATACAACACAGATTCTCGAGCGTCTCAGCCATGCAGGGTGTGCTGACAGGTAAGACATTGAATCTCTGGACATAAACGCTGTTTTTTCCCAGCCCAGTAAGAGGAAAAGGTTGATCTCTTAGAAAATGATTTCTCCATATAAACTTGGTTTTGCTGAATCAGAACAGTAAACTTCAGTGATTTGAACTATGTTGACAATAAAGAATGTGAAGCTTCCTTAAGTCTGAAAAACATCAGTACTTCAAAAATCTTCAATGCGTGGCATGATCTTTCAGTGATATGATGTCCTGACCTCTCTGTGCTTCATATTTTATTAATCCTTAAAACAAGATCACTCTGGGCAACCTGCAGATAAGCCCTCTGGACATTTTATTGTGGTTTGACTTTTCAACATCATGCATGGGTAGACTAATTTGAGCATTGGGGGTATACTCTCAAGGCCACCATTAATTAGGCGATAGTGTTCCTTAGTTATTTTAAAGTATTTATATATTTTTGCATAATATCTTCCCCAAAATTTCTTGATTGTTTTTTAATAGCCCTAAAAAGTACGTAAGCTAGGTTAAAATTTTTATTACAAAAGTGACAGGCATCTGGGTTTTGCTGAAGATTTTAAAACTGTGATTACTTAGTTAACAAGCAAATAAATAACTTCCAGTTCACTGCTCATTATTAAACACTAGCAAAGGAGACCTCAGGCCACATCAGTAATATATTTTTAAAAAGAATTTCCCTAGAATAGGAGTTTTTAGAGGAAAGGAGAGACATTATGTATAAATTGTGTACAGCAGTTAGTTACATTGAGATTTCATCATTTAAGTTGACACATAACCACGCTCACAACATCCCAACCTTCCCTCTTGTCTGGATATGTGTCTTTAGATTGAGGGCTTTGCTCTGACTTCTGTTTTGCAGTGTGTGTGGCCTGCCCGGCCTTTCTCACTTGGACAAATATGATACATCATATTTATTTTTCAAGACTCCTTTTGTCTATTTAGATTTCAGGCTTCTGTCCGATTCCACAGTCTCCTGGAACTCCCAGCTTTGGCTTTTCTTGCCTTCACTCACTCTGCTGGCATCTGAGGCCCAATTGGGCTGTACTGCAAATCATTCTCTGTTGGACTGGAGGCCTGAGGGTTCCAGAATTGGGCTGTCCATTACAGAGGGTCTCTTTCCTCAGTGTCTTCGCCACAATTTCTTTTGAGGATTCTTCTAAAACTTGGTGTTTCTCAGGGTTCTGCCCTAGTTGCTCCTTCCTTACTCTTCACAGCTTTCATGAGCAACCTCAGTCACTTCTCAGCCTCCCACTTACCACTTATATTTACATGATAAGTCCTCCAATGTCCTTGTCTGGAGCCTAGATCCTTTTGAATTTCGGAACTGTGGACATCTAGCATCTATAGAGACACTCAGCTGTTTCGCTGGCACTGATAGTACGGACATTGGATACAGGGGTATAATAGTACATTATTTGTGGTAAGTACATAAATCAATAGATAAATTCATAACTATCAATCCATAATACTTGTTGGACACTTCTTGTGGGTAGTCATGGACAATAGGAATTTTTCAGGGTAGGAAAAAGACTTGATTAGGATAATAAAGCTATGCCAATTTCTTCCATTCCATTCACATAGGATAGATTAGATGACATTGTTTTCAGAAGTCTGTGAAGCTATTTTAAGAAATGAGCATTAAATGGTAAAGTGTTCTGAAAAGAGAATGTCTAAAAATAGACCAAAAATTGTCCTTTGTTATCTATATATAAATGCAGTTAAAGAGATACATGAGTAACCAACAGTCCATTGCATACCACAGACCATTTTGTCTACTTCACGACATTATTTACTTTCTTGCATATTTGTCTTACCTCCTTTAATTATTTTGTAACATCCAGGGCCTCATCTGTGTTGTTGTTGTTATTGTTGTTGTTCTTCTTCTTCTTTGATTTCTCTCAGTATTTAACAGAGAATCTCAAAAATAGTAGATACTCAATAAATGTTTATGTGCAAGGCTTAGGTTGTTGCTGGTCCTTCTGAAGGTAGATAAATATTTCGATGAGTTGATTTTGAGTTACCTCATGACAATGGTCACCTTGCTGAGAAGAGGGCATGTTATGTTTAGATGATAGTTCATTGAAAGACTTGACTGCATAAAGCATCCTCTGTTGAGTTCACAGGACTGTGCTGACTCTGCTAATTAGTCATCATCTCTTCTTGCCTGAGGAACTCACTAATAGATTTGTAAAAGAACTTAAGAGTTAACATCCAGCAGACAGGTACTGATAAAGACATTTACAAGCACAGAAGGTCTGACGAGTCACACCTATCTCTTCAGTTAGGTGATTAAATTATTAGTAAAATGCAAAATGTGGTAGAAAATGTAGATGGGATCTAAGGTTCTTAATCTCTGAATGAAGTATGATAAGGTAAAATGACTATCAAGGTAGTACAGATCCACAGTTCCAGAAGCTAAGAAAATTAGATTAGCATCTGTTTTAATCAGAATTTAATTGGATTGGATAACACTCATAAAATAGAAAAATCATAACATACTCTGATTTAAACAGTACAGAAGTTTATTTTTGTCTCATGTGAAAGATGGCTGGAGATAGGCGATCTGGAGAGGTTAAGTAACACGCCAAGATCACACAGCTTGGTGGTGATAGAGTCTTAAATTCATTATGTGAGAAGTTAAGATGATGACAGCTTCTACCTCACAGAGCTACAAGGAATCAGAGCTAGAAAACATGTAAAGTACTTAGAAAAAAATGCCTAGCACATAGTAAGTGCTCAGTAGGTGTGATTTATTAATGTGAGGGAACCACAGATGAATTATGTGATCACATTAATAAGTGTATAACTAACACTGAGATAATTTACACAGAAGAAGGATACAGGGTACCATGAAGATATAATAAAGGTTTCTGACCTTGTCTGGAGAACACCTCCCTGAAGAACTGACACCCTAGCTGTATCTGGATGATGGATGAATAGGTGTTAGCTAGGGTGCCTGACTGTGGCTAGTGTCGGTCAGAGAGAACCAGTCCGTCCTGAATTGGGAGAGAGATGGGGAAGGAATGAAAGGAGGATCTATGTATGGATTTCAGAAGATGAGGCTGGAGAGAGGGGAGGAGCCAGGACCTGGTAGGGATTTGGGTGTATATCTGAAGAGCAGAGGCAGCCGCGGGAGGAGGATGAATCGGTAGAGGAGGAAGGTGCAGCACCTGGATATGTGCTTCATGTCCTCAGCCAGATTGGTAGTCCCTGACCTCTGTGAGGATGATGGGCACCAAGCGGGATGACAGGTAGCCAACCTTGATGTATCTCCATCCCCAGAATGGGGGTGAAGCTCAAATCATTTAAAAGTATTTGCAGGATGCATTAGGTAATACATTGAATGTCAGATAATTGAGTAGAAAGAAACTTTATTTTGGCTTAGCCTTTCTCACCTGTATAAAAATATTTTGACAGCCTAAACCAGAGGAGAAACATATGAATAATCTGAAAACACTTATTATTTGACTCTGGAAACCAGGGCCAAGGGCAGGGTCACATGTGTGACCATATTCACTACTCACTCAAGTTCATGCCATTCCCCTTTTATGGGGGTTGGGGTTTGGGAGTGACTAAATGTTACTCTTTTATTTGAGGTCACTGAAAATTACATAAAGACTCAGGTTGGAGCCTGTTATTTTTACAAATAGTTGGCTGTAAAGAATTCTATTGCCTGTCATACAGATAGGAACATACCTTGTGAATAAAATACATAAACATTATTTAATTTTTTAAGTATCTCTGACCACCCCCCAAAAAAAAAATTCAAAACAAAAAATAGGAGATCCATTAATAAGACCTGAATAGGGATTACATATTATCAACTATATAACTACGGAGTTTAATAAACCCTAACTTTTCTTTTTGGTAGAGAGTCTGTCCTTTAAAATAAGTACAGAAAAATAAATAAAATAAATAAAATAAGTGAAACATTCTACTTATTCTAAGTGCCCAAAATATTCCCTTCCTGGAGCTCGACAGATATGCAAAACACAGCTCCTTGGAAGAAGTGGACGTGGGAGCTCCATTAGCGAGCTCTGGTGGTATTAATAATTCATAGAGGTGCCCCTTTCTTCTTTCAGATAGGACTAAGGGTTTACTTTAATGTACAACATGTAGTAGAGAGGACGAGAGGATGAAGATTGGAGAGAAGAGGAGGCTGCAAAGCCATCCCACTACAGTTGCTGCCTTTTGAAAAACACCAACTGTGTTGAGCGAACACATCAGCCCTTGTAGGGATCTTAGATTCCTAACAGGGCTGACTATGCCCCACTCTCCACCAGTGGCTCAATCTTATCTAACTAGCATGTGTGAAAGTCGATTTCTTTTATAATCAGGAATCTATGGAATCAAGCTTATTTTGTAATTTAATCTTAACTCATAGCAGCATTAATGATAGTTAAAAATTATTCTAAAAATTAAAACTATTTTCATATACTTTTTTTATGTACTTGGGGATCAGGATTAATACACATTTTTGATATGTTATTATATGAGCATTAAAATATTACAGGAACAGAAACTGGGGGGCTGGGTGAAAAAGGTGAGGGATTAAGAAATACAAATTGGCAGTTACAAAATAGTCACAAGGATAAAAAATAAAGTACAGCATAGGCAATATAGTCAATACTATTGTAATAACTATGTATTGTGTCAGATGGGTACTAGACTTATTAGGGGGATCAATTCATAAGTTATATAAATTATCTAACTACTATGTTGTATACCTGAAACTAATATAATATTTAATATCAACTATAATTGAAAAATTAAAAAAAACATTACTAATAAGTGGATCAAGTTCACAGAGAGTAAAGTTTACATGATTTAATTTAAATAACCCAATCACTAGGGTCATGACCCTGGTTGTGGGTGGAGACTGTGTCCCAGGGACTATAAAAAGCCAGAGTATCTAAGCTCAAACCTTCTTCAGAGAGAAGCAAAAGCCAGAATAGGTAGAGGTGCAGAGTTCAGACCTTCAGGACCTTCCCTGAAAGTCTGCAAATCAAGGTAACGGATCTCTGTCTGGGTTACTTCTGCTGTCTCATTTCCCTCTCTTTGGCTACAAAGTATCTTTTGACACTTTTCATCTCATTTGTTTGCAGTGTTTTTTTTTGCTAGTTTTATTCACATATGGTAATTTTCCTTGAAATTTCGAGGTCTCCTTAGAGTCACCTTTTTGTGACGAGTACAGTAGAATTGGTTTTATTTTTGTGATTGTACCTAGGTATGGAAATTCTTTTTCTTAAACTGCAGGTGACCTACAAAGGAATACTGACTAGGACTCTTAAATCCTATTAAAGACCCAGTTGGACTCAGCTCCTGCAGAGAGAAACTGGTCAGAGCAGACACGACTTCACCTGGAATTCTCCAGACAAGGTAAACTGCCCTACCTGAAAAGACAATGTCCACTGTCCTATTTCTTTCTCTTGTGACCACTTAGATTTTGGCAAGTTTTGATAGTTTTTCTCACAAACTGTGCCTTTACTATCATTCTCTGGTGACTTAGCGTCACTGTCATGTATAAGCTACAGAAAGATTTATACTATTTGATTTTTATATTGGGTTTAGGTACATCTTAATTATTGAAGAAAAGCACCTGACCATTCCCAGGAGCTAATAAAGGGCCATTTGAACTCAGCTTACCACTAAGGAGTGACCTTGAGAAATCATGTCTGCAAGTCTGAGAGAGGAAGCCATCTGTCCGGTTTGTCTGGAACTTTTCTCCAATCCTATTTCTCTCTCCTGTGTGCACACTTTCTGCTATGACTGCATACAACTTTGGCTGCTAGAAAGGAAGGATATGAAACTGACCTGCCCCATATGTCGAGAAGGAATTGAGAAACCCCCTTTGGAGGAATGGCAAATCAGAACACTAACGCTTCTCACCCAACAGCACAGTTTCCTACTGGAGCAAAGTCTGCACATGAGAAAAGAGTTCCTGACATTCCGGGAGGATATGACCCTGGATGCTCTAACTGCAAACTCTCGCCTTGTCCTCTCCAATGACCTCAGGAAAGTCCAGTGTGGGAAGATCTGCCACGACCTGGCGTACGATCCCCAGAGATTCACCCACATGGCCTGTGTCCTTGGAACCTCGTGCTTCTCCTCTGGCTACCATTATTGGGAGGTAGAAGTGGAAGATGGGAAAGATTGGGCTCTGGGGGTCTGCAAACAATCAGTTGACAGAAACAGGAAGAGTGGTTTCTCCTCTGAACATGGCTTCTGGGTCATCAGCATGAAAGCAGGAACCATCTACTCCAACTCCATCCCAGAAACCAAAATTTCTGCAAGCCCTGGCCTTAGCCACATAGGAATTTTTCTAGATGTTGAGATAGAAGAAATCAAGTTTTTTGATATTAGCAATGATGCCCTCATCTACATACATAGTAATTTCTCCTGTTTTGAAACTTTGCATCCATTCTTCTGTCCTGAGTTGCCTGGAGAAGGTGGCAGCGGTGGCACCCTGAGCATCTGCTCATGACAAGTTCACAACGTTCTTTCTACCACAGAATTCTTGGGCTAACACCGTTAAGTACCTATCCTAACCTGCCTCGATTGGTGTAACTTACCAAAACTACAGGCTAGTGGAGGAAGAACTAGAAAGAGCAATGAAGATACAGGAAAGGACGATGAGAGTGGGACTGAATTCCAAAGGAGGCTAACCAAGTCAGAGCAACTCAAATCTATCCACCTAGGTCAGGAAGGAAGTATACGAGGGAGCAGAAAAACTTACAGAGGCCTTCAAAATCTCTCACTCTCCTGGAATGTACTCGATTTGAGTGGCTCTATTTGATTATAAAGGCCCAGATGCCGTAACTGGGCTGGATCAGTTCTCAGTCTCTCATTCCTGGCTTCTCATTACAAACATATGAAGAACTATGAGAAATTCCCACATCCATAATCACAACCCAATCCAATCAAAATGGAATCTCTGGAGATGAGACTCTGAAAGAAATCTTTCTCAAGTTTTCTGGTATGCAGCCAGGATCAAGGATCACTGGACTAGAACATTGATTCCAAAACTTTGTTGTGCTTCAGAATTCCTGGATGAATTTAGATCTGGGATGAGGCCCAAGGATTTGCATTTGTAATAAGTTCCCAAGTGATGTTGATGGGGACCACACTCTGAAGCCAGTGGACTAGAGGACTATAGTATATTTTAATTTTAATTCTTACATTTTGTCAATTAATTAAATTTCAATTAATTTAAAATTAATTTTGTTTTAATTTTAATTTTTGCATTAAAAACAACAACCCCTAGAACAATGGAAGAGATGGGAGGGAGGAACGAGGAAGGTCTCAGTTGGTATTAGATCAGTGTGTTAACAAAACTCACAAGGCATTGTGGACACTCTTGTCTACTGTTCTCCTGTACTTCCTCACATTGGTCACAGGATTTTCATCACCAATTCTGATACCCTTATTAGCACCCAAAGTGTATGTGATTGCTCACTATAATGACCCAAGTCACATTTGGTTTCTGTAAGAAAAGGCAAGCTTTTTTCCTTAGGATGCAACCAGAAAAAAAATGGTAGAATTCTCTGCTTCTTAAAAAGTTACTATCTTTGAACAGCTTCTAAAGTGCTGGCCAATGCTGATGACCCCAAGATATTCACCGCCATGTCCTGTGTCTTGAGTGGCTCGCTTCACCCCTGGCCTTTGCTGGGAGGTGGAAGTGGGAGAGAGTAGTGCGCTCTGGGGCTCTGCTGGGCCTCTGTTCACAGAATCCTTTCAAAACACCTGTTCTTCTCCACAGGCCAGAATTTCTGCCAGCCCTCACCTCCACTGTGTAGAAACTTTCCTAAATACTGAGTTGAAAAATGAAATTTTTTGATGTTAGTGTTGGTTCCCTCACTTACAGTTAGTTCTACTGCCAAGAGAAGGCAACACTGAAACCCCATTGAGCATCTGCTCTTCTCTCTCTAAAGTACTCTGAACATAATGCTTTGGGTGTAGCAGGTTTTCCATTTTTAAGATAAATGACGGGATATGTGTTATACATTGTACAGCCAAGTCCTGGACATTGAATATCCAGGTTTTGTAAAAACCTCATAACCATTCTAGCTGACCTCGATACCAGATCATGATCCCCAGCCTGTAGCCATTGCTTTTCCCCAGCTACCTTGCAGCCTGTCCAGACAGATGGCTTCCTTTCCTGTGCTGTTTGTGGGAAATTTAGAAAACTCTATGTTTTTCATAATTCTTACTTTTTATATAGGGCACATTAAATCTCTTTGCCTCTACTTTCTTGGGAGGGAGAAACTTCTTTAGTCAGTGTGGTTACAAATAGCATCCTTTCCTTCAATAATATCCTACGGGCTTAAGATGTTTTTTAAAATTTTTTTTCCTCAGTCACAACATGAGATATACTGCTTTGATCAAGGTATTTTGTGTTGTCTGAAAGGATGTTTCTGTGGAGAGCAGGTGGGGGCAGAGGGGACTGTCCATGGGATAAGGGGAGAGATGGCCAGGAAGAGAATTGATGATGAACAGTGGGTGCTGTGTGGGGGAGTGCACCTGGGCTGGAAGATGGTTAGGCTTTGTGGAGAAAGGGGACTCCAGGTAGACAGGTAAAGGTGGTAATTTATTGGCTTATGCTGATTAGCTGAAAGTGTTTTTCTTAGATCCATGTAAAAAAACAAACAATAGACACTGAAAAGGCAAATGACAAAACTTAACAGCTGTTTTTTTATTTTTCAAAAAGAACTTAGAAAACAAGGACTAAGAGAATATGTTTAAAATGTAATATAGACCATGTTATTCAGTGCTCTGGTTTACAGTTTTTAAGAATATAAGACAAATAATTAAAATAGATATTGAAACATATTGAATATTTACTTTGTGCCAGGCATTGAATTCACTATGTAACATGAATTATTTCATTCAATACTCACAAAAGTCATATGGGGTATGTAATCTAGTACACCCATTTTAATAAGCAGATAACTGAGGCAAAAGGATTAATAAGGCTTAAAAGGATTAACAGCAAAAGTTTAAATAAGTTGCCTAATTAATAAGTCCCTTTTCTCTGTAAGTGACATATAACCCCAAAAGATAAAAATAGACATTTGATTCTAACAACTTGAGTTCAGAAATGGTAGTCTTAATTAACAGATGTAGGCACAGCAGAGGCCATTTCCTTCTTTCTAGTCCTTTGGTCAGCATTTCTAACTGACAATGGCACTCCCTCTTTCTAAGTCCTGACACGGAGCTCCTAGGGCCCATCACATTTAATTAAATGTAGCACTAAGAATGGAGGCTTTTTGGCTACTGGATTCTAAAGCATCAGGATCCAGGAATGGCTGCTTGCCGCTATCACTACTATTTAACATTGTTATCCAAATGGTGATCAAATAAATTATAAGCAGCCCTGTGCTGAATATTGCCTGTGTCATTGGCTTGAGATCCTGATGTGTGCAGCTTCTCACAACTCTGGTTTCGGGGACATGACTCTGGTAGCTTCAAATTGTCCATGGTGGCGGTCTTTATACTGACAAACGGGGAAAATTATACAATTAAAGCCTTTTAAAGTAATTTTTTTTGAGACCTAGATGCAGATGTTAAACATTTACCAACAAAGCACTAATTTATCAGCTAGTAATAAAGCTAACTATTGAAAAGGGGAGATAAAACTGTCATTACTTGGAGAGCATATGATTTCATATATGTAAAAATTTAGGGTGAAAAATACTCTCAAAATTAAAAACATTAAAAAAAAATTCAGGACAAATTGCTAATCAGTCCTCAGAGACAGATCATACCTCCTCTGCAAATATGGAGGGAGAAAGAAAGTCAGCATTCAGTGGGAGTGGGAGGTGGGAGGCAGTAATCCTGCAGGTTTCAGGCAGTAATTCTAAAAGGCCCGGGGCCCAGTTGCGTCCAGGCTTCGCTCGCTGCTGGTTCTGGGAAGAGACACTATCTTATTCTTCTTCTAAACCCCACGCTTTGTCTAATCCAGTATGCTTTCAGATTCATTTCATCTCAACCAAAACCAGATTATCTAATAAAATTATCTATTTATTTTTCGGAATCTATAAAGGAAAAACCTCGAGATTCCTCCCTGCCCCCACCCCACTCTCTTTTCAGGGACATTAATGCTTTGCATGACGGGACTTTACCTTTCCCGTCAATCAACAGGGCTCTTGTAACACCCTCAGTGCAAACTGCTTAGTTCCCATGTTTTCTGTCACCATATATCGAAATGTTTGTTATATAAAGAGAGTGATTGGTTTGTGGTGATAAATGTAATCAATTAAGTTGGGAAACAACACTTTCGTATTTAAAAAATGGGACCTGATTTTAAAAATATAGATCTTAGTAGTGATGATAAATTGCTGCTAGCCGATCACTCTTTTTATCAGCACTGTGTTGAAAAGTATGAGATTCTTTCTTTCTGGCCCTCATTTCATTACTGGCAATTATGCACTCTTCTTCCCTCCCTACTCTCCCTTCCCTTTCTTACTTTCCCCTCCCCGCCTACCGTAAGTGCACTTCTGTGACATCAAAGAATTTTCACCCCGATGCCATGCTTCTAGATACTATATTTAAATATATCTCAGGTGTGTACAAAGGCTTCTAGTTCAAATTCATGGGCCCAGAGCACATATTACCTTCTTTAGGAATCACAAGAAAAGAGTATCAAGAGGTGAAATCTGTAAGAATTTTGAGTATGGGGAGCTGGGACCAGATGTTATATGGATTTCTGGAATTCAGAAAAGCACCTGGGTTCTTTTCGACAAAGTACAGCAGAGAAAACCTTAGCTCAGAAAGCACAGAAAAATGTGCGATGGAGTCATTTTTATAACTGAAAGGATGAATGGATTAAGGCATAAATTAGAGTACTTAAGATATTTTTACATGATGACTGTAAACTGTAGTAATTTTTTATTCCCCAGGTTAAAACTCAACTTCTTAAAATGCCTAGTTGGGGCTCCTACAATAGGCTTTGAACCACACAGAAGCACAATAAATCTTAGGGTAATTGTAGGCATCCACAATGGATCTATGAGGACGGGGAATTTAAAAATCACCATTTCTTCTGGGAAGATAAATGGCTTAATGTGAACACTCCTTAGTTTAATCCTATTTTCATTTAAAGCCTAGATATTGCCTCACTTTATCCATTTACACTGACCCTTTAGACCTCTTTTCTAATCAAAGAACAGTATGGAGCAACCAGATCTACCAATGGCAGAAGAATTTAATGTCAATACCTATAGTTATTAATTTAGTCATTAATTACTAATATAACCAGACAACCAAAGGTCACCAGACATTTCTGAGGAACATAAATATCTTGGATAATCAAACAAAAACTGACCCTTGAAGGAATAGATATAATTTAGAAAATGTAAATAACATGAAAAATTAATATTCTTTTAAAAAATAAACTTTTAAATATAAAGTTTCAACCATATACATAAGACAGCATATAATAAACTCAATATACCTATCAGCCAATTTCAACATTATAAATATGTGTCCTTGAGATTATTTTAAAGGAAATCTCAGACACTATCATTTCATATATAAATATTTCACTGTATATATCTCTAAAATATAAGAACATTTAAAAAAATAAATACAATACCATTATCACACCTAAACATTTTTCAGTGATATCAATAGTCGCAGTTCCCTGATTGTCTTATACTTGTTTTTTTCAGTTTCTGTGCTTGAATTGAGATCCAAATAAGGTTCAAACATTTCTCCTAACTAATGTATCTCTAAAATTCCCCCTCCCCTTATTTCTGTTGAGATTTTTTTGTTGTTGTTGGAGAAACTGGTTTGATGATATCTTAGTGTCAGGATTTTGCTGAGTACATCATTACATCATATATAGTTCAAATATGTTAAATAAAGTTATGAAGGTTATTAATAAAAGGACTTTAGTGTGTATCAGTTTAGTGCCTTCTCTTCATCAGGTTTTATCTTTTAGGGAGGTGGGGTGTGAAAAAATATCCCTTCACAGAGACCTTCTCTCTTTGGCTAGAATTGAGTAGAGCTCCTGTTCTGCAGAGGCAAGAGAAAAAGTAGTTTCTAATACTTTTAAATATTAATGCCAATATTTTCAGTAACAAAATCTATAACATACCTCAGAATTAATTTAAATGTGTCATATCTTTATGAGTAAAGCATATAAAAAACCCAAAGGTAAAAGCTAAATCATGTTCAATTTAATCATGAGACAATTTAATATTTTAAATATTCAAGGCAATTGAATTACAATCCCAGCAAAATTGTTTTCAGTGTTCATCTCTACAAGCTGATTCTCAAATTTATATAGATGAATAAAGGTCTATAAGTAGTTAAGTTAACGTAGAAAATGAGGAACAGGAAGCCAGAAGAAAACCTTATCTGATATTAAGACACTATGCAAAGCATAAGAATTACAACAAACACATGTATAAATATACTTGGCATTGAATTATTTAATAATTAGTTTTAGAAATATCAGATAAAATACGGAATTGGTCAAAAATTAAGTTGAATCAATAGATTAAATAATTAAATGTGAAAGGTAAATTGTAAAGCTAATAAAAGAAATTATAAAAAGGTTTCTTTGTGATTTGAAATCTAAAAAGATTTTAAAATAAATTCTTTAAAACAAAAAGTAAAAAATTAATGTACATGACATCAAAATTAGTTGATACTTGGCCACTCCCAGTTGCAATGGAGTCTGAAAAGATATGCATTAAGCATTTCTAGTAAATGCTTAATAAAGGATAATTAAGAAAACCATAGACAAAATTTAGGGGTAAGTGACAGTTTGGGAGAAGACCTATAGAAAATTTAGCACCAACAAAGAATTGATATCTAGAATTACAAAATAAATTCTTATAAAAAAGCAAGAAAAAGAAACAATAAAAAAGGCAAGGATTATGATTGAGATTTATTGAAACAATAAAAAAATGGCAAGGATTATGATTAAAAATATACAGAGGTAGGATGTTTATCCCCATAATAATCAATGAAATATGTACTTAAGTTCTGAGATACTGTTTACTGAAGAGCAAAGAAGTTAGAAAGTTTGACATCACATGTGGAGTGAAGACATGGGGATCCGGGAAACCTCACGCATTACTTGTATGGATATTGACTGGTATGGCCACTTTGGAAGGGAATAAAGCAGTACTTAGTGGAATTAAGTAATTCCTGTACAGACTGTAAAGACAGGGAAAAATCTCACAAGGGTAAACCATGAAGTATTTATAAAAAAGTTTATCACAATATTGTTTGTGGAGGCAAAGAACCAGGGAATAATTAGATTAAATGTAGACTGTACAGCAGTCACAAAAAATAAACTAAATAGTCATTTAGCCATGTGAGTAAACAGAACTTTTGTAATAGAACTCTATTTAAGTAAATTAAACATATACAAACAATAACGTCCATATTTGAAGATGCTCTCACACTTACATATATAAATCAAATATTGAAGATGGTTTAAAAGTACAAATATTAATATGTGGTGACAGAAAGAACTCTAACTATGAGCAGTGAACACAAAATGCAACATAAATATGACTTACTGTTGAATTGTATACTTGAAACTTACTGGATTTTATTAACTAATGTCACCATAATAAAAATAAATTTAAAAAAGGACTGTAATGAGATACAATTTTATACCCAGAGGAGTGAATACATTAAAAAAATATTGACAATACCACAAAATCTATTCATTGACAATTCCACATTTTAAATAAGTATGAATATTAAATAATTTAGGTTGGGAGCCTTTGGAGGAGAAATAAATTTTATCATACACATGAAGGAGAGAAAACTCAATAAAATGGACTAAAGAACAAAGGGATTAAGAGGTACAAATGTGTAGTTGCAGAATAGACATGAAGAGGTAGAGTGTAGCATGGGAAAGATGGTTAATAATGTTGTAATAAATATGTAAGGGGAGAAAGAGGGACTAGATTTAGTGGGGTGACAGCTTTGCAAGTTATGTGGATCTCTGATCACTCTGCTATACAGCTGAAACATATTATTGTATGCCAACTATAATTGAAAAAAACTCATTGAATTGTACAATATAATATGAGCAACTAATTGTCTATTATATTTCAATAAAGCTGGAAAAAAGTGACATCCCCCTAAAATAAAAAATAAAAAAAATAAAAAATAAAAATAAATAAATGAAATAAAGAACAAATGAAGATAACATGTCATGAGTTGATGATCAATCCCACTTTGCTCATCTGACATTTTTACAATTAACAAACAAACAAACTAATGTATCTTGAGAAACAGGAAGATTTGAAACTTAAGATCTGGCTTGGTGGGAGCCAGGAGGTGGACAGATATGGGGCGATCCTTCGTGGTTTACCACCCCCTGCTATCTTTCAACAGTCAGCTTTAGACATTTATGTTGTTCGCTGGTCCCTGCAAGCATCTGTATTAAGGCCTTTGCTCTACAGAACCTTGTTCCAGATGGAGGTCTCAGCAGCAGGAGACCTCAGATGATGGACCACTTTTGTAAGCTTAATGGTGAGTTAGTTTATCCTAAAAGATGCTGCTGTTCTGATGATGAGTAGCCCGGACTGAGAATCCCAAAGACAAAGCAGTGTAAAAGATTTTGCAGACTCTGAAGTTAGTATTCAACCTAAGCAAGATCCCTCAGAAGATTCAGATGGATTAAGAGAAAGAATTCTAAACTAAGTCCATAAAGAGTTTAATATCTTTTCCCCTCATTAATAATTCAGTTGAAAGACCTGTGAAGAGCACAGCTGAGGTGAGTGTCTTTTCACCTTTGACTTCTTTACTGTTTGGGAGTGATCATACTTTCAGCTCCTGATTAACATTTTCAATTTACCCCGCTGAAAATGTGCCATTAATTCTGACTCCTATAGGCTTTTGTCTGAAAATAGCAACTTTTCCAATCATGACCTTCCTTGATTAAAATGCTAAGGATATTCAATTTCAAATAGCCAATTACTTGAGCCCACCTTTAAAAATTAAGACTCTTTGTTATGAAGTAAAAGAAATCAACTCAAACAGCTTAATTAAAGAGATGATTCTTTATAAAGAAAAAGGTTTGTCTGTAACCTAGGGATGAAATAACGAATTAACTACTACATTTGTAATTGATATGTAATAGGCAGAAAAAAATTTAAGAAAGTTGTAATAAAATTTCCTACTTCAGACAAAGTGAAGGTCAAAGGAAACCCAGGACCTCTACATACATTGGTCACCTGTGCGGAATAGCTACACATGCCCTACCTGGGGCAGTACTAGTAAGAGCAGTGAAACTAATGGATTTTATTTTGTTGAGACCAAGAGCCAAGGGACATTTCGTCGGAGTGTGTTAATAAATTTTTTTTTTTTATTGTACTTGATAATGCAGGAAAAATCAACCAGAAATGAACCTCTGTTTGGCTATGTGTAGATCCGGACACATTATGAGTTTCTACAATTTTAGAGGAAGAAGTTTTAGTATTTTAACCCACCTCACTATCACCAGGAGATCAACGTGCATTGCAATAAAAACCCACTATTATAACAATTATGGTGAATACCTGTTAATTCGCAAAAATAGCTGTAGTTCTAATTTTGAAAGGAGAGTCCTATGTTACTAAAATAACACCCAGATTCTAATATTAGGTATTTTACTTCCAAGGGTTGTATAAATGAAATAAAATGCAGATTAGAACACAGTTTTTAGGACTTTTTGCAAGCTTTCTCCAAAATGAATCAGGTCTTCATTGAAGGTAGATACTATTAAACTTGTAGCTAATGCAGGAAGTGCAAGATAAGTCTGGAACATCTTAGTTTATGGGGATCAATGATAATTTCAGTGACTTCTGGGGTAGTATGGAGAGGAGAAGAGAGGCTAGCTCTATAAAAATGAAGAGGTGGTGATGAACAAAAATCTGTTCCGACCATAAAGTGAAGCAGGTTGAGTTTGCATAGAAGCCTTGGTTTTATAATATTATTTTAAAAACCAATGTGCTCACAGGCAATGGAAAAATAATTATATTAAACTCATGAATTTCCATTGAAGAAAAGATAATACTGTCCTCTGCTTCCAACAGACTGCATATAAGATGGTGGTTCCATTAGGTTATGACGGAGCTGAAAAATTCCTATCACCTAGTCAAGCTGTAGCTGTCCCAACACTGTAGCACAATGCATCACTCCAGTGTTTGTGGTGAAGCTAGCATAAAGAAACCTACTATACTGCCAGTTGTATAAAAAGTATAGCACTTACAGTTACATATAGTACATAATACTTAATAATGATAATAAACAACTCTGTTACCAGTTTATATATTTACTATACTCCTTATTGTTATTTTAAGGTAAATTCTTTCTGCTTATAAAAAAAAGTTTGCTGTAAAATAGTATGCCATGTTATACAGGTAGCAACCTCATACATCTGCTATTTACCTTGTGTCTTGATTGCATCATTTTCTCTTGTGCTTGACTGACTTTTGTGTTGTTTTGTTCATCATGGCCCCTAAGAATTTGCATGACAAAACTAGCTAACAATACATTTCTCAGAACACATCCTTGCCCTTCAGTGACACATGACTGTATATTGAATGAATGATAGTGTGAGCATTACGTTAAAATTGCTATTGGGAAAATAATATTTTTTTTTGTATTTCCTTAGTAATGAGTATCAATAATCTCAGATGTCTGGCTTTGAGATTTACTCTTCTCACCTTATGTAAGATTTTATGGAGTAAGTGGTACACTGATTTTTCTATGTTAATGCCTGAATCTAGGTGGCCGTGTGGTCTGAATTACAAGACATGCAGTTAAGAGCTTACCCTACTGTTTCTTCGTTGACAAGTAAGCTTGCTTTTGAGTTAACAAACTCATGAAGCAACCACCCTGCTCTGATACACAATAGCAGAGAGGCAAGGGCTGCTAGTAAAAGAGCTGAATTTTGGTGGTCAAACAGGGCTGTTGCAGTTGACATAGCTATCTTATCTGGTTACTGAGCTGAAATTCATCACTACTCCATTTTTTCCTCAAGGACTTTACTAAAAACGGGAAGTGTATGTATGTGTGTGGTTGTGTGTGTGGTGTGTGTGTGTGTGTGTGTGTGTGTGTGAGCATGTGCATGCATAAGTAGCACAAATTATAGTGCATACAATGTCAGTCACATTCATTTTGAGGCTGAGAATTCCCAGATTAAGTATTCAGTTTCTAGTAAAAATTTAATTGGTTTTATGATCTGTTTTCTAGATTTACACCCAAATGTGGAAGAGTACACTGACTCCCTGAAAGCATCTACTTTTTAACTGTGAGGGTGAGGAGTGCAGTGTTATGAGCATTTGTCCTACTGATTGAGAAATCCAGTTTAGTACTTTCATGATATTCTTGATGGCTATTATTTTTCTTTAAAAATTTGAAATTTATAATAGACACTGAGTATCAATGTATTACTCACTGTCTTTCAAAACTTTAATTAGTTCAATAATGAATGAATGAATATGAAATGCTGTGAAATGGTGTGTGTGTGTGTGTGTGTGTGTGTGTGTGTGTGTGTGTGTGTTATTTGCCATTAGTCTGATCTGAGCTTTCTGAGTACCTGAACACAGTGGTGGATGGGATTAGGGAGATATATATGTCTTTGTTCAATAAAAAAAAACAGAGCCTGTGCCAAATATTTCTACTGAAACGGCCCTTCTCAGAAAGCTCCATGGGCGTGGCCTCCATGCAGATGACTCTCTGAACTTAGAATGTGGATTCTTCAGTTTTCATCTGTGTGCTCTGGTAGAGAATTCCAGGAAAATAGGACAGATCCACCTACTATAGCAAAACCATCCAGGTTATATATAAAAAGGAATATTTTGCAGCTATTAATATATTACCAAAGAATTCCTTAACTCATTAACTAATTCATTGAACAACTATTTATTGAGCACTTACTATTGCCAGAGATTTGGCTGGTCATTGAGGACAAAACTACATGCATGGTCTATGCTTTAAAAAGCTTTCAATCTAATAGATAGATAGCAGGCAGTAATTGTGGAGCAACTACTCAAGTCCAGGGAGTTTGTCAACTTAGTTTAAATTCTCAGTTATGCTGCAAGTAGGCATTATTATCACCAATATACTAATGAGGAAATGGTATTGCTTATATAGTTTAGATAACTAGACCAAAATTGCTCAGGCATTAGAAGCTTTGGTCTAATATACCATTTCACCTAATTTCCTCAGGGACACTTGCTTTCCTCATAGTCAAGTCTGTCTGTCTGTCTGTCTGTCTGTCTGTCTGTCTCTCTCTCTCTCTTTTTCTGTCTCTCTCTCTCTCTTTTTTTTCTTCTTTTCTTTTTCCCCCCAGCTGGACATCTGCACCACCAAAAGCCAAGGGCTCTTCATAGACCACATCACTGCCACCTCAGTCCTGGTTGAAACTCCAACTCCTGAAGTGTCCCTGTGGGAACATGAAGCGAAAGCTAGGGGCTTAGATATCTCTCCCACCTTTCAGAAAGCTCCAGGGTTCATGACTAAACCCTGGGGGCCAAGTTTAGGAAAGTGTGTCCAATAGAGGTGATCAATGGTATCAACATATCGAAAATGAACAGTGGCCAAATTGTTTTGCTCCTGTGGACAGGCAATAGCCAACTCAGCTAAAACTCTTAGATGAGAAAAACCTAACGTCAAGGTTAGGTTTAAAAATGTTATAAACTTTAAAAATGTATTTGATTTCATAACCTCTCATTCTAAAATGGCTTTTCAATTCTATGTGCAAATAATTCATTTTGAGATCTAAAATATGTGACCCAAAGTTAAAAAAAAATGTTTTATACTTAAATTCAATTAGCCTTCCAACTCTGCAGATACCAGGAAGGGAGATAAACATACTCAAATATTTGATTTACCTTAATTAGCAATATTAATTGGAGATAGTGACTCTTATGGGGGTCATGATGAGACCCACAGAAAGACAACTCCCTTCTCAAACACTGTATACACACACACACACACACACACACACACACACACACACACACAACTCTTCCGTTAGATAAAGATAATGTTACGCAATTCAGGAACATGTTATAATATTCTGTTAAAAGTATAGACACGCTTCATGGGGCAGATGTTTTCTTTAATGTTTATATTGAGCCTAATATACATGCAGAGAAGTATGTAAATTATAAGTGTAAAGTCTGATAATTTCTTTCAAAATAGACACATCTATGTAAACTAAAAAACAATAGAGAACTTAATATAAATTAAATCAATATTCACTCTTTCTTATCTGGCTTCCTTTGCTTGGAATTATGTTTGAGATTTATCTATAGTTGTGGATCCTTCTAAATAGTATCTTTGAAGAATATAACTAATTAGTATTCTATTATGTGACTATACCACAATTTACTTTTCATTCCAGTCTTGATATATGTTTAGATAATTGCCAGTTTTTGGTTATTATAAAAGTGCTGCTATGGATATTCTTTTAGTGTCTTTTGGTGAACATATGTACACACATTTTATGTGTATAAAGGATTATGAGATAGGCATATGTTCAGCATTAATAGATATTGCCAGATAATTTTTTAGTGTGTTTGTATCAATTAACACTCCCACCATCAGTGTATGAGAGTTTTAGTTGTTCTATGTTCTTGCCAATATTGAATATTTTCTTTCTTTGAGGGTATATAGTGGTATTGCATTTGCTTTTAATTTGTATAGTCATAATACCTAATTAAGTTGTGTACCTTAAGTGCTTGTGTGAGTCATTTTCCCTTTTTCGCCTGAGTTGTGCTTTTCTTATTAATTTGCATTTCTTTATATGTTTTGGATATAGATCCTTTACTGGATAAATGTATCACAAATATCTTCCATACAATAGAGTGAAAATATAAGTTCAAGGAGAAAAAAATGTAAAATTTCTGTTAAAATTGATATGTTTATATATTTTTTAAGATGAATGATAATGGATACAAAATGTCTATGATTTTTATAGTCCATCAGATACATTTGAGAATAAGCTAACAGTTTTATTTTATTTTAAAATATTTTATTTTATAATATGCCAAGAATGAGATTATTTTTAACTAAAATTTATGATAGGAAATATTAGACAGTGATATCTTTTTATTTTAAAATGCCATTGTTTATAATATAATGGGGGTTATATTACTTGCTACAATTTTAACTTATTGTAAAAGACATTAAATGTCAATTAATAGTCATTAATATTAAATGCCAAGGTACATAGTTTTTCACAATTTTAAGAGTATAATATAATTTGAAGACCACCGGGATACATGACAGTGCCTGAGAATCTCATGGCCATCTCTGTATCCTTGTCAGACTTTTGGCCTCCCCAGGACCCACTTATCAGCACACAGTTCTTTCCTAGTACAAATTTTCTGCTCAGCCTGTGTTGACCTGACAGCCCCTTCCCAATGGTCAGGCCAGTTAAACTTGGGCATTTCCTGGGCTGTTGAACAATCAC
This sequence comes from Macroglossus sobrinus, assembly GCA_004027375.1. Lineage (NCBI taxonomy): Eukaryota > Metazoa > Chordata > Mammalia > Chiroptera > Pteropodidae > Macroglossus > Macroglossus sobrinus. The sequence continues at coordinate 256,175 of PVKZ01000001.1, read as the reverse complement.
AGACTTATTCCTTATTATTGTCCACCTTTGTCAGCATAACTTAATACTCTAGTCAATTTCTTGTCTACTTAATGTCGGAGGATTACATAATCTAATAATGACAGAAATTAGGTCCAGCTAAATTCTTTGAATCTGTATTCTGCACTTAGAGTTTCCATTTCTTAATATTAAGTTTGTGGGCTCTGCCATTTATATAACATGGAAAGGAGACCAGAGGCTGCAATGGGGAGAATGGGGTGCCCTAGAATGCTGCCACTCAAGGTCCTAGTTGAATACAATTCATGTAATTTAATTTTTATTCTTATCAAAGTAATATCATCACATAGTTTTTAAATCAAAGGATTACTGAAAAGCTATTATTTAAGACATTTCCCTCCCCATCTCTCCTTAGCTTTAGTTCTATTTCTAGAAAAGGACAATTTTAACTCTTAGCTGTTTTTCTGAGATTTACCTTTACATATACACAAAGATTTATGCTAATCTTTCTTGATTTAGACTACTTAGACTTTATAACATCCTGTTATGGTAGTTGAAGTATTAGCTCTTTTGCAAAGCATCCTCTTTTTTTCCCTCTAGCCAATCGATATGGTCATAACTCAAACAGGTTAAATTAAGATTCATTTTTACATTATTATGAATATATAAACATGTTCTCTGATGAGTCCAATAATTAAGTACAGTTATAGTTCATAAATTTTATGTTAATACTATTTATTTTCTAAATCGCGGTGTGTTGAACACTTATTATTTAGCAAATCCTAAAACAATTTATTCTATCGTTTTAGCAATATTTTTGCAAATGCTCGAAACACTTGATATTCTATAAATTTCTTTATTCATTCATTTATTGTTCCTGGCACCTTCAATCAGCGCTGACTGAGCAAATGCTTTCTGTACCTGGCACACAGCTCCTCATTTTGAAGCTTTCCTTCACTACATCTCTATGTTGAGTCCCAGATGTAATGGTTCTGGGACCAATACCACTGTTTGGAGGATATTTCCCACAACGAGAGTTCTACCATGCTAGCTGTGTGTCCTACAATTCAACTCAATTCTGATACTACCTGGAGATAGTATCAGATTTCAGGTTAAGGGCTCAGTTCCATGTGACTGGCTTCCACTCCAGGTGCTAATCGCAGGCCCAAGTTGTTACCTGTGTTTCTGATCGACTGGTTATATTGATAGCTTCTTGGGGTCATTTAATTCACTAGAACTCAGAAAATCCTTTTACCCACTAGATTGCCAGTTTATTGCAAAGGAGATTAAAGGATATAGACTAAGCAGCCAGATAAAGAGATACATAGGTTGAGGTTCCTGAATGAAGGAGCTTCTGTCTTCACTGAGTTTGGGTGCTTGGTACTGGAGAGCTCAAGAAAGTGTTCTGGTGCATCAACCTGGAAGATCTCCCAAACCTCTCCTTTTAGGATTTTATGGAGGCTTCACTACATAGCCATAATTAATTAAATCATTGACCATGGGTGATCAAGTCTATCTCCAGCCCTTCTTCCCTCCCCCAAAATCAGGACCTGGGACTAAAAGTTCCAATCTTTTATTATTTATGGTTATCCCCCTGGCAATTAATTCTCATCCTTAGGTGATGTTCAAAAGTCACCTAATTAACATAATTCCAGCTGTGATAGAAAAAGCTTGTTATGACTAAGACACCCATTTCATCTTCATGACTCTGAAATGATTTCAGAAACCTAGGACAAGAGTCCAAACTTTATGACCAAAAATGCTCCCGTTACTCTTATTGTTCAGGAAATTTCAAGAGTTTTAGGACCTGTGTGCCAAGAACTGTGAATTAAGACCAAATATATATGAGAAATATATTCTGGTCAAGCTAGTGACCAAATATATTACAAAAAAACTTACATTAGTACGCTTTTGCTACCCCCCCAAAAAAAAATCCATTGAGAATTTTCAATTTTATGAGAAAAAGGCAAAAGACAAAAATAACATTCAGAGTTTGTTTCTCAAAGAGCCGTTATAGATACAGTGTGTACCACAATCAGATAAGCGGTACTACTAAAGTCCATCCCCAGGAACTAAACTCAGCTTCTCAGCATCCAGCCACCACTGCTTTGGACTCTGTCTGTGAGCATCTTTTCTTTATCTCAATTTATTTTGTGCATCCATCAGCAAGATATATCCTAAGGTATCAGAGAAGCCTGAGAACTTATAGGGGTGTTATGCTTAGTGTAAAACTGGATGTAATTAAGAATATTTAGTATGTTATTTTTTAGGGGTCTGGGAATGCTCAAAAATTTTTCCATATAAATTAGTGTAATTGCTTTTTGCTTTGCACTGTTTTTCGGCTTAAAAAATGGTTCATCGGCACATTCTGTTTTCAGATAATGGGGAAAACCTGTATCTGAAATGTTTTTATTTTACTTTGACTCATGAATTATAATTTAATCTTATATAGAATTTTAGGTTGAAAATAGTTTTCAGTTGAAACCTAAAAGATACTCTTCCACTGTCTTCTAGCATCCAGCTTTGCTCTTGAGAAGTCTTATGTTATTTGGATTCTCATTCTTTTGCATGTGGGCTTCTTTTTGCACTCTACAAGTTTAGGATTTTCTCTTTAGCTGTGGTATCCTAAAATTTTATGATAATGTATCTTAGTTGTTTTTCATGTGGTTGTCATTCTTGTGAATATTTTCCATCTAGCAATTTATATCCAATGGTTCTGAGAAATTTTCTTATGTTGTCATTATCACCATCATCTTCATTATTTTTTTTATTAATTTCCTTTTTTTCCATTTTTTCTGTTCTCTCTTTTAGGAACTCCTGTCAGTAACATAGTGGATCTTACATACTGAGTCTTTGATTTTATTATCTTTTAATTTATCTTTTTTTTAAATTTAACTTTCTGGAAGATTTCTTAAAATTATCTTTTGAATCTTCTATTGTAGTTTTAATTATGATTATCATATTTTCATTTCCAAGAGCTCTATCTTGTTTTCAGATGGATGAAACTTGTCTCCTTGACACAGAATAATTTCTTATATTGTTGTGTTGTAGGGTATAGTTAGGAGATGGGCCTGCAGCCAGACCACTTACATTCAAATCACAGCTCTGGCAATTGCTGGTTGTGCAAACTTGGACAAATTACTAAATTTCCTCATCTGTAAAATGTGCCAAAACCTTCATTATAGAGCTGTGATTATTCAATGAGTTAAAACACTTAAAATGCTTAGAACAGTGTTGACGCATAGCAAGAGCTTCCATAAACATTTTCCATTATTATTATCTTTTTGAACTTATTAATTAAAGATTAAATTTTTGTTTCTAATATCATTGTCTTTCTTTCCTCAAAATTCTTTAAATATCTTAGATATTTAAAGATTTTCTCAAATGTCTGCTAATCCTTAGCTACCGATTCATCATTAAGAGTGAGTCACTAAAAAGTGGATTGAAGTTGTGTATGTGTACTTCAAATTGCTTGACTCATGAAGTTTGTTGTAGGATGCACAAATACTGAATTCCCCTTTTTGTAGGAGGATGACAAAAATCACCATATGGATTTCTTTTTTATCTCCAGCCTTTCAGTTTCTCTAGAAAATTCTGGTTATAACAAAAGGCCTTGGAGTCCAACAGTTTAATATGTTTACTTTTATTAATTCTTGTTTCAATCTTATACTTTGCCACAGTCATACATCATTTGATCTGGATCCTCTCTGCTTAAGTTTCCTCAAAGAATAATCTTTCATTTTTTTGAGGAGGGGGAGAAATTAGTGAAGGGGTAGTTATTTGTTTGCTTGAATGGGGAGTAGAGCTGAGAAGTCCAGTTACTCTCTATTTAAACTGTCAATAAATCCATCTGTGCTCAATTTCTCACATCTAACACTTACCTGGTATGCCTAAACCCTGAACATTTCATGGCTGCTGCAGAGGTGTGTTGGCTAATTTCCTGTCAGCATATTTTTCTATAAGCACTTAAGTTAAAAAGTTCTCAACTCTGCTAAGTCAGTTAATACTATCCTATTCATTTTTCATTCTCAAAATTTTTATTAAAATCATTTCTCTGCAGTTGTCTTGTCTCTCATTCCCTTTGCCTTTGAGCTTATTTTTAAAAATCTTCCTTAACTATTACTTTAGTGAAGTTCAAAGAGAAAGAAGAGGCTAGGATTAATTCTCCATGTTTAACTGGAACTCAGTTTTCTTTAGTGGGGATGTGCTTTATCATCTTTTTCTGGTAGCAGGTACATAGGATTTGCCAAGCAATCAGGTATTGATAATAACCTTGGATCTTCTGGAATATACCTATTCCTATTGCTGGTATCCAATTTTGTCTTTCAGCTCACTACTTTTAGAATGAGACAGGGTTTGTGGCAGTTTATCAAACTAGATTATCATCTAATCTTCAGAGGCCTAGGTTACTGAATCCATGGAGAATTGTCTTTTTTAAAGAAAAGCACCTCATCTGTCCTTTTGTTCCCTGTCAACTTTCAGATGAGTCAGCTTGTCTCTCTGTGCTTCATTTTCATGAATTCTGAAAGAAGTAGCTAACATCCTGCAATAGAAACAACAGCATTTTCTTAAGGCTCAAGCCTTGGTAATTACTTGGTTTGAATTGAAGAGGTGACAGGCAGTAGTTTAACCAACTGCTTTATCGCCTTCAAAAGCATACATATAAATGAAGGTGTACCTATTGAACTATTGGAATCCAATGCCTTGATCTTCAAAAAGTCTCTAATTGTATTGAGTCTTATCAACATTTTAGGTCCTACCCTTAAAGAAACCAGACTCTTTGGTTGTAATTGATCATAATCAAACACAAAATTACTTCCCAGAATACATGGAAGACTTGAACAATCAAACTTTAGACAAGCAGCTGGTTCTCACGAGAAGCTGTGACTAGGCATTTGAATGCCATTAGGATAAAACCTTTCTCATCTCTGATGTTCTGTATGTCTCATCATCAGTTTCAGTTTGCTCCATGAAGAGTTGAGTAGAGCTACCAATGGTTCATGAACCTTCCATATTATATCTTCCACCAACACAAAAGACTAACCTACTTCCTCAGTTTTAGTTAAAAAAAAAAAATCCCTGGGAAGGGCTTTACTTGGCTCAGCTTAAATGAGGTATCAACACATGGGTGAATCAACTGGGACCATGGGGTGAGGTCAGGCAAGAATGCCATCTCCCTAGGGAGACATCTGGATGGAACAGTTGTGGTGACAGTGGCACATCCTTGGAAAAATAAGAGAGAGTGATGGCAAAATAATATCTTAGATGTTTACGATAAACTAACCTTGAGTTTGGGAGCAAACTTTTCTTATTTCAATATATATCTAGTACCGCATTCCTTATAAACATCAATTTAAAGTGTAGCTATTAGAAGCATAGGACATACATTTTTTCATTATTTTAAACCATTAACTCTTTTTCACTCTGAAATAACCAGTTTATTGCAACAAAGCTGATATCTCACTTTAAGAAACCTGACAGTACTCATTGACTTTAACACATCTATAGAAAAATTCTTGCAGTATTGATGACCTGAATTATAAGCAAGAGCGTCAAGAATGTTGGAATGAAACATTCCAACATAATTAACCTAAATAAATATTTTGGCTATTAGAGGTAGAGAAATGTTGAACCTGGATTAGAATTGCTTTGGAGCATGATAGATAGCCATCAAATAAGACACTCAAATAATTTTTAAGAATCTGATTGGTGTATATCTATATCGTCTATATCTATGTCTATATCTATCTATATCTATATCTATCTATATATCTACATCTACGTATATACCAAATCTATATTTATATATATATATCCATATAGCTTATACACATATATACACACATATGAATGCTTTAATAAAATTACATAAATTGCCATCATTTTGGCTCAGCATGTACAGTTTATCAGAGCAAGTTTTAGATATCTTTCAAAGGACTTGACACAAACTTAAATTTGACTCAAAATTGAACCCTCCAATTGATTTGCTGTCATTCCATGACTATTATATTCTGGTTGTTTAAAAATATAAGAATTACACGTTACATTCGAGAGTTTGTTTTAATTAAAATCTTAAGACTGAATTATATTTTCCTTCACTCTGAATATAAAGAGGTTTAATTATTTGCTTTGTGTATTTGTGCAGATACCACAGACCTGATTTAGTGCTGGTAATGATATTCAACCATAGATAAGCACTCTGAATATTCAAAATTTAAAACACATCTTTGTAATTGTTGAAAGTCTTCTGAGAACTAATGCCTGATTTTAAAAAGTAAGAAAGCATACTTTGGGTTGATAGACGCAGATTTAAAAAACATTAAAGTAGAATAGACAAAAATGTCCCCCACTGTTGTAATTTCTGCTGTTTTAAAATTTTAGAAATTCTCTGACCCCAAATATAGAGAATGCTTTATGATTACAGATAATTTCACCTGTGTATAAAGTGTAATAGGTGGTGGCAAATTTAGGTACATTATTTAAAATTCCTCTTTTGTGATATTCTCTTTAGTATGATGCATTAGTATTCTCTCTTTAAGGACGCATGCATATTTATGTAGGTTAGATTGTATACTTGTCTAACATAAATGGAGATGATAGAGTCATTAGAATCTTATTCATTTCAGCTCACATTAAAATGATTGAAACTTAAAACATTCAGGGATGGAATAGAAGGTGGGTGTGAGAATGGAAATGTATGAGAATGTATCTTCTCCATTTTCTGCTGCAGCTTAAATTTAGTGGCCTCTCAGTGTCCAGGGAATTGAAGAAGAGATTAAGAGAGATGCTATGAGCTGGGAGTACTATTTGCCTTCTTGAGTGCTCTGTGAGCTGTGTTAAAGCTGAGAGACTTCAGATAAGTCACAATATACTAGACTGTGGATAGAAAATTCCAGAGGAAATAGCATTTTAAGAGATAAATAATTATTTATAACTGATTCTCAAAGTCCTTATGCATACCAGTTATAAAGGTGTAGAAGAAAGGCCAAATGAGATCGAGCATAGATTCACCTAGGTTAGTAAATCTTGAAGATGTACTATTGCCCTGTGCTGCAACTACAGGATGCTCATGACCATATAACTGAGATACGATGTTTTTCAAAATTAAGCTTTAGGCATGGGTAGTTCCAGATATTTGACAAAAGTAGGCATAGATGACAAGATGCCATAGGGTATTTTCTGCGTCCCAACTTTGTCATGACAGACACAGAGAATATGGAAGATTCGGGAATAATAGTGAACCTTGACTATATATTGGTACTTAGCTTTGGAGAAAACTTTCTTAAGGGATACGTTTCAATGTCAGTGAAGTATGAGAACTAAATATCAGGAGTAATAAGCTCCCTTTATTATATTTGCCCTCATCACTGGCCTTGTCCTACCAAACTCAGGGGAAAATAACATTTTTAGAGTTTAACCTGCTAGAGGTTTGGAATCCTAGGTGGTCCCAAACACTAAAGGGGGTGAAGGTCCACCATTCTAGAGACTTGAGATGAGTCAGCTGCTTCTCTAGGAAGAAAAAGGCACTCTAAAACTTTATCTTGATGGTAGTTTTCTGGCTGTCACATGCCTCTGGCTGAGAAAGGGAGTAGCCATGAATCTTCAATTGCAAAATGCTCTGGTTGCCCAAGAACCCCCAGCAGAGGACAAGACTGGAACAACCTGGGTCTGTTGTTCCTTCTCTATCCCACCAAGAACTCAGGAATACTGAGCAATGTCTCACTATATTGCTTCCCTTTTTATGCCATTCAATGCCTAATGACAATGGGCTGGTTAGTACTTACCTTCTGCCATGTAATTAAGCCTGATTAATAGTAATAAGCCTGATTTAACTGACTACTTTCATCACTGCCCTCAACTCACCCAATTCCACCCAATTTAAAGAAAGAAAATGAGAAGGAAAGAAGAAACAACAAAAAAAGAAGAAAGGCTTGCATTGGTTAAATATAGATGTATATAGAAACACATTTAAATAAAATATTTGATTTCACCACACAGAAAAATAGAACTGTCAGTCAATTTATTGTAGGAATCTATGAAGAATATTAACCATGAGGCCAATGGGACTAGACTGAGAAAATAATCAGTGATTTATGTAAACTGAGATGCCAAGCAAACTTGCAGGATTGAATAAATTAGAAAGATTCTTTATGCTCCATTCATTGCCAGAACTATAATTTGAAGCACAAGTTTCATTTAAAACCTCTTTTTACTGGGGGCAACTTGTATCAACATCTAAGAGTCAATTAGCTATGAAACAAAAAATGTCACCTAATGGGAATATGATAACCCAGTTAAGCAACATAATTCCATAAATGTCCTGGAATCCCCAACAGTTCCTTGTGACCCTAAAACCTTAAACCATCATCATTCTCCCCACCATTATTTCTCATCTATAAAAACCTTTCCTTTATTTCTTCACTCTCTTCTTTCATGTAATATATTATCATATATTTGCAATTCTTAATTATTTAATTGTTGATGAAAAGGTAGAAGCTACTAAAAATAGTGAGTGCATAGTTAAGATATCTGGTTCTAATAATGTCCTGCTATCTTAAAAAATAGAGATTTATTATGAGGTTTCTATTGGCAGTTAAGAGAGATGGGGTTTCACAACAGTGCAACAGCCGAGTCCCAAGAAAAACAGGAGCCATGCTTCAGCCACAAATTACAGAACCTACACTAAAAAGAAGGGCCATTCAAGATTCAAGGTGGCTCTGGGGAATAGTGTATTACATAGACTCTCACAGGCAGTTCTTTAGTTCTTTGTTGAGTTTCCTTTGATTTTACTACAGCTGCCCAATTACCATCTTCTCTATCCTCCTCATTTCATTACTCTATGGTATATTTTCTGCTTACTCAACGTTTCTGTTTATTTATAATGTGGATCCTTTATGATTCTTTTGCTTTATGTCTGCCACCCTCTTCCACAGCTACTAATTGCAGCTCTTTCTATATTTTAAACAAAAATTCCAGCCACAATAAAATTCCTAAAGGAGGTACTTTGATTGGGCTAGATAATCACTATGGTTCCTATGTAGCAGGACTTTTGAATGGGCTAGTAAGTAGTGAGGTGCCCACTCTGGTCCAAACAGCTATAATTGATATTCAGAATTACTCAGTCAAACAGGTTCAGGGACAGGAGAGGAATTCCCATGGCTGTTGTCTAAGCAGAGCTGATGCTTAATGGTTTACTTTGTAAGCCGGCAATTGGCATCAAGGTGCTGTAACTGACTTGTCCACAGTATTCATAGAAGTCTGATTTTTCCTATAAATTTGTACAAGTCAAATTCTCTTACAACAAAAATCTACATATAAATATTAGACTAAAGAAAACATTACATTGATAGTTATTTGATTCAATAAAAGTTAATTTGATTCACATCAGATTTCTATCATAACTGCCCACCCACCCTCCCTCCTTCCTTTCTTCCTTCCTTTCTTCCTTTCTCCCTCCCTCCCTCCCTCCCTCCCTTCCTTCCTTCCTTCCTTCCTTCCTTCCTTCCTTCCTTCCTTCCTTCCTTCCTTCCTTCCTTCCTTCCTTCCTTTCTTCCTTCCTTCTTTTTTTTTTTCTCTTTGGACTTTAATTTAGAATTCACTTCATGCATATTCTCTACAATTTTGAATTTATTGGTCACAATGCATACTGTTGAGGCTTTTCTTCATCCTCAAAGTCAAACACTGTAGCCACAAATTTGCAAAGTAGAATCAAATGATATTTATACAATTTTTAAGTCAAGGCTGCCACAATTGGTTGATAGCCTACATGATGGTTTTCTGGAGGGTCATGTTCAATTTTAAAGTATCAAAGGCACATCAGGAATGATTATTCTCTATTACTTTCTTTGTATAAAATCTATAATAATAATTTAACAAGATTTTTTAATAAAGAAAAATATTTTAAAACATTATAAAATATAAAGTTTTGTAAGTTATACATATGTTTGTCTCTCTTCTATCTAGCTACGTATGACAGCTACATATGACTTATAAGCTCTATATTTCAGAAGTGGTGCTAGACAGCCCTGGGTTGAAATGATAGCTCTACTGATTATTAAGTCTGTGTCTTAAGTAAAACATTAGGCTAGCCTTCCATAGCTTTACTTGTAAAATCAAGATAATAATTTTACTCTTAAAGAGCTGTTATTTTTAAGATCAAATAAGATTGGATTATATACTAAACATGAAATTCACCAAACAGTGTTCTAGTTCTTTGCAGGAATTTAAGAAATCTTTCTTTTTCTCTCTTCCTCCATAACACAACTATATTTATTTTTTGCATACATCGGATGTGGGCTCTACTTCCTTCATAGTATAGTGAGAACGTAATATATTATCAAAAGAGACCATTTTGAGAGTGAAAGTGGATGCTATTAATTATTAGTCCAGGAGAATATATGTAAAATAGGACTGTCTCCAGCAAACTAGGGGTATGCTTACCTTATTCTTGTGGCCCTTCTTGTTGGTTTGGGTTTCGGACCCTGGCAGTTATTTAAGAATTAAGAATTTACTGATCATTATTTACCTGGAATTTTATGGCAATATTGTTTCTTCACTCATTTTTAACCTTTTCATGTTCTCACCTCTTGGTTCCCATAGTCAGTTAGTGTGATGATCCCTGGCATATACTGTCAACTCCCTAGCACCTACATTGACTAATCCCATCTTTCAGAACTCAGCCCCTGCACTCAAGGATTTTAAATGACCCTGGAGAAAAACCCAAAAGCATGCTGACACTTAGCATACATCTTAAGTGGTCTTCTGCTCTACCCAACAATTTAACAGCATTTCCCTTGCTATTTTGTTCTCCTCTCTGAGGGCCTATGTTACATATTCTCTTCGCCCTTCAAATCCCATCCCCTTTCACTATTTTACTTCATATAATGCACATATTTCTTATTTAACTAAGACAATGGAAGCTACTAGAAAAGAAGTCTGCATCTTCTTTCAACCAAACATATTAACCTACCTGTGTCTGAACCCACATACTCAGTACGACCATGCTGCCTGGCTCCAGGGAACAGGCATCATACTACAGTCTGTATGACTAGTAAGGTCTGGAACACATTCCAAAACAATGCTTACTTCGTGTCTCCACATTCTCACTTCCCATTCTCTCTTTAATCAATTCTCCTTCTGGTTTTTGTTCCTCTTACAAGCTATTCTAAAGACCACCAGTGACTTTTATCTTACAAATTCATTCTATTCTATGTCAAAGAGACAGATTACCTATGTTCAAATCTCAGCTCAATGGCTTATTAACAAGTTTTCTAACCTGTTTATGCATCAATTTTTTTATTTGTAAAATAAATATTAAATCATTTTTATCTCAAGGATTGCTGTAAGGATTAAATACAAATATTGATAATTATGTTGTACACCTAAAAGTAATAAATGTTATCTCACTTATATCTCAATTAAAAAGAAAAAAAAAAACCTTGGCTAAAGTATTAGTGTATTTTCATTAATTTTCAGTTAAGCTTTTCCATTGTCTACCTTCATGATGAGGATATGCTAAGAAAAGTGATTATTTTGTGTTAAAGGAAAGGTTATATTTTATGTTCTCTTAAATAGAATATTTAAGTTGACTTTCAATTTTAGAAGTAATTAATGTGGGAATAAGGAAGTTGCGTGGTGTTAAAAATAAGTTAATTCAGGTTAAGTCTTTAGAAAGTACCTAGTGAATATGTAGGATTTAACAAATGATCTATTAATTTTTAATTAAATGTTAGTGTATTTCAGGTTTTAAATTTGTCTACCTACTCTTCTTCATTTATACTATCTACCTAACTGAGCTCCTCCAGTCTGTTGACTTGAAATTCTACTCATACCAAAGTTTCTCAAATTTTTTATCTCTAGCCCTAAACTTTCCTCTGAGGTACAGATTCATATACTAATTTTTTACTTAGAGTCCTTGCCCAGATATCTAACAGGAATTAAAATCTCAATGTGTCCAAACCAGAACAATTGCTCTATACACCATGCCCTCTCCTTCCCACCCTACTCCTTCCCAGCTTCTCCCATCCTAGTTAGTTAATCACTTAGATAAGAAACCCAACAGTTGTCCTTGATATTCCCTTTGTTTCATATAGCCACACTATGAGAAGTCTTATTGATTCTACTTTGTGTATATACCCTGAATTTGATCAGCTTTCACCATCTCCATGGTTTCCACTTTGGTCCAAGCTACCACCATCTCTTCTTGTTCCTCTATAGTTGTTCCTCTAAAAGCCACGTCCTATCACTCTCCTGTGAAAACTGTCTACTGGTTTTCAATCTCTCTCAGAATAAAAATCCAAAATTCAAAATCATACATGTCCCCAATCAGGTCTCAGCCTGATTATAGTCCACCTCATTTTATGATGTAATCTGTAACTCTCACTTTATCTCACCCAGGCAGAATACTCCGGAATTTACTTAAGTCCAACAAGCTTGTTCAGACATCTATGATTTTATTCTTGATCTTCTCTTCCTAGAATATCTATCTCCTGCATCTTTTCATATTAGATGCTTTTCATTATTCAAATTTATTTCTCAGAGAAGCCTTTCCTAATAACCCTGAATAAACTTGTTCTCTTCCCACCTTTATCATTTCTTATTTTAATTCATAGCATTTATCACTATTTATTTGCTGTAATAGTTATTATCTATGTCTCCCACTAGAATTTAAGATACATGACGTCAGGGATGTTGTATTTATTACAGCTTTTCAAGTGACTATCTTATGCCTGGCATATAGTTGGTGTTTAATAAATGTTTGTTGCATAAAAAAATGGATAAATGAATAAATCCTATTTTTTTGTGGTGTTCTCAGTAGAGTCTATAAAGTAAAAAGGAGCTAGACAGACAAAATTAATCAAATTTTATAGCTTTAAAATAATTTATTTTTGCCTCATTTATCTTCAGTAAAGGACTTTTCTGCCTCATTAATTTTCTCTCACTTATCCAAAGAATTTTGGTTCCTTGTGCTTTTCTATTTATTTTATTGTTCTTGCTTAAATAAATTTTAGTACAGCTTCACAGACCACAGTTTTCAAATACTTTTGTATGAGGGTGCCATTGTTTTTTAAGACCTCTATCTAGTCCTTGGCTATTTCAGAAAATCGATGTAACACACACATGTAATTCATATAAGTTTATATTTTTTTCTGATGGGATTGCTAGTTGAATACATATAAATCTTAAGTGTTATAAGTTTAGCTTTCACTTTTTTTAAACTAAATTTATTGGTGTGACATTGGTTCATAAAATTATATAGGTTTCAAGTGTACAATTTGATAATATGTCATATATATATTTCATTGTGTGTTCACCACCCAAAGTCAGATCTCCTTCTGTCACAATATATTTGACTCCCTTTATCCTTATATACCTCTACCTCTTCCCCCCGTCCCTCTGGTAACCACTAAACTCTTGTCTGTGTCTATAAGTTTTTGTTTGTCTTGTTCATTTGTTGTTTTTAGTTTTATATCCCACATATGAGTGAAATCACTTTTTTTGTTTAATTCTCTGTACTATGGCTTTTATCATTAGAAAATACGTTCATTTCTTTCCATGACTTTTTCTTCTTCATGTTAAATAATTCTTGTTTGGGTAGTACTGCTTCATGGTGGGTAATCATCAAAAGACCAAACTCTCTGATATGTCATCATTGAACAAACATTACATTTTTAAATTTTATAAAAATATTTCCTGATATAGTTATGACTGAGTCAGAATTGGCCATTAATCTTTTTTTCTTGACCAAAGCTCTAATGCCAATGAACTAGATGAAAAAAATCTTGAGAGCACAGGCTTTGGAGTTAGACAATTTAGATTCAAATCTAGTTTTGCCACTTATACGTACAATAAGAATAAAGTTATTTAACTTAACTTTTAACAAAACTGTTTTCCCCCTGGATAGCAAAGTACTACATAAATAGTAATGCATATAAAACACCTGGCAGATAATGAACATTGTTCTTTTACCTATAATTCTTGAAGGTTTTACTTTATAACTGTAAGCTCCATATAAATCTAGACAATTTCTAGTTATTAACATTTTCTTTTTAAAATTAGCATTCCTTCCTTTTTGTTTTTTTTTTTAACCATGGCATAATCTGCCTGACTACTTTTCTTTACTCCCACCACTGAAATTTTCCTCCTTTTATTTAAAAATAAATGAGCAGAAAAATTATATTTTTGCAGCTTGAAAATGTGACTCTGTAGGATAAAAACCAAGAGCTATTGATCTAGACAGATGGAAGAGAAGAAGCAAAATATGGAGGTAAGACAGATCATGTAACTTGGTATGACTAGATTGCAAGCTGCTTTGGGATATGAAGGAATATGTGGCACAAGGTGGCCAGATCTTACTGGGCTCATCAGCCATGCCAAAGAGTTGGAATTTGTCTTAGAAAAGTATGACCAAGAACAGAAGGGCTTTATAATGGATAATGGCATGATCACTCGGGTGTTTTAAAATTATTACAATAGCAACAATATGGAGGCTAGAGAAAGGGAAGCCAATTCAGCACTTGTGAAAAAGAAAGCTCTAGTGGATGCTGTGGATGCTGCCTAGACTACCTCTTCAGGACTGCAGCTCCTCTCTGGGGAGACTCTGTATCCAATGACTGGTTCCCCATGGTGGCCAGGCTCTTTTTCTCAATCTGAGACAGCTCCAAAGAACCATCTCAGTTTTAGAGCTCCCTGTGAGATAAACTGAGGCTTCTGTTGTATCTGAATTGAGTTCAATTTCTCCTTGTGTACAACTCTATTTTCCTTCCTTCTTTTCAGATGTTCTCAGTGCATCCTTTAATAAATTTCTGCACAGTTAGCTCTACTTCAGATTTGTTTCCAAGCAACCTGAACTAATACAAAAAAGCAATTACAGAATTTTAAGTAAGAGGCGATGAGGATGTATACTAAAGGACAAGTAAATGGGTATGTAAATAAGAAGATAAATTCCAGAAATATTCAGGAGGTAGAATTAGCATAATTGGAATTTGATTAGGTGTGTGTGCTTGTGTGCATGTGTGCATGTGTGTTGGGTAAGGGGTACGCAGTGTGAGGCTGGTAAGCAGTGAAAGAAAGAATAGAATCTAGGATAACTTCCTTCTTTATGGTTTAGGCAACTTGGTGGTACTACTTCTCTAGGCGTATGTGATGCCTGTGTGCCTTCCAGGGCTGCTGTGCTTTCTTTAGTCTGGCTGAGTGTTTAGGGCTGGGAGTGCAACTAATCTTCAGAACTGAATTTTTAAAAATCAATGTCTCAGCACTTACTATAAATGGCTGTGTTTGGCCACTGGATTGAGCAGCTCCTGCTTGAATTGAATCTTGGGTGTCCTGACAAGTGGACTCTTTCTGCTCAGTGAGCACTGTATTATATTTTTATAGCTGCTGTAACAAATTATCATGATTTCAATGCCTTAGAACAGCACAAATGTATTGTCTTACAATTCTGGAGGTGAGAAGTCTGACACATGTCTCACTGGGCTAAAATCAACGTATTGACAAGGCCACATTTCTTTCTGAAGACTCTAGGAACAGATTATTTTTCTCACCTTTTTGAATTTGAGAGGGTACTCACATTTCTTTGGATCTTTGCATCTCCAAAGCCAGCATCAATGCATCTCTCTGACTCTGCTTTCATCATCACATCTCTCTCTCTAATTCTCTTCAGCTGCCTTCTTATACTTTTAAAAATTCTTGTGATTAAATTAGGCCCACTCAGTTCTAGAATAATCTTTCTGTTTTAAGGTAAATTTATTAGCAACCTTAATTCCATCAGTCCCTTTTGCCATGTAACCTAACATATTCACAGATTCCAGATATTAGAATGTGGACATTGGTAGGAGACCATTATTCTGTTTACCACAAGCATTGATCACCAACCTGGCAAATAATTCCATCCTTACTCACGAAGTGGCATCTTGTCCAATCAACCTCTCCCTGCTTATACCAAGAAAAAGAAAATCTCAAAAAGGGGAAATGGGTTTTAAGCTATTAAGTTTTTATAGATATGTATATGATTTTATAAAACTATAAATGGACTCTATAATCCTTATAAAATGTGATGTTCTCACTTAGAGAACATATTAGACTTCATCCAGTTGATGGGATAGAAAACTTCAGTTTCTCATTTTTAGAGACAGAAACTACCTCATAAGTAATACTCTACAAAGTATAAAAAAACCCACCTATCATGATATTTTTTCTTTATAAATACTTCCAATATTTAAAAAAATTGCTTACATTTTATGACTATGAAACTGATGAACAAAATAAGTAAAAACTATTCTCACCCCAAACAGCTTATCACCATACATCTAAAACTGTTCACTTTAAGACTGGAAAACTGGGTGGAGTTCTGAATCATGAGCCATCTGAAGTGAGATACATGATAAATGTTGTCTAAGAATACTTAGGTCATCCCTGATAGCTATAGCTTTATAAATTAATTAAAAGAGAAGAATCCTGTTTCAACATCTCTATGAGGGTAGAAAATCAATATTGAAATACATGTTAAATTAGGATCTTTATATTTGACACTAGTTCCAAGCTACCCAATAATGGACTACCTTTGTTAATTGACTGTAAAGATGATACAGTCAATTAACCATCAGCAGAAAATATATTTTAAATTAATAAAAACTAAATCCCTATGTCCCTTTCTTCTACTAAGGGTTAGTAAGTCAATCAGACAATATTGCTGAGGATCTTCTATGAATAAGAAACTGTGATTAATCCAGGGAAGCAAAAGACAAATATAGTCTTTTAGACGGATTTTGATAAATAACTCTGTGTCATATATTAAAAGATATGTATATGTGGAAAGAATATCTCCTGGTTTAATTTAATAGTTAATCTCAAGCATGCCACAAACACACAAAAAATTAGGATGTCTGTGAAATTCTTACCTTGGGTCAGAGGGGTCAGGAAAAAGAGAACTGGAGTTTATACTGAAAAGGAAATGGTTAACTGTCACCCAAGTATATGTGAGAGAAGTAAAATGAGGCAGATTTCCACATTTTAACTAACACTGAACTTAATATCTCTTGGATTTGGTATGTGTCACAGGTCTTAGAATTGCAGGCTAATTTACCTGACTAATTTACACACTATGAAAGGAAGCCAAACATGAAGAAGTAGCCCATTAGACACTGCTACTTAAACACTCCAGCATGCCTCATTTTAAAAATCATTGTACCTGCTGATATTCTTTTGAAGTGTGATTGTTATTATTCAATTAAAACTACTCTTAAGTTTTTATAATTTATAAAATGATTTATCAGCTTTGACTCTGAGTTGCTCCAGACGTTGTTTTCCAGGCTGTAATTTTTATGAGCCTATTTTATAGGTCAAAGAGCTGTTGAGTCAGGTTGACTAGTTACAGCCTCAAGCGTGGTGAGGTGATACTTAATCATTTAGGGGGCAGAAAAGCAATGAAATGACCATTTGAAAGTCCATTTTAATGAGAGTATGAGATAATAGCTGTAGGTAACAGCAGGCCCAGGTTACCTTTGAACTTGGAATATTGACTTTAGAGTCTTTCATCTTTTCTTACCTTTGTAGAAAATAAACCTAAACACCATGGAGGTGGTGAGCAATGTTTTGTGATCAAACTTCAACCTAAGGCTCCGCTTCATCTTATTTCCAACCCAGACATTAGAAGTCATCTTCTACCCTTAGGCTCTGAGCCCTGGGGAAATGAGCTGCTGAGCCTTAAATGATAGAAATAAAGCTGACTCATGGATTATTATTCATTCATTCATCCAGCAAACATTAAAGGATTAATCACAGGTCACTGGTGGCATACAAAGATTCTTGGAATACTGTCTCTACTCTCCAGCAGCAAACAATTCCTTTATGTGGAGGAAGAGTAAAAGTGACTAAGCCTGCAGTGAAGGTAAGAGATATGTCAGGAAAATAATCAAGAGAGGCAGCAGGGGCTTTGAAAGACCAACAGGATAACTGGATTTTACTGTAAAGGAAGCAGAATAGAGTAGAGGTTAAACCTTGGATTTTGGAATCAGGTAGACTTGGATTTGTAACTTTCTATATCCATGACCTTGTTCAGGTTACTTAGCTTCTCTGTCTTTGTTTTTAGACATAATGATAATTTTATTAAGTTCTTTGGGGAATCAATAACATTATTCTAAGAAATCTTCAAAGATTGGCACATAAAGAGTAATTACCAAGAAGCAGCTGTCATTTTTATTGTTTGTCTGTTTTTGTTTTGTTTTGTTTTGTTTTTACTTTTAGACTATTTAGAGGTTTGTACTAGTTTTATGTGGGACAGAGAATTAGATTCAGGGAGACTTCCTTGACCAGTGGTGTGATGAATCTGTCCTATCAGCTCATGAGAGCTCATTGTGAAGTTTTCAGGAATTTTACAAGCTGTTTGTTAAACACAGCCATCTTTGAAATCGGCTATGATGAGAGTATTTACACTACAAAAATCAGCAAATACCACAAATTAGAGTTCCTGGGTGTCCACCTGATTTACCAGCACATCACAATAAGTGAATTTTAATTCTTGCAGACCTAAGGGGCTCTGGTGGAGTGAGGGTGGAGAGGATGGAGGTACAGGGGTAGGTGGAGAGACAGCCTCCACATAATTCAGGTTTTTAAGCCCTGACCTGAGGGAACATAACCACGGTCAAAGGTAATGTCAGAACAAGGGAAAAAAACCATGAGAGAACAAACCCTCCCTTATTTAAACATTTTATCTAAGGCTTTGCCTGTACTGTTTAAATGTCATTTTTATTGGTGCATTCTGAAGTTGAAAATTACAGCCCCAAAACGACCCAAATATTTGTTTCTTGATAGCAGCTGTTTTTAACATAATTGGAAGAAATGGAGCACATATGTAGTATAATATTTATAAACACTCTTTGATTGCTAGCCAGATCCCTGCAGTGAATATGAGAACTCAGGGTGCCTGAGTAGCACCCTGGTCAATCCCCTTCTGTCTCTTTTTTTCTTTTCTTTTTAAATGAAAACAGAAGAATCCTTAATGGTTTCAAAGTATTTAAAATCTGGCCTGGTCCTTATTATGAAGAAAGTATTCCTTATGCCCTATCTTACCACTGCTGCTTGAATTTAATCTCATTCCTTCTCTCCTTGCTTTCATTAGGTATGGAGAATAATGGGACAGTATCCTTCTTATTTTATCCATTACTGAGGCAAATTATGCTATATTTAAGCACTCTCAAGTTCAGGTTACTTTTAATCTTTCAAAATTTCTTTTTTTTAGAGCTGTTTTATAAATTTTTAACTCTAAATGTCTCCTCCACATTTTTTAATATATATATTTTTCTTCCTCTATTTCTTCCCTGGACATTAAATCTCACTAGTTCTCCAACTGAAAAAATATTTTTTGTTCTATGACATCTCTTATCTGGGGCCACTGCTGCCTGACTATTCAAATAGTAGAGCCTCATCTGATGAATCACTGGCCTACTGATCCTCTTCTGTTCACATATATTTTTCTATATAGCCATGCCCATTTCTGAAGGACCCCCATGCACCTTTGAGGTTAGGGGCGAAGCAGTTTATACATAGCTCTTATTTAATTGGCCTGCTCAATTTTGCAAACTTGCAGCTATTGAGTTCCAAACCTGAGTGGCCAATGAGGTGTACAGTCATCAAAAGTTTCTTAATTTTCTCCCTGAGTGAACCTGGCACTTGAAGTTTAGAGTTATTAATTATTGTTCTGTAAACTACTAAATTGTGCTTACTTGACATAGAAGACTTTTATGGGACAAAGTAGACATACTATTAACATTTTAGGGGCTCAGTTTCCCACCAGCTGACAGCTGAGTGTCAGTGAAATTAGAGATAAGAAGATCTCCAAAAAATGTTTTCTCAATCCTATAGGGCAAGATACTGCCTCATTCATCCTCACACCCCCCTGTCCAATGCTTTATACTATTTAAGCTGTCTAAAACCCTGGGAAAAGAGATAAAAACTTTGAAGTAACTGACATAATTTCTGCCATTAAGTGGGTTGGGCACTGAACACTAAAATTAAGTTTAAAATTTTAAAAAAATGGGTAATATTAAATATTTAGCAACTGTATAACACTAGTATCAAACTATGAGAACAAATATTACTGAAAAATCCTGGAGGCCACCTGCTGGGCCTGACATAATCTCTGACATTTCTGGAACAGAGGACTGGGGGTTTAGGGAGTAGAACCTAAGATGGCAATAGAGTTTGGGATTTTTAACATCCAGAATTATGAGACAGTAAGTTTCTGTTGGTTATGCCACCTTGTATGTAATACTTTGTTATAGTGTCTCTAGCAGACTAATAATACACATATTGACAAACCAAAAACTTTATTTGGTTCACTCTTTATTTATAAAAATTAGCCAAATAACACTAATCATTTAAGGTAAATCAATTGCATGAATGAGAAGCACTAAAATGAGTAAATAGAACAACTAACCACAGAAGAAACAGATAATTCCAGTAAGGAAATAGAATATGAAAAATAGTTATTATCATGCAGATTCAAGGGGCTTTTATACTAAAGACAAAAACTGTTCAAGAACTTAGAAAATATGGAAAGCTCTCAGCTTCTCAAAAAGTCTATTAGAAAAGTGTAGCAAAAAAAAAAGCAAAATTCAGAAGTGGAAAAAGAAATGCAATACTCAGAAGTGGAAAGCTGTTTGCCCACAGGAAGAATGTGGGGTGTATTTTGGGTATACAGTGTTCTAAAATTTTTAAATGTGAATGAGTTTAACCATGGCATATATTCTCCAGTTCACCATAGTCCTCACTGTCTCATCTTTCAAAAAAGTTTAATTTTTTGTATTAACAATCTAAGCCTTAAAGTAATTTGCATTTTTGATTCTTGGAATGATCTCACTTATGAATATTTACACAAATCCTAGATACACTGTTATTATATCTTATCCAAGACCAAATTGAAAAAAGAATAATTCATTATATTAATCAAAGCATACCCGAAATGTAAGGATCATGCTGGACACATAGTTAACTTTTAATGTTTGTTGAATGCGTGAAGTCATTTTTTATAAGTTCATAATGGAGAAATTATATCTACAACTCAACTCCTACCCACTGTTATTTTGTTGTATTCCTTGTTGGAAGTAAAAATAGTATCTTACTAGAAGATTTTCTATGCCATGGAGCTTCCCATAAAACTTTTGAAATATGTCAAAATCAACATTGACATTGATTGTGGCACAGATAGCTTTAAACAGAAGTTATAATTCAGGTGAAACCTCATTTGATTTAGTGAAAACATGTTTAGAGAAAATCCACATGATAAATCAGAGGCAAGAAATTAAGGAAAAAGTATAAAATCAAGCAAGATTAACAAAACTTAACATATTCTTAATTAAAAAATTTAAAAATTGCTATTAAGAAGGTATGGGATTTTTAAGAAAATAAGAAAGATGCAAAGATGTAAAATATACATATAAAATGCTATCTTTTAGATAAAAAAGAAACAAATATAACATATTTTAAAAAAAGAAACACAAGAAAGATAAATCAAAAATTTATAAAATTATGACCTGTAAAGCATGGTGGGTGGCAACAGGGTGAAATAATGAGACATCTCTTTGAATGTATCTATCTCTATATATCTATATCTATATCTATATCGTTATAATAATATAAATATATATTTATAGTTTTGACTTGAACTGTTAATTTTAAGATTAAAAATTATCTTAAATCAGTAAGGATAGGAAAAGTCCTAAAACTGAATATAAACGTAAACAAACATAACTAGATATCAAATAGATAACATAACCACACAAAAGAGAATAAAAAGAAATCCAACTAACCCTTGAACACAATTTCTTGTATATCTTCAGTAGAAATGAAGAAACAAGAGGAAGAGTCATTGCATTGTTAGATTAAAATTAGAAGTGTCAGTGATTTAAAACAAAAAACAAAAAAACAAAACACAACTTTATTGAAGGAGTCTAGAAGCAGGACAGCCCTGGGTCAATATGCACATCTGGTGGTCATATTTTGGTTTCTATATATCATTCCCCAATAAAAAGAACATGGGATCTTTGTAGTAATGACTAATATCAGGGCAAAGGCAAGGAAAGTATAAAGTAAATATAGAAATAAATTGCTCACAAATTGAAAAAGACATATCAAAGGATATGATAACTTAAAGGGGTTCCCACTTGTCAAATTAGGGGAAATTTGAACATCTTGATGAATAACAGGGATAAAAGTGATGAATCTACAGTGCTACTAAACAAAATTAAAAAGTAAAAGTCTATCTTTATAGAAAAATGTCAACTATAAAATTGGAATGAATGAATAATATAAATAGAAAAATCACTGTACTATAACCATACTAATTTAGGCAAGAATATGCTAAAATAGTGAATGAAAAACTATGAAAGAACAGTAGTTTTGCATGGTCTCAAAATATCATCCTTCAAATTACTTACTAATCACAAAAGAGAGAGTTATTTTATAATATTGTAAATATCTGGCAGATATTGCCTTGTTCAGGTTATCAAAATATCATCAATGAGGGGAAAAACACTCATGATGAAATGTATTAAGAAAAATTCGTCTCATAAATTTTAACCTGCATCCAATCATGAAGACAATTCAGAAAAATTTATATCGATCGGCATTCAGCAAAACCACTGCATGGACTCTCAAAAGTATCAATGCCATAAAAATCAATAAAGATTGAGAAACTGTTCTCAATTAAAGAAAACTAACGAGAAAGGAAAAAAAAATGCAGTGTATAATCTTTGATGAAGTCTTGAATCATGATAGGGACTGTGGAGGTAATTGAATATGAATCAAATAATAGATAATATTATAATATTTATATTTCCTGGTGACAATTGTATTTGGTCATGTAGAATAATGCCCTTGTTCTTAGCAAATATAATTTGAAATATTTAGCATAAAGGATGATGATGTTTGTTTGCTGATAATTCTTAAAAGAATTAGCTTATAATACACAATATGTATTATGTATGCAAATATACATAAATACACACAAATACACATATGTAAACACACATGTGTGCATGTTTGTGTATGTATGTATGTGTATAAACAGAAAGACAATAAATGTTATGAAACTTTAATAATTGGTAAATCTGGGTGAAGGGTAGTGTAGTGATGTTCTTTATAGTATTCTTGCAAGTTTTCTGTAGTTTAAAAATATTTAAAATAATATTGAGGAAAAATTTGAAGGTTAAATTAACCCTTAGTGTAAGAGAATAGAAAAAATACTAGCTTTTTTCCTATGGTGTATATAATAACTTGGTAGTTTTAGCTTAATTAACCAAAATAAAAGCACAGGTTTCATAGTAAAGTCAAATATCATTTCCCAATAAAAAGAACATGGGACACTTCAGAAAGGATTCTAGTCTTAGTAATACCACGAACACCATTTCCCCATAAACTTGATGACATTGGCAAGACTCCCAGCTATATAACTACATTTCTCAGATACTTTGCAGGATGGTCATGTCTTGGAACAAGAGATGTTTAAGTGTAAGTCATTAAATAAGGGCTTTGCCAGGTGGTACACTTAGCTGACTGACACCTTTTTGCCTTTGCTTCTTTGCCTTCTTCTTATTGCTGCCTAGAAGATGGATGCAATGGTTGGAGCTCCAAGCCATCTTGTGAGCATGAAGTTGTGAATACATCTGTAGCTAGAAGATGGGGTCACTGTGGGTATTGTGGAGCTTCTGCACCAGGCTAGAATCATCTACTGTGGACTTCCTGCTGTTTAGTTGAGTCAACATTATTTAGGTTTTCAACTGAATGCAATCAAAAGCAATTCCTCATTTACACACCATCTTACTTTTACGAAGACTGAATTTGATCTAACATGTAAAGTGCTTAGTACTCTTCTTAGCACAAAAAAGACTTGATAGATGTTTAGCTACTATTATATCAATGAAGTATAAAGAAATATTCTTTTCCATTGATCTAGAAAATAGATGTTTCCTTCTCTTTTGAAATTACCTTTTTAAATATTTTTTTCAGCTCAAATCACACATACAAATTTAGAGCTCTTCAAATAGCCAGTCTTTTAAAACATAATTCCTTGTGGTGATTATTATGATTAGCCCCATATTTAAATTAAAAATAGTAAATAGGTTTCTTTAACTAATGTAACCAAGTCATGTTTAGTAAATAATTACTGTTCTGTCAGAATAATTTATAAAGTTATAAAAGTGATCATCAAGTATGCTAGGTGAATCCAAATATATAAACAATTTCATATATATATTTGATATGTGAGCTTAATAAATAAAAAAATATAAATAAATCACAGTGTTTGCAAAACCTGGCAAGCTGGTTGAATAAATAATGTAATATGTAAAAGGGTAATTCTATATGTTTCTTTTGCTATATGATGGCAAATCAATATACATATGCTTAATTTGACTTGAAATAAAATAGGTCTAGCATGGTTGCATTCCAAAGTTAGAAATTATCTTTAAAAACCCATATAATATTTTTTGATTATAAGGAATAGCTAAAGTTTTGTTTAATTTATAATCTGTACTAAGATGTTACTCACATCTGGATATAATATATCTCATTGAGTAATATTTTTTTCTTTCATGCTTCTGTTCAGATTGCCTGTGTGAATAAAAATCTATATCTCTATATCTATCTATCTATATATCTATATCTATATCTATATATATATCTGTCTATCTATCTATCTATCTATCTATCTATCTATCTATCTATCTACAAGATGTTGTGTGACTAGGAAACAAAATGCCTAACTGGTGGTGACTTAGAACCTCTCATGAGTTCCCAACACTTTATTATTCAAGTCTTTGTAACACAGAGATATCACACCAGTTTTTAAACAGAGAAATTTGATGGCCTATTCCACAGCATATAATACATTCACTTTTGCACATAATGAAAATTTGTTCTTGAACCAAAGAAATATAAGGAGAACAAACATATCTTGACTGTCAAGGAAGTGCCTGGCCTGACACACATTTATCTTTTTACTCTTCACAATAACCTTGTAAGGTGCGTGCAGTTCTCCCTATTTGTATGGGGAACTGAATCAGTGAAGGTTTCAGCAGAAAGTAGATAAAACTCTCACATTAGAATAAATCAATGATGGCTTAATAAAAAGGTTCTTTATGAATGTGTCCTCAGGGTGAGGAAACCACAAGAAATAGTGCAATCTCTCAGAGTTAGTCATAACACAACTGCTCCCACATTCACTCTCGAAGGACTAGGGGAGGAAGTGGGAGTGAACACTGAACTCTGGAAAGAGACTGGGAGAGAAGGATGGCTTGAGAGATCTTGTGACCTTTAATCAAATGACAGAGCTGAATGAATGTGGACTTTGCAGGAAGAGAGCTGGAGAGTAAATACTGGACTTCATTTCCTTCCCTCCAATCTCTTGCTAGGCTCCCTATAGCTGAACTTGAAGGAAGTCAGTGGGCAAGGATGTCTGATGACACAGTCCTTGTAGGTCAGCCTCCGTGACAGAGAACAGAGTAGGGGAGTGGACAGTGCATCTGGGAGAACAAGTAGTAGGTATCCAGCTCAGAAACTGAAGCTCAGAAACATTAAGCTCTTTGTTAGAGCTTCCTACCTGTTATAAAGGTAGGAAGTTGAGGAGCCTCTCCTGGAACACAGGTCTCACCTTCAAAAGGCTTTATTATTTTTATTACATCAAGAGATGGCTGTTAACATTTTGGAGATGAAGATTCTAATTATATTGGCCATGTCTTCTCTAGTCATCTTGTTTCTCAATAGAGATTGATATAGAACCTTAATACATCTATGTGGATTCTCTCATTTATTCATAAATCAGATAAACATAATGCAAAAAGCCACAGTTTATGTTTTGATAGATAGACTCCATTCGCACAAAGAATAAATGAATTGTCTGTGAACATAAGTAGCATAAGTCCAGATAATTGACAAACAAAACAATTTTATTCTTTCAATCACATATTTGATTGCCCTTTATTGCTTAAGTCCCTAGAATCATTAAAATTCTGGCAGGGTTACAAACCAATGT
This sequence comes from Macroglossus sobrinus, assembly GCA_004027375.1. Classification (NCBI taxonomy): domain Eukaryota; kingdom Metazoa; phylum Chordata; class Mammalia; order Chiroptera; family Pteropodidae; genus Macroglossus; species Macroglossus sobrinus. The sequence continues at coordinate 230,173 of PVKZ01000001.1, read as the reverse complement.
CTCCAGAAGAAGGTCATCATTATTAATTTGTTAAGGACCCAACCAATAACAAGAAATGTACAAAAAATTTACGTATCTTGAAAATGGTTTCAAATTGCCCTCCTTCTCAAAAAAAGAGAAATTTTTGAAAAATAATGAAATTACAAGTCGGGGGATAATTTTCTCTCTTTATGAGCATTAGTCATTGTCACTGATAACTTCAGTAAAACTGAAATGATATGCTTGCCATTTGAGGAAACGGTTGAAAAACTAATCTCATTTTTACAACTTTTTATCAGATGTAAAAGACTTTTTCCTAAAAAACACTAGAACCATAGTCTGAAAACATGAGAATACAGGTATAGTTTTGTTTTTCTAGAACTTTGTAGATTTTATTTTAATTAATAAAGTGATTGAGAGTATAGGGGATGGTTTTGTTGAGTAATGCTCTAACTGAATTATTTAATATCTCAATGGAGTGCATTAATTAAAAAAATTTGGGTGAATTCCCAGTATATAATCCATAATTAATTATTTTAATGAATTAGTTAATATGGTGATAAGATATGAAAACAATAACAGTTCCAAATGTGACAAACAACTATTTAGCTTATAACTAAAATTTCATTCAAATTAATGTTGAATTCTATATGTCATTCAACAGAGTGACTGAGTCTCAGTTTAACAAAGGATGAAAATAACTTTTAAACATATTTGTGAAATGCTAACACCATGGAACTGCGGACAACATGAAATTGTAATTTCTTCTATTTTTCTCAAGGAATTCAGTTAAAGTGTATTCAAAGGTTTTTGCAAAGAATGGCTCTAGCTGTGTTCAAAATCAAGTGTTATATTTCCATTTTAAGGGCTCATGAGATGTGATTACAGACAGAATTTGAATAGGTAAAGATTCAGAAAGAATCTCATACATAGTACAGCATTTTTTTTTTTATCTTAGTAGCATTTTTGTTTGAATTGAAAAAAAAGAAAAAGTATTTTGTTTTTCTGGGCAAAGTATATTGATGTCTATTTTTATTTATCAAATATTAAAATCTAAATAAAGTAGAATATTCATATGCAAACTTGAGCATTGTTTTGCCTGGGTTCAAATGTAAAATCAGGATAACAATAGTACCTACTCCACTGGATTCTGTGAAGAGTGAGCGAGTTAGTGTGCATGGAGCCCTTAAAAGAGCTATTGTCACATAGGAGGCTTTCAATAACATTTATAATTACATGATTTGTGGTTAAAGGCACTCCACTGCCCATATTCTGGTGTGGGTTATATTTCCATTGGCATGCCAATCTTTTACGTAACTGTTCATAACCTACATATAGTAAGAGCTTTTCACAAAAGCTATGCAAAAAAAATTATCACAAAGTAATTAGGGTGATTTTAAATTTGCAAATTTCATATTGCTATTGTTTTTAGAATTAAAGAATAGAGAAATTAGCAGAATTTTAAAAGAGTGATAGAAGGGGAAAGAAGATGAGAGACTTGTCTTGCAGCAAGGAAACCCGTCTTTTATTTTGAGCCCAACCATTAATTAACTGGATCATATTTAAAAAATCACTTAATATTTCGGATCTCAGTATTGTTAACTATGAAACTGACTTAATGATATTCTTGACATAATGCATATGCTTCTACTCAATGTGTTCTTGTCATTGAAGACCTTTTATATCCACATTTTCTATCTCCAAATACCTGGAAACCTTTTATTTCTTTTTTTGGACTTTGGGATGTCTAGAAAGTAGCCAACTTCCTATTACATTTCCATCCTTTAGGTCCTGTGAGTTGAGAACTAGGAAAGAGGCTCAGAGAAGGAAGCCTGGCAAATCACTTTTGTAGCAACTAGAAAAGCATTTGGTCATTTAGACATGTGACACTAAGGGGCCCTTTAGCCAGGCATAGCAATCTCGGAAGCAGAAACTACTCTGTTAACCTTGCTGGACACAGTCATTTCTCACTTCATTAGTCCAAAGTTCATTCTGATCTGGGAATCCCAGGAACACAGTTCATTCCACTACTAATTCAAAACACCTGGGCTCCTTTGGCTAGAGCTCACATCCTGGGGCTGGCTCATCTCTATGTGGCGACCTAGGCCTTGCCTTAGTCTTCACTATAGCAGCAAACACATCACAAAAAAAGATTAATTTTAGTGGAACAAGGCCAAAAGTAACAAACATAGCTGAGAAGTTAAAATATTAAAAACCTATTAGCTGAGACAGTGGGAAGCCCACATTTGCCTTGTAGTAAGAAACATGCCTAATTAGAGAAGTGAGAGCTATTAAAAGCTGTCTATGAGTTGGTGGGAATGAGAGCTAGACATCTTACAAGGGTAAAGTGATTGTAACAGAAGTGTTGCTAGAGCTTAGCAGGATGAATAAAGTCACTGATTTTGTTTCTATGTTGACACTTTGCTATTGACGCTGTTCCTGTGATCATAATGATAAATGCCACAACCCCCTACTAAGAGTTTCAGGAGTGTCTGTAGGGCTGTGGGTTGTGTGCACTGATTTAACTTTATGAAGACACAGACAATGAAAGAGAGGGGATGTGAACATGGATTTGTTAGCGACAGTAGGTTTTCAATTAGACATCTGCCTTCAAAGGTTGTAATGTATATAGAACTTGTAATGCAGTATGATGATTTCCTAGTTGGTGTTTTGTTAGTTTATCCCTGACTCATTACTACTTTTTTCTGCCTGTCTCCAATTCTGGTTTTTCTTGGCCCTTCCATATAGTAGAGAGAAAAAGCAGGACTGGATATGGCATTTCAATTAGTATATTTGCTCTACAGGATTGAATTACAGGTTCGCTTCAGTTCAACGAGCATATTCTTTCTTCTGTCAGGCATGGTGCTGGGAGCTGCAGACATAAATGGATCTTAATTTAAAATGAACCATACTCAAGGACTTTCTTCACACCTTGGGACTGGCCATTGTGCTTTTTGTAGCCACTATTTCTCACTCATACAAGGACATAGAATACTCACATTAGCCTTAATATAAGGCCCTAACGTAATTATTTATTAGGAGTATTAATGATCAAAGACCTTAATGACTCAAATATGATTGCTTTTGCATGGGAAATATATTGGATTTTCTATAAAAATTAACAAGTGATAGTGACATATCCATAAGAAAGGTATTAGAATACTATTCTCCTGTATTGAAAGTACAACAAATTCAAATTTTGTGTTTAGAAAACAGAACAACTGAGAAAAAATTATACAAGAAATGAGTTTTACAATGTAAAAGAAAGAAGTAAATTTTTATTAAGCTCCTATCAAGTTTTACGTACAGTGCTTTCTTTGCACTGATGTTCTTCTGTAGATGGATAAGAGTCAGATTGTGGTGGTGGTCAAAATATTCTGTACCAGTTAGAAATAGCTGCTGCCCTGAACTTCTTGAGTATATCCTTCCACCCAGCCTCCTAAGAACTTTTCAGAAGTATACTCCTAATTTTCCAAGATCTGGAAACTAAAGGGCAAATTCCTGGATTAAGGGATGCTTCCAGTACTTGTTCCAGTACTAAAGTTAACATCTCTTGTGATTGTCCTGTACCTAGTTAATGCTGTATGATTTTTATGTGAATTTTGTCTCTCTTATCTCACAACAACAGAGAAGGCAAAGCCCAGAGTATTACACTGATTTGCTGGAGGGACAAAGATAATTAGAGGCTGGGCTGAATTGTAAGCCCCGTTCTGAATTCAAGCCTTTTCCACTGAGCCACATTGCTTCTTGTGGAAGGGGATCATGGGTTGTAGAAATTCAGGGCATGTTAGAGAACACGCACTTCCTCTTGGCATGCTGCTTTTTCTCCTCACAAAATGGCAGATTAGTCATCAGTTTTGAAGATTTAACTAGTGCTTCTTTATACATGGGGAACATGCATGGAATGAGAGGCTAGGAAAGCATAACTGAGAAGGAAATTTTCTATAAAAAATGCAGCAACAGTACCAATAACAAATGTACAGTGCTCTTCTAATGAGAATTTAAATTTATGTAAAAAAAATCATGATCAATCTGTCTAATAGCAAAAATATTGACACTACTGAAACACCCCTCAATAGGGAGTGGTTAAATCTATAAAGAACCTTCAGAGAGTAAAATATTATTCTGCTCCTTAAAAAGGTGAGGTAGATCTGTATAAACTGATAGGTAAATGTGCCCAAGATAAATTAAAGAGAAGGACATTAAGAATAGCATGTTTTTCATTTGAGAGTCAGTAAAAATGGTGGATTAGAAGGATCAGTCATGAAAAAGTAGGGGTAAGTGCAGTGTGAGAAGAAAGAAGCTTTTAGAAGGTTTGTAGCAGAAGGACCAGGTACCATGAAGGCACCATGTATGCATTGGGAGCTGAATTCACGCTCAAGGTTCTTGTATGGATGTTACTTTCCAACTCAATGATTACACAAAGGTAGTCCAGAAAAGTAGGATATTGACAGTTCACTGTAATGAGATACCAGTACACACTTATCAAAATGCTATAATTAAAAATACTGACCATACCAAGTGTTGTGAGGATGAGGAGGAACTGGAACTCTCATACACTACTGGTGAGAAAATAAAGTGGTACAATTACTTTGTTAAGTAGCTTGACAGTCTCTTAAAAATCTAATCATATGCCTATCATATGGTTTAGCCATTCCACTCTTAGGTAATTAACCAAGAGAAATGAAAGCATATCTATATAAAGACTTGTACACAAATATTTACAGCAATTTTATTTCAAATTATCGAGAATTAGAAAGAACCCAAATGTTTAAAAATATGTGAATAGATAAATTGTACTATATCCATATAATAAAATACTACTCAGCAATAAAAAAAGAAATGTGCAACATGAATGACTTTCAAAATAATAATGCTGTGTGAAAGAATATAGGCAAAAATAAATTATATATCATATTATTCTATTTATATAAAATTCTAGAGATTGCAAACTAATATATAGTGATAGAGATCAGATCAGTGGTTGCCTGGGAAGTGGAGACAGAGTAAGGAGGAAGGAAGGAATTGAAAAGAGGCACAAGATAACTTTTGAGGGTGATGAAAATTTTCATACTCTTGAATTTAGTGACAGTTTTATTTAGATATACCTAATTTAAGACATCAAATTGTACACTTTGTGTACAGTTGAATGTATGCCAACTATATCTCTAGAAAACTGTTTTAAAAAATAAAAATGAAGGAGTAGAAGAGGACTCTAGATTCACTTTTGGTAGAGAAGTGAACCATCATATACCTCTCTGTAAATCTGTAAATGTAAAGTGGGGGTGAAATGTGGGGCTGGGGGCTAGAGAATATTTTCAGTCTTTTAGGGATCCAAATTGATATGCCACTGAATTTATTAATTATTTTATTAAAATCCTGCCTTTGTTCTTACTGACATGCCTTTGAGTAAATGCCTGAGAGAATTCCACTTGTTATTGGACAATTAAAAGCACAATCTGAGTTTGTAGTTGAGGAAGAACAGGTTTGGTGGCTTGTGGTAAGGTGGGCAATTGAATTTCTCACGAACATTTTAAAGATTATTTATGATTTGATTGGTTTAATTTTCATGCATATGGAAAAGAAGCTTATAACTTTTTAGCAGTCCACTTTCCTCTTCATAAGATTGCATTTTATCATACTTAGCTTTTTTTATAGGATTCTTTAATGTCTTACACCAGCTGAGCCAGATGGTGTCTTAAAGTTTCTGTTGGGATAATTGGATCACTTGTTTTTCCCAAACACAATGTTTAGGAGCTTTTCTGAAAAAAGAGTTCCTCAACATATTAACCTGCTACAAAGCACCATCAGAGTTAAACAGAGATCTACTTCTATTTAAAACATATTTTTACAACAAATTTGAGAAAGGAAAAGATCTGTTTCTTCCCTATGTTATTTCTACTATGCCTCTGGATTGTTCTCTCAAAAATGAATGGATTTGTTTCAACTTCTATAATGTCAATAAAATCTGAAAGTGCTCATGGCAAAGGTGATGATTTCATCCCATGTGGAATGAAAGCTTTGGAAAATACCAAATGCCGATGGTGGCTTCAGTAGCAGTGATACTGTATCCTTCATTTCCACATCTGCGATGTTCCCCAATGGGATCACATACAGAAAAATAATGCAGAATTCAGGGGCATGGCATAAAGTTGGGAGTAATGAATAATATTTACACAGATTGCAAGACTGATAAAAATGATAGCCAAGCAATCTTGGTTGCTTTGCACATTATCTCCGGAAATTTTACCCCTTGCTAATCTTGTAAAAAAAGAATTAACTTTTATCAAAGTAGAGAATGAGAGTTTTGTCATTGCTATTATTCTATGTCAGTTTCACAGCTTTTAACCTAGCGGAGTTGCTTCTGAGTGCTTCTTATTGAACAGCATGGGAAAAAATTATTGCTCTCAACTTGCATCTAGAAGCAAATGTCTTTCTTTTTCATACAGTTTTCTCAATGGCCTTATAACTTATATAAATACAGAAGTACCTTCAGCTGGAAATTTTAAGGAAGAAGAAATTCCTTGATGCACAATACTAGCCTTATAAAGATTACTAAAATGTTAAAGAGCTCTTTGTCACGGTTCTACTTTCTCAAAAATAATTGTGCTCTTGCTGCTCCGGAAGAATTTAAGACATATTATCCATGCAAGTAGCTTAACACTAGTATCTTCCATAGCAGACATTAATAACTTTCAGCTTGGAGACTTGTAATCAAGGTCATCTTTTGACTGTAGGCAGCTAAGGCCCTTTGCAAATTCATGTCAGAATTATAATGAATAATGAGTGCATACCGTGAACAGAGTTAAGGAGAGTGGGAAGAGAAATGAAGGAAAGGCCAAAATCTGTCTTTTGGGGAGAACTATAACAAGATGAGGATTCCCTACTCTAGGACTAGGCACAACATCTGTCACATTGTAACACTGAGCCAGTGTCATTGTAATAAAAGACATTTTCTTCCCAAAAAGTTTCTTTCCATATATCAGGTGCTAGAAAATAAACTGTGTGTTTAACAACAAATAGCACATTATTTCTACATCTACTTGCCATAAACCTTCACGAGGTTGAAGTAGATACCACTGTTATCCTAGTTTGCATAGGAGAGATCAGGTTCAAGGCTATTAAGTCAAGGAACATGGCTAGAGAATGGATGAACATAAATTTGAGTCTGTGTTCTTTGATGCCAATACCAGATATTCTGTTAGTTGTTGGTCTAACATTGCATCACCTTAGAGAATTAGATTTACTTTTAGAATTTACTACAGTCATCTGATGCCAAGTAATGAATACTTATGCTAAGAAGTTTAGCATGGCAGTAAAGTGAGTGAACTCTTGATTCAAAATGCTAGAGTTCAAATACAAGTTCTATCACTCACAGCTGTGTGATCTTAGGTAGTATTCTTAACCTCATTGTTAATAACATTATTTATTTCATAGTGTCTCACTGAGAGTTAATAATTTAACAAGCATAAAAACCCTTAGTACACTACCTGGCACCTTTTAAAGGCTGCCTATTAGTTCTAACCACAGCAGCAAATGCTATTGTTACTATAATTAATGCTTATTATAACAGTAACAGAAAGTATTTATTACATTTCTTCCAACTCTGTGGGAATAAAAATTAGGTCTGAATGACATGCTTTTATGTTGATTTGAATCTTGCCAGGAACACATTAGGCATTGAGGAGCTGCATTACTCTAGTAAATTCCTCTTTCCATTCCCAGTCAATACTTTAAGAACCAGGAAATGTATGTTTATTTTTCTAAGTTGTCTTATTTACCTCTCCTAGCTCTATATCTAGGGATTACTGGACTCATTCATACTATTTCAAGTCCTACACTACTTGGGAGGGCTAGAAGCAGGAGTGAATACTCAATTCTAGGGATACACGTGTATACTTTCCCTGTCATTTCCTTATCAAGATAGCTTCAATGATAAGTTTCTGAGCAGGAACCTGTTGTTTTATCTTCTTTCTAAGGGTCATCCTTGGTCATCTCTTCTAGCTACATCTACTTCCTTATAGTTCTCATCCAGTCACATGGCTTTGAGGGCTTATGCTCTGCTAATAATTATTTATATCTAGGCTCAAATCTGAAATCCAAATTTTATATCTGACTGCCTATTTCACATTGCCTCTCAGAAGTCTGATTGATGTCTCGAACTTAACATAAACAAAACCGCTTTCAATTGTCCAAACTTGCTTCACTTTTATAGTCTCTCATTTTAGGTATAATATCTCCATTCTTCCAATTGATCAGGTCCCAAATCTTGGTATTGCCTGTGACTCCTCTCTCTCTCTCATATACCTATCTAATTTGTTAAAAATTGTTATTGGCTCTATCTTTGAAATCTATCCAGAATCTGACTAATTTTCATCATCTCCATTACCATCACTCGAGTCTGAACTACAATTATTTCATATGGAATATTGCAATGCCCTCCTAATAGGCCTCCATGATTCTACCCTTTTTTTTTATAAGCTTATTTTGAATACAGCAGCTGAAATGAAGCTTTTAAAATATGTCATATTATGTCACTTCTCTACTCAAAACTCTGAAGTGGCTTAGCGATTTTATATGATTTGATCATCTATCACTCTTATAATCTTTTCTACTCTTCTCATTCATGTGTCTGTGTTTCTTTACAGTTGCTCAGATGTCCCAGGTGTTCTCCTGAGTCCTGGGTGAAACACTTTTGCCCTGGATGTCTACTGGCTGACTCCCTCTGTAAGTGAAAGTGCTTAAATCTAACTTTCCCAACGAGGCTTAGTTAATATTGCACCAACTCCCCTCCCTGTCTCCCTGTCTTCCAGGTTCCCCTTCCCCTAATTCACATTTTCTTTTTCCCATGGTATTGTTTCTAACAACGTGGTTAGATCTACAATCTCCACCCCAAACTCTTGGGGCCAGATGCATTTCAGAATTTAGCCTTTTTCAGATTTTAGGAGACAAGGTAGTGCATACATTAACATATACCATATATTACATCTCATCCATAGCGCACATCGTTCTACAATCAAACACACTAATATTTATGAAGCAATACACTAAAATATGCATATTAACTAAAATAAGGACTATACATAACTGTTCAGTTTGTGTCAGATTTACTGACGAAGAAACGCAGGAAAAAATTTCAAGTTTTATACCTTTTAGACTTTGTCTTGCAATTAAGAGATTGTAGACCCATATATAATTGTTATGTTTGTCCTTTCACTGGAGGGCGAACTCCATGACGGCAGTGTTCATTGTCTTTAGTTAACTGACACTTCCTAAGTGTTGAGAAAGGTGCCTGGTATATAATGCATGTTCAATGTATATTGCTTGAATTAATTAATTGTCCCATAAACCTCTTTCTTTTCTTCTTTCCAGATTTAACCAGCCAGTCATTGTTTGTTGAACATGTCTTATGCGTTTGCCTTTTCATCTTGACTTTTCCTTTCTTTGAGTTCTATTCTGCCTTCGTTCTCTTTTTATTTAGGTAGTCCAGTCTTTAACAGTTTAGTCCTAATCTCATCCCAATGTGAGCCCCTCTGGCTATGCAGTTTATGATGCCCTTTTCTTATCAATTACTATAGCATTTTTATTAATATAGACATTGTATCAGTACTCATGGTCTCATTTTTTTATTAGAGATTTTTAAAAGATGAATTATCATTGCTCCAACTAAATTACAAGCTCCTTGAGAATAAGAGCTAAGTTACTGTCACCACTAGCATGGCATTAAGTAAAGCTCTTATTTCACAGGGATAGATTCATCCTTTAACAAACTATTACATTTTCCTATTTTTATTTGAGACTCTACTAGGTGCTGAGACTGTAATCATTTAACAGGTTCACTCCTTATCTTAAAGAAATTTACTTACCAACTACTGAGAGGAAAAGAAGAATAAAGACCATTGCAATTGAATTGATTGGGGTTATGAGTATTTAGTCCAACGTTGGAGGACCAGGGATCCTCCTGAAGGCAGTGGCAGCTAACATGAGACATAACAAATAAGAATCACCCAAAGGAGGAGGGGTGAGGGGAAAGAATGTCACAAGCAGATGAGACTGTACATGCAAAGACCTGGAAGTAACAATGAAGCAGGGTATGTCATTATGTAAGTTTCTGTTCTATAAACAAGGCACTTTGGTATGGTTGGTATACAGGCTGTCAGAAAGGTTACATGATACACTGAAAGATAAAATGGATCTCAGAGGAAAGCAGAAGCCAGATCATGAAGAACATTCTACATCTTGCTAAAGAATTTAAGCTTATGAGAGAAGTGGTAAATTATTCAGGGATTTTAAGCTGGATCTGTGATGTGCTCAGATTTGTATTTTTGAAAGATGACTCTAACTGCATTGTGAAGGTTAGATTGAAGAGGGCAAGGCTGGAAATAGAGAAAGAGGTCCAATTATTTTTCTAGTATTTGTGGCAATGTCTTGAAAAGTTTTTAAAAGAATATGCTTGCTGTTCATCTCCTGTAGGATGAAAAATAAGTCTTAATGATTATGCAGAGGGGAAATACAGTAACACATTTATTGATTAAAATGTATTTGCTTTTGTTTAATAATCTTTGGGAAATGGATTTCCCCAAATAAAAGAATGTATGTGTAAATTATTTGTGTGGCAAATATGTATTCTGCAAAATGAGATGTGATGTGGGCTAATGTCCCTCAGTGAGCAGATATAGGACTCCAGAGGGAAGGGAAAAGACAAACTAGAGATGAGAAGGCAAGATTGATGGTGACACATAAGGTGTGAGCTCTGGAGAGTGAAGAGTCTGGTGCACCCCACACTCTACCCTAATGAAAGCAGCCATCACAAAGCCTTTTAAAGAAATGAATCTGTTAAACAGATGCCTTCAGCACGTCACTTGCAGACAATGCTTTCTTTGCTAAAATCCATCTCAGAAAGGTTGATAATGGATAAATCTGGTGAGAGGAATAATTTGTCAAACTAATTTATTATAGTCCAAGGAGGTCTCTGAATAATACAAGACTCTAGGGACTATAAGGCTGTCATCTAGTACTGTAACTGAATCTCCTCCTACAGACCGGGGCCTCTGTTTGCTTATTTGCTTTTGGTTTTATTACATGGCTGTGGCTACCATTGTTCCCAGTTCCTTGGTTCTGTTAATAATAGTCTATTCTTTGTTCATTTTGAAAATGAGAAAATGTGAGCTCATGTGTGGCAATGCTGGATTTCAAACAGGACTCACAGAGAAAATTGGATCTAGGAGTTGAAGCTATCAATAAAACAGGAACTGGATCGGCCCGTGGCTTGCTAGGCTGTGACTCTATAGGACCCTTAGGGGAAGGACAATCCAAACCCAAACTGGGCTTCCAAGGCAATCGCTTATGCCTCGTGCTCCCCACAAAGAGCTCATAACCCAAACTTAAATGACTAAGCATTGTAGGGGAACTTTTATTTTCTGCCTTTATAAAATCAGAAAGAAAACCACACAATATAGTTAAGCAATAACTAAATGAAAAAATGTTATTACCATTCTGATAGAAATGGTCATTTCTCTAGAGATAGTGTAAAAATTCCTATTTTAATGTAATGGGTATCAAGCTGCACATTTTGGGGAGAATTATTTTTCCTGGTCATGGTAATAAGCTTGACAAACTATTATAAAGAAAAAAATGAAGAACGAAAGAAAGGAAATAACAAAAGGAGAAAGAAGTATATATGTGAGCTTAGCCTGATGAAAGATCCTCTGGGAACACTGTTTTCAAGGTCGGGTCTGTCCACATTGCACCATGCCAGTTCTCAGACCCTTTTTTTGGCCTCAGTTTTTTTAACATCCATCTCATGATTTTCATATTAGCATTTAAGGATTTAAAAAACAAATGTCCCACTAAATTCATTGCAAAAGAACTTTATTTCAGAAATTAATAGAAAACCTAAAAAAAATTTCTTAATCATCAGGGCAAGAAATAGCATGGCAATGATCATAAAGGAATCTTTACAGTATGGTAAAAAAATCTAGGGACTCTGAATCTGCAACTTATTAGTATAATTTTAGAAATCCACTTCCTATCACAGTTTCTTACTCTGCCAGATGAGAAGTTTGGACTAGATAATCTTTCTGTCTTGTTTCAGATCTAAAATTCTAATGGGCATATTTAAATTCAGACAGTAAATATTTTTATGGCCAAATTTGGGGATGCCAAGATGAGCATGATCCTCATTTTTGCAGAGTTCACATTACACTATGTGTGATTCTCACTTGTGCAAAGTGAGTAGCATTGTTGCTCTTTGTTTCTGAAACACATGAATATATGATCAAGCCAAAGGCTTTGCAGTGAAATATAAATAGATGCAAATCAGTATGTTCGATTGGTGAATATAAGGCACATAGATGTGAGGTTATAAGTATGTATTCAGCCAGTGCTATAGAAAGGCTGGAGGTGGAGTTTTAGAGCAACTCTACAGATAGTTTGTGGAGGCTCATTTGTACATGCTTGCACGATTATCCAAATTCGCTTTTTAATTTGGCATGAGCTCTCCTAATACTGAATTGTACTCACAACAACTCCTTCCACCCACACATATTTTCAGCACAAAAATTCATTGAACTCCATCCTAAATGGTCAAAGGTTGGAACAGATGATTTGATAAGCAATAAGAGAAACATATACTCTCCTCCTGTTTCCCAAGTGGAATTCTAATACAGGTTGGGAAGAGCATTCTCATCCTAAGTCTGAGGGCTTTATCTGTTTGCTCCCTACAAGGCACAGGTGAATAGATGGTACTATTGTCAGTACCAGCCTGGCACGGTCACTGTCTAGATCTGTCAGTGGGTTATATGGTTCTAAGCTGAACCACCTATGGTGCACATTTCAATGTCAATGCTACAATAAACTCACCGTATTGACCAAAGTCTTTTACTTCATTGTTTCATATTTAGGATGTTCTGACTTCCATGAAATATCATAGGGTATTTTCTCTGAAAATCCATTTCTAGGAAACTGCTTAATACTCCGTGTTACTTTTCTTTAAACAAGTCTACTTTAGATAATACCCCAGACCTTTTGGACTTTCAACATTCCTTAGCCAGATGTTCAACGGCAAATATTTTTTCAGCTGGGAAATAGAGAAAAAAAAAAACAGTGAAACTTGTCAGCAGTGGTGAGAATTATCAGTATCAGTGAACACATTATTATTATTATTTTGCTTTTGCATGGGAGACTGGCAGAAATATTTTAAGTATGAATCTCAGTCCTATCTCTAATATACCTTAATAAATTCCATCTCTGGAGTAGCAAATGAAAATTGATACTGAAGACTACAGAGTTTGCAAAAATATGGAACATATTCAGAAGTTATTTCTATTCATTCATAGGTTCACTCAACCTCTATATGATAAATGAACCTTCAGGGTATGTTTGCATTGACATTTATGAGTTTCAAGAATAAATGACCTGATTTTTTTTGGAAGGGCATTCCCCAGAGGGCTAAAAGGTAACTGTAATATTTTTGGCTTAGAATATTTCTTAAGTAGCTTTGAAGCCAGAGAATTTAATTGAATTTGAAAACCCACTTAGGAATAAAAATCTGAAGGTACTTTGGGCATTGCATTAAGGGACTAAGCTCAACATTTTAAAAATATTTAACTTCAAATGAAATTTTCATTCATTTGGTCGGTTAATTAAATATGATTTTTTCCCCCTGAATTTTCCTAAAGAGGAAGAAAGTCTTTGAATGCATAGCATTAAAAAGAATACTAAATAAATTGAAACACAAGAGGACTTTGGTTTGGGACAACTTTGGAAAGTAACAGGTTTTTATCAAGGAAGAAAATGTATTACTTTCTTTGATCTGCTCCTTCCCTCATTTGCCTTGATGCTATTAGGTCTCCCTTTACAGTTTCTCCCAGCCTGGATGGTCATTTATCCTCCACTGAAAGTGATTTGGGCAGTAATTACAATGAACTCTGCTGCTTTCTCCCAAGGTCCTCAGACTCTAAGGTATTCTCAAATAAGACTAAGCAAATCAGTGTCCTTTTAATTCAGAATATCTTTGGATTCAGGTTTTTTAATTATTGACTTGGAATTTCTTCAAATCTGATTTATCACATGGGAAAAAATCTCCTCCTTAGTGACATGGTGAATTATCTTGTAATTAAAAACTAAACCTTTACTTTAGAAGCACTTTTAAGATACAGCCATCAAAATTGGCATACAATGGCACTACAGATCACCATTCATTTTCTCAAAATTCCTTCATTGGGTATTTTGGCATTTTAACTTTGAGAGTGTGGCACTGGAGTTTACACTAACAGGTTACTTAAAAAGTGGAATGTTAAAATTTAAATCTTGGAAAATTTTGGCTTACTTAAAGAGCCATCTCAGCCTCCAAGATGATGATATCATCATCATCTTCTGGCTGGAATATAAAATAGTTCAAGAATCTTCTCTTCAGTTTAATGAACATGATTTTTTAAAAATATATAAATTGGAAACAAATTTCTCTCATTTAAATCACTAGGATTGATGATCCTCGTGTTCCAAGATTTAGGGAGATGCAGTCCAGCAAGATACCTGCCTGGTCAAATCATTCTTAAGAATAAAGACTGAGTGTAGGAAACTACTACTTTCTATTTCCACCATATCTCTATCCCTTAGTGAAAAGAAAATTCTATTCTTTTTTATTTTATATTTATTTTCCAAGACCCATGAAATCTATGTAACTTAAGTCGAAAAATCAAAAAAGGCTTATTTAATTTAAAAGAGATTGACAAAATAATTGAAAATTTCTCATTACTATATTGCTCACTCTTTAAGTAACACTAATGTCTGTAACTTGATTAAAAAGGAAATTTGCAGTCAAAACTGAAGTACCTAAAATCAGTAAAGTTGGATCAAAATGTAGTTTTGTAATACTCTGATATTATAGTTGGACTGGGAAAGATAGCCAAACAATTCACATACAAATAATTGAACATTCATTTGTTGTTTACATAAATGTGAAGCTTAAAGTCCATGTCATTTTTTGCTTCCCCTGAACCATTTTCTAACACCGTTCAATTTCAGAATTGGTCCAGATGCAAGGAGCCACAGAGTGTCCTGCCAGAAAATCTCTGCATTTCTGTTACTGAAAACTAATAGGCTTTGAACAAAGAACTCTTCTAGGGGAGACTGTAAAGGACTTACAACCCAAATATTGAACTCAATAAACAAATTTAAGATAATATTTTGAATGAAGATTATTTTGCCCACCAACAGTTATGAAGGTTTTAAAAGGTGATGAACTGAAAATATATCAAATATATAGAATATGTATAGACATAGTATATGTATGTTATAATAGATAGCATAAAAGATAAAAAATAGAGCTACATACAATTATTAAATTTCAGACTGACACTTTCCCCTGGTCCCAAACTGCAGTTTACAAAGTTTCCCAATTACTAGTATCACTTAGGTAGAATTCAAAATGAAGGTTCTCCCTGCCCCGCCCCACAATACGCTTTGTTCTCGAGAGTTTTTGATTCAATAGAATTGGAGAGGTTCCCAAGGGAACCATGTTTTAGAAATATCTCTGGGTGGTTCTGAAGATAATCTGAATTTCCTATCTTCTCACTTAGGCCACTGTTTGATATCTCAGCTTTTCAGAGATAGAGTGAATAAAATGAACACTCTGTATACCAATTACTAATTCAAGATGCTTTAAGACTAATCTCTAGTATTTTCATTTACATTTTTGGATGTTTCTAAGTAATATAGAAAAAAGGACAACCTCAAACACTTATCTTTATGCTATAAATGGGAACGTTACTCTTGGAACTGTTCTGAACAGACTTCACTTAAAAGTAGTTGAGCACCTCTTCTTAGAGTAATCAAGCTCACATAGACAAATGAAATATGTACTTTATTTAGGGAATAGCAAACAGAGATTGAATCTGACTTGCTAAAGGGGCGTGGCTGAAGGTATCCTGAGGGACAATGTGTTAAAACTAGAATTTTTAACTTCTTATTTTTTATTTCCTCATGAGATTATATTTTCTTATTA
The DNA here is from genome assembly GCA_004027375.1 of Macroglossus sobrinus. Lineage (NCBI taxonomy): Eukaryota > Metazoa > Chordata > Mammalia > Chiroptera > Pteropodidae > Macroglossus > Macroglossus sobrinus. The sequence continues at coordinate 214,188 of PVKZ01000001.1, read as the reverse complement.
CAAAAGTAATTTTTTCAAAAACAGAAGACATTATTTAAAAAATTTAAAAACAGAAAAAAATATCAAAAAGAAAATATCACTATACCCATAAACACTCAATATTTTGTGGTATTTCCCCTCTGTTTTAAAATATACTTATCTATATCTCTATATTGAAATGCACATAGATAGTTATACAATTTTAATCTCCATAATTGTGTTTTAGTCTCAATTTTACCTCAAAAACTGAGTTTCTCTAGCTAACACTTTTGCTGTAAAAATGTTATTTTAGCTAGAATGGCCCAATTGAATTAAATAATACAGTAGCTAACATTTGAATGTTGCTTATAATAGCCACTTTGTGCTTGACACGTGTTAAAACTTTTACTCTTCAGAATAATGAGGTTGATAACATAATATTTCTGAATTTTTGATGAGGAAGGGAGGTACAGAGGATTTGAGTGATTTTGCTACTACTGTGTATGCCTTCTGTAGAACTCTTCGTAATAGACACAGGATGTGAATATGGACTTGCAATTCTTTGAAATTCTACTTTGCTCCTGCATTTCTGCTTTAATATAAACATGTAAGTGGTGGAAAATTAATTAGGAAATCCTGAGGTTCTTTGGAGACATGCTGTGTGCTATTAAAATAGTTTAGGAACGATTGATCTCAGTGTTTCTTTTAGGCGGGTTTTAGCTTCAGCTTTCATTTCTTAACTATGACAGTGGAGAAAAGAGAGAATTTCACAAATGACTAAAAACTTTTAACCGAGGCAAATTTCATTTTTCTTATCTCAGTAAAGTGCCTCTGATTTTTTTTTATTCAGATCTGAAAAATGACTCTAAATGGCCCCCGCAAAATTATGCAAAGCAAATTTTTAAATCCATGCAAATGATCCAAGAAAATATCTTAATTTTTTTTCAGGCTAATTTAACAGCTGGATACCTGGCTCTGATAAACAGTGGGTTTTAATTTACGGTGCAGATTAAGACAAGAGGAATCTCAGATCCTTCAATAGGGTTTGCTATTTTAGGACAGTCTCCTAAACTTTTGTGCTTGGTGGAGCTTAGCTAACACAAAGCTCTCTCCCTGGGAAATCAGCCATCTTAATTGCTCAAGCTTCTGTTGAAGAATATCTAAAGTGACCAGAGCCCAGAGAGAAACAGCCATAATGAAGAATGTTTTTTGCTTTACTTATGTCCTCATTGTTCAGTAACACACAGAAGCATCCCTACTTTTTAGTATCATGTGATCAGTATTGAATTATTTTGAATGCCAGCTCAGTAAAACCTTGACCTTATTCCTATTAAATCACATGCATACTGTTAAATGATTTATAAGCTATCCAGCTTAGCTTCTTTTTTTACATCTCTCTAGTAACTGCATTTTCATTTTGTAACAACGAACTTCTCATAGGTCAAAGAAAGCATCTTCTGGAGGAGGTCAAATTCCTTTTTATTTCACCTTCAATTTAATGAAATAGGATAGGAAGTCACTGTTTCTGAAGTATCATTCCCAGAGCTTTATAATATGGCAGACCAGGACCCCTGAGTGATAGAAACTTGTAGGCTGACATCTGGTGTTGGGTGATTTCAGACACACAAAGGAAATCCACTTGTTCTAAGGCTGCTGTGTAGGCAGCTGGACTGCAAAGTTAAGCCGTAGTATAAAGATCACGCTTGTCCAACGTCTGAATTAAAAAAAAAAAGGGAGAAGAAAAAAAAAAAAGGTAAGGGGAAACATCTGCCCAGCATCTGTTGTTAGAAACTTTCTCTTGTGAACCTCGGACTGTGTTTCTAGAAATGTCAGTTTGTCAGGTGATACCACTAAGATAAGTATAATACGGGATAATGATAATGTGGGAAAATGAAGTAATAAACAATGGTAATATTGTTCTTTTTGAGGTGAAATCCTGCCAATCTAAGGTACAGATATCCAATTTTGTTTTGGGTAAATATCAAGACATCTGGCTGAGTAGGCCTTTGATTTATTCTCAGGTTTCTCTCAAATAATCTTTTCTATACCCTCAACACATAGTTTTCCTTATTTCTAATACCTTGCACAGTTCTTCAAACACAGCTGATGTTCCATGCATGACTTTGGAAAGACACCTAATCTGTTAAATTTTATCAGATACTTTAGAGAAGCTTTGATCTTCTCTTAGATCTATTTTTTTTTCCTTTATGGAAAATTTCCAACAATCTGCAGTTTATATTGCTTTTGAAAAAAAAACTTTGATTTACTTTTATGTATTTTATTATGGACTATTTGAAACTTAAAAGAAGATAGATTAATATAATGAATGTCCATATACCCACAAGCAAGCTTTAAAATATCTTAACATTTTGCCATGTTTGTTTTAAATATATATTTTAAAAGAAATAAAACACTACAGATACAGTTGAAGCCCCCACCCCTACATGGGTCTGTTCTCTTCCCTGCCCCCGCTTTTCAGAGGGTACTTATTTGCAGAGGTTGGTATATATCACTCTTGTACATGGCTCATCAGTACATACTTATACTTTTTACTGTATAAATTGTGCATTACTATTTCATTTTATTATATATGATATATATTTTACTATGTGTATATCATAAAAATCATTGGCAATACACTGTATATATAATTTTCAAGTTTTTTCTTTCCTCAATATTTTATTTTTGAGATTTATTTGTGCTTACTCACCTAAGGATCATTAAAATTTTTAAAACTTTCAGTCTATCATAAGCCATATGTTAAATTAAGATACAACAAAAAACAGATTATTACAAAATACGATAAAACAAAGATGTACTCACCACACGTCCACTTTTTTTATTATAACATTTAACAGATAAAAATACTTCCTCAACTTGCTATAGAGGTTTCTAAAAGCTAACTCTAAATTTTAGTACTCATCTTGACATTGATTGGTGGCAAATAGTATGGCAACTGACACTGGCCCACAGAATGCACTTGGAGTAACATTGGTCTAAATCATTTCTTTCACCATGATAGATTTTTTTTTGTCTGTAGTTGTACCATTTATTTATTCATTTTTTTTTGTAAATATTTAATTCTAGTTTTTGCTATCACAAACAATGGTGTAATGAATATCCTGACCTATCATGTTTCCTTGTACATGAGACATTGTGCCTACAATGCAACTGTTTTGTCAAAAGAGATGATCACCTTCTTCCTCAGGATTTTTTATACATTTTTTTTTGCATCCCTCCAGAAAAATTTTGAAAACCTAAAGAATGTTAAAGAAACTGAACCCTTCAAACATTATAAACTGATAATTAAAATCTTTTGACATGAGTTCAGTTAGTTGCAAAAGATGTAAGTTCTGGTATACTGACATTTAAAAATAAAGCTGATATAATTGTCTTTAAAATGTATTAAATGGAATGAAACAGCCATATCACCCTCCATTATTTTTTCAAAATGTATGAATAGTATTCTTTTAAACAATTGGAAATCTTACACTGCAATTTTTATTTTGCAAATTAATATTTTCTAAAAAATTTTATACTAATAAAATATATTTTTATATTTAAACTGTTATTGATCATTCTATCATGGTTTTCTTCAACAAAAATATACAGGTATTTTGAAACTAATAATTTAACTGTCATGTGACATTAGGCTCTAAAATATCTGTATTAAGATAGCATTACAATTATTACTACATAAGCACTCAAGACAATAAAATAAATTAAACATTTTAATAAAAATAAAATTTTATTGGAAATGTATTTCTAAATGAGATGGATTTTGCCATTTAGTTTATATAAATGAATATTACATATTGTTGAATGAAAGTTTAGTATCAACTTAATTTGTTTGTTTAGTAACAACTTAATTTGTTTTTTTCTCATTTGTTTGTATAAATGTCTATACAAGAAAAGTCTTTTGTTATAAGAACAATGTATATTTTTTGAACTTCTGTGTTTGCATCAAAATTAATATAGTGATGTACCAAAATAATTATGAACGACTGTTTTTTATAGCTAAAAACTTAATTAGGTTTGCTTTCAATTTTGTTGAAGGTAAAGAATTGGAGGCCATCTCACTCTCAAAAGGAATGTTGTTATTAACTTTCTCAGTTTGGGGGAAGTATACCAAAAGGCTTTTCTAGGATTTAATAAATGCATGCTAGTTATACCTATTAATTTTTCACTTACAGGTTGAGTGAAAAATCTAAAGTCTTTATCTTCAGTTATTTTTGAAAATGCAAGTAGTTTTGATAAGATTTTTCTACCTTATCTGTGCTTTAAATGATTTTGTCAATATCTGAGAGACATAGACATAAATCAAGACATAAAAGAATGAGAATACTTATTTTCTTGTCACAGTCAATGCAGACAGGACACTCTTAATGTCTGATTGGTATTTCCCAGCAGGCTTTTCTCTGCTCTTGTTTATTCTACTACATAAGATAATTAAAGTTCTTTGAGTAGCTGTCCCAGAACCATTAGACACATGAGTAAAGGCCATTTTGGACCATCCATTCCCAGAAGAGATCTCTATAACAGCAGCTGCATGAGTGACTCCAGGTGAGATTAGCAGAAAGACTATCCTATCTAATGGAGTGCAACTCAAATTGCAGAATTGTGGACAAATTAATATTTTAAGCCTCAGTTTTATTCCTTTGAAACAGCACAGGAGATAATGGATCCACAGACTTTAATTTCCTACTTTATTTTAAAGTTAAATAATTGCCTCAGTATCTCAATAACTACAATTTTGCACTCTCCCAGAATATTTTAATGTTCTTTTGTAATTTGTGTTTGAATTTATACTTTAGTCATCATTTTGGCCAAATACATATCTATGAAGATATAGAAAAAGATGAAAACTCAAAATAATAACTAAAATAAAATTGATAAATTATTGGTTGATCTGTGAGCATTTTTTCTATTAATTGAATAGTGTACAGATCTGTGTTTAGAACAAACACTAGATGTCCTGGTCATTTGAAACTAAAAGATATTCTTTCCTTTTCTCAGTTCTACTACCAGTACTTATACCCTTCCTGCTCCACTATCTAGAAACCTAGTATCAGTACCAAATAAATTGTGTTATTCTATACAGAGGTTTGTCAGTTTTTATTTGTAATATAAATTCTAGTTTATTACAAAAGACAAATGCAAACCTCTGCTGCTTTAGGAAGGACACTAGAATAAAGTACGATTACTGACACTTCCAAATCAGTAACTATTATTTTTATGTAGCCAAATTTATTTAACTATAATGCTTAAAAGATGTGAAGTCCAAGATTTTAAGTATATTCACATACAGTTTTCTTCTGGTACTGTATTCCTTATGTGGTATATGACATATTTTATTCCAGGATTTAGAAAAAAAAGAATAACTAACACACTGGGAAATCAATAACAAATTAAGACTAACACAGAAATGAGTATATTATAATTTTCTTAAAGTATTTCTTAAAATGAAGACTATCAGAAAGGCTGATCTCTGGTATATCTGAAAAAAATCCTAGTAAATGAGCAAAATTAATAGTGTTAAAGTTGTTTGGCAAGCACTACAGAAAAGATGGTCCAATAATTCATCCATAGAATATGACGTTTTAAGCTTTTGCATTGGATAAAAAAAAGTAAATTGTCTGGAATTAAATATCTCAAATTAAAAATTTCACATTTCTCTAATTTTCAGCAGTAGAATTATTTTGTATAGAGAAATACTATTTAAAGTAATAGTGAATGCAGTTCTGTTATTTATGGCAATTTTTACAGTTTTTATTATTTTTCTAGATATCAATCATGAGAAAGTTCTTCTTGTAATTTATCTGAGAAAGTATAATCCCATATTTTTCTAAATTGAGATGAGATTTGTGTTCCCTTTCAGGGAACACAAAATAATTTAATGACTTAATTTGATTTTCTGCCGTATTCCTTTTCTAGCAGTGAATGGTACAGCATTCCCCTGCCTATACTATTTGTTTGACACACTAGCAGTGATTGCCAGTAAGATGGAGGCTAAGGTAATTGCTCTAGTCTTTCAAACCCACCCCTCCAATGCCTCTATGATCCATGCATCTTAACGTATAAAAGTGTGCATCATATATGTGACATGGCACTTAGTTCTCAGATCTCTGAGTGTGTGTGTGTGTGTGCGTGTATGTGTGTGTGTGTGTATGTGTGTGTGTGTGTGTGTGTATCAAAGCATTTATAGTGTATGTGTATGTATAACTAGACTAGCACACACTAACTCAGAAGAATGTTTATGGTAACTTAAATTTATAAAGTGTTCACAAAGTGCATTAACATCAAGTACTGTATTTTACATTTTTCTACCTCACATGTATTTGAGGTAGAAAAAGAAGGAAGTAATTGCCTCTCACTATAAATAAATAGCTGTGAAGAAATGAGGCAAAGTGACATGTTCAAGGTTATAGAGTAAATATGGAGCACAGGTGAGACACCTGAATTCCTGACGAGTACCCTTTACTCAATGCTATTCTAGCTCCATAAATAGAAAATGTATTTTCATGGTGCCCAATGGATGCAACTGAAGAAAGATACTCTGCTTTTTACTATTTTTTTGAGGTACATTTCTTTGTGAAACTTGTCCAGTAACCTGAGTAGCATTATATAGGAATATACAAGGCCTAAGTTTTATTAGTATATAGTATATACTTTATTTTATTTGTTTTATTATTTATTATTGATACCCATTAAAAATGAGTTTCTAAAATGCCATTGGCTTATGCAATTTTGAGAAAGAGTTCTTGAATAGCATGCTACATCTTTTTCTACTAAACACACACACACACACACAACACATACACACTACATAGTTTATCAGGAATTAATAATTAATTAAGAACTTTAGGTTTAAATATCCAACCAAATATCTGTCTAATTTAGTCTAAAGTAGAAGTATCATAATTCATGTTACCCTCTACCATCATACATTATTTTTTTTTATGGAAAATTATTTGGATTTTATTTGATGGTTTAGTTGTTTTTGAAAATGTTCATAAATACAAGCTGTACTTGGAGCTGTATGACAAATGCTTTTAACTAGGATTTTCATTCTAGATTGCAACTTCTTCCAAAAGATCAATCTTAGGCCTCTTGCTGCAAGTAGGTTCCATAGGAATGCATAAAAAAGAGACATATAAACAGTTCCCATGGAAGACTATAGTTTTGAATAGGCTTCTACCACTTTCTGTGAAGTTCATAAAGTGACTTTCCCTTCCAGATTGAAGTCAAAAAGCTCAAAGTCTCTCCAGGGTCTCCTCTTTTTCCCTGCTGAGCTGGCACTGTTGCCACTAATGAATATTAAGGATGGATCTACTGGCCAGTACCTTCCAAAATGCAAAAACAAATTTTTTCTAATTCTGTGGAAAATCTTCTCTCCTCTGTCAAGTTCACCATAAAAATATGCTACTTCCAGCTGTGCAATCCACTCAGTGGCAGAGTGCTTTGGGTTTTCCAACAGCTCTGTCTGTTGTCCTGTGCCTCGGTAAAGATGGCATTTTTAATGTCGTCAGTACTGCAGCAACTGAGTCGCACAGGAATGACCAGGAGCTGAAGTTGTTGGCTCTTATAATTTCTCTAAAAAAGAACACATTTCCTTTTCTCTAAAATAGAAACACATTTCTTTCAACTCTTGGAGAACAGCTTCAGTGTAACCTCATACTTCTCCACCTCTTCTGCTATCTCTGCTGAAAGCTCCACCACGACTGGTAGTGTCCAATGGGCAGGATGAGGACATAATCATCAAATAATCTTCCTTTAGCCAGCGGAAGGTAGTAGTGTGTCCTAATGTTGACCTCCAAAAGCTTTTCCACTTAAGGGCTGACAAGGCAAAATCAGCAAGGTCCTGGTTAAGGAGATCTGTGTTGTTGTCTTGGATGAAAAGAAGACTTTCTATGTCTGCCTGTAGATGAATGTTTCCTTTCCTGTCTCAATGTACCTATCCCCTTAGCCATCCTACAGAAGAACAGAGTAGTAGTTACAGGTGATTAAAAAGATGATAAAAATGAACAGATAGCCTTTAAAAAATCATTGGTCATATAAGCAGGAATGATTTCATCTTTGGTGTGTGGGTTGGATATAAAACACCAATTTAATTTTAACCATCATTATAGTGAGCCAGCTTTGTGGAAGTGGGAGAGAGCCATCTGCTCCAGAAAGGTGATTATAAATAACACATAATGATGCCTCATTCAGCCAGCACTCACTGGAACAGAATTACATGGTGATCAATGACAGAGTTTAGAGATCAGGAAACATGGGTTTGAATAGGGATTCTCCCACTTACCACCACTATGACCTCAGATAATTGTTTAACCTCTTTTAGTCTTTGTTCCTTCACCTGCAAAATTAAGATAATCATATCTATTTTATAGAGTTCTTATGAGGATTAAATAAGAAAATTCATGTAAAGAACTGTGCCTGGCACATATTAAGCTTTCAATAAGTGGTTGCTATCACACACACACACACAAATTCTACAACAAAATTTTAAGAGCTGATTCAAGAGCTCATAGATATTTTAAAACATTCTTGAGATTTCTATTCTTTATTATAACATTTAGAATAAACACTAACAATGTAAATATTCTGGTTTTTTTTTATGATGATGTTACTATTATAATCACTATAGAACTTTCCAACTCTATGTTTCTTACTTCTTTCCTAGTCCAAAATTCTGGATATTCCACCAAATTCCCTCACATCATGTCTACTTCACACTGAGAAAAGATGAATTGTTATTCTTCTGCTGTGTCTCAGGGCCCTGATCCCTGAAAACTTGACTTTTTATATCTCCTTTGCCAGTTGTTTTCTGGATGAATATAGCTAATGGGAGACAAAACTAGGAAATTGGAGGACTATGAGAGGGCAGCTAGGTTACTTCTTTACCTTCTATCTTGGCTTTGGGCAATAGACTGAGTTTCTATAATTCCATCTCTCTTTGTCAGACTTTCTCTTTGTTGTCATAATTTCTGTTGGGCATATCCCTGCAATGATCCTAGTTCTCAAATGGACCTTGCTTCCATGAGTTGTTGCTCCCCTGTGGTCCAGCTTCTGTCTGGATATTCTGTATTCTCAGGTCTCTGGTAAGACCATCTTCTTCATCTCTACCGTTCTTGAATAACTTTTGGCTGACACTGACTTCTGGGGGTTGATGCAAAACTCTGGGTGTCTCCATTGTTCCCCAATCGTCTTTTAGTTCTTTTTATTTCTTTGTGACTAGTGGTTTTTATTAATGTTCTCTATTGAACTATTTGGTCTGGGTTCGCTTCCTGATTAGACCTGATTCAATCATGGTAATTCCACATCAATTTTCTAAGCATCTGATCTATTGTAAAAATTTGATCTATAGTGAGTTTTAATTTCAGAGGAAATTTTAAAAACTAGGACTCATTTTTTTTTTTTATTCAAGAAAATTAAAAATATCTGCCCTGGACTTTGATAACTAATTTTATTAACAAAGAGTAGAAATTCTGTGCCCAAGACCTATAGGTAAAAAAAAAAAAAATCAATAAAGTTTAAGACATGGCTCATCCCTAGAAGAAAGAAAAAATACTCTTTATTTTCTTCATTCTTACTGTTAACATCATAGCTCTTGATATTTAGGAGTTTGAAGGGTAATTTAGGAGTTTAGGAGTAGCTTAGGAGTAAGGGTAGTTTAGGAGTAAGGGTAATTCAGTTAGTTCCTAAATAAAAAAAAATTGGAAATTCTAAAAAAACCCTCAAACTTTATATATTAATATAGTTTATTCTTCCTTTGTCCTTCACCCATATAGATTCCCTAAATTAAATAAACAAAAGAATGATGCTAATCAAATATTTAAAAAATCAATAATTAATAGTAGCAAATACATTTACTGATTAATCATCGAGAATCTCATAAAATAAGCCTGATATACCTAATCTGCTCCTAAGTTGATGCAAAACAAACATGATGTCCTTCACCTTTGTAGATATTTCATAATTCAAGGATGAAATTGCTGCCCATAGAAAAAAGATGAATTGAATTCTGAAGTTTAGAAAAATCATATTAACCTAACATCTCAAATAAAACACAGCCAAATTCTCTTAGGTAATCAGACATACGGTTTCATCTTGGTGAAAGTGGGTTCTAGTCAATGGAAAAGAGTATGAAATAGTTATTGTGTCCTGAGACATATGTCTATTTAATTGTCTGAATTAGTTCTTTTCTGTTTTCCATGATCGTTGGGAAAATATCAATCTGTCAAGGTTATGGAACTTATCTAAAGTTGTGGAATATCTGCATCAATGCATTTATGTTACCACTATGTTAATGTAAGTCAATTTAATAAATTGACCATTTTAGGCAATTGTGCACTGAGTAAGCTAAAAATTATCTACCTGAGTTGGTGTAGTTGGTGCTTAGTAAATGTTATTGACTTGAAAAAATCACAGCTCACCAGAAATAATAAAATTCTACTTAAAAAAATGATTAATCAGTAAGGAAACCAATATTAATGAGAGCTTTACTCAAAACTGTCTATTAAAGTAATATACCCATAAAATAAGACAATTAAAAATGTAATGTTTAAGTAATACATAAATAATTGATAAAAGAAGAAATTTGGTATAGGACTTAGATAGTTTTGGATTTCATCATTATAAAAATATAATAGAGTAATAAAAAAATGTGTTTGAAGTATGATGCAATAATGAAAGAAAATAGGAAACATCATCTGTATATGTGTTACATGCCACTGAGTTGGCTCTGACTTCTGGTGACTGTATGACTGTCCACAATGTCCTGTCCTCAACAGCCCTGCTCAGCTCCTACAGAATCATGCCTGTGGCTTCTTTTATGGAGTCAGTCCATCTCATATTTGGTCTTCCTCTTTTCCTTCTGCCCTCTATTTTCCCCAGCATTATTGTCTTTCCCAAGGACCCCTGCTTTCTCATAAGGTGTCCAGAGTAGGACCATTTCAGTTTTGTCATTTTTGCATCTGGAATTCTGGGGAGCAAACAATGGGAATTATGTAGAGGGTCTTTGCTAAAGTTGTTACTGCCAGAGCAGCCACCCTGGAGCTGCTGTCAGCAGAGACAGAGCTGCCCTCATGGGAGATTCTGTTGGTAGAAATTGCCTTAATAAACGCAGGAACTTGTTGCTGAAGGTCTCCAGTTTATCCCTTGTTGTGCGACAGTTGGTTTCATCTCACAGTTTGCCCTTTATAGCTACATCAATGAATTTCTCACACAATCTAATCTTTGTTCTTAGATATGGTTTTCTGCAGCAAGGACAGGTGAAATGAAAACACCATAAGGAGCAGAAATTGTCATAAAACACTATTAAGACACCATTTGTGTGATATTCAAATATCCAAAAAGACCTTAACTAGAGTATGCAGATCATTTTCTTATACATTTTTATGGTGGATGTTTAAAACATTCTTTGTGAGGTGAGTAAGTCAAGAGTTAGAGTACTATATAATTTTACAGGTATGTAAACAGTTTCAGGGGTCATGGCAGCTCTCCATCTGAAGACCAAGTTACTGAAACTAAGATTCAGAAAAAAATCTTAGTATTCCAAATCCAAATTACTTTCCTCTAGTCAGTGTTGCACACTGAAAAGCAAACTATAGTTTGAGAAAGAAAAGACATTTTTCCTTAAGCTTTGTTCCAAGTTTTGAGAAGCATAGTGTGGGCCACGGGGTGAAACAATTTGTGTGAAGACACTTGTGAAACTCAATACCTTATTTGCTAACTTCCTTTGCAGGAGACTTTCAGAGCAGATACTGAGACACACTTTCAGAAAAATTCTTTAGAATTTCTTTTTTACATTTAGCTTAACATATGTTTGTAAGGGGCTTTAAGCTTAACTTATGGTAGTAATATGATTAAATTTTGGCCTATACTTTAAAATTTTTTCTCAACTAAAATACATATTAACTTCTGAGAGCCTTGCTTTAAACTTACAATTTTTTTAAGATCAAAGAAAAATTGGCATTATGTTGGCAGAAAGTGAAGTGACTTTTCAAGCATCAAAGATTTTTAAAATGTTTTGAAAATACAATTACACTATTCATCTGTTTTCTCTTTAGAACCTGTGTATCATGCATGCCAGCTACGGTACTGTGCCTTGAATGGGATGCTAAAATGTAATCTCAGTTGAAGTAACTTGAAGTCCCTCATTAGATCATAAACAGAAGCAAGAAGGAAATTGGTTTCCTGTAATCGTCCATATAAGGAGGCAATTTCTCTATGTGAAAGTAATAAACTTTGCATATTAATTGTATTTTTTGATGATTGAATTTAGATATTTATAGGCTAAATGTCATTTTTAAGAAGAAAGTGCATAGTAAATATCTATTTCCATGACTTTATTTAATAAGTTACTACTCCAGCACTGCCAATCAATAGGACAATTTGTATCCTCTTTTCTCATCTTAACAGTCCTATTTATACTATTGTTTTTAAGCTTCCACAAATGCATACATAATACTTATGTTTTCAAACAAAACAGCAAAGAAACTCTTCCATGTCTAATGTAAATTATCTTGAAGGGTAGGGTGATCAACTTGCTTTGGTTTTCCTGGAACTTTCCTCATTATAATGATGAAAATTTGTACCCTCCAAAACCTCTTATTCCTGGGCTAAATGAATAGCTGGTAATTCAAGGCTTACCAAATCAGGACGGTTGGTAATTTAGGGTACTGATCTTGGCACATATTTTTTATTTACTTTTAAATTTCTATGTAATTTCAAGTTTTCAGAGAAACCAAAAAAATACACCCGTTCCCCCCAACACCCACACACACCCCTCTTTCTCTCACTTATTTGCTATATGTATGCATTCTTAATGAACTATTTGAGAATAAATGGGAGACATCATGCTCCTTTACCTTTAAAAATTTAGTAATTATTTCTAAGAATAAATATAATCTCTTTTATAATCACAGTCTATTCAGTATATTTATTAAAATTGTGCAATGTGGTATTTATAAAATATTCTATCTAATTTATGTACATATACAAATTTCACTGAGTATTTCATAATATTCTTTATAACTTTTTCTCTAGTCTAGAATCTAATAGAAATTAAATGCATTTTACTTGTTCTATCTTTTTAGCCTTCTTTAATCTAGAAAAGTTTTACATTCTTTCTCTGTGTTTCTTGTCCTTGATATCTTTCAAAAGCACAGGCCTGTTATTATGTGGATTGTCTCTCACTTTGGTTTGTCTACTTCTATTATGATTAGATTCAGGCTCTGCAGCATTTAGGCAGTTATACCACTGAAATGATGCTGTGTCCTTCTCTGCATTGTATCAGAAGGCATACGATATTGGTTTGTCACAATATTGGTGATGAAGGGAAATACTTCAGATTTTCATCCTCTAGCTTTAGTAACCATTGAGAATTTTTTAGTGCCATCATTTCATCTACATAAGTTGCCATTCTATTCTCATTTTATTGTAAGAAAGAGCTTACCACTCACTTTTTAATTTACAAAGAGGCACTCATTTTGGTTTGAAAGTTATTGTTATAAGTGTCCTGTGACTTATCTTTCTTTTCCAGCCACCATTAGTCCTACCAAGTAACATTTCTTGAGAAATGCAGTGATTTCAAGTTTCCAAGTCTTCCAAAAACAGAGACAAAAATCTATTCTTTTGCCCTTTTGTAAAAATAAGAAGAACAAGTATCGTGCAACAGAAAAAACCTTTGAAGACTTCAGAGAATAGACATGATGTACATTCTGCAGGAGGACTCTCTCACAGCCTATCAGGCAGATGCTACTTCATAGGATATTGCTTTTAATCTCTATACAAGCATGGTGAGTTAGAATTCTTTGAAGAATACAGCTTTCCCCATCACCTGTCCCCAAAGCATACTTATTAGTTTTAGACTATAGCTGGAAACACCCACATTACAATAATGTGTTTTGTTGTTGTTGTTGTTGTGCCATAGACCCTCAGAAGAGACATTTACATAGATAAATTAGTCTGAAGACAATCAGTGTTCATTTTGTGAACAAAACAATGACTTTTCAGAATTGAGATATTTATATGTATTTATGATTTGTTCTGTTTCCCAGAACATTTTTAGGTGATTGTTTTAACATTTATTGGCATACTTAAATTAGGATGCAGCAGTCAAACTGTACTAATTACTGAGTGACTTAGGTTGAAAAGCCTTTAGCTCAGCCTATAACAAGGGTCCTTTATCTCTAGGGTTAAATAAAAGAACAAACTCCTGACCCCTTGCATTCTAAAATTCAGGTCATACGAGCATTTGCAGGTAGGTATGATGTGAAAAGTCATGATTATAGTAAGAGTATAGAGAACAAATAATTACACTTAGCTGTATTATTTGGGAATTTCAACAGTTTGTCTGACTTGCCTACAGTTGTATTTCAGGGACTAATACACATCCTAGAGAAACTATGATTTTCATGAATAGGTTGAAAAAAGCATGAGTTAGTTTTCTAAGAGACATGAGGCATTTAAACAATTTCTCTAACTCTTTCTATGCACTAAAATGAAAAGTAGAATTTATTTCTTCCTCAGTAAAATAAAGACCAATCAGTACGTTGTTGAACCAGATGAGCTCTACATTTGCTTTTAGCTCAAAAATACTATAGTTGTAATTATCAAATGTGTGATCTCATGTTTGTATACATAGCACATTGTTTAGACTAAATTAAAGACAACTCTTCATCTTTATCTGGAGGCTCACTTTATAATAGAGATCCATTATGTAATCATCGATATAAACCATACACTTAAAATTCATTTCTTAGGACTTGGAAATTAACTGTCTTTGTTAGTAGTTTATAGTTATTCTATCTTCATTTTAATGGCATATTGTTGGTAATGTATACGATTCACTTTGGTTAGAAATGAATACCCCAAACAATATATTGTTCCTATGGGAAACTGCCATCTGCTTGTCAATGATCCACTTTAAGATGTGGATTCAAAACTGCGTTACAGTGAGAATCTGGAACTGCATTCATCTGCTTACATTAAAAATACTGAAGCTCACCCACAAATAAACTTCCTATGAAAGATCCTATGGGAAAGAAGAGGGAAAACAACCTTAAAACAGTAATCTCCAACGTTGAAAGAATAACAGAAAAAAATGGGGGAAAAAAACATAATAGAGAAAGAAAAAAAAGTCATCTGAAAGTAAAGGAGAAGACAGAGAGAAAGAATGCAGAGGGAAGTGGGATAGGTGATAGGTAAAAGAAAAAAAAAATAACAACACACTTACCAGGGAAAAAAACTTATATATTCTTAGAAACTCAATTTACCTTTTTTTGAAAACTACCTACCCAAGAACTTTTTTATTTTTAAAACCACCTTTATTTATTCTTCATAATCACTAATTCTCACTCATTCACTTTGATTTATGGCAGCATATACACAGCAGTTTAGGCAGCTACTACAGAAAAAAGAAAGACATGAGAAAAAAGGAAGTGGTACTGTGTGTTGGACACCATTTACAATGTCATAATGATAAATGTATTAGATACATGTTATATATGGGGAAGAAGAAACTTAAACAAAAGTTTGAAAAAATTCTAACTAGTTAGATTGATAAGGAATGAATCATGCAGTTCATGGAGATCTATAGGGCATTACAGATTTTTTAAATTTTTGTTGTAATCTCAACATATTATTGGTATGTAGCTAGAACCAAGTTGATGGATATATGGAAGGTTACTATTAATATGTACAAAATTTCCATTTTGGTGGGAAGTCTCTTGATAATAAAATATCCTAATAAAATAGTCTCTCAAATATGCCAAGATGGATTGAGCATCATGTACTGTCCTTTATTTTGCTTACCATGTTTTACCTGTTCAACTAAGAACCATCTCATTAGCATTTTCTTTTTTGTTCTCTCTCTCTCTCTTTATTTTTTTTCTGGATAATTTTAATCATTTTCTTTTTTGGTTTAGTCATATTTCTTCTCTTTATACCATCACTAAAATGCTGTAGAATGAAAGCATCATAAAAAGGTTAGCACACAAAATATGGTATATTGATGTAGTATATATTCATACTAAGTCTGTTTTGAGGATTCGTACAGACAATTTAGTCAATGCCATAATACTCAGAATGTTTCTATTCTTGGGTAACAAATGTTATCTTTGAGGTGTAATTCAAACGTCTAATCTGTGAGAGCAGGTTCCTCATTACCTCTTGATCACTGTCATTATGGTGTTGTGCTTTATTTTTAGATGGGCATCTTTTCTTACTTAGGCTACCACAGAATATGGAAATTGCAGGTAATATACATCCAGATTTTCCATTATTCCCAGCAAGGAGTCTAGCCTAAAATGGGAATTTAGAATCGCAGATAATCCCTCAGCTTTACAAAACTCAGTTGTTAAATCTTCCCTAATTGCTTTGAGGCCTATAGAATAGACACTTACTGGCTTCATTTTGAGTCTGTTTTTGAGAATGGAGGTAGTATGTGCTTCATATTCTCCTGGGAAAACTCCTACTTGCCCATGGGAAAGGAAATCACAATTCCTAACTACTGGAGGAGTAGTGGGGTGAGGAGCGGTTGAGGCCAAAGAAAGAATAACAATGGTTAAGTTTTTCTTTCCTATTTCCAACTATGGGCTATTAACAGAAAGGTTACCTTCATTTTGTGATGTCCAAGCTTTAAAAATTCTGCCAATCATATTTTAAAATTTTTCAGAGAATGATAGCAATATATTTCTAGTGCCTTAAAATTTAATAAATATACTTTAACATCTATTATTTTTACTTGATCCTCATGAGAATCTTATAAATTATCACTTATCCCCTTTTGTGGAAGAGAAATGAAGGCTCTGGGAAATCATGATGTTCTCAAGTCTATACAATAAATCAACAAATTTTCATTGGAATCTACTATGTATTAGGCATGATGCTAGTCAGTAAGAATAGAGCCAGGGCGGGGACTAAGGCTTTAGAATTCCAACTCTCCTGTCCTGTTCTGGCCCACAGAGCTTTGCTTCCTAATGAATAGATGATAGAACTCTTCTTGAGCTTTCAGCTACATTACTTTCTTGGGTAAAATGTTCCACCCTTTCCTATTAAGACATGTTCATAGTAATGTTCCTTGTATTTCTGTTTGTGTTATTTCATGTATTAGAATGTAAACTCCCAAAGAACAAGGAACAGTTTTGCTTTTTGTTGTAGTTTTATTTTATTTTGTAGCATCAATGGTGCAGTTTTACTCACATAAATTACGCAATATAAAATCTCTGTGATATGTAAAATTTCATAAATATAATCGGTAGCCTGTGAGTAATTATAAAGTAAATCATCATATTTTGAGGGGAGGGAATGAAAATTAGCTTGAGCTGCTCTTTTCCCATACACTTAATTATTTTAATTGATTAACATTCAGTTGTGAAGCATAAATGAGGTGGAAGTAACAGATTTGTCATAATATGTGGAACAAATATAGTTTTACTCATAAAAATAATTAAATTATTTTAAATATTCAGGTTTGTGCTTTGCCCTTGTTGATACAGTGTGTGTGTGTGTGTGTGTGTGTGTGTGTGTTTGTGTGTGTGTGTGTGTGTGTGTGTGTGTGTGTGTGTGAAGGAAAAGAATGTAATACTAATTAAATCCAGAAATGGGAACTAGGGACAGGGAGGCTGCAGCATTTTTTCATCCAAAACAATCTCAATTCAACAGCAAAACTTTATGAGTTCAGTTTTCTGAGTGAGCTAACGAGCTCAACCTTCTTTTTCACATTTCTTTCCAAATTGCACAGCTGAAACACATTGTCAATAGAAACACCCTGTTAAGTCAGTGATTCACACACAGTATCTATTAGTTCTTGTTCCTAAAATGCTACTTTAACTGTTAATCCTTTGGGGAAATTAACAAGACATTCCAAACACAGTCTCCAAATTTCCTTATGTTAACACTCAGTTGCAAAAAATTTCTGAGTTATATGTAATTACTGCACCCAAAGGGATCTTGACAAAAGCTCAGGTATTTCCTGTCTGCACTCTGCATCTCAGCCTCTTGTACTCTAGGAGCCAAGAAGTTTGATTCCAGAACATTTACCAACATAATGTGGGGTTTCAGAGACCTAAAATTAAAGTTCTGAGTGTTTGTGTTGGGATAAAAAGCCAGGAAAGGTGGGAAACTAGGAAACAACAACAACAACAAAAAGGCATTATGTGAAAACTCATTGGAAATAATAAAATTCTTTAAAAAATACATTGAAAAGAAAATTTGAATATTCTGCTGCTTTTAAAATGAATAAACTACATTTATTTACCAATAAGGATAGATTATATATAAAATGATGTAAATAAAAATCAACTTGGACACAAATATTTAGCAATGACATCCTTTAAGTAAAATTTTAAGACACCAAAATTATATATGAATACATATATGTGTTGCATAATTATTTTTTAAATGCCTGGAGATACACACACAAACACACACACAATTCTGGTTAATGGTTTTCTGGGGCAAGTAAGGAGGGATAGAGAGTAAAAGTGGGGAAAGATGAGTTTAGTTTTAATATTTGATTTCTTTGAGTAAAGAATAAGTAGAATAAAATGTGATAGACTAGTAATATTTTAAAATTATGAGTGGTGGTTCCATGGGTAGGGATTTTATATTTCATATAAATACACATATATATGCACATATATATTTTAAATAAACACAAAAGTAGATTTTTATTCTTTAACACAGTTCATATATTGAGAAACTGATGGTAATAGAGTTTGGAGTTTTAAGGTATACATAACAAAAAGCAGTAATTGATCTCATTTTAAAGTGTTCCGATACCATTTTAGTAATTTAGGGAGTGATGATATATTTTTTAAAAACGTTCACTACATTACTTACTATTGGAGGCTGATGGATTATAGTAATACTTTACTATTGTGTTAGCAAAGATTTTTTGGTATTCACTTTAGGGTTCAATTCTGTTGCATTAACTTTTGAGTGTTTTGTTTGAGTTTTCTATTCTTGAGAAAATTGATAGTGCACTTTCATTTTCATATTTAATTTCTCTCAGCACTTGTACGATTGTGGAATTTGCAATAAATTTGGGGAGGGAAAGAGACCCTCCCTTAGGTCTTTTTCTGTGAAGAGTGAGTGTTGAACCTAATTTTGCCTAAACTGGCCAAGTCTTGGTGTCTGAATTAGCCTCCTCTTGTCTGCCTCTGGGTGGGCTGCATGAGATGAGATGCTTTATGGTCTTATTTCTCCTTTATGTTTTGTTTCTTTGGTTGAGATGTTAATCCCTCAAATTTAAACATCTTACAACAATTTTAGCTAATTATTTTATTTAAATATACTTGCATTATTCAAAAATGAAAACTAATACTAGACAAAGTAAAAAAAATGAGACTGCCTCTTGTTTCCCACTATCCACCTCACCTGGTGCCTCAGTTGCTATTAATTGTTCTTCTGTTGGAATTTTCTTGTGTCTACAGGGAAGGCATTTCCTTGGAGGTGAAGTTTTTCTTCTGTACTTTTCATTTCCCTATTATCTCTGTCCCATCAGCAATGGGCCTTGTTCTTAGATGATCTCTATCATTTGACATTACTCCTACCATAGTGGATTTGTATTTCTAGTAGTACATGCTTCAAAACAGAATCTTCTTCAATATACAAAGGAATGATGCTATTTATTGTGGTAAAGTGATGGGTAGTGGGGTCAAATTTTAAGTCATTGACACTGCTCAGAAACTGCTCAAATCTTACCTTAAATCTGAACATATCTCTCTTATTTTAAACAAAAATTTTATGAAAAAGATACATCAAATTTTACCTTAGGATTTGATTATATTGGTTGAGGCTAAAACTTCATGGGAAAAAATGTGTTTTACCTTCCCGCTTTGCAATATTATGTAAGAAAAACGTGCTGGTAGTACTAGCATTTAAAAAAAATGAAATCTTCAATAATTTCTGTTTCTTAATTTTCCTCATATTGCAACTAAGAGATGAACATTTGTTCATGTTTTGTTGGAAAAATGGTATAAACAAATTTCAGCACAATTTGATATAATATATATCACAAATCAATGTATGAATCAATAATTTGATATAACATATGAGAATAATGTATTTTTCTTAAGCTGGCAGCTCCACAGTTTTCCAGTAAATATTTTAAGAATCTTAAAAACTGTAAGAGTTTCTTTTCTTATAAAAAAATTTATGACTGTGTTAACATATATTACAGTAAAATGGAAGTAGCTAAATGTTTTTGGTAAAAACAGTGTCTTGATTTCAAATGCTTACATTGGACAAAAATCTGACAGGATAAAAGTTAATAAAATCAATTAACTAAATTTTGAGGTCATATTGATGATAAATAATGTGTTGCATGTTACCCTGCTTCACCTCTCCTCAGCAATATCCCTTTCTGTGTTGATCATCTCCAAGGTCCTTCCAATTGGAATACATCTTTATATAATAATGATGCCTGAAATATTCACTGCTAGACATTTTCTAAGTAGAAATCATTCTAGTTTATAGTAGTAGTTTGTGGGACCTATTGATTATCTTTGTATTTCTCAGGGTGTGCTTTACAGAAGCATTAAAACAGAGTAATTCCATGAATACCATGGTCCTGGGCCAAAAGAACATCGGGAACAGTTCATGTCATGTTTTTTTTTTGGAAATTCATAACCAACTTTAGCATAACTAAAAAACTGAGAACTATGGTATAAAGAAATGTTTATCTTGTTTAATTATTCATTTTCCAAACAATAAACATGTTGAGTTTAATACTATAGAGTTAGTGTTCTAAGACCTAGCATTTAGGAAGCAGTAAATTAACTAGACTTCTATATATATGAACATTTAAAAAATATTAATTAATTAATTAATTAAAACTAGTTTCAAGTGTACAGTACATTGGTTAGACGTCTATATTGTTCATAAAACAATCCCCCCAATTGCTCCCTTCCTCCCCTTACCCTACTTCTAGCTATCCTATTAATGCTAACTGCATTCTCTATGCTTTGCTCCTCATCCCTATGATCAACTATCAACTACTAATTTGTACTTCTGTAATTCTTCACTCCATTATTCTACCCCCGCAAACCTCCTTCCCTCTGTCCGTCATCAAATTTTCCACTATATCTGTGGGTCTGTTTTTGATTAGTTTGTTCTTTTTGTTCCTTAGATTCCACATATAATTGAAATATATATGAACGTTTTTAGAAGTTAATTTTTCAAGCTATTTTTCTTAACTTGCACTTTGTTTTTTCTCTTTTTATATTTGTAAATTGCCTCTAATATGGAAAAATTATTTCTAGCAAATGTAGTTGAGAGCAAATACCTCAATCTCAATATTTATTAAGTTACCATGTGAAGAAATGAATCTAAAAGAAGAATCAGTAATATCATAAAAAGCAAGCATTCCATTAAAAAAAACTGTTCTTATTAGTGCATTTAAAAAATTCAGGACAACAGATTTTGAAATTTTAAAACTTTTATGTTGGTAAATATGAGATGTTTAGAAAAAGCGCAACAATAATTGGCAATGAATGTATTACAAATTACAGCCTAGGGAAGGTTTCTAGGAAGAAGTAACTGCTTATTTCTTGAACTTTCTAACTCAGTATGTGATTATAGTTCAAAAGCATTATCAGAAAAGAATCAAAACTGAAAATATTAGCTTGTCTTTATTCAAAGTTTAAGAATTGTTATAATTCTAATTTATGTCTTAAGAGATAAACTGTAAAATCACAGAGAATAATTGAAGAATGATAATAGTTTTATATATATGTTAAAAGGAAATAAGAGTAAATAAAGACATACTTGAAATGTTTTAATTCATGAAAAATGTGAGCAAGATCCTTAATACATCAAATAGAGTACATGTACAATAAAGAACCTTTTTTTGAATCTTGAAAGTTGAAATGTTAGTAGTTTAAAAAGGGATACTATAAGCTGAAAATGTGAATGACTTCAAGAAAGATTTTAAGATATTCATAAATGAGCTGCAATTTTTAAAATGTAACTACCTTAAATGACTATTGGAAATGGATATTGTTTAAATAAATGAGAATCCCAACTTTCTGAAGTGATATAGTGAAGTGACTTAAGATTGTGCCCCTAGAGTATAACTGTCTGGTTTGTCATCACAACTTTTTCACTTATATGTAATGTTGGGATGTTATTTAATTTCTGTAAACCTTATTATTTTTATCTATAAATAAAAATGAGGAATGGGGAATGACAGAACCTATCTCACTGGTTGTTGTAAAGTTCTTAGCACAGTTCTAGGTAAACAGAAGGTAAATAAAAAATGCTAGCTATTGTGATACTATTATAAAATGCATATTTGGTGATATTTCACTGAACTTTTAAGGTCGAAAGATCCCCAAACACTCCTCAAAGCTATTCTAAAAGACCAGATATTGAGCTTGAAGGAAACTGGCAAGATCTAGAATATTTTTAACCTCTTATGCAATTCCCAATGGTACAATTTTGAAATTATATAACTATTTTGAAGTTTATATGCCCAAATCTGTCATCAATTATGTTTCATGATTTTCTTTGTCCCATAATTTTGTCAACTCAAGTATTTATTATAAGAAGCATTCCTGGATATTTTAATTTAAACTTTATTATTATTATTACTTTTTGCAAATATTTACTTATCTCTGGATTGGAAGAAAATCATTTGCTTTTTCCTAGTGATCAAATTTTTTCATTTTTAATTTTGTCCGATCTGATGGTAAAAAAAGTTGCTTTTCCTTAACTATTGAAGTTTTCTGAGTGTATTTACTATAAGTAATAAATGTTAATTACTTTTGCAATTACAATTTATTTGATTGAATTTTCACTGACTGCACAAAACATCTTTCCTACTAGGACCATGTGTAGTCTCTGCTCTGGGAACAATATGCTTTTAAAACATAGTAACATCTGCAGTCTATTAATTTTTAAAGCAATAGACAAAGTTGGGCTTCTAAATGGGTTCAGCTAAGTTTATACTTAGGAATTCTGTTTCTCTGCTTTCCATCTAAGTGGACTGAGACAATTCATGCTTTCTACCTTGTTTTAGACTTTGCTTAGTGTTTAATAAAAAAATATAAACGATAACTAGCATTTGATTTCATACTCTTATTTTATTATGACCACACTAACTTTGCTCAGAGATAATAAAAGTAAAAGTGAGGAGAAGAGTCCTAATTATAATTTTACTGACATTAGGATGCTCTTACTGTACTGTTAAATGATATGAAGATACTTTGTGATAATGGCATGTTTATCTGGACTTCTTTGAAGGCTAGGTATAAGGATACTTTAAAGGTGAAAAACAGGTTCCTAAGAGTGCAAGAGTTTTAAATTTTGTCTGAAAGTACAATAAAAGACTATCATTATCATCACCCTTGTTTCTTGTTTCTTATGAAAATATCCTGGCTAATACAGAACTATTTCTCTAATAAAATTTAGATAATTTTCTAAACCCTTATGTTTTAGAATAAAAATGAGTGAGGCATAAATAAATCATAGGGAAGGAATAGTGTTGACATAAGAAGGCTCAATGCAGCGACCAATTAAAGGTCATTCATTTCTCATGTAGAGTTTGGATCCACCATGCCATTTTACCCAAGTTTGATTTATATTTCTCAATCAATAACAATGGTAACTTTTTCAGTTTTCCAAATAGAAAATACAGTTCATCAAAGTCTTTATTAGAAAATTATGGTTGTAGAAACTGTCAATATTCACCTATGATGTTCAAGCTTTCTGGCAGTCTTAATTGCCTTATGACTGGTTTCTGGCCAATGAGATGTGGTTGAAAGTGATGAATGCTACTTCCAAGGTTGTCCCTTCAGCCTTCTCTGTTCCCCTCCCAGGTCTACCTTGAAGGTCAAGTGCTTCAGAAGGCAGAGCTACAAGATAAGGAAGTGGCTTTACTCAGACAAGGCCATCAATAAAAAATAAAAATTTTAGTTTAAATTTCTGAGATTTAGGTATGTTGCAATGCCAACAGCATTACTAAATATAATGTATAATCCCAGTTGGGTAGTTACTATTATATCTACGAGAGTGAACATTACTTAAATGAAACTATTTGTGAATTGGAATCTTTGGCACTCTTTAATATTATGTCTATTTCTCAGTTCAAAAAGATACATTATTTATATTCATACACACATTTGAAAATGGCTTGTTCAGTTGCCAATTTAGAAAAAAAATGACAAAAATCGTACACAATTTTTGTGTGGATGGGGAGAAAGCCTAGGAATAGGCTCAGGAAACCCCATTCTAGGATGATGGGCAGGAATAAGAACTAGGGAATCACCAAGAGTCCAGAAAGAAGTGAAATACCTTCCTGAAGAGCATTCCTAAGAAGAAGGCTTTCAGCAGTACAGAGTAACCATGAGATACAGAGGAAGAGTTGTGGCCATGTCATTGTCACCTTAGAGCCTGCTGAGTACAAACTGCCAGTTCATACTGAATGTTCTTTCTTCCTCCTTATGACAAATATGGATGAAAACACAATGATGGAGAGGGAGTGAGCCCCTTGAGATAATCTGATGCACTCTTTCTACCACGTTTGTGCATCTTAAATGGATTTTAAACATCCCAAAATGTCTACACTATGTTCATTTCCTACAATGGATTTACAATGTGTGACAGGAAATCCATTTCTTTTCCTGTAGATGCTAAATTCATTACCTTGACACAGAATTCAGACTCACTCTTAGCACTTGCTGCCATAGCAACCAGGATCAGGCATTTTTTTCTTTCTATTTTTTCTCCCACTGGAAGCAGGGTGGTCACATGTTGCAGAAAGAACTGTATTCCATTAAAACATTATTTTAATAGCACCTAACACTGTTATACCAAAAGTCTCTTTACACTGTCACCTCTGTAGACTACATACCTCATAAATCTATAATCACATATTAGACCACAGCATTCTAAACTAGAAGAGTATGACATTCTTTAAGATCTTTTCTTGAGAGGATTTCCTTTTCTCTTTTTCACATTTATTTACAACAATGAGAGCTATTTGAAATAGTAGTGTAAGGAATTTTTCTTCTCCATCTAACAAAACTCTCTACAAAGCAGTGATTATTATTGGATGTAAGTCCTGGACAGGTACTAGACTTAAATTATCTAAATGCTATTTTGACTCTGAATAATGTAATATTACAATGAGCTGGAGTGTCATCTGTTTTCTGCTTCAAAAAAGAGAACACCACAGACTCATCATGCCAAGAAGTCCTGGTTTCCTAAATGGCAGAGGGAATAATTATAAAAAGCAAAATAAAGTTAATGATTTTCCCTGCCCTGAATATTGGTAGGGCTTATTTGGTGTAGTTGAAAGAAGAAAAACACCTGGTGTGCTTGCCTGAGTGTGAGGAGGTCTTGTTTTTGAGAGTCCAACATGCAACATACATAACATATATCCTATTGGTAGAATTTTGGATATACCTACTCAATGTCACAGAGAGAATCATACAAACACTGGGAAATGATAAGGCTGTGTCCTTGTCAGACTAGTTACTAAAGAGCAACAGCCATCAGAATGATAGGTACTAAGTATTCAAACCATAATGTCCATGTGGTTTAATTTACTTCTACTACTTAACTTTCATTTTACATATAGCATCCAGAAACCACTCAGAAGTGTGAGAACATTCAGAGAAAGAGATATTAAGTTACACATCTCAAACCAGATACACCAGAGGCTGAAGAAAAGATGATGATTTATAATCCTTTTTACCTTTTTTTCTGGTTTCTTCAGGTTCTCTCCTACCTTCCCTCTCAATAGAGATATTTTGCATTTAATGATTATCTAATTTCCCTATAATGTTGAAAATAAATCCAGGTCTATAAAATCACATCTCACTATTGCATATTATCATTTCTTTTCACTCAAATTATTTTCTTTATTATACATATTTTGTAGTGATATTATACATATCACTACATTAGGGTTGAACACTTAGCAATTTATTTAAGAAAGACAAAGAAAGCTACATATAATCCAGATAATGCAAGTACTATTTTAAAAAGAAGAGTATTTTCAGCTTTTTATTGGAACTGTATTCAGCTATCTAAGGTTTACAAAGGCAGTGCATGGGTTAAGAAATATTTTATTAAAATAGTATGAGAAACAGTTTGAACAATAAGACTGAAATATATAAGGCAGATATAAAACCTAAGAAAAGTATGATAAGAATACATTCAGAGGCAGTAAGAGATTGAAGAGCAACAGAAACAACAGTAGGTACAACTATGGTACCTTAGGCAGCTAGTCTCCTGCACAAAAATTGCAACAGTAAAGATTTAAATAATATGCCCTCTATTACATGTGCTAGCAGAAGGAGAGATAAAATACTTAGAGATTACTAAATGGGAAATACTACATAGGGGACTGGGACTTGATAGATGTAACTAAAGGAAAAGTTTGGGGTTAAAAATAGAGGTGGGTGATGGAGAGGCATTCTACGTTAGGAGAAATTCAAGAACTAGGACACTTGTCAAAAATTATTTGCTGGCTGGCTTTGACCAGGTCAGAGTATGTGTGAAAGTGATGCTCTAGGAAATCAAATGAAGAGGAACAGTTTGTTGGCCATCTGGAGAAGTCCAAATAGGTTGTCTATTGATGGACTGTACTAGGATAGTCGTCATGAAATGGTGAATAAAGATAATAATTATTTTTTAAAACCCACAAAAGTCAATGGAACTGAATGATTAATTAAATTTAAGACATACATGTAGTAATTAATTTCAAATTCAATATTTATAATAAAAAAACCTATAGTTGGTGTCTTCTGTTTTTATTGGAATGCAGCATTTTCCTCCATTTTCCTAGAAATAGCTCTTATCTTACCATAAGCACATTCTCCTCCTTGATTCCAACCAACTAGGTTTGGTGGTGGCTCCCTTGGCCTCCTTCCCTCCTTTTCCCATCCTGGAGGTTGCCATGTGTCTTGAGCTTGTCTAATCAGGGTTCCTCACCTCCTAGCTTTAGTTTGATAAAAGGAGTAGGCACATGACCCAAAAAAGGCCTTCTCTCTGCATTGTTGGAGTTATAAGCATTGTAACTTAGAGCTTCTGGTTGCTGTGTTTTGTGGTAAAGATAAAAAGCCTGGAAAAATAGGGCTGACAAGCAGTGTGCAGTCAAGGTGAGGTGTACCTGCATGTGCTCACATATGGAGAAAGAGACAGAGAGAGACCAAGAGAGACAGAGACAGTGACTTCTGCCTTTAAATCCTTCATTACTGTCCCCCAAATTCATAATATTATCTCAATTTCTGTATTTCTTCCATAATTCAATTGGACCAATATCCACCCAATGAACTTTATGATTTTCTTAAGATATTTTAGTTGAATTAATGTAACTTGTAACAGAATTCTAAATAGTATATTTCCCAATTAGGTTGTGAGAGCATCGTCAGAAAAACTAAAATGTTTTATTTTAATTATTAATTAGAAGTGATTCATCTGCAGATGTGTCAAACTGACTTGAAACCTTTAAACAGTTTATATTTGTACAGAGATTATAAAGTAATACAGAGAGTAAAGGTCTAGATTTTACCATTTCAATTAAATTTTTTAAATGTCTGGGTTTGGTGGTGATGGTGAGACAGAGGTGATTTCTGGAAGACATATATCAAAATATTAAATATTTCATAAGATTTGACAACTCGACAAATAAAAAATTGTATTTTGATTGTATTTCTATTGAGTTGTGTTATGCTCTGGGAACATTTAATTAATGCAAACAGTACATGGAGCTTCTAATGAGAAATGGTTGGACCAGGAGCCAGGCTAAAACAGAGCTAAGATCTATCTGCAAGTCTCCTGTTTTTGACTAGGGAAATGGTAGTAATTGAAGTATTATTTCATTCCTTTTCTGTGGCTTGGGGATTTAAATATGTCCACTATTTTTCTTAGTTTCTAAAAGACTTTAATAAAGTCTTTATTTATGATAGTTAATAGTTATGCATTATAAGCCATTGTAAGAATATTAAAATTAAATGGTTAATTTAAAACAGTAATATATAAGAAGTTGCAATATGATACAGTATTTGAACTGAGTGACAATAAAGTCTTTAAGATTTGCTTTTACTAAGTGAAAATACAATAGGAAAATGATTTAGGAGATCTTAGTAACAAATTTTAGAGTGATATAATACAGTCTAAAACCTTGTCATCTCTTGGCAACTTGGGGCAGTTAATCACATTTCTACAAGATTTTAGCTCTCTTTTTATTTTTAAAGTTTTATTTTTTGTGTGTGGGGCCTAATCTGTCATTTTTTTAAATAAAATTTTTATCTTCTAAGTAAATATGCTACAAGTAATGATGAAAGATGTAGTTTGTAGGCAAGAAAGTACTACATAGATTTTTAAAGGATTTTATTATTTTTTAAATGTTTTTTATTTTTATTGGGGTAACATTAGTTAATATGTTACAAAATTTTCAGATGTACATTATAATTTGACATCTGTATATTCTATTGTATGTTTACCACCCAAAGTCAAGTTTCCTTCAGTTACCGTATATTTGATCCCCTTTACCCACTTTACCCCTCTTCTCTCCCCCTATATTTGACCCCTTTTACCCCATTTACCTCCCCACTCCTTCCCCGTTCCCTACCTGGTAACCAGTAGTCCATTGTCCATGTCCATGAGTCTCTGTTTGTTTGTCTTGTTCACTGTTGCTTTTAGGTTTATATCCCACATATAAGTGATATCATGTGAGTTTTGACTTTTTCTGTCTGTCTTATTTCACTTAGTGTGATCATCTTGAGGTCCATCTATGTTGTTGTAAATCGTAGTATTTCATCTCTTCTTATGGCTGAGTAATATTCCATTGCATATGTGTACCACAGCTTCTTTAGCCAATCATTTATCGTAGGACACTTCAGTTGCTTCCATGTCCTGGTCACTGTGAATAATGCTGCTATGAACATTGGTGTGCAAATATCTTTTTGAATATGGGTTTTCAAGTCTTTGGGCTAAATACCCAGTACAGGGATTGCTGGATCATATGGTAGATCAATTCTTAGTTTTTTGAGGAAACTCCAAACTGTTTTCCATAGTGGCTGTACCAATTTGCAGTCCCACCAGCAGTTTTAAGAATTTTATTAACTATGTTATAGACCATCTTTGGATGATCAAAGAATAATACTGTATACAGAATTGGTATCAAAATAAAATATTTAAAAAAATCACTATTTTCAGGTTTCATGATGTCTATAATTCCATCCTCACCAATATAACAAATGGCTGTCAGTCTCCTCTAGAGCAATCTTTTATTATGTCTTATCTCCTCAGTCTGAGAAACTTGGTTTAGTTATCTTTTCATCTCTTTACTAAAAATGTCATAATTTAGAAAGTTAGCCATGACTGAAATTTCTCCTGGGGATGCACCAAGAATCTATGAGGAAATGTGTGTTATACAACAATTCTCAAAATGT
The DNA here is from genome assembly GCA_004027375.1 of Macroglossus sobrinus. Lineage (NCBI taxonomy): Eukaryota > Metazoa > Chordata > Mammalia > Chiroptera > Pteropodidae > Macroglossus > Macroglossus sobrinus. The sequence goes on along the minus strand of PVKZ01000001.1, from coordinate 184,816 downwards.
GATCTTAGAATCCCTGGCTTCACTGAGACCATTTGAGGAAGTCTGTGAGATCAGAACCATTTTCGCAATAATACAAAGATGTTATTTGTCTGGGTTTATGATTTTTTTTAAGGGAATTGATAAATATTTTAAATATTCTTGGTTTCAATTTCAAGTGCAGTAAATAGTGCAGATATAACTTAAAAGCTCTTTGGAGTTCTTGATAATTTTTAAGAGAATAAAAGAATTCTAAGACCAAAAAACGTGAGAACTCTCTATTGCTTTCCAAAGCATTAGTGTGGTCTTATCTGTCAAAGTGGAAACAATATAGAATTAAGCACATTGATCAATGAATGATAACTCCCATGATCAAGTCTGAGGAGAGCCCGTGTAAAGTAAGAGTGGTCAACGTGGTAAAAATGAGTCATTTTTTATGGTACAGTATGAGAAATCCCCCACGCTCCAGCACCCACCAATTTTAAGCATGCCTATTTTATATCACATGAGTTATATAACATTTAACAAAGGTTTCTTTCTGTATCCCTTCCCCATTTTGTCACATTCAGTGTTTACAATCACCACTGAGAAAAAATTCTAGTGTGATTATTATAGGTGACATAGGAATTAGTCTAAAGCAACATTAACTGCTATACATTTTACCTTGAACATCTAGGAAATAAAAGTAGGCAATGATCTGAAACTGGCAAATAAATGTGTTTAACTTAGATTATAAAACATGGAGACCCTGACTATCATATCTATATCACAATAGAAATGTGGTATTCATGACTTTTATTTGTGTAGAGAATTCATCTGGAGTCAATTAGCTAGAAATACTCAGGAGGAATGTATACAAGAAAACAAACTCATTCTTTCATATGCCTCTCAATCTAATTGTTTCAGGGCAGAAAATGCTTGAGAGATTACATTCATACAGATTACCCAGCAAAATAAAATATTTCTCTAATTCATTATAAACCAATAATACCCTGAAAAAGGAGCACTGGTGGGGAATGGAGAGGCAGCCCTGACCCCAGCCACCTCAAAGACTCAGCCCATGGATGCTCCTTGAGAGGCTGGTCTTACATCCCATCAGACACAGGGTTAGACGTATATCTGTGCCGGCTCTTGGTGTGATGTTAGGAGGACTTCCCACTGATTAATGTACAGCTTTCCTCAGCTCAAGATTATTTTGAATACTCAAATGGGAAGTTGACAAAATAATAAGGTCAAAGTGTCAAGATTGTGAAAAACAAAAAAAGGTTGAAGAACTGTTCCAGATGAAGGAGTCAAAGGAAGTATGACAACTAAATGTAATGTTTAGTCTGGGATTGGATCATGGGTCAAAAAAAAGGACATTAGTGTGACAATTAGTAAAATCTGAAAACTGTTTGAGGATTAGAACTATATTAATTAATTAGTTAGTTACTTAGAATTGTATTAATGTTAATTTTCTGCTTTTGGTCATTGTACTGTGGGAGTCTTGGTGAAGATAGTATGGAAATTATTTATACTATTTTTGCAACTTTCTTGTAAGTCTGAAATTAGTTAAAATTTAAATTAAAAAAATTAGGTAAAAACTACAAATAATGGATCTAAGTAAGGGTCATGAGTAAAAATGCAAGTTGTGGCACTGGAATTCCTGGGTTTGAACCCCAGCTCCCTTCTTGCTAACCATATAACTGTCAAATTAATTAATTTCTAAGTGCCTATAAATGGAGAAAATAATACTTTCTGTAAAATGGAGAAGATATTGCTTTCAACTTTGCTGTGTGGTTGTGAATATTAAATGAATTAATGTAAATAAAGTGCTTAAAAGAGTTCCTCTTTCAATAAATGTTTGTTATAATTCTGAAAATTATTTCTTCAATGACAACTGTCATGTGGGGAATATTAGAAGGAAATACAGTATTATTAATACTATCTTTGGGTGACAAACTAGGTATAAAGCCTTGCAATTGTCAGCTATGAAGGGACTCAGACAAATTATTGATCAAGAAAGAAGCAAATAGATGAAATGATGGAATGTCTGATATTGCAACAGGGGGGAAGAGATTAGGAGTTCAGGGAAAACCATTCATATGACTTTTCTAAGAGATGTGAACATCTGGCAAGGCATCTTGCTAGTAGCTTAAGACAGAAATAATGTGATATACAAGAAATAAATTCTCACTCACTATATAGGCCCAAGCAAGTTTTGAGTTTTATTTCTTAAAAATGTTCTTTTTTACATATGCATCTGCTTTGAACGATCCCAGCTAGCACACAGAGGGGAGAATGTGGTTAAGATTAGCATTAGAAATCACAACATTCCAACACAGCAAGGCCTGCAGGAGAGGGGGAAGAGTTTCAGATCATGTAAGCCATTAGCTGTGAGAGGATATGCTGTGGGAAAACCAGACCTGGGATCATAAAACACAGTTGGTCTGGCACAGTGTAGCTCAATGCATATGATTTCCACCCTGTGGCTTTGCTATTAAGACCAGCTGTGGGGCATTGAACTCACCAAATTTTATATCTTCAAATTTTGCTCATTCTATGAACTCAGCTGAGGGTGAAAGGGATAAATGTGGTATTGGCACCAATCAACATGGCCATATACTTGCTTCAGTAGTGCTCACGGTTCTGGAGAAGAAATAGAAAAGTGAGTGCTTACACTGATCCAGCATTGCAGAACGGCCTGGCAGGTGAAGCCCATTGTTTAAAAAGCAAGCCACCCGAGAGCTTTCTTAACATAGTCCAGCTAGAAACTGCTGGACTCTGAGAAGGGGAGCCTCAAAGAATGGGGTCTTTGGGCAGTTTAAATTTAGATTTAATGAAAGAAAGATACTGGACAAAGTGAATGGATAGGAGGTTAAGATCACAGAAGGTGATTTCAAAGGTTAAGGTTTCAGGACTGTGTAATCCAGTGCAGTAGACATTAGTCATGTGCAGCTACTCCAAATTGAGATGTGCTGTAGTGTAAAATATGGACAAGATTTTGAACACCTAAAATAAAAAAGGAATACAAAATATCTCAATAATTTAAAACATTTAAAATATTTATTACACATTAAAACAATATCTGGGATATATTTAGTCAATAAATATATTAAAATTAATTTCACCTGTTACTTTTTACTTTTCTAACGTATCTACTTGAAAAGTTAAAATTACATATGTGTCTTGCATTATATTTCTACTGGCACTGTTTTAGTGGAGGTAGAGTTATTGATTCAAGTCAGAGGTTTTCAAAATATGGTCTTAGGTCGTTTAATGAATACATGGAGCATAATAGATTAATATTTTAAAATATGTAGAAAAAAATCACACTATAAAAATAAAGAGTAAACAATATTTTGATATGTGTTAAAATAATAATCATTGTTTAATACAAGTGAGGGAATTTTCCTAGCTTTTCACCAAAGTTTTGATACCAAGATCAGTTGTAGACAGCTTTAAGATTAGAAATCACACTCAACAATTTTCTCTTCTTAGTTCCTATTTGTATTACTTTAGTCATATACATACACTTTTGAGTTTGAAGCATATTTTTTTGATGGCTGTCAAATAGAGCTAGATATTCAGATTGAATATGGAGTCCAAGAATTCAGAGAGCTTTCTCACTTAAAGTAATTCCAGTGTTGTAAACAAACATTTCCCACTCAAAGTAGAAGCTGGAAAATAAATGCAAATAAATTTCTAACCCAAGTTTTAGTTGCATTTATATCTGGAAATTACATTTTAATTTTTGCAGAGTTTAAATGTGGCTTAAAAATAAAACCCTCTCATATCTGGTCATATGATCTGAGACAGGGTGCCAAGACCACACAATGGTGAAAGGGCAATCTCTTCAATGGTGAAAGGGCAATCTCTTCACTGGATCTTGCCATGAAAAAGAATAAAGTTAGACCTTTACCTTACACCATATAAAAAAATTAAGTCATAATAGATTAAAGACCAAAATTAAGAGCTGAAACTATAAAATCCCAGAAGAAAAATATTTCACGACATTGGACGATAATTTCTTGGATATAACAACAAAAGCACAGGCAACAAAGTAAAAATAGACAAATGGGACTAAATCAGTCTTAATTTCTGCACAATCAGCAGAGTGAAAAGAAACAACCAATACAGTGTAAAGGCAACCTATGAGATGGAAAAAAATTTGCAAATTATATGTTAATATTCAGAATATATAAAAAACTCCTATAACTCAATAACAAAAAAAACAAACTACTCAAAAAATGAACAAAGAACTTGAATTGATATTTCTCCTAAGACAATATACAAATGGCCAATAAGCCAAGAAAAGATGTTCAACATTGCTAATCATTAGGAAAATACAAATCAAAACCCTGAGGATTTACATATACCCATTAAAAAAATAACAAGTCTTGGTGAGGATGTGAAGAAATTGGAACCCATGTGTAGTATTGGTAAAAACGTAAAATGGTGGAAGTATAATGAAAAATAGAAAGAAAGTTCTTCAAAAAGGAAAAATATAATTACCATAAGATCAGCATCCTCATTTCTGAGTATACATCCAAAAGAATTAAAAGCAAGATCTCAAGAGTTATTTGCACACTTATGTTTATTGCAACATTAATCATAATAGCCAAGAGGTTGAAAGCCACTCAGATGTTCACTGATGGATGAGTGTGTAAACAAAACATGGTATATACATATAATAGTATATTATTTAGCCTTGGAAATGAAGGAGGTCTTGTCACATGCTACAACATAGATGAGCTTTTAGGACATTGTGCCAAGTGAAATGTGTCAGTCACAAAAAGACAAATATATGATTCCACTTATATAAGATACCAAAAGTAGTGAAAATCATAGTAAATAGCTTGATAGTTGCTAGGGATGAGGAGGCAGAGGAAATAGGGAGTTGTTCAATGGGTGTAGAATTTTAATTTTACAAGATGAAAAATTTCTAGTTATCTGTCACACAACAATGTGAATATAGTTAACACTACTGAATTATACACTTAAAATGGTTGATAGCAAATTTTATATTATGTGGGTTTTTTTAACCACAATTAAAAAAAAACTTGTTAGTATGGTATCAATTTCTCCAATGAGTACAAAAAATCATAAAGTGTTGGAAAATCATAAAATTTTCTGCAGTTGACCTATTAAAAAACAATTTAATGTTTGCAAGATATCCTGGTGGGTTTTTTCAAGTGATTCTAAACATTAAAATGTGTGTGATTTTTTTTTATGTTTAACTCACAAATTTAAATTATTCAAGGGAGAACATTGGAGAAAGCCATTCGAAGTAGTTATGAGCAGTATCAGTGTCATTATGAAGTACTTATATCTTATTCCTTAGCTCAAAAATAAATGTATCTTTCCCTTTAAAAAATCAGTGAATTGAACTTTCTTAAAGTATTCAAAATCCTTACACCCAGTGATCCTACTTATGTTCACAGTTTCATGTTTCTTTCTTTACTGAATCTTCAGGAGAGGTGGTGTTCATTACCAACAGTTCTCTGTGAATGAAGATGTATATTGATTGGTATGCAGTTGTAACTCGTTCTATTTGTGTAGCAACATACCCTGTTGCTGCACACACAGTTAGAATTTGTCAGCATTGATCTAAATGAACTTTGATAGGCTATATCTGGATTGCAAAGTAATCATTATCTGTCAGTGTAGATTTTTTAGCAATAAACAGAACAAATGATCATCTAGCACTTTTCCCACACATGTATTCCACACACACTAGGACCTAATTCTTGCTTTATATATTAATGCCATTTGTGGAATTCTAAAGCAAAATATCAGTTAGCACACAAACATAAAAATTTATCTTCTAAATTATAGACCATTGATATTATGTAAAATACATTGATATACTATGGTATGCAACTTATTTTGCTTTCTTTCCAACACACACACACACACACACACACACACACACACACACACACACTCATGACTGTGCTGACTGCTTTATAAACTTCTCAGCAATAGTATGTTTTAATACCTGTGTGAGCTATGAGAAATATGACTTAGAATGTTGCCTCTGTTGCTTTAGTTTCCTTTCTGCCTCTGTCAAACTTACCAATTCTACACCAGACTATTTTTTTCTCTTATTCTGAAAAAGCTTAATTAGTTTGTCAGTGAGGTCACTGTGCTTTTTTGAAAACAATCTGAAAGTTTTTATGGCTTTATACCATTATTTAATATACTTTCAACAGAAAATGCACTGAGACTAATTGAACACTGGTTCAATAAAATTGAATTTTCAGATACTCATTATTATGTAGCTTACTCTCATTTTGTCTTTTATATTTATGTGAAATAGTTATACTTGCAGATTCATCTGCCTTGCACATAGAGGCTCACATCAGATGTTATCCTGGAGTTTGGCTCACTATTTAGGACTTTTTTGGTTGTAGTAATTTGTTGATTACTTCTACCACTTTTATACTTCGATTAACAACTTTAAGCCATTGATCCATTTTTTTCCTGAACTATATTATAGAATAATAACTACAAAGGAAAACAGATAAGTTCTGAAACAATACATTAGATAAGATGACTCTAAACTTGAATCTTAGATAGAACCTATTGACTGTTTTAATTGTTGTCCCACATGAGCAACCTTTAAGCATGTGATGATTATTCATAACATAATAAAATTTCTGGCACTTCTTATTCTTCAGCTCTCAAGTCTCTTCTTTCTGAAGGACTTTCTTCCAGCACCATGTCTGTTCTCTTCTTCCCAGACCTCAAACTCTAACTTACAACCCTCTCTATCACACTACCATGTTTTATTCTTCATGCCCTATACTCTGAAATAAATTTTATTATTATTTACTTATAGATAATTCCCCCTCACTACCACCATTCACAAAGAAATATCTAAGAGAACAAGAGAATTGATTATTCTAGAAAAAACAAACAAAACCCACTATCTTTAGTAGATAAGAAACCTTAGGTTTATCCAACTTCTTGGCCAAGGAGACTCATGCTTTCAAGAATTCTCAATCAAACATATTAGCAAAGATCATTACACATAGAGAAAAGAACAGATGATTACACCAACACCTGGATGTTTTAGTCCCAGCCACCTTGGCAATGATACAGAACAATTCTTGTAATATATTGAAGCCAAGGTCATGGGCCAACTGTGGCTCGCATCATATAACAGGCTTCATATCATTATCTTTCCTGGGAGTAAATATTTCTCTAGAATTGACATTTTATGATGACTGCAAGAAAGCAAGAAATATTTATTGAACAGATGATCATTACATGTGACTACTTGATAATGTGTTGCTTCTTTCTTTTATATATTTTTAAATTTCTCTAATCCTCTACCCCTAAGATCATGAGCCCCATGAGAATAGGACCTTGCTGTCTTGTGCACTGCTGTATCTTCAGTGCCTACAATAGTGACTGGCAATTGGTTGATGCATAACCAATATTTATGAACTAAATGAGAGTTGTAAAATGAAACAAAATAATTTCATTGTCTTCTGATTTAAACTGCCACATATTTGCTGACATCATTGGTGATGATCTAGAACACATTTTGAAAAACTGGGGTATACCCATGAGAGTAGGTTTCTGAAATATCAACAAAAGATTATCAGGGCAGAAGTTAATGATGTACTAAGATGCATGTTCAAGGTGAACATGAACATGCCTCAGGATGCTGGCAATGGAGAAGAGCAATATGAATCAATCATATGTCTTCAGTTACTGTGAAGAGTTGTATGGAGATTGGTGGGTGGCAGAAATAGAGTGGAAAGAGGTTGGCTTAACCAAATAGAAAGGAACTATGATGCGATGAAGACTAACTGATTGGGGATTAAATTCCCACTCTACTTCTAAAGCTAGGGCAGTTATTCAATCTGTTTAAAACCTACTTTCAAGGAATGTTATAGAGTGATAAATATCACTACTTGTGGAGTTGAATTGACATCGAAAACAAACCAATGTCTTCAGACAATGCTTGCCATATTATTATCTACTCATGATAAATGTGCACATAAATAAAGGTGCATCTTACCTTTTTAAACAAGAGTGAAAGAGTAATAGTTTGAAAATGTTAGTGGGAACTTGGGAATGTTGTGATCATTGAAATATAGGGAGAAAAAAATGAACAGCTTTTTTTTAAAGGAAAGGGAAAATCATGAAGCTGTAGTGGAGTGTTTAGTCTCTTCTACGAAGAGACTAAGTTTATAGTAAAGTATATTGATAATGGGATTGAGGTTTCATGGATTTCACTGGAATTAACTTTTTAAAACAAGGTCAATAGAGGGCAAATGAGGAATGGAAGAGGTTGAGATGGATCTGGGTAAAACTCGCAGAGGGGCTCAGTCTTGGCAGAGACTGAATCATAGAACGTGAGAAGCAGCACATCAGGATAGACAGTAAATATGTGGGCTATCCTAAGATTGCATTGAAACTTAAGAACACAAATATTTTCACTTATACTTTAGCTTTAGTTATATATGAAGGGCTGAGAATTATAGGTGGTTAATTAAACTCTGGATTTCAGATCCTGACCGCAACTGATTTCCAAGGAGCAGGGAGATCTGAAAACGTGTAGCCTGAGCTTTCAGAGGGGTCCCAAGGAGAGTGATGAGTATGTAAGTGAATCCTTAGAATTTTAGTTCTTCTGATTAGACCAAAGTGGAGTTAGTCAAGGCCATCTGGTGTAAAGTATGCAATACGAAAAAGTCGAAATCATGAGTGGTGTTATTTAGATGGGACTGGATTTGAGTCTTAGTTTTTGCAGTGGTGTAAATTTGGGAAAGTAACTTAGCCTTCCAGAAATTCTTTCTCATTTGTAAAATAGGGATGGTAATAGTATTAAATAACATGAGCATGCTGCCTATTGTATTGGAGATGGAGAATCAAGGTTCATTTCTTTCCTGTTTATTTACAAGTCATGTATCATAATTCTGAAAAATGAATCATCTTACTCTTTCAATAGTCAACAAATATGTATTGAGTGTCTGCTGCTATGTGTAGGCTTTGTGGGGTGCTAGAAATATCATGTGAAAAGGTAGGCATGGCCACTGCCCTCACAGAGCTTATAGACTGGTGTATATTCTGATCCAGATTTTTATTAATAAAATCATCAGGTGCTGGTATAAGTTTAACTGCTGTGCAACTGAGCCCATATTTTATCAGGGCACTTTTACTCAGTGCTAATTTGCAATATGATCTGACCTCTAATGTAAGGGCTTTTCTTCAGTGGTAATGTGTTTATTTCCAGAGCATTGAGGAGAGTTAGCCCTCCATCTGTCACCTCTTCTTGGTGCCATTACTGTTTTAATCTTTACTTAAGCCATTTATAATGAGATAAAATTAATAATGATCATTTCAAGTAGATTAAAAATCTTAGCTTTTATACAGTAATATTCCTTAGATATAATACACTGCTTGAGACTCATGAAACACTGTTGTCAAGATTGTGAATTAGAGTTTGAGAGTTGAAAGTATGAAAAACCACATCTGCTTTTGAATGCTAAGAGAGAAAAATAAAAGTTTTTTTTTTTTCCCATATAAACTTGACTTGCAGGTATGATGATAAAGAAAAATACATGCAAAGATCCATTCTAGTCCTCCCATATGAGGGCAGAAGACAATGTATGCATCAAGATGAATTCAATCTCTTTATATATTCAAATTGTAAATTGAAAGACATATATATTCCCAGGCGATTAAACCGACCTTTAATCACTGAAGCACAAGAGGATGTCAGATTTCTTAGAATATACACTCTGATATGGATCACGTCACAGGTTTACACAAAACACTTATTCAGCATAAAATAGCCTTTCAGAAGCTGCTACTGCCCTTCCCCCTCCATTTCCAGTTTCCATGCTCCCTTCCTCTCTTGGGAAGATGCAGGCTTATTCCATTTGCTTTCAGCACCAGTGTTGCCATGGAAACGTGCCTTCTTTTCTTCCCCCTCCTCAGTTACCAAGTACAGCTTCTGGACTCAGCGCCAAGACCGCCTCTGTACAACCTCAATATTCTTTCAATGTTTAGACAAATCTGGTGGAAAATGTTGTTTACATTTTTTTTTTCCACAGTGCTATAGCTGTACGTTTTGTGCAATTTATTTCCCATGGACCTGCCCATGTTTTAAAAGAGATCCCTTTCTCCCTTTTCCCATAATAGCTTTAAAAAAAATTGTATTATTTAGTCTCATTTTTAATAGGGCATAAAATATAATTCGGGATTATAGAGATTCCATCCTTGTAGTCAGTTTCATTAAATCCTGAATTTAATATTATGTATATATTATTTCTGTACTTTTGGACATGATTTTTGTTTTGCAAACATTGCAGCACAGATGTCAGTTAAAAAATTCTAAATAGTTATTTAAATTAACTCTCATGTCTTAGAAGTCCATTAAAGTGCAGTGGTCTTTTAGCATTTTAGCATTAGGTTATTTTAGCATTTATAATTTAGATGTTTAAATAATATATTGGCATTCCTGACTGCTTGAACTTATAGTTAGATGCCTTAGGTAGCACATTTTATGCAGACATAAAGTTTTGTGCTTGGTTTATTTAACCATTCTAACACTATGCTGCCACATAAGTTTAGTTGGTGTCAAATGCTTATAAATTTCTCAAACATGAAAAAGTAGGCTCAGCAAAGTATTTGTTAATTTAACATTTTTTTTATTATAAATAAATCGCATAAGCCATACTGGCTGTCCCACCATGCTGACACTGCCATTTTTTTATTTTATTTTATTTTTATAATAAACGTTTGTATTTAAAAAATTTGAAAGCTGGGTCTTCTGTTAGGAAAAAAAATTTCCTCTGATAAACAGAAGAGGGAGCAATATTTCCTCCTTTTTGTCGGAACGCAGTGCTGTTTTTTAAATTCCTTCTTCACTCTTTTTCTGAACGTAAACCTCCTCTGTCATAATCTCTGCTGTTGATTTTCTTTTCCTTTCTATTTTTTATGGGGGAAGGGTGTCTAGCAGCGATGGGAGTAGGGCCACCCATTTTGTTCAGAGGAACAAAGGTTAAATTCTTTCTGGTTTGCTACTTTCTCTTAGGATATAGTTAAATATTAGAAATCTTTGTCTTCTACTGTATATTTTTACTTGCAACAATACTTAAAAAAAAAAAAAATCTACCGCTTCACTTTACAAAGAAGCCCCTGCATTGTGTAGTCCACTGGGGTGAATGTGTGCACTCTCCAGGGCCTGCCCTGTGAGAGACTGTCTTCCCGTTGTTCTCACTCTGAACTGAGTAGGAGCCGCGCACATCTGAATAACAGAGTCTTTTCTGCCTGGTGCAATCCTGGATTGTTACAGTCTAGAGGCCAGCCATGCTGTCACCGGCACAAATTGATTTAACCATCAATTGCTGTGGTCATTAAAGCTGCTAAAAGTTCTCGCCAAACTGATGAATTGCAACTGAATGTGAAATGAGTCTCTAAGTCCGTTTCCCACCATCTCATATCAAAGGCTATTGTATCCCTGCAAAGTAAAGGGTCGGAGGTTCAGGCTGGAGTTCAACAATGGGCTCTGTCAAAGGATAGAGCTCCATTCACTCTGGCACTCCCAATTACAGTTTGCTTTCCATACCTTATTGTATAAAATTTGCATCCAACTAATACATTGAATTATTGGCATACCTTGGGTGTCAAAGGAGTCATTGAATGGTTTGTCCTTAGAATACATGGAATTCTAAGCATCTGGTGGCTACTGGGTTGTGACAATAAAATGATTCCCTGGTTTTTCACTGCTTGCAAAATAACACATTTTTTCTTAATTTAGATTTAATACTTCTAAACACTATGCACTACTACTTTCCACATTCACAGCCATGAATCCATTTCTAGCTTTTTAAGAAGAGCTATAGGGGAGGAATGGTACCAAACCTGCCTAACAATAATATAATTAAATTAAAAAAAATATTCACTACATTCTCTTTGGGGCAAAACTGGAACTATAATTTGATGTTTTAGTTTATTTGTTTGTTTGTTTTGCTTTTACCTGAAGAAGAGTGAGGAGTAAAATAATAGTGAGACAAAATTAAAATGGTATTTAGGCATAGATTTCAATGCCCAGATAACTTTTAGTTCTTTTAGGAAAAACACAGGTTGGATTTTAGGTTTTCATGGTTCAGGCAAAGAGCTATGAATCAATTGGACAATGAAAACATGTCTATGTTGCTATTAATGATTACTTTATTTAGTCGATAACTAAGTCTGTGGAGATGAACAATCATAGAAAATTAAATTCTTCAAGCTCTGATATCCAATATTAGTAGAGAATTTCAGGAGATTTTATGTTTTTGCAGTAACTTGCATTAATATGCTCCAGTTGCTGATAGATTCTTTTTTCCCATTAGATAATCAACTGAATAGTACGTACATTTTGAGTTAACGATGTGAAAAACTACTTATGCATCACCTGCATATTCAGTTTATGCAAATTTACTTTTTTTTTAGTGTTTAGGTTAATAGATAAGACCTATCTAAAGAGTCTTTGTTTTTAATTTCAGAGTTTTTGTTGTCTGCTCTTTCTTCTTTTCTCTTCCCAAATTTCACAATAGTGTGACTTCAGCATCTAATGTTTTCTAAGATGTGTACAGGAAGCTCTGTCAGGGAAACATGACTTTGGAGATCAAAGGAATTTTTATTCCTGCAACCCCACACACTTTGGTTATTTTCTTTCGCTAGCTTATCTCACCACAAAGTGCTATCAATAGGGCTGAGGAGAACAGATGTGGAAAACAAACAAAAAAAAGAATTCAAAGTGTAGAGGACAGTCAGCAAAACCAGCAACAATCACAGACGTTACCTCAGAGAAGAACGAGGAACGAGGAGGTTTTGCTTAAAGATTCAGTGCACAGGTCAGGGTTTTGGGCCATTCAGATGTATTAATAATGAGCTGGCAGACAGATCCAGGTTTGTGTTTCCCTAGACTCTATTTACCATAGACTTTGCGTCTCCAGTAACTGTGCGTAGAAATCCATCACAAGAACTGTTACATTTTGCCCAAGGTTCCAAATGACCCTTGAAGAAGGTCACTGGATTCTTGTCTTTAAAAGATCTATTGTTCAAAACAAGAAGAAAATCATAAGCCCCCTTGGCAAAAAAAAAAAAAAAAAAAAAAAAAAAAAAACTGACTCCAGATTACTTAAGCATTGTAAACCAAATGGAATGTCTGTTTTATGACTCCAAAAACTATAGTACGTTTTAGATAAAATTTAATGTGGAAATAAATTCTTTTTATAATCTCACAAAGCAATATTAGAAATATTATACTTATTTGTGAAATAAATGTAAAATAATATAATCTCTCAAAATCTCTTAAAGATAATTTGCTTCTGGTTATTTATTAGGGATCAACAGTTTATAATTTTATTTGACATTAATTTGGTAGCAAAATTTTTACATTTATCATAATTATTAATTTATATCCTGATTTATGTAGAAGTTCTTAAGCCGGGTTGATATGAGAAAGTCCTACTTTTAGTGTTATATAAAAATAACTCTTGATTGCCTAATACCTATAAAAGCATACATTGAAATATATGTGCTTATTGAAAAGACTTACTAGGATAGTATAACACAAAGGCTTTGTAAAGGCTAAAATCAGCTTAAAAATTAACTTAAATTTAAAGATAATATTTTATTTGCATATACATTTAAAAAAAATTCACTAGGACTTTAATGAGAAGTTTTTTTATCATTAATTCCTCTCACTAGTTCAGAAGAACCTGAAGCTTGTCTATTTCTTTGTGAATACTCATTTGTAGTACATGTAATAAATACCTGATAACTATATGTAAATGAATACAGTCTTGCAGTAATGCTATAAGATGGAGAGTACAGAGAATTATGCCCATTTTGCAGCTGGGAAATTTGAGAGTCAAACTTGGTAGTATTCTAACATCATATCTTAGAATACTAAGAAAATACAGATTAGAACTTTGGTCTTCTGTGCGGCAGTTTCATTCATTATGCTTCCTAGTGTTTCCATGATAATTTAAGGTTGAAAGCATGATGGATATAATCTGTAATCCTTTTGAAAAAAACATGAACTCTTTTCATAGCAAATAAACATTCCTTCTCAAATTAGAGAGAATTTTGTCTCTTTGTGTTTGGACACATTTTCTCAGAGAACCAGAACTCCTAATATTATTTTATGTTATTTAATTTAAAATATCATATTACATATTCCTAAATTTTAATGTTTTTGTCTTAAATTCTATTTAAAAATTACTTTTTATTTCTTCTAGAAGAATTTTAATTTTAAAAGTTTGTTGACTTGTAAATACTCTACTTACCACTTCCTTTGAGAGCATATTTATATAAACAATTATTAATGAACAAGTTACTATAGTTGCCTGATATTCCAAAGAGCTGGGGGGGAAGGAATACCTAAAAGTTGTAAGTAAATTTCCAATATTACTTTGATATCATATGTGCCAAACAAAACTTTTAAAATTTATTATACATTTGATGGGCACTTTTAATTTGAAGACTTATGTCTTCCTTTACATCTGGGAATTTTTTTTCTATAATTTTTTATTGTTGAGTAAATTCACTCTTTTTTTCTCTGTTTTCTCTATTTGGAAAATCTAATAATTGAATGTTGATTCTGTGAACTGATCCTCTAAGGCTCTTCTCTCTTTCTTAAATTTTATTATTATGTATGTATATATTATACATTTTTGCCTAGGAGTAAATTCTTAAGAGACTCTACTTTTACTATGAAGACTGATGAGTAGGGAGAGACATTATGTGGTTTCCAAACCTCCAATTAACTACAGTTTTCAGCTGCACTTCTCACTTCATCCTTCATACTAGATAATACTGAATATGGAAAATTCCTCAAAATCTCTGTTTTAGCCACTCAATATGTTTTAAAGGGTTTTCTTTGCTTCGTCTCATTTATCAAATGTTCATAATCTTTCTCTTTTAATCCCAATTTAAACATATATGTCTGTATTTAAATATAAGAATTTATATTTAAATGTATGAATTTAAAGATATAAATTTAAATATATAAAATTATATATCTATATCTGTGTGTGTGTGTGTGTGTGTATATATATATATATATATATATATATATATATATATATATATATTTTAGGGTTTTAGGTTTTCAAACATATATTTTAAAAATTACTCTCATTTTAGTAAGATTTCCTTATCTGCCATCATGAACCAGGCTATTTACTTTAGGATCTAAAATATTATTTGTTAATTAAATGATTTCTGAGAATTATTTCATTTTAATTTTATTTTACATAGTATTTTGTTTTAACAGAAGTACAAGTACATTACAGAAAATTAGACAAGTGAAAGTCCAAAAAATTAAGATACAATTCCAGAAATTGCCTTTTGCATTCTTCCAAATATATCTGTCTATCCAGTCACCTATCTACCTACCTACTTACGCATAGACACACAATTCTGTAATCAAAATGAGATTATGCTGTATATATTTTTTATGTTTTAAATAAACTCCACCTTCTTGTTTTAGTAAATTTTTATTACATCTTATACCCAGAGCATATACAGATTCCCCAACTGACCCCCAAATGGTTTCACATTGTGTCAGATCACTATATGCCTTTAATCTCTTTTAATCAAACAAAACTTTTTCATAACACATATTTATTACAGAGATCTACTTTCAAGTTTTCTTGAAAAATGTTTCCACCTCTGGGTGTCTCTGATGGTATATAAAAAATTTCTTTCTTTTTTCCTTCCTATCTTCCTTCCTTTCTTTTTTTTAACTATACTTCTTTAATCCTTGGATCTTTAGAAGAGAATGATATTAAGAGGCCACAGTTTGTATGTTAAGTCTGAATATTTGAATTTCAGTTAGAAATTGAATACGAAAATGCTTTCTTTAAAACCATAATGGAATGAAATATTGATACATGCTACAACAGGGATGAACATTGAAAACATCATGCTAAATGAAAGGTGCCAGTCACAAATGAAAATCATAGGAAAGAGAACATATTTACAGTATTGTCTGAATTTTTTGAAAAAAATTTGCATGTTAGTGTACTTCAGTGCAGTTAGTTCTAAATCATATTGTTCAAAAGTCAACTGTATAGTTATATGTATTTTATATATATATACACACGTGTGTGTGTGTGTGTGTGTGTGTGTGTGTGTGTATATATATATATATATATATATATATATATATAAAGAGAGAGAGACAGAGAGACAGAGAGACAGAGAGACAGAGAGAGAGAGAGACAGAGACAGAGAGAGACAGAGACAGATAGAGAGAGTATAAAAAGGATTACATGAGAATACGAGAATTCGCTACAGGAAGATGTGCTATATTTGTTTATATGGTGTTGAGTGCTTCCAGGCTTATAAACACTCTATTTGAAGAGCACTATTGGCAGTGGAAATATGACTTAAGATGACTCTATTGTATACAATTTCATTTCATGTGTACAAAAACACGATGGGCTAGGTCCTGATATTCCAGGTTCACCGTTCCCTTCCTGTAATACTAAAATCCAATAGAGCTGTGAACATTGGAAATTTTTTTTACAACTCTTTTGGTAGCAAAATCTGACATGACCTGAACTGAATTGGTATCAAGCTGTTTGTAATCTTTATTTGATTCAGGGTGAATTATTCTACATTTGTCTTCTGTAATATTACTGTGTTTGATTACAGGGAACTGCTTGAGACTCCAGCTGAGCTGTTACATAATATATAGTATGTGTGCCCTATTAACTTTTTAAAATCTGAGAAAGTCTCAATTTCAGGACACATTAGACCTCAAGAGTTTTCATAAGGGATTAAAACCTGCACTCCTATTCTCTAGGAATGAAAACTAATATTTGAAGACTTAAGTAACCTGCCCAAGGTTAAGTATGAGCAGTAAGTAGTAAAGCCAAGCCTGGCTCTGTGTGAATTCAGGGAGCAGTGCAATCAAATATGGAATCTGCCTAAGCCAGTTGCCTTTATTGAATGTAAACTTGTGCATACAGCTTCTTAATACTCATTGTGCAACAGGAACTTTAATCCAGAGGAAAGAGAAATCCTGTGAGAACTCATATAATCTTATCTTGGATATACTTGAAGAATCTTGATGCACATGAATAGAGGTGCCTGTCTATCTGTTTGTTGTACTGAGGAAGGTGGGTCAGACTCAAAAGGAAAAACTTTTTAAAACTTGAAACAGGTAGTTCAGAAGCAGAATCTCTATCATTAGAGAAGTTGACATGTCCAGTCAGCATCTGCCTTCTCTAAAATTACCCACTTGAATGTCTGTATGTGCAAAACATATGAGTTCTTGACCAAAAAGAATTTATTTTCTAAAATACTTCCTCTTTTACACGACAAATACTATTAATAATAATTAATGTTAACTAAATGATCACAATTTCCAAGCACTGTGATGAACATTTTGTATGCATTATTTTATTTAATACTTAAAACAATTATAAGTGGTAGGCAGCATTTATTACACTTCTTTTCTGTATAAGGAAATCAGACATTAGAGAGGCTTAGAAAATTGGTCAAGGTCAAGGGCTAGCAAATGGGAAAAACAAGCTTCAGACCTGTGCTGCCAGGTTTGAAAATAGTCTGTCTATAATCCATTAAGCATACTGTTTATATTTATAACTATGGAGCATTTGATCAAAAACATTTGGAAATTTGAATAAACTAATGGCCACTGAATCAATTGAATCTTACCCTCAATGACTTCACTCTCCCCTCAAAATCTCCAGGCTCCTACTGTTTTTATATGGAGATTTTTTTTTGTTTGTTTTGCCAAGCTAGTAAAGCAAAAGTAATAATTCCTATCATAAGAAATCATTTTAAAAACTTTTAATAGTGGAGAAATGCCTCATTTTATAGGATTAGAATAACTCGTGACAAAATCAGATGAAGATAATACAAGATAAAAAACTTATAGGCCAGTCTCATTTTTAATAGATAAAAATATGCCATATAAAACTTTAATAGAAAATATATAAAAAGAAAGACAAATCATTAGTGACTTAGTTTGAACCCAGGAATGCAAGGAGCATACAACATCAGAAACTAAAATACACAGAACACAGCTTTAAGATGGTAAACAAAAAAAATCCATTGGATCATCTCAGAAGATATTGATAAGCAATATCATATTCAGCACTCTTTTATGAAAAAAACTAAGAAACCTGGGACTAGAGACTACCTTAAGCAGATAACAATCACCTGTGAAACACCTAAATATAAAGCTAAAGTTAATGATGAAACTTTAGAAACATTCCTTTTAAAATGTGAAACTGAACAATACTTCTATTTAATATTATATTAGAAATCTTAACTATAGCAATAAGCACAAAAAATAAATAAATGATAGCAATAATAATAGCTACCACATTTTGCAAGCTTATTATGAGTCATATCCTTTATATACAATGTCTCATTTTATCTTTACAAGATCCTGAAAGGTTACTATTACTGTTACTATAATGCTTTAGGTGAGAGAACTAAGATTAAGATAGTTATGTAATTTGCCTGTGGCTGTCCAGCTACTATTTCCTTCTTTCTGTTACCAAGTCAAGGAATTAAAGTCTGAGTAGAAAGGGGTTTCTGTATGTGGTTTACAATCCTGCAGCATCCTAGGAAAGTGATTTTAGCTATTGGGTCTGGTTTTGTGATAACATCAGGATCAAAAGCAGTAAAAACAAGAACACTTTTAGACTACATCATGTGTGTGTATGTGTGTGTTTTATTTATTAAATTTAAAGCTAATTACTTACTTACTTATTACATTCTATCATTTTACAGGGTTTTCTTACTTACTCACTCTTTTCTTTTCTCCCTCTCTTAGGAGGATAGTTTTTCTGTGAAAGAAAAAAGAGACATGGACTCTGTTGGCTTAATGAATCATTCCACTATTAATAGTTTTTGATAATGACAAGGGACATGTTTTTCTAGTAGGTGTCTACCTTTGAAGAAACTAAAGGATACAAATTCACCTTCAGTGGAGTGGAAGAATCAATGGGTCTGCTTCTCTGTTCCCTCCATAGAGCTTGAAAAGGGAATGAAATAGGCTGAGAGGAAAGTGAGAAGTGAAAAGAGTGGGAAGACTGGGAATAGAAGGAATGTCTTAATGTCTATCTGAAAAAGGTCCCTAAAGACTGAGAGCTGACTCATCTGGCAAAAGAGAGAAATGTTTGCCACTGACCCTGGGCCCCAAGGGTGTGACAGAAAGTCTAATGGTAAAACTTCCTTCTGGCTATGACCTGTTGTTACCTGTCTTTCCGATACTACAGACAAAATTAAGGGTTCCACATTGGTGCAGAAATGAGGTTATCCCTTTAGTCTGTTACTCTGCACTAACACCATGCACTCAATAAGAAATCAGGTAAATACAAAGAAAAGTTTTTCCCTTTGGAAACATTTGAATATAAATGAGAGAAATGAATGCACATGGAAGGGTAGTGTGACTAAGATGAATTGTTAGCCTGCAAAGGGTACAGGTCAATTACCATAGAAGTGGGTCAAGTTTAATTTGTGAATGATCAAGGGAAAATTGTATGCAAAGAAATCGACTGGTAAAAATAACATCTGATGATATTTCAAGAGCCTAGTGCCTTAAACATTAGTTCTTAGGGAAGAATCTCAAAGCCATCTATGAATAATAGGAACTTTCTCAGAGCAAGGCAGCTTTGACTTGTAACTGAGTTAAGTCAAATTTCAGAAGTTGAGGGTATTACCTCTATAATGCTTTCTTTATTTCAGATGTCGGTTGCAAATTCTGGGGTTCCCAGGCCATCTGAACTTTTGACCAATTAGCTACAAATTTGGAGATTTCTATTACTCCCTCAGGTTTGATGATTTGCTAGAATGACTCACAGAACACAGGAAAGTACTATACTTATCATTACAGTTTTATTATAAAAGACACAAATCAGAACCAGCCAAAAGAAGAGATGCATAGAGTGAGGTCTGGAAAGATCCTAAATGCTAAGTTTCCATGCCCTCAAGATGTACTGCTTTCCTGGCACATTGATATGTATCACCAATCTGGAAGCTCACCTGAGCTCAGATATACACAGTTTTTACTGGGGTTTCTCTATATAGGTATCTTCGATTGAATCATTGTCCATGTACTTGAACTCAGTTTCCAGCATCCCTCACCTCCCAAGAAATTAAACCAGATCAAAATTCTGTCTAATCATGTAGTTGTTTTTTTTCCTGTATGACCAGACCCCATCCAGAAATTATCTAGGGGCCTAAGTTGAATCACCTCCTTAGCAAAAACTCAGGTGAGATCCCAGGAGCCACCATGAATAACAAAGACATTTTTACTATCCAAGAAATTCCAAAGGTTTCCTCCGAAACTGGGAACAAAGACCATCCAAACTCTTTTTGTAATGCTCAGGTTACATTAGAGAACGGGATATCAATAAATGTACTATTTTCTGGGGTTTCTCAGAAAACTGTTCTCTTATTTTCTAGTCCTGTCTCCACCTACTCCCTCATTAGCTTCTTGGTTAGAGAGGGATGATCCAGTTGCTTTTACCTTCTGGCACACTTTCAGGGAGAAGCATCAGGCTTCACTCTCTCTTGGGCTGATATGTATTGATGTTCTTTCTCCCTTTGGGTACACACTGTTTTCTGAACAAGGCAGCCCCTGTGCTGAGGGCAGAAATGGAACCAGTAGCAGCTCATCGGCCCTTTATTCTTCACAGAGCCAGTTTTCTCTCTCACGCCTCTTCCTTTTCTTTATTCAGTCCTTGGGGGAAAGAAATGCAATGAGTTCTAATCATCTGCCTATTCTCTATCAGAAACTAATCTGTCTGCTAATTTTTGACCGGCTGCACTCTGCCAGTGATCAACGAGCCCCTTAATGATACTCCCCTCCTTACCTTGTAGTCTATTTAAGATCCTTTTTACTTTTTACTTTACAGTCCTCTATTTATCCTACTAGAGATGGTTATGAGAAAGTTCTTTATGGTGGTTTGGAGTTTTACACAATATGGTCATACTATTGAGTCTCTCTTGTTGACAGACACTGAAATGTTAGGCATAGCTAAGAGTTTTGGGGTTTATCTCTTCAAAAAAGCTAACCAAACTGTTTGTGTTCTAACCACCTCAGTTCTAAAGATGACAAAAAGAGTCCCTACTTTTATTAGCCTCTCTTTGGCTTTTATTGATGAGAAAAAGAATCAAGAATAACTGTACACATGGAGAATTCTTTGGGAACCTAATTGATGAAAGGGTGACCATTAATTTTTTTTCCCCCTAAAAGGCAGTTCATTATAAGAGATATTTTAGTATCTTTCTTAAGTAACTTTGGAAATATATCTCTAAAATTATTGTGAAATATTTTAGGACTCTTAGTTTTACATTAAAACTGGAGAGGTGATTACATTGAGAGTGGTCATTGTGATGTATTCTATTTCCTTCTCAGCTTATGTTATGAGATAATTGCCTAGCTGCCTAAACTTTCCTATACATAAGAAGATACAAAATCAAAATTTCGGTAGCCCTTCTAAGGTACTAGAGTTTCGTTATTTTGGTGATAGAATCTTAACTTGTAACACCACTGAATTCTCAGGAGTTGTGATTTATGGATGAGGCCATCAGACTTTCTCACAGGACTGTCATTAGGGTTCTGAGATGATCTGACTCCAGAGGAGAGACCTGTTTAGGGATATCATTTGCCCTAGCCGAGCTAAGCTGCTTTGACTCCTCAGACACCTTAACAAAAGTATTAATGTCAATGCTTTTTACATATTAGTTAAAAAGTATAAATGAAAGAAAAGAAAATAAATATCAAACAAAGGAATACCATATCTAACTAGAGAAAATAGAACAAAACATTCAGTTTTATTTTAGTTAGCAATAGCCCCGAATGTCTGATTTACTGTGGACATTTTAGAATTTATAGAGTTACCCAGTGCTATAGATTCACTGAGGTCACAAACTTAGAATTTCTAGCAAGAAAAAAATTATCACAAGAGAAGATTGAAAGCTATGAGCCTCTAGAGAACCCATGGTTGAAAGGTCACAGACATAGAAAGCTCTTTCCTCCATGTGTTCCTTATGTTGAGGCAAACGTATTATATCTGAAGGAAGAGACCAAGTGCCAGCTAAACAAAAGCAGAGTCAGCCAATCCATCAGCTAAGTTAGCCTCCTGGAAAATAACAATCCACACATTAGGTGAAGACCGTGTCTTTTTATGTAAAAGGCAGCTTGAGATTAACCAAGGATGATTTTAATACAAGGATAGAAGAGGATTACAAACATATTGCTTGATGATACAGACTTGCTGCCTAGAAAAGTGATTATCCTTTGTTTACCAGGCAAAAATATAAAAATATAAGCTGTTAATCAAAACAGTGGGAGTTAGGAGGGAGATAAATAGCATGTAAACGAGTTCATAATTATTTGATTTGTTTAAATCACTTTATATCTGTTTTTGTTTAAAAGTTTTCAACTGTACTCAGAAATGAAAGTAGAATTAAACCTTTTTTTTGGAATTAAAATTAATGCACATTTCTTTTAGAAATTCAGAAAATATAGAGAAGTGTAAAGAAAATAAAATAAAAATCATCTTTAATTTCACCTACAAGGATAAACGGTATTGATAAAATATTTATATATGTATACACACACACACACGCATATGTGTATGTTTATACAAGAATAGATTTGTCTTTTAAATGTTTTGTAGCTTATAATTTTTACTTGATATATATCTATATTTTCTGTAGCTCAACAGAGATAGCTATACATCATTACTTTAACAATTTTATTTAATCACATATCTATAAGATAATGCTTTTTAACAAATGCTCTTCTTAAAATGATAAGTCTCTGTAATTCTAATCATCCTATTCATGGCTTCCACCTTTACCCACAGACATGTGGCTGAGATTCAAGCCTACTTGATGCCTAAGGTCAATATTGATATTAATCTGAGTCTTTTATTTTCCCAGCTACAGGACTTGAAAAGATGATTTCTTCCCACTGCTAAAATATAGGAAAATGGGTGATTAGGTAGATATCACAAATCACACTCTCTAAGTGAGGAAGCCTAATACAAGGTAACAAGAAATAAAAACTCGATTATATTTAAAGTGAGTAAAACACTGAAGTTGTATATATTCCCGAAAGGAATAGAAAAAGAAATATTCTGAGAAAGTTTATAAAAGCACTCAAACATGAGAAGAACAAAAATTAAGGTAAGTAATGATTTCTTACAATGGAGGATTAGTTAAAAAGAAGAAAACACAACGGGTACTTGAATTTCTCTAATTTGGTTCTATTTGCATCATCTGTTGTAACACTGGTTAAAATTATTGATTAAAATTTTTATTTAGTAGTATTAACATAGAAACGTATTCTTGATTTGTGTAAGGGTATCAGATAAAAAGAAAAAAGAAAAGAAACGAAAAAAGAAAAGAAAAGAAAAAAGAAAAGAAAAAGAAACATACCATTTGCTTTCCAATTTAATGCCTGTAGTGACTTGACAATTCATCTGAAGTCAGTTTCTTCTAGCAAAACACAGCTCATATCCTTTCCATGATGTTTCTTGCAGAGGATAACAGTTAGAAATCTCTGATTTTCTCATGTTTGGTTCATTCATTTCCTTTTCCTATTCCTACCCTCCACAAACCCTGTCATACTACACCACTTTCTAGCTGTAAGTGGCCAATGGGATTCATGCTCCTGACACTTTGGTATGCTGAACTGTCTAAGATGGTTGGAAGATGAAGTGACTCCATGTACAATGGCACAGTAAATTTTCTGCTCAATCTATTACTTTCTTATGAGAAATTTCCATGGAGCATTTCTGGTGAATATAATTCTCTACTTCGTCTCAATATTCCGTATTTACAACTTTGAGATCTTCCATAGCAAGAGAAATGATGTTAAGTTAGATGGCCTTGGAACTCCTTTGAACTAGAGCCCATTTCCCTCTTTTTCCTAGCCTTCAAGGTGAACTTAATTCCTCTTGGATACTCTGGAGATAGTACTAGGATCAGACTATGGCATTCATATTTCTGTGCTCAAATCGAAGAGCTGAGAGATGGGGAAAAGCTATAGATTTAAACTCTTCTCTTTCAAAGTTGACATCTTTGGTTATAGTAGGAAAAGATGTTTTGGGTTAATTAGACACTAAATTTCTGTCTTTAGTCACTAACAAAGTAGAGTTGTGGGAAGTTCAGATTTTATCCTACACATGTTGGGGTCTGAAAAATTTCAGGAGATAATAGGGCAAACATGGGCAGTATTCTAACATATGTACCACCATCCCATACATATTAGAAGAAAATCTGTGGGTAATCTTCAACTAACATTGGCACACTTTCCTATCTCTATGCATTGAGACAAGCTTTGGGCTTCTGTCTTCAAGGCACATACTTGTACTACTTCCTTTTTCCCAAAGATACTACAGTTTCTCAGGCCTTTTTATTTGTCAGTTCTTCTCCTTGATGTGTAATAAAATCATTTTCTCTCTCTCTCTTTCTCTCTCTCTCTCTCTCTCTCTCTCTCTCTCTCTCTCTCTGTGTCTGTCTCTCTCTCTCTCAACTTTGCTATTGAGAATTTGAGGGCCTATTTAGCATGACCATGCAATTTATATTGTTTATTCATTTCTATCTGTAAATTATCCTAAGGTGAGTTAAACTTCTGAACCTCTAACTCTTTTTCCACTGAGTTAGAGTAGAGGGCCTGCTAGAATAGATCTACTCTGAACATAAAGGTGGAGCATATTTTTTATACTCACTACACAAGGATATAAAACCTAGTCCTTGAACTTCTGACCATGCCCTCCTGATAGGACAGTGAGAAAATTCTGCACAGAAATATCTATCTTCAGAACTTTAAATCCATGTAAACTCTCAGTATACGGTCTTTCACATAAATGGCAGTCTATCATGGCCTTTAAATCTATCTATCTCTGTGCTGTTTCTATGACATGTTATAACACAGTTCAAGTCTATTTTTCTTATTTCTAGCACAATACTATATATGAATCGATCAAATTTGTGGTTATATTTAATCTATAACAAAAGATTCAAGGTCTCCTTAATTATATACCATGCATTGTGACTAATTCTGAGGGACCCAGTCTAGCTGGTAGAGATGGGTAGAAGGCTCTAGCAAACATGAACAAATCAGAAATTAATCTTTTTATACCATCCAATTTCTACAAAAACCAGGTAACCATGGAGGATAGGCAAACAATTAGACAAAATTTTAATTTTCAATTCCATGGTAAATTTTCTATAGATTCTTACTCTTAGTAAAAACTCATATACTTCTCCTTAAGTTTGGTTCTCTGGCTAGTCCTACAGTTATGACAGTATTCCCCAAAAGTTGTAACTCCAATTTCAAAGTCATTTCCATAATATATATTTTAATATCATGCTGTTATCTCAATAATTGTTATGGTTGGGGCTTAGCTGGCTCCTACTCTTTTGTTATATTATCCCAATAGTTTGATGGCTATGTTGAAATTATATTCTTGGGTAGTATGATAATTTAAATTTATTGGTTCTATACCTGGGGTGCCCAGGTCCTACTCCAAGCCAATTGAATCATTATCTCTTGAGGATGAGGATGAGAGTTAACATTTTTTTTTTGAGGTTTCAGGTTATTCCAATGTACAACCAAATTTAAGGACACCTGTTTTAGTTCAAGGTACAGCAGAGTGAGGAAATTTAGATGCAAAATCCAATATAATTGCTACCTCCCACCCCACTCTATCATGTGTATAACTCAATTTTACCTTAATTAAATCTAGCTGAAATTGTATATAAAGAAAAAAAGGTTGGCAAATGAAATGTATAATGTTCATGATGGCAACTTGTTTGATTCAGAGGAGCTGCCTGTAGTTTTACATGATGTGTTATACAGAAAGTTCTCTAGATTTTTTTCTAGATGTCATTTTTTTTCTTCAAAGTTTCATATTTACAGAAACCATGAAGACAAAAAATAAAGCTCTTGTGCCCTCTCTTTCATTTACTATTCCCTGACTTATTTATTCCTTCCCTGATCTCCCTCTTCTCTTTCCCACTCCAGTTATCTAGTTCTGCCAGGTAGGTGCCTTGAGAAACCTGGATGGACTATGTGGCTCCCTGCTTTTTGATGCCTAGACCATGAAAAAATGGAGTCTTTTTATTCTGTGTATGAGGTACAAAATTCTTGTGGAACATTTCTGGTGAGTGGAATTTTTCAACTCTCTATAGATTTTTGTTTCTTCTACATATTCCACATAGTTTTGAGGAATCAATACATGCCCCTCAGCATTTTCCATGAAGTGTATGAATACTTCCCACACTAAAAGTGATAAATCCTTTGTCCAAGTCCTCCCTTGGCAGTGGAAGCTAAAGAAACCTCACACCTCTCAGATGCTTTCAAGTCTGTTCTGTTAAATACCGTGGAAAGATAAGAGCAAAATTAAGGTATATACCAAAGCAATGGAGTAAAACATCAGATGATCTTAATAGTTTTGAGATGTACATTTTCACAATCAAGGAACAAATTGATAATACCCCTATAATAAGTTAGAGTTGTCAAATTTTCAAGAAAAAATACAAGGCATACTGTTAAATTTGAATTCTAGATAAATAATGACTATTTCTTAGTATGAGTATGCCCTATCCAATATATAGGTTATACTTATACTGAAATTATATTTGTTTTGTATCAGAAATTCAAATTTAACTGGGCATATTGTAATTTATCTAGCAACCCTAAATTTTAGATAGGTTACCTAAATTCTGTTCTGAAAATTTATTTTACTATTTTCCCATGGGTTGTTCTCTTAGAAGTTTATGATAATATGTACCCTTTATCTGATTCTCAAAGTGTAATCCTGGGAACTTACTGAAAATGTAAACTTTCAGACTCTACCTCAGACCTCTTGAAAAAACTCTAATTTAGCATTTTTATTTGAACTGGTCCTCTGGGTACTTCTGATGCACACTTGAATTTGAGAACTACTGATATATCTCAACCCAGGTTACCATTCTACCAATATGATTAACTTCTATAAATCTGTATTCCTCCAAAAGCCAAGTGAAAATAAAATAGTATCAGTGTGGAATTCCAACAACCTGAACTAACAAGAAAATTCTCTTAGTGTTTGACTAAATAAATAATATAATAGGAACAACTTCAAATAATTAAAAATTCAAAAAAAATTTTTATAGTGCTCTCCACAAAATTGGCACTCAATAACTGAGTAGAGCTGCTTTGCTGTGAGCATAATTATCATTTTACATGAATATTTCACATTCTTTGGTGAATTGTGTGGAATCTCCCATGACATAAACTTGTCTTCAGCAGGCAATACTTAATAGTAAACTACAGAAAAGAACGTTTGACTCTTTGATATGCCTTGCCTGGGTAAGTGAGACCATTTAGGTCTCTGCCTCTTAATATCCAAGTTCCAAGAAATAGCACCACAGCCAAACACTAAATTATGATTTTGTTTTCACAAGGGGAAAAAATGAATAATTAAAAAGGAACATAATAGTTTAAATAAATGCTGACTTCAATAAAGTTAGTTTTTTAGAAAAGTATATTAAATTATATAACATGGAACTGGTTTTGTTTTGTTTTGTTCACTTCTTTTTATAAAGGAAGTACCCTGGGGAACCTAAAAATTCATTATAAATTGTAGGAGTCAGGGGAGTGTATAATTTGGGTCATTGTTTAAATTGCATTTTATAAAAACAGATTTCCCTTTGTGGAGACACACACATCAACCAATGTGAAGTATGATTTCAACTACACAACAGGATTGGAAATAATGTGTTCTGAATTAGACTAGGTGACAGCTTCCTTTTGAAAGTCATTGTGAGTTTGAGAAAGAGTGCTAAACTGTGCTAATAAAATTTAAATGACAAGAACAGACAAGTTTCTTAATTTGTGTTTCGTAAAAATAAACAGAATTTATATTTGCTATCTATTTTATAAGCAAATTGTTAAGATAAAGGAGATTATTGGAGATGATGTTAGTTACTGTTTCAGTTTTCAGGGCATTTTAAAGTCCTGAGAGTAGCATAGGATTTGTTCTTTGATAAATATGGATGCAGATTTCTAAGACATTTGGTGAAATCTTATATGGTTCCAGCAGGCTCTTGTGTGTAGGGCTTCTAGGATATCCAGACTCTGAGCAGAATAAAATCCGTCGAATGAGGGCCATAATGAACCAAAGAGGGCTTGGTTTGGAAAGGACATTAGCATTTAAAGTTTTCATTTTCACTAGATTTGTAAAATTGTATTCAACTATTTCAACAGCCCTATTCTATCTCCTCTCATACCCAAGATGATGCTGTAAACCAGTAGCTAGGACATCCTTTGGATGGGTAACAGTCCAAATGACTAAGCCATTCTTAGGTGGTAGAATGGTTGGATGGGTTCTTCCTGAAAAAAATAAGAATTATCTTCAAATCCTTGGTATTCATTTAAATATATATATTTAAGATCATTAAAGTTTACTTTTCTCTAGGCCTTGGACTTGTCTATCTGTGATTACCTCATATTACATAACAGGTCACAGATCTCAGTGAGCATTGTGTTATATATCTCTGCAGCTGGAATCCCAGGTAAGGATTGAGTTCTTTAATATCGAATTTGGAAATCTCTTCTCCACATATACAGTCAGAGTTTTTCTCAAAGTTGCATTCTCAGAATGAATATAACTTCAAATGGGTAATGTAGTTATAGGTAAAAATAATTAAATTAAAACCAGAACTGTGAGTTAACATAATTTCTTTAAGGAATACCCAAGGCTATTTTGGAGAGATTTTGGAGAGATTCCTCCAACTAGCAGTAGAGATAATTATAAAGGACAAGAAATTAGTACCACTAGAAAACACACACATACAAATGCATAGTCATATCTTAAAGTTTGGAGTTTAGTTTAGTTTCCATAAAGATGAAAATCAGTTAAGTCTAAGTATGAGAGTATATGATTAAGCAATCTGATTACTTTAAGGAAGGGATTTAATTACAAAGCCATTTTTATATGTTTGGCTTTTCATTTATTTATTTTTGCCAATTCTTTCACCAGTCAAGTATATTTTTCATATTGGGGAAATTTAAACTCTAATCTCTATCCTCTAAAGAGCTTTGCTAATCTTTCATTCAAAAGTTAAAGGAAAGAAAATAAAGTAACATTTACTTGAGCCTAACATGTGCAGGTAATTTGAGAACGCTTTATTTAATGTAAAGGTTTTATATAACATCACTATTAGCTCTGAGAATGAAAGTGGACACTGATTTCTGCACTTACATATTAATACAATTAGTTTTTTTGCTAGTTGTATTTTCTTTGGTTTTGCTGAAATTAAGCCAAGACATTGTATACTCCATTATTTTAGAATTCCTTCCTTGTATTAGGACATATGCTGTGATTTTAAAAAATGTATCTCGTGGTTAATGATGTACTTTCAAAATAGACTTGTAGGCCTGACTTTATAACAAACTGAACATATGGTACACATCTACCCCAATTTCTTGGACAGGCAGAGGGACACATGGCCACAGGCAGTTGTGAAGTCTGCCAGGACCTGAAGAAACTTATGATAAAATCTTGCATTGATTATAAAAATTGGTTTCTGGCTTTTAATTTTCTTGTGAAGTTAGAATTTTCATGCAGTAAATCTACATCAATCTTTCAAAATTATCAGAGGATTCTTAAGATTCCTTTAGGCCACATTCTCCCTAGAAACTTTAGTAACCCTTTTGGCTATATTCATTATACATCAGTTTTTCCAATTCTGATTTGGCCTCAAATCCAATAAAATATTGAAAAACATTATTTACTTAGCTGTTAGTTTTAGCTTTTGTTTTTTTTGGAGGAAACTATTATTTTATCAAAGTATTACTTATTGAAAATAGTAATGCCAACAATTCTTAAAAGGCTTCATAAACTTTGAGTATACAAAAACACAATTAATTTTGAATTGGGTATTTATGGCTATTTAGTTAACCTAAGCATACACAGGTCAGTCAGAAATTATTTTAGAAGTTCAGTAGATTACAAGTAATGGTAATCTGCTTGAGCTTCTTTAAGCAAAAATAGAGAATTTATTGTTAGGATATTAAACTATCTCTTAGCAGAAAGTGCTATCAAGGATCAGGAAAGAAAAGAACTAGAAACTACAGAGTTGTCAGCATCTCAAGCATTTATTGTCTTAAATACTTTTCCACTGGGACCCTATGGTCACTTGCCTACTTTTCTCTGGAAAACTAGTTTATTTTCCAAACTCTCTATGCAGAATGGCTCTCTGTGCTTTTTTGTGTATGCACAGCCAAACACATCCAGTTTTATATCTCTGTAGCTCATTAAAACCTTATTTCTATATGTTAAAAGTTATTGGGTATGGGAAGAATGTATTAATATACATAATCTTTAATTAGAGCTCTATGATCAGTTTTCATTATCCATTATAGAGAGGACATTTTTAAGTTTAGAGAAGGTAAAGTTTGTGATGAAAATGTTAGAACTAGTGGTGAATGGAATGAAATATCAGCCACATGCTTTCAGATGGATATGAAGACAAAATAAATGAACTGGCCTGAATCTTATTTACTATCCTACAACACCAAGTAAAAAGTAAAATTTCTAACAAATAGGATGAAAATTATTTGAAATATGAATGTTTATTAAGTGGTGAAAGAGTGAAAATATACCATTATGTTTGTGGACATTCTCAAATTCTAGTATAAACCAATTTATACTCAAGTGCAATTTTGAAACACATAATGAGCACCAAGAAAAATTATATGTGAGATCCTATGAAATCAGTGTCTTCCTTTGCAAATGATAACACCTTGAGATTTATTTGCTTATTTGAAAAAGCAAATGTTAACTTTTAAAAAGGTGAGATTATGTCAATAATTACCATGAAAGACGTGATTTCAATAATCGAAATGTTGCAAAAAAATCAGACTGGTGAGAAACCAAGCACCACTTGGGGAGTTGGAGAACTCAGGTTTAGTACGCTGGCGATCCCAGAAGACCTAGCACTCTGAAGCTCAGGGGTAACCTTACTTTTATAGGGCTTATTCCCGAACAAGCAAAGGGGATACATCTGTTATCTAGACAGAACAAGAAAAGGGGAGGGCGAGTCTTCGATTGATCT
Source organism: Macroglossus sobrinus (assembly GCA_004027375.1). Lineage (NCBI taxonomy): Eukaryota > Metazoa > Chordata > Mammalia > Chiroptera > Pteropodidae > Macroglossus > Macroglossus sobrinus. The sequence continues at coordinate 153,739 of PVKZ01000001.1, read as the reverse complement.
TGAGGTCACCCTGCCCTTGGGCCTATGTGGCAAGCATGTTTACAGAAACAGAACAAAGAGCTGATTTCAAGGTTAGCCATTTGAGTGGAAAATTCTTCCTTAGCAAAACTGAATCAGTGGAATAATTGCTTTGATCAAGATGAGTTAAATTCCTGTGATTATTTCTTAACAACTTGGTTATAAACTTACCTAAAAGAGGCACTATGCTAAAAGATAGTTATACACTATTAAGAAGTACTAAGAAACACCTGATAAAGTTTCTAATGAGTGACTAAGAAGCAGTTTTGTTTTCACCATCTTAGTTAGAATGATTTCTCAGTGTCCAACCCTAGAAAAATCATTTAAACACCTTCTATGATTTTAGAACACACACATGAGATAAAATTCTCAATGATAAGTAACAACAAAACTAAAAATGGAATTGTCATATTGATATAAAACCTTATTTTTGTCTCAAACTGAATATCAAACTATTATTCTTTCAGTACTGACTAATCTTAAATTATTTTATTCTTATATTTGAGGAGCTTATTTTGAATTGTTTTAAAATCAGATGCATTTTGTTTATTTTATACTTTAATTTTAAATTCTTATTTGATGAGATTATTTTTATCTTACTTATTTGTATAGTTATCTTCTACTTATAACAAGTAATAGTGATTTTTCAGTTACATAATAATAAAGTTTCTTTTTAAAACAAATGTGTTAGAGGTAATTTCATTTTTGGAAAAGTATAATCAAATACCATGTACATGCTGATAAGACAAAAATCATGTAGAAATGTGGATAACTGAAGTTTTGAAAATACTAGTATAGATTTCTAATTCATGGATATCTCCTTACTGCCAGATTTACCTGGTAGAATAGTTTGGAGAAATAGTAGAAACTTTGGAATTAGGAAGATGGCAGTTAAAATCCAGCATAGCTACAAATTATCAGTGTTTATTTAGACAAATTTTTTAGATTCTGTAAGCCTCAGTTACTCCGCTTGTAAAATGGGTGTAATGATAATTGTTTTCAAGAGGGTTGTTTTGATAATTGGAATTAACATATATTAAAGTACCTTGGTCCAATAAATGCTATTTTTCAAGTAGTGAAGAAAATTCAATTTAAAAGTGTATTTTTTACAAATCAAATTTAATGTTTGACTTCTACATATTAACTTTTTAATGAAAGAATTAGCAAAATTAGACAAGTTGTAAAATTTCCTGGAGGCTTTAGAATGGAATAGATGAGTCAAATGGCATCAAAAATAATAATAATAATAATAAATAATAACAATTATTATTAGGATATTGGAAAGGGAATATAATTTTAAGAGCGTCCTCTCATAAGACCTGAAGTGTGATGTAATACTTAAGTTAACTGTGATAATCAAGTGCAGATAAACTTGATTCTTGGATTGAACCAAGAAATAGAAGTCAAGAGCTTGACATTAAATCCCAGCTCTGAAATTGGACCTTGGTTCTCAATGTCAAAGTGATTTCAAAGCTGTTCTTTTTTTCTGTGTCCGAAATGGGTACTAACACACGGGCGTCATATAATTTCTTTTCTTTTTCAGCATTAACCATGTCCCACCATCCCATTCAGGGACTTATGTAAATAAAGAATGCTTGAAAATCATTTTAGAATTTTAAAAGAGGCAACAAACAAGGACTTTCACATTAAGAATTCAGGCATGAAATTTAAAGAAACCCATACTTTTTCTGTCTGGGTATTTAATTAGAATAGTTACATTTTATAAATTTTGAGCCTGTGAATAGGGCTCCAGTGATAATCCCATTAGACTTGTCATTTTTAGGTGAAGCTTTTATAGTCTTAAATATTAATGAAATTCCCTTCTTCATGATGTGGGTCTGATATTACTGATAGATTCCAGGCCAGGTTATAAACTTTGGTCATTCAACAAACATTTATTTCTTCTTATCTCTTGGATATCAAGTCATTATAACACTAGCCCTGAATTGAAGCTGCTTACTGATATATGTGGTGATGTAGCTAATTAGACCACTGACCACGGGAGTAGTATCCATGTGGGTGGTCTCTGATTTGCTATGGTTTCATCCTGACACCAAGTTGGCCATTTGTTCTAGAGCCTGTGAGATACCAAGGCTGATAGCCAAATTCCAGATTCCCTTTAGGACCTGTCCTTCCTCACTAGAAGCAAAATTGGAGGCATCGCTCACCTCAGAATATGCTTATCCCACCTCTTAGACCTGGCTTGTTAGAAATTCTACACAGGGGGCTGAGTCTCAGGCACCACCCTAGCAGTTTCTCAGAGCACATATATCCATGCATACATATACACAATGCATCAAATAAAATATTTTTAAAACACCACCTAAAACATAAGAGACTATTATGGGTGAAGTAAACTTTTTGTAAATCACTTTTAAATATCTGGTATTTTCTTTTTCGACCATTAGCTTCTTAAGAATACCTTCTTTCTATCTCCTCTCTTCAATCCTTAATGCTGTTTTTCCCTTTTTTTTTTTTTTTTTGTCTCAGGCAATCTCACTCTTTCTCTCAGCATGCCTATTTCAGCAAACATGACTAATTGTGGTTTCTAACCAAATAGAGGCCACAGCTCTTCCTGCCATAAACACTGTGATTGGGTTTTATATGATATCATAGGAAGACAGACAAGGGCATGTAAATAATTGCCCTGAAGGAAGTAAGGTAAGTAAGAGTTAACAGGAAAAACATGTGCTTGTAATCAGAATACACCAACCATTCCTTATGAGCAGACTTAAAAATGAGAATGTGAAGGCATCATACTTGTTGATCTTAGAGTTAGAAACCTCAATAGAAATCAAAAAGACCTTTTACAGTAAACCAAACAATGCAAACTTTATCTCTAAAAGTATGTAAAACTATTGAAGAATTTGAAGCAGGTAACAAATATCATGAGGGTTGGGCTTTTAGAACGATCACCTGGCTCTAGAGTTGAGAAGGGTTTGTATCTGTGGAGAGCAAGATCAAAGTCTGATGCCAGTCAGGAAACTGTGGCAGTAATCCAGGTGAGAAGTGGCCAGTGTGTGAATTAACATCTTGGAAGTAGGGAGAGAGGAACAGGTGTGTGTGTGTTGGGGGAGGGGATGATGAAGCGGAAACACTGACCAGATTTGGGGACCTTATGGATTGTAGGAAGGGTTACTGAAGGTAAGGCATCTAAAATGGCCTTAATTAGGCAATGTGCTAAATGGGTGGATAAGAATCGATACAGAAGAGAAAGAGCAGTTTTGAGATAAGAGATGGTAAATTTAGTAAAAACTTTATTTTACCAAATTTTAATACCCAATTCCTTTTAAGTGCCAGTTTCATGCAAGATAAAAAGAACATATTAAGTCTTTGCTATTAAAATTCACCGATTCTGTGGATCAGTTTAATTATAGCATAGACTTATCCTAAAAACGGAATCATATCTTTTACATTTTTAGCACAAATTATTAGCTGCAGAAATTTTATTTATTTAAAACTACAAACAATTTTTGAGAATTCAGAAAATTTTTATAATTCTACTAAAGAGGTGATGATACAGGAGAGAAAAGAGCATCTTATTTTCATGTTCATGTTTCCAGACAACCTTTATACAGAATAAGGGTTCAGGTTTGATAGAGAACATGAGAATGATTAGTTTGAGTTCAACTAAATTTTGCAAAAAATAAAAAAAAAATACATAAAAAACTAATCAGGATAGCTCGCCTCTAAAAAAAAATGTAGAACTGAAAGTAGACTTGAAATTAAGAGACACATTAAAAGAATTTGAATAAAAAATAATATTAGTACATTTTAGATTCCTTATATCTAGCATAATGACCTTTACATAGTTAAAACTTAATTTGTCTGTCTTGTTTTTGCCTAAAATAAGGCATCTTTTGTCTCTAGAATTATTCTCAAGCTTATAGTTTTTGGTTTGTGGATATTTTTTCTCTTTTTCAACAAATATTTAAGTGCTCACCAAATGCCTGGCATTGTTTTATGTACTTGGTAACACAACAAGTGAATACAATCAAGTTTCTGACCTAATAAATTTGATATTCATTGGTAGAAGACAATAAACAAAAAAGTAAAAATATAATATGCCAGGCTGTGATAGCTCTAGGAGAAAATAAAATGGTAGTAGGGAAAAAAAGTTTAAAAATGAAAGCCAGGGCTTGGATAGGGAAGGTCTTATTGTTAAGTATCAATAAGACATGATGGAAGGGAGGAAGCCACACAAATACCTGAGAGGGAAATGTCCCAGGCAACAGAACAGGTAAAGAAAATCCTTATATGCTAACGGGGTGTCTGATTAAATTTGGAATTATTTAGCATTTGTACTTGAAGTTGGGTACATCTGGACTTTTGCAACACCTCCTACAAAATAATGAACCATGAAGCCATTATTACAAGAAGATGTTGTGTTTCCCTTTCCTTCCACCTTCAGTTTTAAGTCTCTCCTTGAATCCCACATCTTACTAGCATCATCTTTTGGATTGGCTTCAGGACTAAATGCAAATTTTTTTTTTTTTTCTAAACACACATTTGTATCAACCTCCACGTCTTGAAAAGGGTTTCAACTCTGTGGCTTGAAATAGAAATTCTTATGGATTAAGTTTAGAATAAAACATGTGATCTTCATTAACAGATCTGATTTTCATCCCAGTTTTGATAGGCTACAACTTCCTTTGAAGAGTAAGACTTAATGAGTTGGTGGAAATATCAGCAGAGAATTGGATTCAAAATAACTTGAAAGCTATATAAATTCCACAATTGAGATGTAATGGCACAACATCAACTTTAATTAAGAAAGAGATCTAATAATATTTTTAAAATATACTCAACAAATTTTTTTTTTGCTCTAAAGATTATTTTAAATTAAATTGATTCCTATTATTTGTTCTGGAACATCAAAGTCATTCTTATATTCATATTAATCTCTTTTTTCCCCTTCTTTCCCATCTTCTGTCACTGCCAGAGTCCAGGACTTCATTCTCTATTATTTATTTATACCTCCTATGTTACATCAGCACCCAAAGAGTTTACTGACATACTACCTCTCAAAAAATATTTTTATATTTTATATTGGGAGGGAAACAGTATGATTTATGGGAATGACTTGTATCTACATGTAACAGTTGCATAGTAAACAACCTATTCCCTCTCAAGTCTCAGTGGCTTCTAAAAAACATTTATGTTTTGCTCAGGCTACATGTTAGCATCTGTGAGTCAGCTGCCATGGATCTGGTCCATGCGTTTTTCCATTCTGGCAATCAGATTGAAGGAACCAATCCTGTCTGGAAATGGGAAATGAGTAAGTGCTCTAGATGAATCAGAATTCCCCTAGAAGCTTCTGTTCGGAGCTGGCACACTGCCACTTTTCTCCTGTTCCCCTGGCTTAAGCAAGTCATATGTCTACAGGAGGCACAGATCAATAAGCCTCTTACATAGAAGGGATCAAATGTTTGGAGAAGTTAAAGAGTAATACACATATAGAATTAAATGTGTGGCATTTGACAAATTCTATATGATATTAATTATTATTATTATTTTTTTTTATTTTTATTATTAGTCTTTCCATATACCTGCTAGGCAAATTCTCAACCCTGGGTCAGAGTTAGTATCCACTTTATCTTTCCTCTGTGCAATCGGTAGAAAACTGCTGAGAAAAGTACATAGGCCCATTGAATGGCATCTCTATAAAATTAGGACCTCATCAGCAGCTGGGTCCCCAGTGTGTTTCAAGAACATTTTTATTTTTCCTGCTTCAAGTTCCCCTTCCACTCCCCTCAATGTCTATTTCAAACCTTTATATTTTTCCTCCAAATTACCACAAGATCTTCTTCCACTTGTCCCCTACAGATAACTTGCCCACATCACAAGCATAATTGGGAAAATTGAGCTCATCATGTGGGATCTCATTTCCATTTCTTGGCTTATCCAACCAACCTACAAATTTGGCAAAGCCCATTCTCATGCCTTTCTTCTAGGCTCCAGTGATTAAATGTCTATTCATCTGTTCAAGGCCAACTTCTCCATCTGTTCTCTTCATGCTATTTCTGCTTTCTCTTATACATGATCATTTATTTCTCATTTTTCTCCTATATTTTCAACTTTTTTCTTATTTCTTCCCTAATAGATATTTGCACCATATCACATTTATCTTTCTACCTTCTCTACAGCACAGTATAGTACTGTAGATATGACCTGTGTTTCGTACATATCTGTTGTTTTATACACAGTAACCCCAGAAGCTCACAGTGATCAGCAGTGTCTTCTTTTCTCAGTGTCAGGCTTCATGTAGCCAGCCCTTCCTTCTAACCGTTTTTCTATACTTCAGGCTGACATTTAAATGAGTATGGTCTGATTTGCTATTGACAAAGCACTTAATATTTATATAGCAGTGACTATGTCACAGACACCATTCTTAGTGCTTTCTGTGTATTAACAATTTTAACCTTTATAATAACCTTGTGGAGTATGTATTATGCCCAGTTTATAACTGAGAAACAGCAGACACAGAGGGGCTATTAATATATAGGTACTGAGTCTTTTTCCATATGAAGATGAAAAGATAGAAAATATAGACGGACAGGCAGATAGACAGACAGACAGGTAGGCAGACAGATATACATATAGATATAGCTATAAAGTCACTCAGGTTCTACGTAGCAAACAGTTAAGCTTTAGGGTTTTTTTCTTATAGAAACTTATGAAGTTCATAAATAGGTAGCCTGAAGGAACCAAACGTTAGCAGAAATCATCACTTAGCTGGTATGTGCATCAGAATATAAATGAAATCCCCTTCCTCCTTCACTCTTGTTGGCTGTTGATGAAGCTTAAGCATTTAACTTTCATGTTGCTTTACTCATCCTGCTGTTGCCACAGCAACTGAAGAATGCCATCACTGCTCTTATGGGTAACTTACAAATACAGTTTTTTGAAAAAAGGCAATGAATTATATTTTTAAAAAACAAGTGACCAACATGGACAGCTACTATTTATAGTTTTCTTAGGACTCGATGAATATACTTCAATTTTGTAGCAAAATTCTGTTCTTTTTAAGCACACATTATGTTTTACATATATTGAAAGCTGAAAAATTGGGTTTTTATTAACCCAGAATTAAACCAAATATGGAGCCCCCAACTGTATTTAATTATAACTTATTTATACTGTATCTCAGAAAGGGCTATAACTCTCTGAAAATTTGCTTTTACAGTCTCATGTTTCACATTTTAGGGAAAAGGCATAGATACTCTTTTTACTATTTTTGAGGTTCTTCTTCACTTAACAATTTAAAATATTTTCTAGTGTGTTAAAAATTATATAGTTGAGACAAATGTTAGCTGAAATACTGTTGTTTTAATCAGGGATCTTTGATTTCAAATGACACAAATACAGCCCAAACCTGATTGTGCAAAGGGAAATGTATTATAAACCAGTTTGGGTACCTCACAGAGGTACAAACATATCAAGTTTAGAAGGGAAAATCTCATGAGGATTTCAGATAATGTCTGGATGCTCTCTGTCACTCATCTCCACTTCTCTTTGGCTTCATGCGCCTCTCTCAAGATGATGAAAACATGGACAATGAAAGCATTTGAATGTTACCTTGTAAGCCTAAACTAGAGAGTCACACTAATTCTTTTTTTTCCTCATCTAAGCCAAACAAATAACAAAGAAAATTAAAAAGAAGAGACTACTTATTGGCCCACTTTGGGTCAGATACCACCCACAGAACAATCAGCACTGGCCAGGAGGTAGGGTCATATAACAACTAACTTGGTTTATTAGAAGCAGAGTTGATTATTTCCTCCTTTTTGAAACTCATCTGGGTTTTGGCTTCCTGGACACTATTCTCCCTCTGTCCTCTGTTTATTTTTTTGGATACTTGTGCTCAGTCTCCACTGTTTGTTTCTCCACATTTCTCTGACCTATTGACACGAGTGCCCAGGGCTCAGTATTCTTCTCTACTTTACCTAAACTCACTTCCATGGTGGTCCTATCAAAGACCCCATTATTGTTAGTATATAATCCACATGCTGCATTTTCAAAATTTCCATCTCTACCCCAGACTTTTTCCTTCCCTATACTTCTCTAAATTTTCTATCTTTAGTTGGATATCTAATACATATTCCCAATTCAACATGTCTAAAATGGAATTCTTCAATCATCCTTCTTCCTCTTCAAACTTCTTGAACTTCTTGCTTTTCTCACAGCTTTTCCTTTTCAGTTAAACTAAGGCCACTTCACTTTTCTTGTTCTTCATGTCAAAAAGCCTTGGGATCATTCTTTTTTTTTTCTCCAATATTTTTTATCAAATCTATAAACATATCTTCAAAATATTAGAATCTAACTACTTATTTTTTACATTGATACTACTCTCATGTAAGAAGAAATTGTCATTTTCACCCAAATAATTGTAATAGTCTCCTAGATGTCTCCCTATTTTAGCCTTTGCCCTCTTATAGTTTAATCTTAATAACAAAGTCAGATTGATCTCTTTAAAACATAAATCCGGTTTTGTCTTTCTTCTCCACAAAACTCTCCAACAGACTTCTCATCTCAGAGTAAAAAAACAAGTCTTCATAACCACCTACCATGCCTTGATCCCTCTCCCTGGAATACCATTCTCTTGGATGGCCATTTGCTTGCCTCTTCCAACCCCTTTTTGCTTACTCAGCTATTGTATTTTCCATAGTACTAACATCTTCTGATACACTATATATTAATTTATTAGTCCATTTATTTCCTGTCTTCTCTCACTAGAATGTAAGTTCTGTGAGGGGAGGACTTTTTTCTGTTTCTTAATTAATTTCCAGCATAGAATTCAGTGCTATCACACAGCAAATAGTTAATAAATACTTATTGAATGATAACATTAATTTAGTTGCCTCCCAGAGGAACATTTTGGTGGAGAGAGAGAATGGAGTTTCCAGAAGACATGGATACTGCTTCCAGAAAAGGGATCTGAATTAAAGCTGTAGCTGGTGACTTCTAGTTTAAGTGGCAGATTATGCATGCATTTATTTATTGCCTTTTCCTCCTGAAATTCTATTAAAAGTATAATAAAGAACAAAAAATGCCATAAAAGAGAAAAATGTGGAGCCATTAGCAGAAAAAAAAATTAACGAATTTATGAAGAGGAAAAAGCATGAAAAAATTTAACTGTTGAAGAAAAGTAGAGAAAGCCACAACTTTGTGCATTAGAGGGGAAGGGGAAGCCACTATGCCTGTTAAACTGCAGCAAGAACTCCCATTATATAGAAGGAGAAGAGTAATAAATTGGGCTGAAAGTAGAAAAATTAGTTAAGGTCTATATAGAGAAGAAACAACCACACCAATCCCATTTCTCATTTCCTTACAAGAATTGCCTGTACTTGTTAAATTTAGCCCAGGTGAAAACCAACAAAGAGAAAGAGGAAAGCTAGCTTGGGTGTATCCCAGGCCCTTTTTATTCTGGCAGTCAGGTTCCTTAGTGTTGAAAGTAGCTCCCTATTTATTTATATATAATACATAATTATAGACTTAGTTTTATATATATATATATGTGTGTGTGTGTGTGTGTGTGTGTGTGTGTGTGTGTGTGTGTGTGTGTGTTTATTTAAGTTCCATTCAATCTTCAAGGAAACTGTGAAGTATAAAAGAGAAAGTGAAGCTAAACAACCTGGAAAAAAATGGCTTCCAATAGAAATAAAAAATTCAACCAATAAAAAAGAACTGAAAAAGAAGCACACTAACATACACACATCCTGATTAATAGAAGCAGAGATTTGAGAAGATTTATATCCACAAAAAAAAGAACAAGGTACTATAAAAAAGAAATTTTAGAGAGTGAGATTACCTATTGGAAATTTAAAAATATGCTTGTCAAAATTTAAAAGAGAGAGAGAGTAAAGAAATGGAAGGTAACATTTGGGAAACTAACTAGAATATAGTAATAAAAAAAGTTACAAAAGACATAAAATCTCAATCCACTATCCCATACCTACATAGTAGGAGTAAAAGAAAAGGACAATGAAGAAAACAGAGAGAGGAAACAATGTAAAGACATTTCTCAGGGTGAAGAGACACACTATAACAGTTAAAAAGGCCTCTGCACTACTAAGTAGGATAAACAGAAAAAGTCTCATACCTAGACACATCAATATGAAATTTCTAAACAATCAGGATAAAAATAAGATATTTTCTAAAATTTAGGGAGGAAAAAGCAGTTAAGCTATAAAGGGATACAATCAGACTGGTCTAAGACTTGTCACTTTCACCATAGGGTAGTAGAAAACAATGAAATGATGCCTTTAAAGACTGGAGACAAATCATTTCTCATCAAGAATCTTCAAAAGAACCATTCAAGGCAGAGTATAGCCATTATTAAATTAAGAAAATGAATAAGCCAAATATTTTTTCTTCAGAAATCTCTTGAGAATGCACATTAAGAAAATAATGATGCCAATTAAGAAAAAGGATGACTCAAGAGACAAGTTCCGCACCAGAGTGCAACAAAACAAAAGAACCAATATGACTAGTATATGGCAGCCTTGAGGGTTAGCATTCAAGATTGGAAAAGCATGAAGGCCATGCAAAGGAAATCTCTGAGAGGGGAAAAAAATGGGACTCTATAGAACTGACAGCATAAAGAGCTTGAGAAAAAGTGAGGATAATAATATAGGCAAAAATTTTTAGGATAATTCCTCAATTGGAGTGTGAGCTAATTAGAGACAAAGACTGGACAATAAGAAAAAGAGGTCTCAAGGGTTGAAATCTAGACACTGATTGCTAACTTACATGGTCAAATTAGACCAATAACATAATAAATTAGACCAATAGCATAAATGTTGCACCAATCAATTTTTGAGAAATGGCTTATGTTTCATGCCAGGAGTGAATCCAGAAGCACACATGTATTCTCTTTCCCCGAGAAAACTGCAATCTGATGGAAAATGAACATAAAATGAGATATTATTCACCTCAAGAATTATTCACCCATGTGGAGCAGAGCCACAGTACAGAATGTAACTTTCAGAGCTGAGTAAACTCCACTGTGGCAGGCCAATACTTATGAACTAAACAACACCCTCATTGGCAACTCAGTCCTTAACTTAAAGCAATGTAGGCAAAGGATTGAGATTGGATGCACATCTCACCAGGAGTCCTTGGAAGTAACTGCTTTCTTAATTATAGATCTCATTTTCCTTTAAATGTCAGGTCAAACTGCTACAACTGTAATTCTTCTGCCAGGGTCTTCATCAGAATAGTTCTTAGAAAAATAGCAGTTTAGGATTTGAGTTCAGCACTCTATCTTGTGAGTTCCCGGTTTGGTCCCCTATTAGGAACTAGGTCTTTCGACATTTCAGGCTCTTCCTTGCCCTAGCACAGTGTCTCTCCATTTTTAGGCTTTTAAAAAATTTTTCTATTTTTCTTGCTTTTGTTTGGTTTGTTTGTTTATGATATAGACTGACTATTCTTTAATATGTATCATCGTATTATTTATTTTTCCTTTTTCTGCCTTTTCTTAACTTGGTCCAGTTCTCCAGACTAACATACTTTCAGCCTACACTGTTTGTTCCTCCTTCCTCTTTTGTTTAATTTCTTTGGCTTTATTTGCTTTGCCCTTCTTTGTCCTGCCTTTTTATTCATTCATTCACTCACTCACTCACTCACTCACTCACTCACTCACTCACTCACTCACTCATCATTCAGCAATATTAGGCACTATGCTAGGAAGGGAGATAAAAAGTGAAGCAGTCTTTACTATAAAAATTTTCACAATCTGATGGGGGAAGATCGTTAAGTAGAATAGAAGATGTAAGGCCTTCAATTGAGGTATGATTTAAAAAAAGTTTTGGGAATGCATAGGACTTAGTACAAGAATGGGACGAATTATGCATAGGTATAGTTTTATGGAAAAAATACAAAGATGCCAAGGTAAAGTTTTATGGAAGAAATACAAAATGAGTTGGATTTTGAGAGAGGAGTAGAGTTTAAAAAACAGAATGGGATAAGAAGGAAAAGATGTTCTGGGTGAGAATAGATTATATAAAGTTACATAATGAGATATTCCCTTTCTGTAGTTATCTCTAGCTCTGTTTGATTCTTCTCTTACTGGAGAAGCACCATGGACACCATCAGCATCTCCACTGCTGTATGATGGGGTAGTCAAAGAAATTTTCCTGGATTGTTATTATATAGACACCTTACATAAACTCTTGTTGAAACTCCCCATTCTTCATTTCCTTCTTTCAGGATTTCTCAGGGTATCATATTAGTCTCAACTATGGTCAGTGGTAAAATTTGTTAACAAACTCATCTTTGCAGATTACTTGTAATTATAAACACAGGGAGATTTTAAGATGTTCAAACAATAGTCTTTGAGGGCAACTTACCAAACACATTAAAGGAAGTCATTTGGAATCCTCTTTACTGCTTTCAGAAACAAGAGAATTGAACTTCTCTTTTGCAGCCAATTCTCTTTAGCCACACACACACAAATGGAGGTTTACTAACACTCTTTCTCCTGAGAACACTATCTACTGTGAGTGGTGCCAACAGCTGAAAGCATCAAGCCTGCCTTTGCGCTGTGAGAACACAGTTCTCTCCCAGGGTCTGCCCAGATGCTCATTAAAATCCAATGAGTACCCCACAAGGATGTGTTGTTCATTCGACATCATAGCTTTCAGGAAAAAAGGGATTTCAAGTTAGTGTGGGAAGATAGACAAAGTCGAACACCATGGTAACTGGGTCAAATTAACTCTTTAAACAGGAGTTTAAGCAACAAATTGATGGTTGCTGACCATGCATAACCATTTAAGGCATTATAATTCAACTTACTTTTGCCCTGTATAAATTCTGCTATTCCTCAAACTTGTCAGAATTAATTTTCCTTCTGTGCTCACTCCATCTTTTTATCTTTCTCCCTTTACTCTTCTTTTTCTTATATCTGGAACTGATTCATGTTTCCCCTATCAGCTTGGCCTCTCTGGAATATCTCACAGACCTAGTCAACACGTTTACTTCTTTTAAAGCTGCGGTATCTATCAACTATAACTACTTCTTTCCATGTTTATACCACACATGGCAAAAAGCCACTTTCCAGTGTTCATGTCAAACAACGCATATTACTTCCAGAATGCTTTCTTCAGCACAGCAGAAGCCAAGGGAAGATGGGTATAGAGGAGGGCACTAAAAATAGTCTCTGTTTTTAAGGAGCTTGAAATCCATTTGACTGTCACAAAGAATACTTTTATTAAGCCTCACTGTGTAAGGAAAATGTTTATTTCTCATAAAGAATTGATATGTTTTCTTTGTCAGATATTAGAAATTATAGTGTTTAGAATCTTTCTCTTGTTTGCTTTTGCTGCCAGAATGCTTAGCGCCAAGTGTAACATTTACAGACTATAATTACATAAGCTCTAATTGCTTCCTTTTCTTTATATAGTCTTGACTTTATATACTTATTACAAATAGATAGATATTATTGTAAGGTTAAACTCCTCTTAAGCTTTTTTTTTTTTTCTGAGTGACATAGGGTGTAAATAACTAGACAAAGACTTTTAGCTCTGTCTTGGGTAAATATATAAATGACCTCCTCATAGAATTTATACATGAGAAGAGGCAAAATAAGAGAATTGCTATATTGAGGATCATGCTAGATAGAAAGAAAAGGAATTTATTCCCCAGAATTCCAGGGAACTACCACAATGAGAAAAGCATCTAGAGTAGGATGAAGCCAAGGTCACAGAGCAGGTGATGGGCTTTAGAGGGTCAGATAAAAAACTTTGTGGAAACAATCAGGGCACTGTCTGAAGTGAATCATAGTGTGTCAGGAGTGAGTTCTTAAGGTATTGATGATGTTATTTTTAGTACTTGCCATGGTGTAATATTTTGGGGAAAGGAAGATGTTTTTAGTAATAATTTTAGAGAAGTATTTCTATATGATGCTTGTCCTTCAAGGCTCTTTGGGTCATTTTGATGTTTATTTGAATATGGCAATGCATTCAGATGACCAGAAGGCTGCTTGACTTTGGATGTTAATAGTATTTAGATTCAGAATGTAGAGACATCTTGGAAGGCTAGAAGGACAGGTGGACTGTTACAGGGAACACTAACAGGAAAAACAACATGTTATTTGGTGTTTCAGGTTCAAAATCCATTTGGAAAATTATGAATTGTGGTAGATATAAGAGAGAATTGGAGGTTTTCATTGTCATGAGTTAAAAGCACGATGGGGATTTCAAAATGCAGGTGCTCTTAGGCAGCATACTCAGAGGATAAATATTAGGACAAAAGAGTGGTGGTCCTAGGCGAACTGCAGTCACTTTTGGACACAAAAAATAAAGAAGAGTTTATGTTTTTGTAAATGACCACGTAGAACACCTAGTGACCAAATGCAAAAGTGGTTAAGAAAAATGTTACACAAGAATGATTAAAATTAGGGTGGGGTGCAAGATCATTATTTTCATATATTTAAGTAGAAACAATATGGCTTCAGGGAAGGAGCACATGATTTGAAAGCAGAGAATCCATGATCTATAGGATCTATGTTCTGATACCTTGTGTCTAGCCAACTATAAATGGGGCTATTGAATTAACTATTACCATCAACTCTACCACTGTTCTGACTTCTGGGATACACACAGAGAAAGTAACTTAGCCAGTGTCTCCTCAACAACACTCCTATGCTCAATGGAAAGTGGAGAGTAAGAACCCTGAATAGCATATGGCAATTAGTAAACCCTCAACAAATGCTAATTTTCTTTTCATGATTAAGAGAATATGTGAATGTAATCTGTGTATTTTATATAATTCCAATACATAATACATAGATTTGAAGCCTATGTATAGAAGCTCCAAGAAGACAGATTTTGGCTAAGTTTTTAAAAATAAAATATGTATTTTTGAAAAGAAAGTGAGTTTTCTCAGCAGGTGTTTTTGTTTCCCAACCAAGAAAGTGTTCAAACCGACACTTTCTGATCTTAATATAACTTAAGAAATCTGTAACCTAAGTGATAGCTCCTATTTTGAGACTTCCATTGGCATGCAGGCAATGAGGACTCTGGGTCTTCTCTTAGAAATTAGACATGGAAAAAATGGAGAAGAGATGGAACTGCGCAGGTAGAAATACAAGTTGGCTGAAGTCAGAAAAAAGAAATGTGTTGCTCTATCAATCTGGTACAAATAATGAAGTAAAAGCCCACTTGAAACAGGATAATTTTTAAAAAGTTTTTACAAAGTTTTTATTTACAGAGTCTAGTGAGGACGAATTACAATCCAGCATTAGGAACAAAAAGGAATGACTTAACTCTATAAAGAGACCATCGGGTGGAGCAGGGATAATTGGTCAAGGGATACTGACAGCTCAAGGAGATGTTGCAGGGAGGAAGTCAAGAGAAGAAACACCCTGACGTCATCTTCTGCCTCCCTTGGAACTCCTTGAGTTCCCTGTTGGGCAAAGAGAAGAGAAAGCTGAAAGGCAAGGGAGCACGTTGATGTTTTCAAAATGAGTCATCATTACAGAACACTCATTACCCAGTGAGAAATGTTTAAATAGAATAAGATGATCCCTTTTTGATGCCTTCTAAAATTCTTTAATAAATGCATTCTATCTAGAACAAGGAATAAAATTTCTTTTAACAAAAAATTTTTTTATGTTAATTCCCTTTTCCTCTCTCCATGTTACTCTTGAATTAGCTGTTACCATCAATTCTACCACTGTTTTTGAGCTACGTGACTCAATCTGCAGATGGGCCACTTCAGCTGATGAAGTTTGTGACTGTTCCTGAGAAATTTCTGATGAATGAAGCTAGGCTGGGTATCTGTGAGTTCTCTATCATGACTCAGGCCCCGTTTATAGTTGGCTAGACATAGGGTATTATTTTTGCCTTTGCAATCCATTAAAATTGTATCCCTGCATTCCAGAGATGATTCCTAGAAGCCATGTAGTTCCTAAGCCTCAGTACTCCCTCTTTTTTTCTTATTATCACTGCCATTCATTCATTTATTCATCAATTTATTATTTTAAAATACATTGAGAACTTATAATATATATATGTCTTGAGGATATAATGGGAAACATACCAGACATGGTCTTTAACTTAATATAACATTTTATCTTGTTAACCTAAAAACATTAAACTGTTCTAGAAATTGTCAAAATTTCACCATTTCCAAGACTTCCCCTTGTAAACTTAAGAAATGCAAATGTTCATTTTGGATCAGGTATTCTAATATTTTGACATGGAAAACGTGCCTGCAATCATTTGAAGTACAAAGAAACAGGTGAATATTTTTACATCAGTGATCAAACAGTTTAAAATGCATGTTCTTTAATAAATAGCCACTGATTGTTAACAGTTTTATTTAGTTAGCTAACAATGATAAGTAAAGAATATATATTTAATAGAAGTGCCATAAAAATTGGGTAATTAGAATATTTTATAAATAAGAGCCAGCTTACAGAAATCAGAAGATATTATTTTAAAGTTGTTACAGGTATGTTCTCTTTTAAAAAATCTATAGAAAAATTAAAAATAATTTTATTAAAATGAATTGGAGTTTAGACTTATTACTTAAAAGTAATATAAAGTAAACTGTCTTGCATTAGAACTGAGATGTGTTAGTAATGACATTATAAAAATCTATTTAGAATTCTTAGAGAAACTAATTAAAATTTCGCTTAAGGTAACTTGTAAAACATAAGAAATATACTCTCTATAAGTATTCAAAAAAAGGAATACATAATAAATATTTTTATGTTATTGTGCATAATTTTGAGACTTTTATCACATTCTTTGTGTAGCAAAATAATTTATGATTGGACAACTGGCAGTTCTTAGAGTTTGTCTGTAAAGACCTTCAGAGTTATGTATAAAGTCTATAAAATTAAGATGGGCTTTGAAGGTTTATCAAGTCTAACCATCTTTCACAGGTCAAGAAATTTAATCTTCACAGATGTGAAAAAATAAATCTCCAGAATCCAGTTATCTTTAATCCCTGTATCAAAAAATCTTCCTTTAGGATTTTGATTCCCTGTAGCAGGTATGTGAGACTAAGTTGACCTTGATGTTTTATGTGTAGCTATGAACTTTGGGGTTATCAGTGTTGTCCCTTGTCTTCACCTGAATTGTACCATCAATAATAACTCAGATTAATTTGACACCAGGAACTCTCTCCCCAGTCCTTAATGCAATTACTTCTGAATATGGAATCTATAAATTTCCTGGAGGAAAAAATTTTCCCCAGCGAGGACCAAATGACAGCATGCATATGTATGGTACACTAGTATTTCCCAAAGTGGCTAAATGACTTCCAAGGAATTCTTAAATATATTGTTTTTAAGATTTATTTTTTTTGGCTTTTATTTAAATGTTTATCTAAAAAAAATCTAATATAACTTAATTCTCAGTCATTTAAATAATTACCTTACAATGGAGTACTGCTATGCAATTTCAGTTTTTCTATTTATATTTGTCTAAGATTAAATTTGCCAGTGAGATTTGTTATAAGCATTGAATGTGTAGGTAGAATAATCACATTTTGAAAAAAATTCATTTTATGAAACTTGTTTGCATACATATCACATAATATATCACCTCTAAGTGTGGTGGCAAATAAACAATGAAAGTCATTTCTGTACCTAATTTTGGCAATAATTAAATTGCACATTAATTTATTGAATTATTTATTTGGCCAGGTTTGGGGTTAGGTGAAGGGACACAGCAATAAACATGAAGTTTATGTTCTATTGTAGAAGTGAGCAAAAGGATCAGAAAATAAACAATTGAATAAAAAAGAAAATAAAGGTTCATAATCAAGATAGTATAAGTTATAAATACTTAATACAGATTTCCATGGAGCCACACAACAACCTTATCTTTACATGAGAATTTTAAAGAGTTATTAAGTGATGCTACAATAAAACTTGCTTTTTTGAATGGCTTACTATAAATTTTAGTTAAGTGTGGAGTTTGATTATCATGTACCAGCAACCAAACCTTGACATTATGAATGCTATTTTGTAAAGCATGCTAACGTGAATAGGCATTTACTATTTTAGTATAATTGAAGTGAAAACAAGGAAACATTAAATGTGGAAACAGACCTGAGGCTACATTTCTCTATTAATTCCAATTTCTACTATCTATTTTAGCACATAGATATCATCTGCCATATTGAATTAGTGTTATAACTGTATTACGTGTTTAATTAGTTTATAATTAATTTGTAATTTTGATTTTTATGTCATAGTTATAAGAGCTCTAAGCATATGTTTATACATTGTCTTAAAATATTCATTATGTCAAAACTAGAGGTTCTTAATATTATTTTCTTTAATAGAATTATTAATAAAAAATATTGATAACATTCAGTGTTGTTAAGATTGTGAGAAAACACTGTCATAGACTGAGGATAGAATGAATTGTCATAATCTTTTGGGATAGCAATCTGAGAGAACCTATTGACATTCAAAATGTGTATATCATTTAGCTCACTTTCTGAAAACTATTAATCAGAAATAAAAGTATTTACATATTTGAATTTATGTATAAAGATGATCATTGTAGCATTTCTACTAATCTCAAAAACCAAAACCCAAAATATTAGCAAACTAATTTAACTATCTATAAAATAAAAAATACATCATGACTTACAAGGCTTTATCTCAGGACTTTAAGGTTCATTTTCTTTTTTTACTTTGTTCTTTTGTGAATGTATAGTGAAAATAAAGGTTCATAATCAAGATAGTATAAATCTATAAATCTATAAATTTTATAGAGACAATCTGATGTGTGATAACACCATAGTTTGGATGACAAATGAAAATTGTGTTTTGTGTTTTAAAACTTCCAGTTTTAAGTTATAATAAGGTAATTACTAGTAGATATAACTCACACAAAAAGTCTTTGAGGTACACAATACTTTTCCATATTATTAAATTTTATTGATTTTTTCATTTGAAGAATAACAATCAAATTTATAATAATTCCTATTGCAAGTTTTTGTGAATCTAAGAGCTATTTTCTTTTAATCAACTGTCTTTTAGTAAATTAGCTTCTTTTTGGAATTTTCTGTTAAAAATATTCTATTTCTTAAAAAATATATTTGTTGGAAAATATTTAAAATATACTTATAAATACAGAAATAATATAGCAAAGAGGTTTATGCCAACAAATCAGTTCTAATGTCTTCCATTTTGCCTTAGATCTTTTGTTAATTGACTTATCTTTTAGAAAAGATTTTGATTTACAGAAAAACTGAGAATATAGTACAAAGAGTTTCCATATACTCTGCACCAGTTTCCTTTATTATTAACATCTTACACTTAGTAAAGTGCTTTTGTCACAATTAATGAACCAATATTAATATATTATTGTTAAGTACAGTTCATACTTTATTCAGATTTTCTTAGGTTTTTTTTTTAACCTAATGAGCTATGTTTTGCTTTTTTGTTTGTTTTGATTTGTTTTGTTTTGTTTTGTTCTGGGATCCTACCCAGGATACCACATTACATTTACTTTTCATGTCGCATTAGGCTCCTTTTGACTGTGACAGTTTCTTAGACTTTCCTGGATTTTGGTGACCTTGGGAGTTTGAAGAGTACTGGTAATATATTCTGTAAAATCTACTGAAAATTTTCTAGTGTTTTTCTCATTTATAGACTGGGATCGGATGTTTTTGGGTCAAAGAACACAGCAATGGTATCATTTCATTACAACATATCAAGTACTTATTATCAGTGTGTTTTATTGCCTTTGAAGTTGATCTTGTTCACCTGGCTGACGCAGTATTTGTCATGTTTCTCCCATGTAAAGTTCTCTCTCTCTCCCCTGACTTTCTATACCATACTCTTTGGAAGAAAGTCAATATATGCAGCTCACACTTCAGGGCTCCCTTCTTTAAAAGTACAGTATCTATATAAGTGATTTGGAATTCTGCACAGATTTTTCTCTTCTCCATTTATCTATTTGTTTGTTTGTTTATATCAGTATGACTCATGGATACTTATTTTATACGTTGAGTTATAATTTCTTTCTACTTTATTTATTTTCTTGCTCAAATTGTTCCAACTTAGTCATTGAGTAATTTTTTATTTGGCTCCTATGCACCTAGGACATACTTCTATCAATGGGGATGTATTTGCTTGCTTATTTGTTTGTTTATTACTCTTTTACTTTCTAGCATGACAAAATGTTCCAGGATCATTTGTATATTTCCTGCCCTAGTCCTAGATTCAGCCATTTCTCCACGAATACCTGGTTTCTTTTATTGGAGAAACCAAGATATGAGCACTAAGTGCTCAGCAATTTTTAATAGTTTAAAAGAAACTTGAGACTAAAAGTATTTGAACTGCTCATTGACTAATACAATGACCACTTAAAATTATGAATAATTAACCTATGTGGCTATATTGGAGGAAGCAGTATATTAAAAAGAACACAGACAGATTTGGATTTGAGTCAAAGCTCTATGCCTTAGGGGCACTATGACTTTGTTAACTTACTCTTCTGACTAGTTCCTCAAGCTCAGTCAGATTTGAAAGATAAACTTTCATTTTTTTGTAATTTTCCCAAGCATAATAAAAAAAGTCTTATGATAAATATCATGCAGGAAATTACATAGATATATAAATAAAATACTTCTATCTTAATGACATCTCATGATCTATCACAATTATTTACTCAGGCACTGTGAGTATTTTTAATTCATTATATCATTTAATTGTTACAGCAACACTATTTGTATCATTCTCATTTTCATTTCAGAGGTAAAGAAACTGAGGCTCAGATGTGTTAAGTTAAACTGTAAAGTTTCTAACAATGTAGACACATATCTGTTTTTAATTAATGTTATTTCTATTTTCTTTTTCCAGACACATAATAAATAATTGTTAAAGAGTAAACTTTTGGCCTGTTTCATAGGCCAGGGAGATGCATACCATCTCTTACTCATGCCAGGGTGTCTCAGGGACCAGCATACTGTGGACTTCTTTAGTGAGTCTCCTGGCTGAAAATTATTTGCTTCTTGCCAGAGTTAAAGTGCACTATATAAACACTCTTCTAGAGCTGGTGCAACAGTCATAAGTAACAACAATAAGCACAAAAATAACAATAATATTTGACATTGCTTGAGATTTTTCTCTGTGCTAAATATGTAATATTCATTATCTTATTTGCTGTCACCGCAAATTCGTAAGATCTTAACTACTCTGTTTTTTTTTTGTGACAAAACTAAGCTCATAGTGATTAATTTTATTTTCTAAAGTGATGCAAATTGTAAGCAGGAGAGCCAGCATTTGAAGCCAGAACTCTGTGATTCCAAACCCATTTATTTAGCCATTATACAAGGGAGAACAGCAGTTGCTGGCAAGTGAAGCCTGCTCCAGGCATTTGTTAGAACTCCGTAAAAAGTTTTCCTAAATTCTAGAGTTGCAAAGATTTTGTGCATTGCTAATGAAGAATAGGGCTTTTGAGATAATTGGTGGAGGCTTTATACTCAAAATCTGAACACTGAATCACTGCAGACAGATCTGCTGAGAACTTTTAGAAAGAAGCACATAAATTCTGAGGCAAGGAAGCAGAAATCAATAGGCACAAGAAAGGAGACCAAAGTACAACCTAAAAGTATGATAAACAATAAAAATTTAGGTAAGACTAGCACACAGATACATCTCTCAGATATTCCTAGAAAAATATATCATCATTTTCATACTGAGGAAAGAGATTGAATATATTGACATTTGACTTATGCTGCCTTTTATTTGTAGTTAGATATATGCATTGTGGCAGATTGTATTATTTTAAAAAAACTTTGTGATGCTTAATTTCATGTCAACTTGCCTGGGCATCAAGGTGGCCAGACATTTAGTCAAACATTATTCTGGATGTATCTGTGGGATGTTTCTGGATAAGATTAACATTTTAATCAGTAGACTGATTAAAACAGATTGCTCTCCCTAATATGGGCGAGCCTCACCAAGTCGGCTGAATACCTGAACAGAACAGAAAAGGTGGAATAAGAGAGAACTTCTTTGGCATAACTGCTTTGAGCTGGGTTATTATTTTTTCCCCCTGTTTTTAGGCTTGAACTGAAACATCAGCTCTTTCTGGGTTTTAAGCCTGCAGTCATTTGGACTAAAACTGTGCTATCAGCTCCCTTAGGTGTCTCGCTAAGGTCTCTCTCTTGGGTCCCACTAAAGATCTTGGCATTTGTCAGCCTCCATAATGATATGAACCAACTCCTTATAATAAATCTCTTTGTATATTGTTATAACTATAGGTATAGCTATCCTATTGGTTCTGTTTCTCTGGAGAACCCTAATACAAATTCCAACAATATTGCCATTCTCACATGCTCTTCCAGAACCTTGCCACTTCTCCATCAAGAGTTAGAAGCTATATTCCTTTTTCTTGAACCTGTTTAAGTTTAGGACTAATAGAATACAGCGTAAATGACACTGTGTGATTTCTGAGGATAGGACATATAAGGTGATAAAAATTCCACCTATCTCTATTTCTTGGTACTTTAGGAACTCTGAACTGCCAAGAAAGATGTCTGGGTATTTTGAAGCCCCCATGCTGGTATCTGGAGAGATCCTGTGGAGAGACTACATAGACATAGGGAGAGATGCCCAATGAGTTCCAGCTATTCCTGCCTCCAGTTTTTGAGTACTCTTAGCCTGGGTACCAGACATATGAGTGGGAAGCTCTTCAGAAAATTTCAGTCCCAAATTATTGTATGAGACAGAATTGCATAGCTGGGGTCACTTCCAGTACCATGAGACACAGATAATAATAATAAAATAATAATAATAATAATAATAATAATAATAATAATAATGTTTTATGGTACCTGAATAATAATAATAATAATAATAATAATAATAATAATAATAATAATGTTTTATGGTACCTGAATGGGGTTTGTTGCATAGCAGTAGATAATCAAACTATGTGTACTAATAGAAACAAAAATGTAGAGAGAGTTATAAACATAAGTATGTAAATTTATATAAGGATATAAATTTTGAAGTTTCAGTTGAGTCACTAAGATACAATAAAATCACACATGAAAGTGAGTTGTGAGATAAGCCATTTTATAAAATTTTAGAAACATGTAACCAAAACCTGGGTTATATAACTTTTATACTCCCTCATCCAGTATAAAAAGTATAAGGAGTTTAATTTTGGACATTTAGACAAGACTGTGAAGAGAATTTCTTTGGTCAAAACTGCTTCCATCAAAACCCTCCCTCTGCCCCTACCATTAGCAGGAGTGAAAAAAAGCTCTTCTACATTCTTCTCAAGTCAAGCTGAGGGGCTCCAAAAGAGCCACTCAGAGGATTTGTTGTCCCATGGGAATGAGAAGTCTAAAAAGAGGAGAGATCTCTGGCTAGCTGCTTTAATGGCGAGTGAAAAGAGCTTGATACTAGGATAAGATTAGATTGCTCTCTTGCTGTCCATCGAGGCCAAGGATATTTCCTGTGGACTTAGTGGAGACAGACAGACCTGCCTTATGTTGTTTTCAATTCTTTTCAAGGAAACTACCTGAGAGAATGATGGAGCATATGCTCAGAATAAACCACTAATGCAGGAGGGGATGAGGAATGAACATACACCCAGAGGAAAATGCACCTCCTGTACCATGGGAAGCACAGCTGAATATTCCCAGGTATCTTTGAATTCACAAAACATACATAAGGAGTCAGCTTTATGTATTTTCTTGACCCAGAGTGCTTGAAGCCATATAAGAACAGTCAACTTAGAAAAATCCTGCTCTTCCCTCAACATGAGCCCAACCTCTTCCTCAATCTCTGTTTCAAACTCAAAATTGGGGCAGGGGAACTTGATTAGTTAAGTGGGGCAGAAGGATGAAAAGTGGGGAAAGAGAAGAAGGACTTCTACCTACAAAAGACCCTTGCCAAGGGAAAGATGATTTAACTTAAAATAATTTGGAGGTTTGATTATTGAATGGGAATTAGATATTTAACAATTTCTGAATTAAAACTATTTCAACAAATATTCAACCAGTAATTATTAAGCAACTATGACATGGTAGGTACTGTTATAGGTTCTGAGAATAAAGCTGTAAAGAAAAAAAAAGTCCCTTCTCTCATGGAATTGCATTCTAATGGGGATATGCAGATAATAAGTAGATAATTTATATTCATGCTGTATCAGATGGTGATATATGCTTCGGGGTAAATATAGAAAGCAGTGCCAGGTGTGGGTGAGTAGTTGATTATAAAAGGCCTCCTATGAATATAATACTTTCTATTAATTCTTTCTATTCACTTTATTTAAAAAAATTAAAAGAGGAAGTTATTTTATTTTTTAAAATTGTACTAGGGCAAATAATGCTAGCTGTTACTCAAGCAAACCACACAATCTAATTCTCTTGACAAAATAAAGATTTACTTTCAGTTCATATCATAAGCCGATATGGGTCATAATCGCTCAGAGACACAGGCTCCTTGCCTCTCCAGCCTCTTAAATCCCTCAGAGCTCTTCACTGAATCCTCTTCATTGGGCCAGCAGGAGGTGAGAAAATGCATGTGGAGAAAGCACAGCTGTGTTTTACTACCTTGGTCCAGAAGTGACACGAATCATTCTCACCTATTTCCACTGGCAAGAATGAGAGTTTTAGTCCATAAAGGAGATGAAAACTTAGATTTTGGTGAACACTGTAATCATATCTTGGGCTCATAGAAAACATTTGGATTGAGTTGGATCAAACAGACGATTAAAGTAAAATATTGGGACACTAGGTTGGGCTGTCTAGATTGACAAATTGCTTTATGCCGTAGTGCAGTAGTGCCTGACGGTTTTATTTCTGATTATGTGTGCATTATGCTATATGTAATTATGCTCAAGTAATAGAATAGAAGACAAAACATTAACAACAGTTTGTTAACAAATGTTTGATTTGTTGGAGTAGAATAGTTATGAATAACTTTTTTACTTATATTCTGTTTTTTATTCTTTTTTTATGTAATGAAAAAAAATGTAGTTCAAAATAAATAAAGTAAAAAGATTTGTCTGAGTAAATGTTTGCTATATTTTTATAGAATGTGTTCAAAGAAGCAGCAATGTTTTATTTTAAACCAAAAATATAATTTATCTAAGAATATGTCCTAAGGGTTCTTATTTGTTGAACAATTTATCAAGAAGTGAAAAGGCATTTGTAATACTGAGTATACTTAAGGAATTAATTAGACAATTGTAAACATACACAACATCTTATCTTGCTCTGTTTTAATACCTGGTTTTTGGTAGATACTATTTATATTAAGAAAAGTAAGAAAAGCGTTTGGAATTTAAATGAAGACTGAATCTGCAGAAATAATATGCAAAAGAGTATAATATTATATTTTAAGCAGTATTCTCATAGTCAGTATGCTGTTTTCCAACACTTGAGCATTCATTTGTTCCAGCCTTTGTTGATTAGTTGGTCTAATAATTTCCACTAACCAAGGTCAGTACAGCCCAAAGTCTCCCAGGTTTGAAAACACATAGAATATCCTTTTAGATATAATACTCAGGCCAAATATAGGATATTCTTAATACATAAAGAAAGCTGATTAAGACTATTGTTGGAGTGACTCAAGAGTCTAGAGGGTCATAGGCATGGACTGTGAGAAATTAAAGATGGTGCGTAACTCATCCAGTCTGCCCCTGAAACTGTTAGAAATGTTTCGATCAATTTTACACTAGGTCATAACTATTAAACCTATTTTCTTCACTTTTTTTAGAGATTTTTTTGTTGTTGTTAAAAAGAAACAAAACTCTTGAGAATAACCTGACAGTCATTAAACTCTCAACCTAGGTTTCTGAAGTCTTTTTTTTTTTTTTTTTTTTGGCCATAAAGCTTCATATTCAAAAGTCTATGCCAGCACCACACTTAGCATAGAAGAAATGGCATTGGCTTTAGATTTTAAAAGAATAAAAATAAACCATTTTGATATGGTTGAGGCCACCCTTCACTGTTCTCTGATCCTACTTACTCCCCTCCCTGCTCAGAAGTAACCTCCACTCTGAACTTGGTGTTTATTACCTACATTATATTTTATAATACATGTATATGCATATCCATAATCAATATAATTATTGCTTGAATAATTTTTAAACTAACTAAATAAATAGCATTATATTCTACAGATATTAATGGACATTTTTATCTTCACGTTATTTTCAAGATCCTTTTTGTGATATGTGATCTTATTTTATGAATATTCATTACCATATAATACTCCTTTGTGAACATGCCAAATATAGCTATCTATTTCCTATTGATTGACATGTAGATTGTTTCTAATTTTCCTGTCTTCTATTCTTTCTAAATAATGGTAAATGAATAGTCTACTATGGATCTCTTGTGAAAATGTGAGAGAGTATTAGTAGAGAATGTAGTTTGATGAAGAATTATTGGTAAGTCATTCTCCAAACGTTAATAATGACAATGCCACCAGCATTATATGTGATATCTAATTGTTCCAGCATTAGATGTTGTCATGTCATATATTTAAATTTTTTACTAAATTTTTAGGAGAAAAATAATATTTTGTTTTAACTTTCTTTCTATGTTGCTAATGGATTTGAGCATCTTTCTAAGTGGTCATTACCAATTTGAATTTCTCATCCTGTAAATTGGCTATTCATAGCCTTTAATCATTTGTTTGATTGCCTTTTCTTAATAATTTATGGAAGTTATAAATTTCAGGTTATAAGCTTTCTCAATTATATGTGCATCAGTATATATCCAACTATAGGTTTTTTTTCAGCTTTATTTATTTATTTATTTATTTATTTATTTATTTATTTTTGTCAGAAGGTTTTTTTTTTTTATGCAAGGACTTAAATATTCTCCAGTATAGTTTTCTAAAATTTTAAGGTTTTCCTTTTCAAATTTAGCTCACGAATCAATAGATTGATGTGTGCAATGTGTACAAAGTGAGAAATAATTTTTTTTTTCCATGTAGTCAATTGATCAGAACTGTATACTGAACAGAATATTTCTCTGTTGGTTTGCAGTGGTGACCTGTCATTTTTCAAGATTCCTGTCTGTATGAACTGTTTTTGGCTCATTATGTCATAGGTTGGGAGGTCCAGAAACAACACTGAGATGAGTTTGATGAGTAGGATATTTATTAGGAATCAACACCTATAGAAAAAACAGGAATAAGCAAGATTGGGCAGATGAGAAGTCAATTTACAATGCAGGGCTAGGAAAAACTCAGCCAACCTTGCAGAGGGCTCTGGATATACCAAGCACTAAAAATTGTCCTATGTTGGGCTGAAAACCTCTGGCTTTTATGCTCACTCCACAAAAAGTCCTTCGATGTGGGCTACTCTGGGAAGAATGTGCTGGGGAAAGGTGGCCCTTTGCTGAGGCAAACCCTGAAGAAATGGACACTGGAAGCTGTCTGCACACAACATTAGCAGCAACTCAAAAAAAGTCTTTTCTTGAAGGTGGCCAACCTCACAAAGCATCTCCACTCTGCCACGTTATTCTATTCCATTTGTACATTATTCTATCTGCCTTCTGTTCTGCTCATCATTTTAGGTTTTTGTTCTATTCTAGACATTGGAGATCTTTTGAGTCTGGAATTCCTTTTTTATATCCATCATCACTATGACAGCAATAACAAAAAAGTTAAACAAAAGTCTGAATCTATAGATCCATTTTGACAAGAAATCCTCACTGTTTCTCACCTCAAATGTTCTATTAGGGAAGTGAAATTTCAGATTTATCAGGTCAGCATTTAATACCTTTTTGGTGTTTATTTAGTCACACAGACATCATCATTAATGGTGCCTAATTCAGAGTTTCCGTTGTTTGGTCTGGATGATAAATTAAATTACAAAAAAATTCTTACTCCAGATATTGAAATTTAAATGCACCTGGCTCCAAATTCTGTTTCACTGCTTCCTCCCACACTTTCAAGTTCATTGTGTTAATCCCTCTTAGACACATCAAAAAAGTAGCAAAATACATTACATTTTTTTTTCATTATGAAGCTTGCTGTCAATTATTAACAATCTTTTCCTGCTAGTCTATATCATCATTAAGTTTTTCAAAATTCTTCCACCTATTTTCATGTCACTTATGAAGTTTGTGGTGCATGTCAGAACTTAAAGATACTTAAAGTTGGGATGGACAGCTAGATTTTTTTCTTGTGAATAAGTTATGTTATTACTAAAATGATATTTTCCTCTTTAAATATTAACAAGTCTAAAGGTGATACATTCATTACTTGTATTTTTATGATTGAGAAGATAGTTTTGCATGTTAAAATCTCCTAAACATATATTTTTATCTATTTTTCTAATACTTCAATGATTCTCCTTTTCACATAGAGGATCATATCCTCTCTCCTTGTCAACTTCCCATTGCCCTTGTCTTCTCCTCTCCTCCCTTTCCAATGACCCCAACTCTATAACTATTTTCATCCTGATTTCTCTCTTCAACCCTCTGTTTCAGCTTTGTTCCACTACTACTTTAGAGGCTCTTTCAGGCCCTCATCCTCCTCTTTGCTCTTCCCTTTGGAGTCTCTCTGAGTTTGTTCTTGTCATTATGTAATTTAACCTTCACCCTAATTTTATAGAGTGATTTGCCTCTTTGGACTTCCTTTGTCCTTTTTTTATGCAATTTTTCCTTTCTATTAGTTTTTTAGTTATATTTTCTTTTACTTTCTTTTAATACTTGCTCTAAAGTTTACTGCATGCTTCCTTAACTTGCTAGAGTCAAAATATAAAAACTATTTTGATCAACTTCTGAACAATACAGGAAATGTAGAACCTATACCTCTTTGACCCTTCATGCTATTATTTTCATGTATTTTATTTCCAGATATATTATAATCTCCATAATAAATTATTATTATTATTATTATTATTATTATTTACACTATATATTTTTATTTAGGTTTATATATATATTTAATCTTTTAATTAACCTTATTATTTATAGAATATTTATCCTCACTCCTGAGATTATTTCTTTCTGCCTGGCGATTCTCTTTATTATTTATTTTTTATGCTGTTGATTAGCTGGTAATATTTTCTCTTAGTTTTTGTTTGTATGACAATGTCATTATTTCAACTTTACTTTTGAAGGTTATTTTTGCTAGTTCTAGAATTGTAGGCCAGGAATTACTTTCTTTCAGTATGTTAGAGACATTATTCATTGTCTTCTGGTTTCCACTTTCTATATTGAGAAAGTGGCTGTCAGCATGATTGTTTTACCTTTAAATATAATATGTCTTTTTTTAAATTATATTTTTATGGCTGCTTTTAAGATGTTCTCTTTGTTTGTAGTTTATCAGATTTTATGTGGTAAGCCAGCAGCAGGGATTCCTGAATCTGTAACATGATGCCTTTTACCGATTCTGGAAAATTCCTAGTCAACATCTCTCCAAAAATTAATTCTTCTCTATCATCTCTATTCTCAATTTCTCAATTTCTTCAATTACATGTATGTTAGATTTTTCTACTGTGTCCTGTATCAGGAGTCATCAAAGTACAGTTACAGGGTAAAATTTTGCTCACCATCTGTTTTTAAAATAAAGATTATTGAAACAGAGTCACACCTATTCATTTATGTATTGTCTATGCTGCTTTTGTGCTACAACTGAAGAGGTGAGTAGTTGTGAAAGAGACCATATGTTTCACAAAGCCTAAAAAGAAATAGCCTGATGAACCACGTCTAGCTATTAAACTTATTTTTTTGTGTGTATTTTTCATCTTCTTTTTTCCCCCCTCTGTGACCTTTAGTCTGAATATTTTCTATTGGCCAATCTTTCAGTACACTAATCTCCTAGTTTTTTTCTGGTGTGTCTAATTTGCTGCTGAATCTGTCTGTTTAGTTATTAAATTCAATTATATTTGTTAACTCTAAAATTTCCATGAAATTGTTTTTACAAATTTTTGATTTCTGGTGAAATTCTTTACTTTGTAATTTATCTGTTGAACATATTAATCACAGTTATTTTAGAATTCATGTTTTATGTCTTATAATTCAATATCTGAATCACCTATGGAACTATTTTTATTTTCTGTTTTTTTTTTTTTCTTGGCTCTTGTTTATTCTACCTTGACTCAGTAATTTTTCTTTGAATGCTAGCTATAGAGGTCAAAAAATTGTAGAAATGTTCTGAGTCTCTGGCTGAAATTATATTCATTGACAAAAATGTTTGTTTCTAGTTGGCCGTTAGAGTAGGCAAGATTACTTTAATTCAGAATAACATTCAGCTGGTTGGAAAGTGAGTTTCCATTGGTTTCCATCTCCAGTTAGGGTTGGTCAATTTCTAGGTTATTCTTACTATTATAGGATATTTCTAACAATGTCCTAATTGAATGCCTAGGATATTTACCAGTACCTTCCCTTTTTTGTGTATTCTGAAACCTAATTTTTGTCTTCCCAGCTCTACGAAGCTTCTAATAGTACTGCTCAGCTTCTTAGATTCTTAGCTGCCATGGTCTGATCGGCTTCTTAGAATATCTAGTTACTTACAAATTACCAGAGAAGAAAGGGTGCACAGTGTGAAGTTCTCTCCAATAAATGTCCCTTCTCTTCAAGACCCATGTCCTCTTAAGTCCTAGCTGACTCAATAGCTTTCTAGTAGCTTCCAATACTTTTTTTTTTCATGTGGGTAAATATTGTGAACAGCTTTTCAAGACATTCTTGGAAGGGTGGGGAGACCTAGTCTACTACAAATTATTTTTTAAAATTTATTTATTTAAATTAGTTTCAAATATATAGTACATTGATTAGACATCTAGATAGTTCATAAAAAATCCCCGCAATTGCTCCCTCCCTTTTCTTGTCTTCCACCTTGCCATCATATTAATGCTAACTGTATTTCTTCTACTATGCTCCCCATCCCCATGACCAACTATCAACTACTAATTTGTATTTCTTTAATCCTTCACCCCATTCTCCCAGTCCCCAACCCCCCTCCTCTCTGTCTGTTACCAAATTGTCCACTATATTTGTGAGTCTGTTTTTTGATTAGTTTGTTCTTTTTGTTCCTTAGATTCTACATATAAGCGAAATCATATGGTATTTATCTTTCTCTGTCTTACTTATTTCACTCAGCATAACAACGTCTAGGTCTATACGTGTCATTGCAAATGGTAAAAAGTGTTGGCGAAGATGTGGAGAAAAGGGAACCCTCATACATTGTTGGTGGGATTGCAGATTGGTACAGCCACTATGGAAAACAGTATGGAGGTTTCTCAAAAAATTAAAAATGGATATATCTTTTGACCCAGCAATTGCACTTCTAGGTATTTATCCAAAGAAAACAAAAACAATAATTTGTAAAGATCTATGCACCCCAATATTCATGAGAGCACAATTTGTAATAGCCAAGATATGGAAGCAACCTAAATGCCTATCAACAGATGATTGGCTAAAAAAATTATGGTTTATACAGCAAAGTAACCATGACTCTCAATAAACAAATTACTATCCTTTTAATGTTATTTTCCTTTGTTGCTTTTTTCAATGGGTTGAGAAGCTTAGATTTTTCTGTCTCTGGCCACCTGTTCTGAAAGAAAATCATACTAGGGTAAGGTTTTTTTTTTTTTTTTCTTTCTTTCTTTCTTTTTTACCTCTATGACTGTTTTCTATTGGTTGCCTGTGAGGGACATCTGCTCTGGAAATAAGCCACACCACACATTTTGTTGATTTGTTTTAGCCTTTAAGGGATGCCTGTTGCACTGAATTTGTTTGTTTTGGCTACCTGCCCCACTGTCTGCCTGTACTTTGCCAAATAAGGGATTTTACATAGGGTTCTTCTGAGATCCCTCCATTTAATTCCCCAATACCCACTTTTTCACATTTGGAGGAATTGTGAATTAGTTGGGTTTGCCTGCTTCTGCACTAAACCATACATCCTATATTATGAAGAAATTTCTCAAAGTTTGTGCCATGCACATACCATTTTTCCTTACTTCTATTGCCATTGCAGCTTTTCCTCAGATACCAGCATAACTTTTTCTTTGACATAATATAAATCTTTGCTCAAGTGTTGCCTTCCTAGCAAAGCTCTCACTGATCATCTTATTTAAAAGAGCAAGCATTCTTCCTATAGACAACCAATCCCTTATACAATTTATTATAACACTATACATTTATTTACTCATTTATCTATCATCTCTTCCTTACATCAATTGCTATGTCATTAGTATCTAGAAGATTGACAAGAACATAGTAGATGCTCATTAATTTTTTGTTGAATGAATGGAGAGTAACAATTGAGAAAATTGAATGCATATATTTCAACTGCTCAAAAGACAAATTCAATGAAAAAAAGTCAATTAATCTCAGAGGTCACTGTCTTTACTACCTGATGTTCAGTATCTTGAATGCTGTTATAAAAAATATTTTTACATTTTGTGATTGTTTCAGATGAGAAATTAATTTCCTATTACTTTACCATGGTCAGAAGAAGAATTTCATCCTCTATTGCTATTTATTTATTATTTGTATTCCTCAAAAGAATATGAGCTCTGTGAAGGTGGGGGCTTTTCTGTTTGGTTTAATGCTAATTTCTTTAAGA
This sequence comes from Macroglossus sobrinus, assembly GCA_004027375.1. NCBI lineage: Eukaryota > Metazoa > Chordata > Mammalia > Chiroptera > Pteropodidae > Macroglossus > Macroglossus sobrinus. Next base: position 121,197 of record PVKZ01000001.1, on the reverse strand, counting down.
TCTGGAACAGTACCCACATTTAGCAGAAGCACAATAAATATTTATTGAATAAATGAATTAAACAAATCTTTCTTCGTTCACTGCTCTGAAAATGAATTATATTTCCAAGTATATCAAAATATGATATTTTTTAATGGCTTTTCTATGGTCTTATTCCTCCATCAGGGTCCGTTACAATGGCTTGTTTTCATATATCTTCTCTGTAACTTATCTTGTGTGATGTCCAGTTATCTGACCACTGGGAATATTTTTCTTTGTTACAGTCCAGAACATATGATAGATCTATGTTCTGAATCTAATTTACATGTAGATATATTAATCTTATGTGACAACAATGTCTTTAATCCTATAACCCTCTTTCTCTTTGACTAGGTGATTAGAAAAGGAATTAAGAAGAAATTATTTCCATCATACTGCTAGAACTTAAATTGAACAGGACATGACAATATTTTAGAGCCATCACTGTATAACCTTTGCATGGAGAGGTTTGTGTATAAAATATGATATATCTGGAATGGAAGAGAGAAGAATCTGTAATTCTTGTTACTTAAAATAGTGTTAAATCCCTTATTGTTACTGGTTACTTATTTTACATAGCTGAACAAGAAATATAAAGTATAAGAAACAACCACCTCATTTACAAAGTCTATAATAAAAGTCAGTTGTAATCTCTTGATTCAGAAACCTCATGAACATGATTTTAGCATGTCAGTGAAAGTCCATTTAGACAGCATTATTGTGTTGCTTTTTTGCAGCTATGCTAGATGAATGGGTAGCTCCCCATTTGTCAAGGGTAGAGTTTTATTGCTGGAAATAATATAAGCATAAAACTAAGAATCAGAAAGGCTTTGACATATATTAAATTTATAGTCATTTCCTACCTGAATTTTTATTTTGAGGAATAAAAAACAATTATAGTAATTCATTAAATCAGCACTTACATACACATAAGGATTATGCTTGGTAAAGAATTTATTTTGATCCAGCCAAACACAAACAAAAAAGTGGATCATATTACTTAGGATGGGAACTCTCTGCTTGGAGCCTTAGGCATATGCTTTGGGGTTTGGCAGTCACAAAGCTTGTCAAGTTGCTTTGTAATTCAGGCCTGGAGCTGCCTCTTTAAATGCATGACTAGTCTTTATTTTCAGACAATGTATTGCTGCTAGTCTTTTTTCAGATGCTATCTTCTCTGGAACATGAGCTCTGCATTTTGTGGTACTGGTTATAGAATGGGTGACCTTAATTGTCTCCTGCATGTTGCCTAGGCCAGAATGCCAGCTGGATTACAGGAGAGTTGTAGTTTTCCAGTGGGGAAGGTGATGGAAAACGAAGCTAGGACTCTCATTGTTGCAAGAGAGGATATAGACTGCAAAAAATGGTCTGACCCTAAAAAGTACACCTGCTAGCAACAGCATACATATGCTCTGAAGCCTATTAGTGGGGAGCCCACACTCATATTGGATTATTGGCTATTTTGTCCTGTTTTATTGATTCATTTTTTAGTATGCTTAAGTAGATAGATGGTGAAGGACTCTAAGGCATTTGATGATAATGCATTAACTAATTTATACTTCTTAAATTATTTCTGAATAATAAAAAATTGATAGTATTTGGAGACAACAAACCTTTAGAAATTGTCTGTGGTATTTTCATTTTATATGAGAATGAGAGGAAAAATAAATTTCCCAAGGCCATAGAGTTTTTAAAGTACATAACGTTTCATGCACATTATTTAATTTAATTTTAAGGGCATCTCTGTGAGGTAATCACGTAAATTAGCCTAATTTCTATTTTACTGAAAAGAATATTGAGTTTCAGATATTTCAATGCCCAACATGAGAAGAAAAGTGAAGGGAAAAACAAAATCTTTAGCCCAGAGTTTTTAACTCTTCCTGTAATGTTCTATGTCCTCTGGCTCACACCTAGAATGGAGGATATTAATAAACACTGGCTTATCTTAGCTTCTTACTATTGTTACTGAACCATTACTTTTTCTTCTTTGAATGAAACTTGTTATATTAGTTCACAGGATATGTTTATTACCCCATCTTCCTTGTTTCTATTATCAACAAACCATATCAAAAAAACAAACCAACAAATAATTCTTGGGGAATTACTGTTTTTTTATATTAATTTCTATACTAATACTGCCATCATCTCATGTATATTTATTATCCACACAGATGACATTACTGTCACCTCCAATGTCATTGAACTTTGAGTTCAACTTTGCAAACTGCTTGACTAGATATTGGATATTAGTCAATAATAAAAAAATTCTGTTTTTGCAATCTTAAGCACCACATCCTTAGGGGGAAAGTGATGCCAGGCAAGGATGGAAATGCTGGCAGGGGCAAGATAATCAAGGTTGGCACAGGTCATGTTACTAGTTTTGGTCTTTATCATTAATGCAATAGAAAACCATTGAAATGTTTTAAGTAACAAAGTGACAAATTCATATTTGCATTTGAAAAACCACACTGCTATCTACAGAACAAATTGGAAAGGGAGAAGCATGAATTCAGAAAGGTATTTAGGGGGTTACTAAAAGAGATGATAGTAGTTTGGATTAGGGTGATGACTGATAATGGAGAGATTTTTAGGTAATAGAATCAAATGGTCATTGGTTGACTATAGAACTTGAAGAAAAAATAGTTAATGAAGAAAACACAAGTGTTAAGGCTTGAAATATTAAGGTTTGTGGAACCATTTACTGAGGTGGAGGATACTAAAAAATGTAGTTTTGGAGTAGCAGTGAAGGGCAGATGAGCAGGATGGTGAATTTAGGATTTCAACTCAATGCATTGAGTTGTGAAAACTTGAAGCAATCTTAGTCCTACAGGGAGTAAGGTATATGGAGCTGATGTTCAGGAGAGAGGTGGAAGAGAAAAAGGAGAACAGAAGAATATGGCATCACAGATGCCTAGGGTGGAGGATGCTCTAAGGACGTAGATGGGGTAGAATGTGCCCAACTATGAAGTGAAAATCCCTTGGATTTAACGACACTGAAATCAGAGGTGTTTTTAGTGTGAGTTATTTTGGTAGACTGGTGGAGGTAAAATCCAGAATTAAGTGAGTTGAGGAATGAGAAAATGAAGGTAGCAATTGCAAATATTTCTTTTTGAAGAAGTCAATAACCAAGTAGAAAACCTGAATGTCACCTAAAACTGCTCTTCTCATTGCCAGGATCAAATCAATCACCAAATCCTGGCATTTCAACCTCCTCTTTTACACATGCATCTCTACCACCTCTACCAGACTCCCTTAGCCTAGGCTTTCTTAATTTTTACACTGGTCTTCTTGCTTTCAGCCTTTTTCAGGACATCGTTCAACAGCTACCAGAATGACCTTTTTACTAAACTCCAGACACTACTCAAAACTTTTTCATGTCTCTCCTTACCTTATCTGATGGCTGTCCGTCTTCCAGCCAAATCCCCTGCCTCCCCTAATGCACCCCATGTTCTGGCCATGGCATACTACTTAACTTCCTTAGAGTGTCTTCTTTGCTTGGCACATTCTATTCATTTTGAGAATGCCTTTAAACCTGCCCTCATCTCACTTTATTAGGCAGAGTCTTCTTAACTATCAAAATTCAGCTCAGATTTCACCTCCTCCAAAAATCCTTTTAGGCTCATCTTCCTTCTCAGCATTAGGTGCCATCACTGTACATGGTATCTTTATCACTTTAAAACTATTTATTTGTCTGTATTTCATGGCTTTATTCTCAGAAACTTGTATAGAATATGCGACTCACTGATATCAGCTAATCGATTGATAGATCAGAATATTGCTATGTGCTAAAAGAATAAATATATTCTTTGGAGACAAAAAAGAAAAAGTTGCAGATAATCTATCAGTTCCCTACCCTACCCATCTTATTTATTTATGTATTTATTTAGTTTTAAATTTGAGTGAATTGAAAGGAAGGATAATTTGTCTTTATGTTTCTGGTAAATCATTTAATATTTCTAGGAATACTGACAACATACATTCCAGAATAAATTTTATGAAGAATGAAAACATCTGTTTTAGTTTATATAAATCAATTAAGGTGAGATCTCAAAATAAATATTAAGATTTTTATTCTTTGCTTTTTTTTCATAAATGTTGAAGATTTTTCTAGACAAATGTATTTTAAAATTCTATTAAAATAGTGAGGCTTGGCAATTAATTCTATGCAGAAATATATATATACATATATATGCACATATATAATATATATGTTCATATATATGTGTGTATATATATGTATGTATATATATATATATTTACATACATATATATACACACATATACACACAGACATACACCACAGGATTTAATGGTCCCTATGTCATTAAACAGGTTATGTAGGCAATATGAGGACTTGTAAAAAAGTCTTCGTTGTTGCCATAGAAACACAATTTTTAGAGTTGCTCTGCAGTGTGGTGTGATGCTGATTAAAGAGTTCAAGCACTTCATTTTAAAATTAGTCAAAAGAGTCAGGCAGGAAGAAGCATCTTGAGGCTGGACTGGGCTGGGCTGCTCATGCCAGGCTGCCATGGCCCAAGACTCTTTTAAAGCTGTTTGATACAAGGAGGCCAGAAGGTGATTTACTACATGTCGGGCTCTGGTGATCCTTGCCAAAAGGTTAATAGTTATGAACTAGCAGTTAAGAAATGCAATTATGTACTGCTCTGCAGCTGTGAGTCTCCTGCCCAAAAGGGCTCAATGAGGGTAATATCCTGGTATTTTATATTCTGACATGAACTTCATAACCATTAAAAACAAATGCTTGGGGAATTAATAGCTGTTGGATCTTTATTAGTGTGCAGCAAAACATAATAATATCACTTTCATTAAAGTATATCGCTGAATAATGATGGTGAAACAATGTAATCTGAATGACAGTAAAGCTGTGAAAGAACCTAGGGCTGCTTATTTGATTACCATGGCAACTGTGATACACACATACTCACAGAGGCACACACACACACAGACACACACACATAGAAACACACATACTACCAGTGTTTTTAGCTTAGAAAATTCTAAGGTATAAATCTACTTGCTAACTAATTTCAAATTCATACTTTTAAAAAGCAAAGTGTTATTTTTAACCTTTCCTCTAAAATTGAAATTTTAGATTCTTTTATTAGAAAGACATGCAAAATGATTAGAACAAAACATTTTAGGTATTTATTTACATTAGGCTTTACAAATTCAGATGTCAACAGGACTCAGATAAAAAATATAAATGAAATACATGGGTGTATTGGTGAGAGCATACCCAGTTCAGATAGTCAGTGGCTACTCAAAGTTGTCTGATTTTTGCTACTCAGAAATAAAGAATCACTATTGCCAAAACTTTTTCTTGTTCAACAAAACATGGAAACCAGATTTCTCATTCCCAACATTTAAATCATGCTATTGGCCAAAAGAGATCCAGCGAGATCTGAATATAGCTCATAGTCACCAATTCATAAGAGTGATTTGCAGCAGGAATGCAGATTTATTCAAAAGAGGCTAGAATATGCCATAAACTTATCTATAGCTGATATTTTTCTCCCTACCTCTCTAAACCTTTATCCCTTTGCTCTCTAATTTATAAAGACTAAAGCATTTGTTAACTCAAAAATAGTGATAGTTGAAACTCGCTTAATATAATTCTTCATAATTTTAATTCTTCATAGGTTTTTCATAGTTTTGAAGGATTCTAAAACTGTTTCACAAAACCTCCCAGGGTACAACAGCATAACACCTGTTTTGTCAGACATGGTCAGTTAAGTACTTATAAATAGATAAATACAAAGAATATATTCATGCTGAGACACTTGCTGCTAGTAAGGTGGGTAGATTGAATTTCATGCAGCTGAAAACATACAGAACTCTGAGTTAAATTCATTTATTTATTCATAACTGTTTATTTAGACATTGCTCTGTCGTTAATATGGTGAAAATGCCAGGTTGAAACACCCTTGCACATGCACACATACCTTAATCCTCATACACACTCCTAGACTCCCCTACCCCATAAATGATGAAAACTGATTTTCATGTTGGAAAGAAAGATATTTTGGTTCTAAGACCTTATACTTACATGCATTCTCTGGTTCACTGACCAATTTTAATGATGATAAAATTGAAAGAAAGTGTAGTTTCCTCTTTTGTTTTACTCTGCTCAGGAGCATAGTGTTTTTCAATTAGAGATCAATAAAAACATTGATTTTTTAACTTTGGGTAAATGAAAAGAAGCAACTTCTTATTTTTGTCCAGCATCAGTCTACATTTTTTAGCTTTAAAAATTTTGATTGGCAAATCATTTACCAGTGTGCAGTACTTGTGTCCTTTAATTTGTTGCATTATCTTTTGTTTTTTCTCCAGGTTCCTCTCTCCCATCTCATCAACAGTATAGGCATATCACTTCACATAGCAAGGAGGGATCACGCTTTCAGCATGTATCTAGACACACTTTATGCAGTATTATCTCTCTTCTCAGAGCTGGGAAGATTTCCATTACCTTCATCGAAGTTCATATTCATAACTACATACCTCATGCCTACCAACCAGCCAAAGACTAAACAGGGCTGTTTTTTCAGCTTATTGTGTGTGGCTTTTACCAAAACACTAATGTGAGCTTCAGTTTCATAATTTAAGACCTAGTAGTGATAAGAATATTTAATAAATTGGGCTGCTGAGAAGATTGGATAAGAAAAAATATATGCCTGGTTAAACAAAGACTTGTTTCAATCTTTATTTCTCCTTGCTCTCTTTTTTATTTATTTCTGTAATTAAGCAAGATAACCTTATTTTTTACCTAAGCTAAGAACTCAGTAAAGATGAGCAGGAACAAGTTTGGCATCACAACTCAAACCAGATAGCACCTATATCTTTATGTACACTCTGTTTGGTGGGTTGGTATCTTTCCTCAAAGTTACAGAACAATTTCCTAATTCTAGGCATTCCTATCCTTTGAAGAGAGAAAGAATAGGGCAGTGTGGGGGGGGGGGGGAAAGGAGAATCTAGCTTCATCAGTCTTTTTTCATTAATTTATAATTTCTTATTTCAAATAAATCTCAAGCTCACAGAATAGTTGCAAGTATAGTGCAAAAATCTTTTCTTTTCCTCCTGAATTTTGAAAGGGTACGTTGATAATACGATGCCCAATCAACCCTGAATACTCTAGTATATATTTCCTGCAGACAAAGACATTGTTCTAAACCAACATCTGACCACTATAATCAAGATATTAACATTCACACATTCTACCATCTAATTGTCAGACTCCATTATGATTTTATCAGTTGTTTCAATAACAACCTATATAACCAAAGGCTCAAGTCCAGTATCACATAATGTATTTAGTTGTCATAGCTTGTTAGTTTTTTCAGTGTGGAGCAGTTCTTCAGTCTGTTCTTAACTTTTATGACCTTGGCACTTTTGAAGATTATGGGCCTGTTATTTTGTAAAAAAATCAAATCCCTCGATTTGATTTTGTCTGTCTGATGTGTCCTCATGATTAGATTCAGGTTATGCATTTTTGACAGAAATACCACAGGAATGTTTTCATTTCTGTAATTTTTATCTGTACCATTCTAGTGATACCACTGACATTAAGTTTGATAAAAGTGGTGACTTGATCAAAGTGATATCTGCCAAGCTTCTCTACTGTGAAGTTATTCTTTCTTCCATTACAGTTAATGAGCATTTTGAAAGAGGTAGTTTGAGATGTACACATCTGATTTCTCATTAAATTTTTGGTGTATTTATTTATTTATGTTATTGATTTTTATCTTAGCCAATGGGCTATAATTCATTATTATCATTATTTAGTTGATGCTCAAATTTCCTATATTTGACCAGTAGAAACCCATTCAAGTTGGCTCCTGGAACTTGTTGATAAAATTTCATCTTTGAGCATTTCTCTATTTTTTCTACTTTCTGGAAAAAACAGATGCTCTGGAATCATCTTGTACTTTCCCTGATCCAGCCCTGGAATCAACTATTTCTCCAACAAGCCCTATCATCTATCTATCTATCTATCTATCTATCTATCTATCTATCTATCTATCTATCCATCCATCTATCTATCTATCATCTAATCATCTAGAAAACTACACATTCACACCAATGCTTCTAATCTCAACTCAAAGCCACAATATTTATTCTAGTTTTTTATCATTTTAACTCCCATTTCCAAGAGTGAGACTACTTTGCTCTCATCAATCTTAACATATTTACTTATTGATTAACCCCCCTGTATGTAACCCATTATAGACCATACCCATCCTACCCCACACAAATCTCTCTTTACCTTTCTCAGTCCCTCATACCCCATATTGGGCCACTTTCCTACTCTGATATCCTCGTCAGCCTCTTGGGCTCTGACACCCAGCACTAGCCAGCCCTCTATGTGGGTTTCCATACCTGTCAAACTCTGATATTCTGGTCTATCTTCTTCCCTTCTTCTACCAATATCTACCTTGCTCTGCCTTGCCTAATGACTTTTGGACTAAATTGTTTAGGAAGAAAAAGAAAGAAGGGTGAAAGGAGAAATAAAAATAAAGGGAGGAGAAAGAGGAGAGCAGGAAGGAGAAGGAGAAGAAAAAGATAAAACTTATGTTTCTGTTTTTTATTTCCCTGCTTCCATTTGCAAGGGTTCTCCCTGAATTTGTATTCATTACTTATTTACAGGCATATTTTATCTTAATTTCAAGTTTCTACAAAACTGGAAGCCTCTTTTCTCTGCTACTTTTTTCTTTGTTCCTGTTTCTCTACACCAATTGTATTCAAATTTTGACTAGTTTGGGAAAATTCACACTGATAAAGGTGGATGGTTCTTTCTTAAGTATAGTTCATCCTTATATTCAATCTCATTGTTTTGACTAAATAAGTTGGTAAACCATAGATACAAACAGATTATTTGGTTAAAAGTAGGCCATATAAAAAGGCATTTTGACTGCTCAGATGTGTTTAGGCTAGACTCCTTTAGGAGGGAGAGCTGAGAAAACACTTTTTTAACTCCCTTATAAGAAACTTTTGACTGGGCAATGGCATACCCCACAGACATTGTAAAGTGCATAGAAATAAGTTTTTGTTACTTTTAGTATAATCCTACCCATCGTTTCTGAATAAAGTCTGTCTCTCAAACAGATTATGTTAGTTTTAGAAAAAGACACTGACTGGTAATTTCAAATTGGAAAATGTAAAAATTTGTAGAAGGAAGAATGTTTTTAATCTGTTGGTAATGAGACAATAGATAGAGTTAGATAAAATTTGAAACAGGGAGGAATAAACTTTGGCCAGAGACAGCTTGATTCAGAGAGGCCTGCCAGCCTTCTGGAAATACTTATACTTGTGTCAGCCTGTCTTCACTATATTAAAGACAATAAGAAAGAAAAGGAAAGAAAGAAAGAAAAGGAAAGAAAGAAAGAAAGAAAGAAAGAAAGAAAGAAAGAAAGAAAGAAAGAAAGAAAGAAAGAAAGAAAGAAAGAAAGAAAGAATGAAAGAAAGAAAGAAAGAAAATTTGTCTGAAACTTGGATTGGAGTTTTACAGGTAATAAATTAACTCTTGGACACTCTCTGTGTTGCAGCAATAGGGCTCAAAGTGAAAATTGCCTGAGGGCCATTCATAGGGTAATATTTGAGGTCACTTATCTAGTCTCTCAGCCTTTTGTGAAAATTTTCTTTCAGAACTCTTTTAAATTTAAATCATAAAGTTAAAATTTTATTTTATAAATGAGGCCATTTCTGATTATTTTCGTGGTCGTCCATGGGTATTTAAATGCAGGAGACAAGCGCACATATTTAAAAAATGTGAGAATTGAGAGAAAGGGACATTTTCTTTCTAGGAACATGCCAACTTGGGCCTTATCTTAGGGTGTTTTATTAGTTGCTTCTTTAGCAGGAAGGCTATTCCTCCAGAGCTTTCCTCCCATGGCTGCCTCTTTCTTGTGATTCAAGGCTCAAATTAGATGTCACATCTTCAACTGACACCTCCCTGATAGCCCAAACTGAAGTCCCTTGGTGTCTCGCTAACATGACACCTTAATATATGTCCACCATAGCACTTATCATATGTGATATGTCCTTCTTTCTTTATTTATGTATCTATCTATCTATCTATCTATCTATCTATCTATCTATCTATTTATTTGTTTGTTTGTTTCTTTAATTTACTGTCTACCTCCATCTACATGAATGTAACTACCAAGCAGCAATGACCTTGAGTGTCTTACTCACTGTTGTATTACAAGTATCTTAAATATCTGGCACATCATATGTGATCAATAAATACATTTTTAAGGAATTAAGAATAGAAAAGCAATAGCAACTGAATAAGATAAAACTTACTCAGTAGAATCACATCAGACATATTAGAAAATATCTGAGATGTTAAATGAGCTGAAATAGCTGTTTAAATAAGTGTTAACCAACAGGTTCTAGAGTATAATTCACTTCATATTGACCAATCAGAGGTAATAACAAGCTTCTCTTTAATTGAACAAGGTTCAATCAATAAAGTTCTTTATGGCTAATTAAGTTAATCTTCAACTTTGTTAAGTTTCCTGTAGACTTTAATACACCTAAGATGTTTTCTACATGATGTACTGTAGGTCATTCTCTCAACACTCATGTAACACTAAATATTTTCCAGGCTCTATTCAAGGCCCTGGGGATGCGATGGTAAATTAGGGAGCATTTGCTGCCCTCTAAAAACGTAATCTAATGTCTAGAATCTAGATGCACACCTTGAAACTGGCAGGTGCACCATGTGCTGAGTGCTGAGATACTGTCAAATAGAGAGTGTTGTGTGAGAGCATTGCAAGTGCAGAAAAGGTCACAAAGACTTTCATGAGAATGTAAAATTTAAGATGAATAAACTTGAAGGAAAGCTATAGGTTCATTAATCAAAGCTGAGTGAGGCCAGTATCCACACATGTGCAAAAGAAGGTGAAAGATTCCAAGGTCGCTTAGAGAAGCCTAAGAACATCCATATATTAGAGCAATAGACCATGAAAGATGCAATGAGCAAAACTTATTCATCCAAATGATCATATTGGTGCTCTGTTATAAATGATTTTGTGCATTACTGCATTTACCAAGGGTTAGTGAATTAGCCTTTCTTTCCCTAATGGAAAATAAATTCTTAGTGTGTCCCATAACCTGTAGTGAAGGACCAAGTAAGTTTAATTGAGTATTTTGAAGTACCTTAAAAATGTAAGTAATTTAGAAAAAAGCACCTAATTTTGAGAATCTTCCTATTTTATTCATTGGATTTGTTTGCTTTCTGCCAAACACTACAGTTAATAGTGAATGTAGGGTGAAGAACAAAACCAATAGCATGCACACTGCAGAGGACCGTGAAGACTGTGCCATTGGAAGCATCTTTGGCAAGGGCTTAGGCATTGTTCTGAGGTACACTGTCTGCAGAAATAATGATGAAGTTTCTCCCCATGGCTTTATGGGTACTAGACATCAACAAAGAATGAGGGAAAATAGATATTGTAGACATCATGTAGTGGCCATGACATTAAGCCTGGGAGCACATGGGAAGCCCCCTGAAGCATTTCTCAGAAATACTTCAGACACTCCCTTTTCCACCTTTGTAATGATGACTGCAATGGGGTGACTTTGAAGTGGAGATGACTGAATTTCTTTGTAGGCGGGAACTAAACTAGATGCATTATTGAGTATTGACTTCTAATGTTAAGGTGACTTTATTAACATCCACAGGTGGGTAAGGCCAGGTGGTTTGTGGGTTATTCTTGTAACCAGATTATGATGAATTCTGGCAATTCTGCATGGATGAGGATAGTATCCATTTCAGACTTTCCAATGTAGGTACATATTCTGGGTCCTGGTGCATGACATTGGTGCAATAATTTTACCTGGTAGAGTTGAGTGCTCATTCTCTGAGTTATAGTAGGCAGATATATACCTTCTATGGTAGCAATAAAAGTGACATACTGACTCTGCTGATCCATTGAGGTTTGTGAATATTTATGGGATAGTAAAGATTCATATGCATAATTTTAAAACATAAAAAAAATGAAACAAGACTAAATAAAAGATTTGTAAAACACACAAATGTGATAGTATCTCCCTTTCTGTTGAAAGCCAGGAGGGTAAAAATGCTTCCAATCAAGAAATTAAATCTTGAAAGCAAGTTCAGGAGTACTAGAATAGCCTCAGAGAGTATCTTTCAAATTTTACTTTATAAACTTAAAAAAAAAAAACTTTGTAAGGCATATAAATGTCAAATCATTATGTTGTGTACCTAAAACTAATATAATATGAAACTAATATAATATAATATAATATAATATGATATAATATAGTCAACTGTAACTAAAAAAAAGACACTCCCCCCATTCTATCCCACCCCCACTAACTGAGCTATATCTCACTGCTTCTGGAATGATAAAGCTCGTAAAGACTGCTCTAATGAGTTCTTAAAATATAAATGTAACAGTATTATTATTAATTATTAATGGTATTAACATTAAGTATTAACATTTTAGTGGACAAGGGTAGTTAAACTGGGCCTTGAGGAAAGAGCAGATTTTGGGGAGAGAAAGGTGGAAAAGGGAGTGTCTGAAGTCTGATAAGGATGACCAGAGGAGCTATTTCCTCTTTTTAATGTGGTAAATCTGGCCCAGAGTTTGAAAACTTATTCTGAACATGATGATAGGGCCCAGATTTGATCCAAGTCAATGGCTCAATACTGTATTGTCCTCATACTAAGCTTTGAGAAAGATAATATTAATGAAAAATCTCTTTGCATAATTTGGGCCCAGGGTGTTTAGGAATTGGGGCAGAGAAGTAGTCGGTGCTGAAAAGAAGCTACATATATTTGAAATATACATTCCAATATTCTGCCATTTTGGAATATGATAAAAATAGAGAGAAAATGGGAGAATTAAATTTTCAAAATTTGGAGGCTTTTAAAATAGAGGGGGAAAATAGGTTTGTACTGTTTCTTTCACCTTTAAACAAAAAAAAAAGGAAAAACTAGATGGCAGATAGAAAACTTATAAAGTGGTATATAAAGAGGGCTATTAATTTTATTTGATTGTTTAAGTTAAAATTAGTTTACATAGAGCTCTGTTATTTTTGCCTTTCAACCCTTTCAGTTCGAACTTGCCTGTCATTCATCTATCTCCCTCTTTCACTGAAAAGTTCATTGAAAACAAGTTAATTAATTTTACTAAATGCTTTGCGCTTTTAGGAATTAAAAAAACCCCACTTTCATTAAATGAAAATACTATTATTATTGCACCTATAATCATTTCTGTCATGGGAAAATGTTGTTTCTTCAAACTCCTAATGAGATCTGTGCAGGTGTTTGCAGATTTGCCATAAATCTGTGCCCACACAAAGTTCATTCTGTTGCATAAAAATAAATCATCTCATTCAGGTGACATTGAGATTTGACTCAGGAATACTTCTCACTTCTCTTTCCAGAATCAAAGCAACACTTACATTTCCACTGCCATATGCTATCTTTCTCAGTGATTGAACAGCTTATTATATATATTGGGTCTTTCTCCTGTTATCTCAAAGACATGCTATAAATTGGAGTATGGTAATGTACTCCACTTTATGTAAAACCACTGAACAGGCTGTTTTAGAGAGCAAGGGGGAAAGGGCTTATTATGAGGTCAAGATTAGCCACACTGACCTTGCTATTAACATGATACTTGCATTTAAATAAGCTGAGTTTTCCTTCAATAAGGTTTATATTACTTCAACTTTTTTTAATTGGCACCTTCTCTAGTACAAATACATATATATGTATATATTTATTCTTATATATATATATATACACACACATACATATATATTCCTATACATACATATACACACATACATATATATTCCTATACATACATATGTATATATACTATGTAGCTGTAGAGATATAATAATACTGTATATATATATATCTACAGTTACATAGTATATATACACATATATAGAGTATATACACATATATAGAGTATACTACAGTTACATAGTATATAGAGTACACACACACACACACACACACACACACACACGTGTGTGTGTGTGTGTGTGTGTGTGTGTGTGTGTGTGTGTGTGTGTGTATTTGCTCTAAATACCTGGATTCCAGGGGTTGAGAACTAAATTCTGTTACTGGTCTGTAATTTTGGGAAAGTCCTCTGAGAATTCTGAGTTTACATTTATAAAGTGATGGAGTTGAAACAATTCTAAATGAGAGTCAAATTACATATTGAGCTATTTTCATATATCCAGAAACTTGGAACCCAGTTAACAAGTAGATAAAATCATTTGCTTTCTACCTGGGGGTTTAAGGCTACAGAGACACAAAGTGAAACCCTGACTGAACATCAACCTGTCTTCAGCCTATTCAGCAACCCCCAGGGCAGGTTGTTTATGCAGGGCCACTCTCTGTCCGTTCTCAAAGCAACATACTCTACTCTTACCAGGAAGTTCAAAAGGAACTTTGTAAAGCTAAACTGATGGCAACATGTTGAAATTTAGATATTTGAACATGTTTTCAATGTTTAATTTTATTATAGAATGCTCAGGCGATATTTATATTGAAAGATAAACATATCTGATACCTGAAAACAATTTTGAAAATTAAGACTATGTGGAAGAAATCCTGAGGCCCACCTTTCTGGCAGAGTAGCCATTGTATAAATACAGAATAAAATTTCTGAAAGTGATTAAAGTGTACTTCTTCTGCATTTAAATATATTTTTCTTGTCAACAAAATTAAGACATATGAGTTACTTAGAAATCAACTAAAATGTTTTTATGCCCTGCTAAGTGACTCCATGAAAACACACCTCTAGCTACTGCAATCAATTGTACGCATACTTGTAGTTTCTTTTCTAAGTGTCCTGTTGTTTATTCACATTCCAGAGGAGTAACTCAAGGTGAAGCAATATGGCATGGCATGTCTTCACAGATATTAAGCATTTTCCATGAAAAAAGTGGGTAGTTCAGCTCTCAATTCAAACAGTCACTCCATGTTTTTCCTCTAAACAGCCTTATACTTTGGTTACAGCAACCATGTTTTATACATACTTCCCATGTCCTCACACTGAATATTAAAAAGACCATACTCAAGAGTTAAGATTTAATAAAATTAATCATCTTTACTGATTCTCCAAGGATACTTTTAAAGTGAAACTGGCCTATCTTTTAATTCAATTGCACAGCAGTGAAGGATACAATCAGTTCACTGCACTGCCTTGATTCATGCTAAGGTGTCAAGACAGTTCCCCACAGTGCTTTTCACCACCAGTGCAAATGTTAGCAAGGTCAAAAAGACATATGATGTCACTGTGTCATTATTATGAGCATAGTTTTGACCATCAAGACTCCTTGAAAGTGTCACAGGGAATCCCAAGAGGTGTGCTGACTACATTTGAGAACTACTAGTCTTCTTTTTCGGTATTCCTTCATTGGATTTTGTAATCAATGGTGTATCAATTTAATAAAAGGTTTTAGAAACTTTCCTTCCTTTATGTTCTGTACTACTTTGAATAGGACTGAGATCTGTACTTAAAATTTTAGTAGGGAAACACCTATAAAATAATCCTACTCTGTATCTTTTGGGGTGGTGACATAACTGTCTCAACTTATACCAAAGTAATTGATATCTTTAAATTTCTTAATTCTTATGGGGTTTCTTCAAGTAATCTACACACACACACACACACACACATATATATATATATATATATATATATATATATATATATACATATATTTTATATATATTATTCCTAGAAAACCATCTCATTCAGGTTCCCACCATATATATTTTTTCATAGGATTAATTAAGGTGAACACAAGAATTAATTTTTTAATTTAATTTTTAATTGTTGATATTTCTTTTTTTATCATTTTTCATACAATAAATTGGGCTTTTTCCTTTTATCTTTTGGTTAGATCTACTTGAGGGTTTTATTATTCTTTAAAAAATATTCTTAGTTATTAAAAATTAATTCTACCATTTTAATGTTTTTAATAAATTGCTTTCTGGTTTCTAAATTTTTTCTTAAGTTTGTTCATGTTCCAGCCTCTTTATTTGGATGTTGAATAAACTTATTTAAATGGACATAGAATTTCCATGTAGCCTGGTTTTAACTGTAAATAATAGTCTATTGTTTTGATTTTTATTTTCTCTTGGACACTGGAATTGTTTGAGAAGACTTTTATGGGTGGGTGAAAGGTGATGGTAGTAAACTTGTAGGTAGTAGGTTTTGTATCCTGTTTTTTTTGTGTGTGTGTTTTAAAGTTCTATCTTAACTGAATTTATAGTTGGGAAAGCTGATATATATGTATATACATGCATGCATACACACATATGAACATATATATACATACACATACACATATACATTTAATTTATTATGTTTTTTTTTTACCTGTTAAAAGTAATTATCTCTTTGTAAATATTCCATGTGCTCTTGAAAAGAAATTGTCATATCTATTTTCAAGATACTGAGTTTGGCTCATGTCAATTAGATCTACCTTAAAAGTCATCATAAAATTTATGCCTTCTATTTTCTTACTAATTTTGTGTCCTCTTGAAATAATACAGACTATGAGAAATGAATTGTTTTCTACTATTAATATATTTTCTTTCTCCCTGTTTTTCCTCCTTTTTTTGTGTGTATATTAATGCAGTGTTATTTGGTATAAATATATTTACGCTGTTAGATATTCACCTGCTTTGAAACCTGAGTCTTATCTTCATCTTGTTTAAAGCATTTCCCCCTGAATTCAATCTTATCTAATATTAAAATAACAATTTCTGATTTCAGTTTACATTTGTATAGTATGTCTTTCTCATTCCTTCTTTTTTAATATTTCCAAGTAACTTGCTTTTTCTTCTCTAAAGTGAAACAAGAAACATCGTTCTAAATAACATTGCTTTGGCTGACTACTTGTAGTCAGATTGCTTTGGCTGACTACTTGTAGAGTGAGATTTCTTTTTTTTTCCCTTTAACTACCTGTGTTTAGTCTATTTACAGTTTTATCTGAACAAGAAGCTTGGTTTTAGTTCTATTATTATAGTTCATGTTATGTTTTTGATTTTCTTAGCTCGTATGTATGTGTAGGGGTGTTCTTATAAATAATTTAAAAGTTTATATTTTTGTTTAACAATTATGATGTTTTAATTTTTACTTTTTAGTTATTAATCTATTTATTTTTCACTGAAATTTTGCTGAATAATAAGGTTGATACATTTTCAATCCCTTCCTCTTCTCCTCTCTTCTTTTTAGCAGAATATTTTAATTAATTAAAATATTTAATATTTATTTTCTTTTTAAAATATTGCTTTCTTAATAAGTTTAAATGATCTCTACTTATCTTCTTTTTGATGTAAAAAAATTAGAGAATTGGCATACTTATTATCTCCTACCTTGTTACTCTTTCCTCTCCTCATTTTCATTAGCTGTTTCGTTTCTACCTCATTAAGGTTTATACTTTTTACATTGTGTTCTATCATCTTAATCATGCTATCTGTTTTTGATTTAATCTTAGTGTTAAATAGTTTAGTATTCAATATCACTTCTTTTACAATTGTTTATCAAACAGTTTTTGATTGACTGAAGTGTGTTTTTCAGTACTTTCTTCAAGAGGGCTCATTAAATCTATACTCCATGAGCTCTTGCTTATTTAAATATGTTTTCTTTTTGTCTTAAGTTTCTTTTCTTTCCTTGATTACTATGTAAGGCATTACTTTAGTTTCTTAAAAATGGACTGTTTTGTGAAGAAATTGGACATCAGCCATTGTGACAATATTTTCCCTCACCATAATCTTTTGCCTTTTCAACCAAAAGATTTCCTTATTATATGTGATGTCCAGTAAATATACTATGATAAATCCTGGTAGTGACTATTTTATATTCCTAGGATGCAATGCACCCTTTAAATTCTTAGATTAAAGTTCTTCTGGTCTATGGCCATGCTACCTTGAACATATCGGATCCCATCTGATCTCGAAAGCTAAGCAGGTTCAGGCTTGGTTAGTACTTAGATGGGAGACCACCTAGGAAGACCAGGTGCTGTAGGAGTAAAAATAAATAAATTAATTAATGAATAGACTAAAGTTCTTCTTATTTCTGGAACACTTCTTGAATTATATATTTAAGTAGTTATCTTCTGTTCTATTATTTTCTTCACTTTATTCTAGGTCTCCAATTGTTGAACTTTTTTTGCATTTCTTTGACTTACAGTCCATACTTAACATTTTCACTATATTCCATTTCCA
The DNA here is from genome assembly GCA_004027375.1 of Macroglossus sobrinus. Lineage (NCBI taxonomy): Eukaryota > Metazoa > Chordata > Mammalia > Chiroptera > Pteropodidae > Macroglossus > Macroglossus sobrinus. Next base: position 102,932 of record PVKZ01000001.1, on the reverse strand, counting down.
TTTCCAAACTTTGCTTCATTTTCTTTTTTTTTTTTTTATCATTTTACTCAACTCTTGGCCTGCATTTCTCTTCCTGTGTTGTCAGTAATATCACTTTCTTCCCTGTAGGTTCTGATAGAGACTTCTTTTCTGTGGTGGTTTTGTTTTTCTCTTCAGTTTCTTTAATGAGTTTGGCCAGGTTATATATTATATTTTTTACATAGTCTCATTATATTTTCCTGATCTCTAGTAGCTCTGTTTTTAATTCTTATTTTATAAAAGTGACTTACATTAAAGTTTTTAAAATTTAATTTTACAGCCATATGTTTAGGCATAATTTTCTTCTATACAATATTAGCAACTTTTCAAAGTTACTGTATATAATTTACCACTTAGACTTTTTTCCTTCCTTTTTGTTTTAGTATTCTGTTTTTTTTTTTTTTTTTATTAACCACCTTTAAATAAGGTTCATATTTCCCGAAACAGCAATTTGCAGGAAGGACTAGAGCCATCTTATGGGCAAACAGAAATTTTCTTTACAACAATAATTTTTAGTTTATTCCTCACTAGTCAGCTGAGATTAGCTGCTCTAGAACTACTTCTTGAGCTATTCATATTGCTGTATTTCCCTCCTCCATCATTTCTGCAATGTGGACTGTGTGTTTCCTGTTCAGCTCGAACTCATCTTCTCAAAACTATACCACATATGAAGGCTCTCAACAGCAGCCTGCTCATGTGTTTTCCATGTGGCCAGTAACATTTTATCGGTTTTGCACTGTGACAGTTTTAAAACATGGCTGCTCATTCTTTGACACTCCTCTCATCAGGACTTTGGAGTCTGGTGTTTCCCTTAAATCTGGCAGGCTTGTGATTGCTTTGACCAGTAGAGTACAGTGAAAGTGATGCTAAGTGACTTCTAAGGGTAAGTCACAAAAGGCCATGTGACTTTTGCCTTGTTTGCTAGAACATTTGCTCTTAGAACTCTGAACTAAGATGTAAGAAGTCCAACCACTCTGAGGTTTGCCATAGTGAAAAACCATGTGAAGCACAAGTGTAAACAGTTCCAGCTGAACTCAGCATTTCTGTCATCCCACAAAGGAACCATGAGATAGAAACTATTTTGGACACTTCAGACCGGCCAATCCACCATTTGATTACAACTGAATAACCTCTATCAAGTCCAAATGGAACAGAAAAAGAGCTCAGCTGAATAGTACTCAAATTGTTGTCCAACAAATTCATGTTATATAATAAAATGGTTGTTGTTTTATGATGCTAAGTTTAGTCGGAATAAACATATTTATGGCACTTAAAGAAAAGTGCACTTGGCCTGATTTTTATGAGATTTATAGCTACAGCCCTGTATGAACTGTCTTTTATTCTACATTACAACTTCAGAGCTTCTAGAAGCCACTTTCTAGTATTTATATTGAGGTTTTAGCAATCCTACGGTTTCAAGAAAAGTGAAATTTCTCTTTATTATCACTTTTGCTTTTGAGCGATTGTTAAAGGAGAAATCTATATTTATATTATGAGGTTGAAACTAAGTCTCAAACAACATGTTAGATAGATGATGGAATTTGACAAAAATGCTAAATAATGTGACTTCTAACAGAATTTTTTTATACCTAGGCCAATGATGAAAATGCTGAAGACCAGAATGTGAAGTGACTTTTCTAAAGTCATAAAATTAGTGTTAAATTTGATAAAATCATCAAATTCTTGATCCTTCTTTTACTTTGTTCATTATGCTATAACCATTATAAAATGTCAATTGTGAGAATAATTCCAGATACAGTATTTGAAATTCATAAAAATACTTTACTCTTACAAGTAACATAGGAGAATTAAAATCGAAGGGATAAAGTACGGTGTAGCAATTTGCTACATAATAATCTGTAAATAAACTTTCTTTTAAAAAAAGTAAAGAAGATATGTAAGTCTAAAAATTTCTGGAATGGCTTAATGGACTGCCATATATTTAAATGAGGTCAAATATATAAATAATTAGGGACTTTCCCAAACATTTAAGTGGTAATCAGTGAACAAAGAACTCACTTTTATTCATATAGTAATGTAATTTCTTTTGTATTAATTAATTTTAAATGTCAGTTTTGCACAAATGTCTTCATTTATATAGAAGAAACTTTCCTATTTATAGTACATATAGAAATTTAAAAGATTTTATTAGTTTCAAAGGGGTCTATATTTTATTAAAAGAAGCACATTTAATATACTAATTTGTATTTCTCATCAACAATGAACAAAAAATCAAAAATTGATTTTAATATAAAATTATTGTAATGTCTAATAATGTTAAAAATTCTAGAAATGCTCAATAATTTTTTATAGTTAGTGATTTCTGGATTATGTATTACAATCGATTTGATTTAGAGTTATTATCATGTTGTGCGTATTGTCCTAGTGGCTGGGATTACAAAATCAAATAAACCACAATTCTTGCCTTAGAGAGAGTTTTAAGTTACTAGAATATAATAGATTTGCAAACTTAATTTACATTTCTTAAGTCGTCTTTATAAAAACATGGTGCCAAATTACAATTAGTAGAGAGAAGTAATGAACTGGGAAACTAATAGTGAATACATGGTTTTCTGCTTGAGAAATGGTGACTTAAGGCAACATTGAGTGAAAAATTCAACAATTCAGAGAAAATAGGTTTCATGGGAAATTATCCTTTAGATAGTTTAGAATTAATATTTGATACTTAGTAAGCAATTTGTAATATGAATTTCCAGTTTGACAGAGAATAGTTTAGAGATGGATATTTAGTTATTGAAACTATTAGAGTTAAAGGGATAGCTCAGGTCCTCTAAATAAAATTATAAGAGAACAAAGGATGGGACCCAAGGGAAGCACACAAGCTGAGAAAGAGTTTACTAGAATGTTAAAGAGATCTTGGGATTTAAATATTGGACAGTTTCTGATTACCTGAGAGTAATTTCTGCTGAATGCTAAAGTCAGACATCAAACTGTAATGAATTACACTAAAGAATGAGTAGAAGTTGCAAATTAGAAATGATGACAATGGTTACTTTTTCAAAAATTTTGGCAATGAAGATACAGGAGATATCCAAAAGCCATTACTAATCTCCAGTTTCCTTATCCACCTCCTACTCATACTGGAAAAGACAGCGACATGTTTTTTACTATGCTTAGCAGAAGATGTTATTGAATGTATATATTTTATTTTTAAGATCAGAAAATTTAGCTAGTCTGTACTTAATCATAACTTAATTTCAAGTTACTTAACATATATATATATACTTATATATATATATATCATTCTTTTAAACATGACTAGAATACATATTTCAGTCAACTAAGAGATGAAACAAAATTATCAACCTCCAGAAAAAAAATTTTAGCATAGAAGGACTTGCAGTGAGTATTAAAATCATATAAACATAGAAAGAAGAGTAAATAAAGCTTAAAGGTAATTACAAGACAGAAAGCAAATCTTTCTCTGAAATCTCTGATGCAGACATTGCAAACCATTACTATGATCTTGTATCTTTTTAGCTAGAATGCTCAATTATTCCTACAATAGCACCCTTTTGGTTCTGCTGAAATGATTTCATTTTCTGCGTGTGTATTATCTATTTAGCTATCCCCATCATGTGTTCTCTCATTCATTATAGATTTCGTAAGTTTTCTTTTTGACCACATTCTTAAGAATATCTAAAATTCCTTTAACTCACTGTCTTTCCCTTTGGCCCCTTGTCAAAAGTACCAACCCTGGATTAACAAATATAAATTGTTTTAGTTTCCATCAGTAACTCTAGAAATTATATTTGTGTGCTACAGGAGAAAATGTACAAACGATTGATTCCTCCATTAATATGACTTTATTTAGGTTCTAATGTCTACCAAGAAATAATGTGATATTTCTTTAGTCACCTTCCTCTCCCATTCACCACTAAAGCAAATTTAAACTTTCTTTTCCACAACTTCTTGGCTTCAGTTCTTTCTTATTTATTTTAAAAAACTGTACTTCTCTCTAATTTTACTTAGAAAGTAGAAGGGAGAATCCACATTATTACATCAATAAATCTAAATCTTTCTACTTCCACACTCATTCTTCCCTTTGGCTAAATTGCAATGATAGAGGTGTTTCTAGAAAATGTACTTCCCAAGCTGGGTTGTAATCATCAGCCTTAGGGTCTTTCCCCTTCAAAGCCACTTCTGAATTTCTTTTATTTTATTTGAGCTTAAATATGCTCAAGTCTCTCACATCTTAAAGAAATAAAATCTCTACTTATATACGTTTCCTTTATCCCCAAGTAACTTAAAGAATTGTCTAAAACACATTGATTCAATGTCTGAGTTTCACCATTCTTTCACTCTTCAAACAGTCTACCTTCTTAATTTACTATTTTACAGAAACAGCTTTGTCCATGTAAACCTCTAAATCCATGTCACCACATCTCCAGGAGTATATTTAAATATTTTTCATACTAGATTTCTCAGCAAGATTTAATACATATAAACAAATTCTACTTCCTTCAGTTATCTCTCCCCTTGAAATTCATGACAGATTTTATTGATTTCCTTTTGGTCACTAATTTTCAATATTTACTCATCTCTTCAATACAGTAGTTTCTTAGGGCTTAGTCTTAGACCTTCTGTAGGTCTCCACAGATGATGTAAAATCCATTCTCATAGATGCAAATATTGACTTCATTTCTCTTTCTATAGGCCAGACCTTCCTTCTGAACTCCAAAGGTACATATCTAAGGGCATACTCACATTTTTACTTGAATATTCACTAGTTCCTCAAATCCAAATCATCTTTTTCTAATGTTAACTCAGCTTCTATTTAGCTTCTTCCAGGATCCACTGCCTAATTTGTGCCACCACCTCTGGTAGGCAGAACTCTAAGATGGTTCCTTACCCTTTGGTTTACATGCCCTGTGTAATCCCTGGGGCTGTGAACATTATGAGTTTCACCCCTGTGATTAATATATGTTATGTGGCACAGTTAACTTTGAGTAAGGAAGTTGTTTATATGAGCCTAACCTAACTATGTGAGTCCTTCAAAAGTAGAGATGGGAGTCAAAGACTGGAAGCATGGGAATGATTCAGCATACCACTGTTGGCTTGAAGCTAGAAAAGGCTGCATGACAAGGAATGAGAATGGCCTCTAGGAGCTGAGAGCCAAACCCTACTTGACAACCAGCAAGGGAAACAAATGACCTCAAAGACCTAAATTCACCAACAAGAATAACCCCGGAAGAGGACTTTTCTTGATAGCCTTCAAATAAAAATTCAACTCAGCCATCACCTTGATTTAGTCTTGTGATGATGCCCCAAGAGGAAATTTCAGCCACGCCATGCCCTATTTCTAAATAACAAAACTGTGAACAAATAAGTGGGTGTTGTTTTAAGCCACTAAATATGTAGTGATTTGTTATGCAGCAGTAGAAAACCCATAGAGTGTCTGAGTTTTGAGTTAAAGAACTCTAGAAACCATAATTATTTTCTTTCCTTTAACTTATCCAAGTTTAGTCAATAAATCTTGCAGTTTCTCTGTCATATTTTTTAATTCACTCACTTGTATTATTCCCCTCACTACCAGCAAACCTGTCATTACTGTCTCTTGAGTGGACATTTGAAATACATTCCTAATCTGTTGTTCCCAATTTATACTTCAATTTAATCCATTCTTCACAAGGTAATCACTTTAAGTTTTCCTCAATGCCTTCATCTCACTGATAGTAAAATACTGTTAGTTACATACTAAATATTTCACTGATCTGAGAGTCACTGCATGTTGTCTCCTGTTCTGTATGGCATCACCTTTTACCACTATGTCATCTCACTACATTTTAACTTCTATGATGTGTAGTGCTCCTCCAACTGCCAAGCTCAGAATACTCCTTCTGTATATGTTCTTGTCTCGCCTCCACCCTTCCTTTTCTAGCTAAATTCATGGTCATTCCCAAGTCCTTGGCTGATGTTTTTATCAAAACATCATTTCTAACATCCCAGGATCAACAAACACTTGAATTTAATGTGTACTATTTGTGCTAGTCTCTATTACGCATGCTAACTACTGCTCTCTCCTCAGTACATGGGCACTCAGTAAAGGATATGTTTAATAAATATTTCTAATTTAAAATAAAAATACTTAAAATAAGTTGATAACAACTGTAACCCATTTCTCAAGAAACCATATACTTCCTCTAGTATTAATTATTTTAGGATGAGAATTGTATGAGTATTGACATGGACTGTATAAAATTTTCTTATTACAGCCTCCTTGGATCATGTGAATGCATTCTAACCATGTTATAATTCATCTACATGTATCATAACAAATTAATACTTTTTAAATGATGACTTATTTGTTACTCTTCTTTGAGGTTAAATCTTCTATGTTTTCTTCAGAGGCAACACTTTGTATTTATCTATTTCTTCATGTATTGACCCTACAATGTCACAAAAATGCACAGCAGGTCTTCTTTACTTCCATTTATGTACTTCATAATCCACATGGGAAACATTCAAAATGTGAATTCAATTATTCTCCAAAAACAATAGTAAGCGGTGCCAAATTGAAATAGAAACAAACAATACATCCTATGTCAGTAACACATGTGGAAAGAGCAAAGTGAAATCACATACTTATCAAAGTTAATAATAAACTTTATATTTTTAGAAGTAACAAGACCACTAATAACCATACCATTGCACAGAGTGTAACTGAGAAACAGATGTTTTAAGGGAACATGCTTGAAGCTAAACCCACTAACACATATATTAAAACATACTCTTTTTTCCCAACTGTTCATTGCTTTTTCATATTCTGCATAGATCTTATTTTTATAGCTGTCTTTATAATGCAGAGGATAAATATGCAAATGCTCTAATGCCTGTTATGATAGTTTGATGTTGACTTTTTCAGTTAATTAAAATGTGTCTTGGTATGCAATTAATATGGTATGCATGAAGAAAAATAAGTCACCAATTATACCAAGTTTTCTATTTTTCAGTGTATCTTCAACCATATTTTAATATTATCTAGATCTTGTATTTTTCAAAACTTAGAACTGTAAATTTTTTATTTTATTTTAAAAACTATTTTCTCACATTTTTTGTAAAATACACTCCTCCAGATACTTGAGGGCTCTGGTTCTGTATAATACACACATTTTATCATGCATATGGGAAACAATTAAACAATTATAATTCAATTTAGGAAACACGAAGAACTTTACAATGTCTTTTTCAGTCATCGTCTTTTGGTCATGACAGAGAAAATACTTAAAAATTGGTATGAATTAGGAAGTAGTGCAATTAGCCAGAGCCCTGGACACATCTGCTCCCTTTGTCCCACTGAGTTACGAACTCTACATCTGTATTCCTTTAGACATTCGAACTGTGTTGAAATTTCTGTGGAGTGAGATTCACCAGACTTATTATTGAAAGATTTATTAAAGACTAATGCTTTATTTGAATATCTTTCTAATCATAGAATGATTTTTCTAAATATTAAAGGAGGTTAAGTGGAGGAGACATTGCTGTTGGAAGAAACAAGTCAAATATAGTGTTTGCTAAATATTCTTAGTAAAATTATATATTTTAATGCAGGTAAGTTCTATGGTCAAAATATTTGCTTTTCCATGTACAGATGGAAATACTTTTCACATTTCTTGAGAGAAGTTTTGAAAGTAGAAGGACAGAATGTTAAATCTAACCAAAAGATTATAATGAGATTAATCATCTGCTGAGGGTTGTGTGGTTCATTGAGTGTGTCTCACCAGGGGATAACTGGAATGTAGGCTCACATTTACAGATGGTCTTGTGGTTACATGAATCTCATTTGGGCAGCTAGATGTGGAAGGCAGTGGTAAATCAGATTCAAAACCTGCAAATATGCTTGTTCCAGTTCTGCTTGGATTATCAAAGCCTTAAAAATGCAGAACAAGCTTTTTTCGTTATCATCTTGTACAGTTTTGCTGTGCAGATTAGTCATGCCAACTTATTCTATTACTGATTTTTGCTACCTCACAAACAATTTGAGTAGGCTGACAAAATTTGGGGAAATCTTGCGATTTATTACTACCCTGTATTTTGCTAGCAATCATTTTATGTTTCCAATATTTATCTGAATTTGGAAGTGTAGAAAGTTGTACTTCAACCTAAATTTTAACTTTCACAACTAAAATCAGACCAATTTTCTGCAGTTATATATTACTAAAACTACTTATTTATATTAAAATGCATAATAATTTTAAGTAGTTTGTTGCTAAAATTTTAAATTTAGCAACAATCTACTTAAATCTTACAGATGATTTTTCTACCATCTTCATAGTTTATTTTCTAAGTTTTATATTCTTTATTCTGATTGTGTATTATTAAAGAAATGTAAAAGAATAAAATGTGTAACTATCCTTAGCAATTAATGAATGGCCAGCACCAACCTTAAGTCCAATTGGATGTATTGACAGATTTCAGATCCTGAAGAATAAGGTAAGAAATGTCTAAACATTTCTCAAAATAGCACATATAAAAGCTTTAATATTCTCTATTAATTCCTTCTTTAGTCAATTTTGGGGTTAAATGGATGTTAACTAAACATTTTATTATACGTTATTGGCCACTTGATTTATTACAAACAGATTAACTTTTTTTCCCCTTGTATTCTCATGAGAAAAGCAGCTATGGGATCCATTCAGTCAATGAAAAAAAGTGTTAATTTACATCTTGATAAATGGTAAAAAAAAAAACGCATCTTCACAGTTAATTGCTTTATATAAATAATAGATAGTATTCTTTTTCTGAAGACTTTAAATGTTAGTCAAATTGAAATAAATAGTTGCAATATATCTTGGAGTATACCATTTGGGTTACAAGATGATCCTAGCATAGTAACAGCATTTACTTTCAAGTGACATAAATAGTTTTATAGTGTAAACACTTAATAGAGTTTTTTCCTAAGTCAGGTTTATGGAAGTATAATTTACAAATAGTAAAATTCACCCTTTTAAATTCACAGCACTGTTTATTTTGACAAATGCAGGGAGTCATGTACCCATCACCACAATCAAGATACAGCTCATTTCCATAACTCCAGAGTTCCTGTGCACCTTTTCATAGCAGTCACCTTCCCTTACGCCCACTGGAAACCACTGAGCTGGCTGTCTTTTCCCATAGTTTGCCCTTCTGAGAATGTCATAAAAATGGAAGCTGATAGTGTGCAGCGTTTTGAGTCTGGCTGCTTTCACTTAGCATGATAACTTAGAGATTCATCCATGTTATTGCATGTATCTGTGGCTTATTCTTTTCTTTTCTTTTCTTTTTTTTTTTTTGCTTAGTAGTATTACTTTGTAACAGTGTATCACGAAACATCCATTTACTAGTCCATGAGCATATAAATTGGTTCCGGTTTTTGACAATTCTGAATAACATAAATTTATAAATATTTATACACAAAATTTTATGTAAATACGTTTTCAGTTTTCTTGACTAAATACTTATGAAAGAGATTGTTGGGTTGTATGGTAGAGAATGTTAAAGCTTATGACAATCTCTTAAACTGTTTTAAAAGTAACTTTACCATCTTGCATTTCCACAAGCAATGTAAAAATGACCTAGTTCCTCTCCTTCTCCACCAATTTAATATTGTCATTTAAAAATTATTTACCATTCTAATAGGTGTGTAATAGCGTTTATTTGTGATTTTGTTTTTCATTGCCCCAATGACTAAATAATGTCAAAATTTTTTTATCTGTGTAACTGTCATTTGTTTATCTTTGGTAAGAAGTCTGATCCAATCTTTTAGCCAAAATATTTTTAGAGGAAGAATTACTTATTATTATTGAAGTATAAGAGTTCTTTATTTAATCTGGATTCTCTATCAGATATATTTTATGCAAATATTTTCTCAGTCTATGGCTTGTTTTGTCATTTTTTAAAAAACATCATTTAAAGTTTTAAATTTTGATAAAAGCAATTTTAAAATTTCTTTCATGAAGCATACTTTGGTGTCGTATCTAAAAAACCTTTGCTTAATATTGTTAACAAACAAAATTTTAACTGAGTAAATATAAAGATCTAATTGTTTTCATTGAAGGATGCATGACTTGGACAGCATCCCATCTTGTAATCAGAGAGTTGTTCTGAGAAGTTGTACAAAATAGAAGGTTTTTATAGGCAGAAACTAGTTGGAATAGAAAATTAGCAAAAGAAAAGGCAAAGTTTTAGGCAAAGTCACCCTTCTTTGGAGGCAGCAAGGGTCTTACCTCACTAGTGGAGACCAGAGAATACCAAACTGATTGGTTTAAGGTCACATTCCTGGAAGGGTTGAAACTGCAGTTAAGTCTCGCTTTGTTGTTCCTTTTTTTTAGTAACCCAAAGTCACAAAGATATTCTCCTATGTTTTCCTCTAAAACAGTTTTAGTTTTACGGTCTATATTTAAGGTCTATGGTCTGTTTAGAGTTAATTATACAGATTAAAATATACATCAAACATTTTTTTTAAATAAATAATTTTTCCCCCTACCACCATTTGCATTGATGTATAAGTCAAGGAGGTCCATTCAGTTTTTACTTTGCTTGCCCTTTACCTTTTTAATAACGAATAAATATTGAATTTTTTCAAATGCATTTTCTTTACATACTGATCTGTTCTATGCCTCATCTGGTGAGGCATATTGGTTGATATTTGATTTTGAACCAAACTTGCATCCGCAGGATAATCTCAATCATGAGGTATTATACTCTTTATATATTTCTGAATTCAACTTGCTAATATTTCATCAAAAATTTTATATCCATGTTCAAGAAAGACACAATTTTGCTATTGTTTTCCTGTTTTCAATTATATTATTTTCTGCTTTTATTTTTATTTCTTTTTTCTCTTTTCTTCTGTCTTTATGTTTAATTTAGTCATCAGTTTGTGTTTCTGCCACATATCTTGAGTCTAGATTCAAATCTGTCTTGCTTAAACCAACAAGCTATTAAAAAATGTAATGCAAGTAAAACTTAAAAGAATTTTTTTAAGTTTTCACTTTTCTTTTTTCTTCTGTGATCACAATGAAATTATCATGTAAGAGTGTCTAAACATGTAGAGAATTTTTATAAGAGTTTATTTAAGCCCAACTGATGACACTGCCAGGAAGCAAGATCTCACATGCTCTGGAGAATAATAATTTTGCAGCTTCTTTTATATATTTGGAATTAGAGAGGAAAAGTAAGGAAGATTGCATGAAGGTGGGAAGAATCAAGGTATAGGATAATTAGCAAGGTTATGTGCTCTTCTGAGGGTAGTTATCCTCCTGATGGGGTCTGAAAAAGAGGCATGGTAAAGATATGTTAACATAGATACACAAAAACAATGGACAGGGCTTGCTTAAGACAAGATAAACTTTTTATTAGGGAACTTATAGGCTTGAGACGTGATACCTATCATGACCTGCCCAGTTAAGGAATTTATGATCAGATCACCTTGTGAAATTACTTTTGGTTAGATTTATTACAGTGCCTCTTTTTTGTTCACAAAATCACTCCAGCTTGCTGGAAGATGAGACACATGGAGCAGCCTCAGGTCTCCCTGGTAAAGCCATACTACCCTGTCTACATGGTAGCACTGAACACTCATGAGCAAGCCCAGATAAGATCAGTAGAACTATGCAGCAGACATATAACTAACTCATGAACGAAAACAAATATATGTTATTTTAAGCCACAACGTTTTTAGGTGGTTTGCTCTTGCTAATCTAGCTTGCTTTCTCTTACATGTCTAAAATCACTATGAGAACATATCTGGAATTTTATACTGAGACTACCCCCAGGCTGGCCTGCTGGAGAACAAGATGTATAAAATGGAGTCAAGTAGAGAGCAAAGCTCTTTTGCAAAGGTCATCCTATCCCAGCTGACCTACAGTTGACCTCAGATACAGGAGCAAGCCTAGCCTAAACTAGAAATTCCCAGCTCACCATGGCCTCAAGTGTCCACCTGAAATTTGTGAGCTTAATAAATTGTGAATATTTTAAGCCCATGAGATTTTTGGTTGTTTTGTTCCACAGCATTATTGTGGCAATAGATAACTGAAATACAAGCCAATAGTCATTTGCTTTATATTTAGAGGATGAGGAGAGCTATGAGAAAGAAAATAGTAAGGGTTGTTTTTTCTTTTAACTTTTTACATGATTTCTATGGAGCAATGAAGAAACAAACAAACAAACAAAAAAACAGTAGAGATGGTTGATTTGATCTAAATATATCTTTCTCATCACTGTTCCTCCAAAAATGAGAGAGCCTACATTGGAGATTTTGACACAAGAGTTAGAAAATGTAGTATTCACATCTTTTAAAAATCTTGTAACATCACTAATTTATTATTTCTGATTTTTGTAGTTTCAGTGTTTTTAGCATTTTATTAATTATAACCTGTAATTCTTTTTCATGCCTTTTTAGATATGATTTTTATTCTTTCATAAAAAGCATATACTTTCTATGGAAATACATCTGCAGTTGGATAATGAGAACCACTGGAAAAATAGGCCAGGCATGCAATAATCTACCTATGGGCAATTATTCCAGGACATAGTTTAACAGAAATTGAGAAATTCTTACAATATGAAATGAATTCTATCTAAATTTGCATAGAAGAATAAGGTTGAGCTTTTCCTCTGCTTAGATCTTTTGTACAAAAGGTTTTTCTTAGAAAATCTTAGCAAAGGTCATAATACAAAAAGATGGTTAGAATGAAAGCACTCAGTTGCAGAATGTAACTATTGCATCTCATTTTTATACAATAATATTATTAATAAGTATAAGAACTTTTAACTTATTTGCATAAGAAAAAAAATTCTAGAAAAATCTAGATTTACTTTTAGATTCTGTAAAAAAAAAGCTCAAATTGCATATTTGTGGTCTTTTTATATTTATTGCATGAACTGAAAATAAATACTGGGAAAAAAATCAATTCTTTGAAAGGATGTAGTGTCAGCTATGTTTGAACAGATTCAATTAATTCTATAAATTTGTATTAGATTGATCAAATACCTGGCCTTTCCTGACCCTTGTGAAAAATTGTTTCTATTTTACATACTCTTTTTTTTTTTCTTTTTTGTAAAATCCTAGTTTCCTTTTTCTCTGAAGAGCAATACAACTTTACATGAATCATTGTGCTAAGAAAAATCTTTTCAGGCTTACTGAGTGAGTATAGCAGAAGCATCAGGGGTAGTGTTAAAGGCACAGAAGCATATAATAAAGAAGTTGAACTTCAAAAGAAAGTGTAATTAAGATTAAATTGCAAGATCTGAATTTGAATTACAGTTTAGATACTCACTAGCTGTGTGATCTTGGAAGATTGGCTCAGCTTCTCCCATACCACAGTTTTCTAATGTGAATATGAGTATAATGGGGATACTCATCTCAAAGATTGCTTTCAAGGTTTAATGAGGCAGTATTCAAGCTCCTCTCTCAGATTAAAGATGGGAGGCCTGGTGTAGTGGTAGGATGCTGGCAATTTAGGAGCCTGGGAGGGCAAGGGAGCTGCTTTGTCTGTGGGGCCTAAAATAACCAGGAGAATCAAAAGTAGTAGTCACAATTAGGGGCAGAAAATAGAAAGACTGTGTAAAATGTTCAATAACAGCAACATTAACAGAAACAGCGACATTGTGCTAATGTGCCAAAACCTATTGAGTCAAACATGGTTTTTCATTTAATCCTCATAAAAATCTCATGAGATGGATGGAACTGCTCGAACGAGCAAGAAAGATGAAACTATCTCACAATCGTCAAGTGGTAAATGTGGAATTCTACCTAAGTACACTGACCCCAGAATCAATACTTTAACCATTACACTAACTTGCACTGTTATAAATACTAAGAGGTTCAAACAGAGAGGAAAAAAACTGAGCCCTAAGCAATGTCTGCAAAAGCAATTATCAAAAACTAACAAGTGGGTTCAGGGTTTTGAGTAGGTAGGAGGAAGAGCCCGCTCATTTATTTACTCAGTTATTCATTCAACACACACTTACATTTTAGAAACTAGGAATAAAGCTGCGAGAAAAAAAAGAAAAAAGTATTAGAGAAGGTCCATGGCCTCATGGAACTACATTCAAATGGAAGAGACACATAATAAACATATGGGCAGTGTCATTTCAAAGAGTAGTTCAGTATTACAAATAAAGGAGAGTAAGAAGAGAGAGGGGGTCTACTTAAAAAGGGTGGTCAAGGAAGGCTTGCATGAGGAGACTGACATCTAATTTGAACTCTGAATTATGAAACAAATCCATTAACTATATTACAAAAGCTGGGAGAAGTCCTTTAGGAGAGGAAACAGCAAGTGTGAAAGCCCTAATGTGAGACCAAGATAATACTTTTGAAGCTTTGGCACAGAGAAAACCTGTGGCTGAGAGTAGGTGGGCCAGGCTGAATTCCTACAGTGCCCCAGAGACGTTCCTGGAGGCACCCTTTGAGAGAACCATAGAGCCAGGCTTTTTTTTTTTTAAATATATATATATATATATATATATATATATATATATATATATATATATATATATATATATATATATATATATATATATATATATATATAAAGGTCCTGAGTGAAAGTTTCTACCATGGGTGGGAAGGAGATGTTAAAAGTATGGAGATATTTGGAAGGCTGTCAGAATCACACTACTTAAACATGTTTAACTAAAGTATGCCATCAAAAATCACCTGTTCACTTCTCCTTGTGCCTTGTTTACTTATATATTTTTGACAAATTTTAGTTGACAAATCTCCCTGAAACCTTTATTACCCAAAGCAAAATGAAATGGACATTTAGTGGAGGTTCTGGTACTGAATGGGTACATGATAATGGGCAAGTACTATAATTTCTTTCAAACTTAATTTTCTCAACTGGAAAATAAAGGGGGCAGGGCTTGGATTAACTGGCATCTAAAGTTCCTTCACTACAAACTTTTATTTTCTATGTTTTAAGGTAGGCAGCAGAATTTGCCTCTCAACAATTTACTTATATTTTTCTTTCCAAAAAAAATTAAGAAAATTTAATAACTGCAGCTCTCAAGACAGTATAGGGAATGGATATCACCTCAGAGTGCAAATGGCTGTATATACACATAGTGTACATGTTCTATTAACTGTGAAATTTCTCATTCACATATTATGTTTTAGTTTACCAAATATTTTCTTTAAAAGACTTTTTTAAAAAAAAAAACAGAAAGTAAGGTACACATGTTTATCTGGGATCCTGTGATATATCAACCTCTTTGCTTTTTCTTCAATGCAATGCCAGGTTACTGGCCATCTCCTCTGTGTTGTTCCACTCACCCGCTACTCAGTTGTTGGCCTGACATTACCAGGCCCTTGATGACAAGCGACCTGCTTCTGTGCTGAGACATTAAACTGAATAGTTTTTATCACAGGGAATTAAACCTCTGAAAACCTCTCACCTTCACTAAATAGAGGATTAAACAGAGCTTTAAAAGTGAGTTCCCATTGATTAGCTAGAGGATTTATTCTCAGGATACTTAAAAGTCACCTTTGACAGAAGTGTCAGAATATTCTATTCAACAGCAGGTATATCCATCAGATGCTAATTGGAAGCTTGTTTTTTAAAGAAGAGAGCTTTGGTTTGTTAGGGACTGAAGAAAAACACATTTTCCATTTCCAATGTCACACTCTATCTCCAGGAAGCTCTCATTTGGAGTAAAATGTATTTCTGAAAAGCTGACAGTTGTTTGAATTGATTTAGCTCAGTAGGAAACCTGTTGGTATTCTGTGCAGTTGCTTAGCACTAGGGTGTTTTGTGAGGCCCGGTCCGTTAGCAAATTTTCTAATGAAAACAGGTTCGAGTTTTTATATAGCTGGAGGGTACCATTCATTTACTTTTAATCTGAGTACTACTTATTTGAAGAATACAGTTTTTCTGAATTTTATTTTGGTTATGTTATCTGTATATATCATAATCAGCCATATTTCCTCAATCAGAAAATCAGGTTGGCAGTTTCCTAGGGAATTAAAGCCAACTTGGAATTTCAATAAGCATTATTTTTGAAGCTTTTTTCTCCCTCCTTCTCAAGATTTAGTCACATTGACTTATTGCACACCTATCTAATCTGTGCTTTGTTTGGATAGACACAGAATTTAGAAACTTGAATGAAAAAAAATAGAAACTAAACCTTTACAATAGCAGCATCTGAAGTTCCTTGGTACCCCATCCCTTCCCAACCAGAGCAGTATCACTTTTACCTATTTTATCAAATTAGGTGCTGCTAAAATAATTTTAAAATTGCTGTACTGAAAATAACTTAATAGACTAAGACCACATACACTTAAATTTAGGACTCACACCGACCCTGCCTTTCTTTGACATGAAACTATTTTCCACATAGTTCTTCTCTTAGAGTAGTCTGAATGATCCCACGTACTTTTTACTTTTATGATCTCTTCAGATTTTTGTGAAATTAAAATATTGAGAAGGTTTGGCTTCTAGACAACATTTTTTTTCTCACACTGATGTTTTCCTTAATGAAACTTCTAAAATTAGTTAACTTTCTTCCTAATGTTTGAAAACATTCAGTGCTTCTTTCACCTGAAATCCATAAATAAGCAGACATTTTTAAATTTCTATGATAATTTAGATATATACTAACTGGCATTAAATGGGTGTGTTTTTGCACTATTTATGCATTTCTTTCTTTTTTTAAAAAGTCTATTTCTCTAAAATTAAGTCTACTTATATCTAAAATACTATTTGAATTTGAAAGCAATAATATGAGCATTCTCAGTTTTATTCCTCCTCATTTTACTCAACATATCCTTTGCTGTTTCATCCTCTTCTGTTCAGGGTCTTCTTTTCTTCATATTTACTTCTTTTGCCAGGCTAGTTCACCTTTCTCACATCTTTGCTTTTCATTGACTCACAGACTCTCTATCACAGACCCAATTTTTCTGCACTACTGCTGAACTGTTTGTGCTGTACCTGGATTCCTGAGACGAGCTTACAGCTGCTGTAGCTGAAATTGCTGAAGATTACACCCTGCACAGAATGCCAACTAGAAAAGGCTGATCTCCAGGTCTGCTCACTGGTTGGAGTGACCTCCAAGACCTTTGGTTTCCCCATCAACTTCCTTGAGAACACAGATGTTATAACCAGAGGTACAAAGGAGTTATGTTCTACCTTCATAAGAGGACTGTGACCAATGGACGCCAAGGGAACCAGCAGAACATACTTTTCTTTGGTTGGTCTGTCTTTAGTGCAATAGTTCATATGGCCTTTCTAGAAACAGTCACAAGTAATCAAGTGTTTTGCATTGTAATTTCTCTCTAACATTTACTCCTTTTCTTTCCCATTTCATCTTCCTTTCCACTTCACCTCTACTTCTCTAGGGTTTTATTCCCCAGTAAAGTCTAAGAACATGTGCTTTGCTTCAAGCTTATTTTCTAGGGAATCTAGCCTAAGATACTCTTAAATTTTTATTTCCGTTTTACTCCTCTGTGTTCTAATGCCATGTACCTAATATCTAACTGTTTACTTGGTTTTTCTATTTGAATATCTAGTTGCGACTCAAAATAGCGAGTCCAAAACACTCCCACTCCTATAGATACATAACATTTCTTTACTCAGGATTTCGATCTTAATAAATTATTTCCTCAAACATCCAATTTCTCAAGCCTGGAGGCTGGGAGTCATTATTGTTTTTGTCTCTCTCTTAACTCTCACATACAATCAGTTCTTAATTACTATTAAACGTATTTCTTACATATCTCTAATTTGTCCATATATATTTTATCTCTATGGCTGCCACAGTAGTTCAAGTACCATCAGCTTTTACTTAGACTATTATAATAATTTCTTAACTAGTCTTGAATCCACACCTGTATCCTTCAATTTATTCTCTAAATGCTAACCTGAATGCTTTTATAAATGTAAATTTTATCCAGTATCTCCTTTTAAAGCCTTCATTAGCTTCTTTGTGCCTTAGAATAATATCTTAAATCCTTATTATGGTGTACAGGGCAATATGTGTATACATATACCCTGTCTCATCTTATATTCCTCTCCTTCTTGTTCTCTAAATTCTAATCATATCAAACTTATTTTGGTTTTTCAATCAAATATGCTCTTTCCCACCTCAGTAACTCCTCACATGCTGATCTTTCACCCTGGAATAGTTATCCTCATCTCATTCACTTGGATAACTTTTATAGTTCTTTCAGGTCTCAGATTAAATACTAACTTATTTGGGAAGACTGTGATGTAGTACTCATCATACTTTTGATTATTTGCTGTGTCCATATTCTCACCAAGATTGTAAAGTCCATATAATTGGAGAGCATATTTTATTCACTGGTATATCCAGAAAACTAAAAGCTGGTCTTCATCCTGTTCCCTCTGACCCTGCCACCCCTCTTTGTTGGGGGCAAGGAAGAAGGAGAAATTGAAGTGGCAGACCAGGCTGTTAAAATGTCCAGAAATTTTAGTGTTCTTATAAAAGCTCTCAAAAGAATAGGATTTGACATTATCTAGGGTTTTTTTTTTTTTTTTGGTTTGCTTTGTCTTACTTTGTTTCATTTTTGTTTTTGTTTTTAACGGAAGCAGAAGTGACAAGCCGGATAGATGAGTTCATCCGAAGGTCAGGAGAATCAGAGCAGAAGATAAAACCAAGACAATCTCCAACTTGCAGGCTAGATGTAATCTTTTTAAATTCTAACTCAAAGCATTCTCCCATCTGATTTTAGCCTCAGTCATCATCCTTCTTGCAAATTCTTCCTTACTTCCACTCTAGTGTCTTCTTCTCTCTCGTCCTTTCATGAATGTTAAAGCCATAGTCTTCCTCTCACTCTTTTTTTTAAAGTCATTCTTGCATCTCTATGTATTTTGCTCAGTGAGAGAAGCTCTTTGATTTTATTGGTTCAGTAAAACAATTTCTTTATCATTTTATTTCTCAGTAAAGTGTAAATATATATGTTCTTGCTAGTGCTAAGATACTCCTAAATTAATATTTCTGCTTACTCCTCTTCACTGAGTTCTAAAGCTTTATACTCAATATTCAGCTGTCTATTTGGTTTCTTCCTCTGGATCTCTAGCTACAGCTCAAACCAGTAGGTCCAAAACACTCTCATTCTGTCTATAACTGTAGAAGGAAAGATATAAAATGTTAATAAAAAATATCTAACTCAAAACAATACCTCTTAAATGGTACATTTTCCATATGAGAATCTCAGTGATCTATAGTGGAACAATCTGATGAATGGTCAGGACATTAGGTTGAGATAAATTAAAAGGGAGCAGATCTTGGTAGAGTATAGGGAAGTAAGAATTCTGTTTGGTACACTTTAAGATTGAAAAGCCTATTCTATGGAAAGAAAGTTCAAAAGCAGGTAAATAATTGTTAGACATGTATGGGAAAGGCGAGAGCTAAAAGTATACATTAAGGAATTATTGGCCTAATTGGCCTAATTCAAAATTAGCTTTTGAAATTATAGAGTTTAATGTTTTCTTTTCAAACATAAATGTAGTTATAGAAACATTTGAGGATTGAGCCTGAGGCATGCCAGTACTTAAGCAGCAGGGAGAAGAGGAATATCCAGGAAAAGATTCTAGGGAGGAGTGACTAGTGAGGTGAAAAGAAAACCAAACAAAAAAAGTCCTGGAAATAAAGTGAAAAAAAGTCTCAAGGACAAGGGAATGATCCACTATCTCAAGTGTGGCTGCCAGGTCAAGTGAAGGGAAGAATGAGAACTGATTGAGATTTTTTAACTGGAGGTCATTGATGATTTTGAAAAGAGAAGTTCATTCTAGTAATTAGGTGGAAGCATGACTGGAGTATGTTCAAATGATAATGGGAAGAGAATGAAATGGAAACAGAAAGAATAGAAAATTCATTTAAAATTTGCATCTAAAGGGGTTCAGAGAAATAGGTGGTAACTGGAGGGGGAATGTTATTAAGAGAGGGTTTCATTTCACAGTTTCAAAAATCGAGATATAATTTACACATCACGAAATGAGACAGATCTTAGAAGTACAGCTCACACAGTTTTGATAAAGGTACATATTCATGTAATACACACTCCTATCAAGATATAGCATAGTCCTATCACTCCAGAATGTCTGTTTGTACCCGTTCCAGTCAAGTACAATTATCCCACTCACCTTTATCAACCCCATCTAAAGAAACAAACATCTAATTCCTATCACCATAGAATAGTTTCATTTAGTCCAGGAGTTAATATAAATGGAATCACATAGTGTGCCCTATTATACATCTGGCTTATTTCACTCAGCATAATATTTTTAAGATTCATTTATGTTGCTGTATGTGTCAGTAGATCATTTCTTTTAAATTATTTAATAGAATTACACTTGATAAATATACCATTTATTGTTTATTTATCTTCCTAGTCCTAAATACATCCATTGAAGTGGGATTTTCTATGATTACAGGAACCTATGCCATCAGTCTAATAGCTCTTATTGGTTAACAGTTCGATCTTGTATGGAAACAAAATCCATCTCTCAACACTTCTAACATGCATCCAAGCTACATGTCTTGGACTTAAGTGAAAAAATTCTTATTTTACTCATTTTCCCATCTAGCATTAGCTTCCTCTGATCTTTCAAATGTTTCTGATATGGCATGTAACTCCTAAAATTACTCTGTTCTTGCTCTTAAAATGTGTTGATTTATGTCCCTTGAAATAACAGTGCTAAGACAAACAAAGAAATGAATAATTTTGATGCAGTTTGGTCAATACAAAGACTGAAATTATCACCAGTTATTCTACCTAGCATATTTTTAGTGTAACCTATGATTACTTTGGATTTCTCTTAGTCACACAGTTTCTTTTAAAATTTTAAGCTTACTTGCAATTATTACATTTGAATGCATATTTCTCTTACCATGTCTCCCAAGTTAAAATTTTTAAGTTAATTTCTTTTAGCAAATAACAAACCTTTACATTTATCCCTATTAAGTTTTATTTAATGAAATTTATTACATTGTTCCAATGGGCTGCATTCTTTTCAGGATTCTAATTATTTCACACAATGTATTTCTTATATCATTCAGTGTCATATCAACTTCATATTTAATAATATGAACATAGTTATCAAAATCATTGACAAAAGATTATGTAGGCTGGGTGCTACAAAAAATAAATCCTTTGACACACTTAAATAATTTTCTCAAGATTCACTTAATACCTATTAAGTATACTTTATTTATAGTTTTCAATATCAAATTCACGTATTTATACTATTAGCCAGCTTACACACATCCTTTTAAGGAATATAAAAGGAGATAATGGTTTTTTGATATTCAGATTCATGATTTCTAAAGTGTTCCTCTTCTCTACCTCTCTAGCATCCTTGAAAAGTAAACAAGTAAGAATTATTTGGAATCATTTTTCTTTAGAGACAACAACCTGACTTCTAGTGACTAGTGGTTTCTTATTCTAAATGCTAAGACATGTTTTTAAATGATTTATTCTAGAATTTTCCCAGGCAACCTGGTATATAAACAGTTTCATGTCATAAGAGGGTGGGAGAGGAAAAGACTTTGGATAAAAAACAGACCTGGTCCAAATTCCCACTGTATGGCCTTGAGAAAATTATTTAGTTATCTTCAACACTAGAATTAGGATCATCATTTCTGACCTCACAATGTTCCTTTCATAATTAAGTAATGGAGGGATGCAGAGTGAGCGTTTGATACGTTTGGGTTGTTATCTGATGATTTTTGCCACCCCTCTGCTGTGCACATACCTCAGAGACCACCAAGGGGAAATACAATCCATGAAGCCTCTCAGCATTTGTATGTGGATTTATTTGGGACACAAATCCTAACCTTTTAAAAGCAATTTCCTGCACTCTACACTTTACCATTTTCACTTATTTTGAACTTCAGTTTTCTCGTACAATACTTGTTGTGTTTTCAGACTTATTTGTTTTTAATAAAATCATGCTGTTTTCTAGTGTTTTTTTTTATATGTGCCATGAATCATATTTTAATAATTCATATTTGAGGATCTGTTTCAGATAGCTTAGCATATGCCTAACGGTAGACAAAACATGCAGAGTTCCTGGACCATTAGACACTAATTGCACAACCTTAAAAATTATATAGTTAAATATTTTAAAGCATTGGGTTCATGTGAAACAGTCAGATCGTTTAGTAGAATTTTGCATGAAAATTATCTAGAATTTATATGCCTTTTCTCATTATGCATTCTCTACTTAACTTGTATTAAAATCTTTAAAGTATTAGTCAGATTTGAGAATCAATTTAAATAATAATAATATTAATAATGGCTATTGATTATTTTGAGGACTTTTTATTATTTACTTTTTTTATCATGAGCAAACTTATGAAGTAATTGCTTTTTTATTCTCATTTTACAAAATAGAAAATTGAAGCATAAACTGTTAGATAGCTTACCATGATCACAGAACTTATAAGTAATAAGGTTGGGATATAAACTCAAACATCTGACAGTTAGCTCTATTGCTGTTAAAAGTAGTGAAAGAAAAAGGTGTTTGTAATAAGATATAGTTAAGAAGAAAAATTGTGGATAGAAGTGGGTGGAACAACTATAGAATAAATTTGAATGGAGGTCTGTTTTCATGAAGGACTTAGCTTTCAAATCTGATTCTCAGGGTCTGGAATTTTAGCAAGCATGTATCCATATATCATGCTCTCTACACTGTTCTGTCTTGGCAGAGGAGCACTCTACGACTTCTACTACATCCCGTGGGAGGAGCCAAGATCCTCACACTCTCACTACAGAAGAAACTGTCCATCAACCCACACCAGTGACAGGCTTCGTGGGAGAAAAACAAGACAATATCACACGTCCAATTAGGACCACTTGGAAAACCACTTGCAGTTTTTACTTCATAAACCTCCCCAAGAATTTTGTGAAATTAATCCAAATAGTCTAAGAGTGTGCTGCTTATTCATTTCAATGGCTGAGGCCCATCCTTGCAAGCGCAAGTCCATAGCTGCAGGCTTCGCCCATCAACTCACGGGTGAAATGGAGCCTTTTCCATGATTTACCGTTCTGTCTTCAGACTGATACCTTTGTGAACTTGAACTGCAGATATGAAACCTTATGAATATAGATAGAATTCTGCCAGTGTAGGTGGTCACCTTTCATGGCAGTCCACTTTAATGTTTTATTGTATATTTACAACTGCTTGTGTGGTATTACTATTGTTGGCTTTTTATCCCCACCTCCCACCGACCTCCAAAACACACACAAAATGGTTGAGTTAATGTAGTCATTTAAGTGATAAGTTGAAGCCATATCTTTATGATAGAGTCAGCTTACTTGAGAATCATACATCTCATATAAGGAAAATCACTAGAGCAAGTGGTGAGCTTTTCAGGGAGTTGGAAGGCTCTTACCTGTCAAGTACTCCTTCATGACACATTTCATAGTGAATTAAATTATCTAAAGGGAAGCATCTATTTCTCATGCAGGTCATTATTTGGGTGAAGTACTCAGTGCAGCCCTGCCACACATCAGATTCTTGTTTATTTACATAAGGTTATGTTTTTATAATAATCTTAGTACTAAATACAAGATGAGTTTTTCCACTTTAGTAGAAATGTGGTATACTTATTTCCTGTTACTTGATGATTTGTTAAAATATAGAAAGGATCAAATGTTTTGAGGCTAAAACTAAGCCTTTAAGAATTCAAGTAATGTATATACTTTGTAACAGTCAGTGTTATGATTCACCATTTTACAGATGTTAATGGCTTAACCTACACTTTGATGAATGAATTAATCACCAAATATTAAATGTCATGACATATTAGAGAAAAAAATTTCCTGTTAGGTTTGATGTGATAAAGCTTTTATTTAAATCAATTAACTTAGTGAAATATTGTGAGATCTTATAAAAAAATGTTAATGATGCAAAGTGATGGTTTTGTTGAAATCATGTGTTCCGTATACACAGAATGATATTTTATTGTGTGCTTTGTGAGTGATACTCAGGTAGACTAAATGCATTAGAATAGGTTTTATGTGTGAACTATCTCAGAAATAGGGAAATATTAAATTCAGTGAGAAAGCATATGAAGATAAATTCTAGATTTTCAATCATAAAAAAATTAAAACTATGATAATAAATTCACTGATTAAAAAGAAGAAAATACTGCAATTTACTATAGTTAGATAAAGCAGGTGTCTCACTCTTGCATGTAGTCAATCGTTAGCAAGATAAAGAGCCAATTTGAAAAATGATCTCACATTAAGAAAATAAGTCTCCCTTGTTAAGGCTTATGCAAAGATTATGTTCTCTTTTCTCCTTCTTGTTCTGCTGTTTTCTGTATGCCACCCTGAAGCTTCTATGAGACTCACTCCCTAATCTGTGCAGACACGGTACAGAATAACTTGGCTTCTTCTCTGTGAGACTCTCTTACAACATTCTAGAAAGGAGAAGCCATCAAAGTAGTTGTAATATGGAAAGGGTTGAATGAAAGGATACTCAAGGTCCTATTCAAATCTATTATTTTAGCAGGCGCTCCCCCTGTTAAAATTAAGCATTCAGGTTTTGGCCTACTTGTGTGGACTGTGGTTTAGCAGTTTAATTTTCAGGGTTATTTCATCTGCTGGTTATATTTGGTGCTTCTGAGCCTTCCACTGGTCACCCTAGGAGAAGAAAGGAATTCCCCAGGCCCAGCTGCCTGGAGCCTCTAGTTAGGAGAAGGGAATCTGTAGCCTTTCAGGACAAAGTGTACTTCTCAGGTTGGACTAGTTGTGGTGGGATCCTTTTTGCAATTACCATCTATCCATCTGGCATCTCTAGGTTGGAGTGAGAAATTGTCAGGCTCTTGGGGAATGATAGCATTGTCCCTACTTCTGGTTAGCACAGCTCTTTATGAATCCCACTCACTGTTCTGCCAGGATTTCTTGCTTTTTTCAGCAGGGCTCCTGTTCCATTCAGGAGAGGAATGATCCTACCTGGGCCATCTTCTTTTGCTAAGTTGAGAGTTGGGATACACCAGGCTTAGATATCTAGCCTTCTTTGAGGGTGAGAGTCATAAGATGACTTGTTGCTATATTGTTCCTCCAATCTTGTAGTCCCTAACTAGTTCTCCTTTTACTTTTCAGACTTCTTTTATTGCTTCTTGCATTTTTTTCAGGGTTTATAGTTAGCAGGCCAGAGCAAAGAAAAATGATCCTATGTTACCTTGTATAGATTGAAACTTTACCACAATTACTTTGTGAATGAAATAATGTTACACCAATATAAAATTACATGATTTTAGTATACAAGAATATTTTTATTAAATTTATTAGGGTGACATTGGTTAATAAATTACACAGGTATCAGTTGTATAATTCAATAATACATATGTATATTGCATTGTATGTTCACCAAAGTTAAATTTCTTCTGTCACCACATATTTGATCCCCTTTACCCTTATAAAAATTAACTTACAATAGACAGGAAAAACTTTTATCTAGAATCCTTATCTAGAAATATTAAAAAACAAAATTTTTTTTATATTTTTGTGTCTAATTAGGTTCTTGATGCTCTTAAAGATTTTTCTAAGAATCAATAAAAATTAAGAGTACCAATATTAAGTCTTTAGTGATGCTTTCATTTGTCATGAAATACACTCTGTTATGATACCAAGTTAAATGGAAAAATGAGTTTAAGTATTATAGATTAATCATATAGACAGCTGTCTTAATTTTTCACACAGCTAGTTCTATTTCAAATTCTTTTATTCAACCTTGACCCCATCCCAGAATGCATACACATTATTTACTTACATAGAATTTATTTCAATAGCAAAAATCACCTAGGAAAAACTTGAAAAGGAAGAGATTCTATTATTTTTGTTTTTAAGAAAGAAGAGAGTACTATAGTTAGTCTTTCTCATTAAATATTTAGCTTTTTCCTTGGATCACATGAGTATGGAAGATATCAAAGTTTGTATTAATCAGTTGAATGTCAGAGTCTATACAGGACTTTGTGAGAGAAAAAGATAGACATACTAATATATTTTCATTGAGCTCTCATGCTTTCATTCTTTCATTATTTGAGATTAGTTTATATAAGCTGTTTTTATTCTCCACATCATTTGCATAATGGGATTATGGATATGGTGACAGGACAGGTCCTGTACCCAACATCTCTGGGCAGTGACAAGGCAGATTATCAGGACCTAAAGGGTAAGATTTTTTCAAAATCTATAGAGTTTAATTTTTACAAAAATTAAAATTAAAACATTATATAAAATGTTTATGATGACTATAATAATTTTTTGGCAAATAATGATACCAAATGAACTTTAGCCTTTTACAATACAGGATGCTGCAGTGCCTCATACTCCATATTCTTGAGCAAAGACACCATTCTTTTATACTTATTTCAAGTCATTGACAATGGATTCAACTCTTGATGTTGTGTTACAGTGAGATTAAGACTAATTGATTGACAACCTTTTGAGCTAGAATTAGCAGCATAATATTCAAAGGACTAGAAAAACAAAGTGAGACCATACTTTAATTAAAAGATAATTAAAATTATTATATATTCCTGAGATAATTGATATATGAGATAGTGTTTATTTATAATATATTTAAATGAATGAGATTATTAAAATACATGACATAAAATTTGCCTGCTTTTTTAGTTTTCAAATACTTTATTTTATCTTAGTTATTTAAGACAATTTAAATTATACTTCCTAGGTACGTAAGTGTTGAAGCAATTGGAGAAATAAGTTCGGTGATTTAAAGTGCATTTTTATTCATTTTCATTTGTAAAACTATATAAGATCATTACCTTATGACATAAAACAATTTATTTTCTTAATTACCTCTTAAAAATTTTTCAAGGAATTATAACTTTTTCTCTTAAATTTTAGCTTTCAAATTAGTGAAATACTAATTTGATTTGTCTAAAGTTCTAGTGCACATATCTAATTAGGTTTAGAAGAAAAACAAGATAGTTTTCCCCGAAGAGTCCATATGTCTTGGTAGTGAGTAATACTCAAAGACAGTAATTATAAGTGCTCCGATTGAACTTAAATTTAATTTAATTACATTAATATGTTATAGGCAGTGATCTATATCTTGTGGGGATGACATATATTCTTCATAATCTCAAGCAGTAATAGTAAATCTCATATTTTGGGAGTTGTAACATATTTACATATCTTATAAAATACATCTGATATTTTAAATTCTTACTTATTTAACTATCCATTAATTATATTTAATGTTACCTTTTAGCTAAATACTGAGTCAATCATAAGAACTGTAAATAATCCCAAGGATAAAATAATAATAGTTTATGTTTATTGACTACTGACTGACTGTGTCCAGAACAGTTATACGAAATGTCTCTTCACTGCTACTTTTTCTCTTGGTATCACTGAGGACAGACATTCAGATGCTGATACTCTCCGGGGTACGTAAGGGAATTCTTCAATTGGGGTATTGATAATGGTGAAGGTAGTGGCTCTAGATAAAGGATGTTCCCAATTGCATGTTGGATGAACTTTTAAACCTCTCTGCCTTAATAACCATTTCACCGTTGTATGTACACACACCCAGTGCTGACTTGCCTGGACTTTTACTCCTTGGCTCTTTGCCCAGCAATCTTCCCTTTTGAATGAGGTACTAACAAGTCAGCTCAAATCCAGAAACTGGTATAAGCCACAGGGAACTGACAAGCAAATACACTGCTTTCGTAAAAATCACACAGAAGAATGAGATGTCAATGTTGCCTTCTCGAGGAGGTTCTCAGTCTCTGTAAGTGATTCTCTTGGTTACACCCTTTCCATTGGCTTGAAGGGTGAAAGGAAAATGCATTATATCTCCTGCAAGATTGAGGACTCATGGCTCTGACAATTCCTTTTTTGCCCTTCCCCAATCTCCTGTTTAGCTGGATTTAGAAGTGTGTGTGTGTGTGTGTGTGTGTGTGTGTGTGTGTGTGTGTGTGTGTGGTGTGTAGAGTGTGCAGTTTAGGACTAAGTTCCATAAGCTAAAGGGTTTGGGTACTCTTATCCCTAACTGTGAGTTTTATTGATCAATTCCATGGCAATAGGAAAAGTACCACTCATGGTCCTTATAAGCTATTATAAGAACAAATTAGCAAACTCATGAAGAATACTAGGGGGAGAAAAGTTTTCAAGTTAAATGGAATTAGATTACAATTCAGTCTTGAAACTAGTCCATGGCCTTACATACCATAACTGAATGAAAAAATAATATAATCTTTCAAAATTAATTTAGGTGTCTTCAATGTTAAACTCTGAAATATGCATATTTTGCTCTTTTTTTGTGTTGGTGATATGCAAAAGAGAGTTATTTCTGTCTTGCTTCTGCAATAGATCTGGCTTCTCAGTGTAATGCTCCTTCTGAAGAGATGAAGTGTCCTTTCACACAAGTGTAATTTTTAAATGCTGTAGTTGTAGTTCACATACGCAAACAGCTTATTGAAGAACTATTGCTGACTTTAGAATTTGAGTCTCCCAAAGTTATTTAGTAGAAGTAATTAGAGAATGTAGTTTTTAGGAGACCATCAAATTGGTGTCGAGCAAGATGAATTACTGTGCAATCTTATAGGTGCAATACAATAGAAATAAATTAGTTTGATCTCACTAGAAAGCAGTTGGAGGGCCTTATGTTTGTTTGTGCTTAATCACATTGTCCAGGTAGTTATATATTCAAAAAAAGGTGATTTTCTAACATTAACTAAAATTGGGCTGATATGCCTGAATTTGTTTGTTTCCAACTCATTTTTTCCAGGTAGCTAGTTGGAAAGGCTTTATTCATGAGAGAACTTAGGTTTTACATATAAAGAGCATGTTCTTTTGTAGAAGATAATGTCTTTCAGAATGATTACATAATCCAGTGAATTGCATTTGCTGCCCAGCCTGTGATGTTTCTACCTGGGACATGAAGCCATGGCAGAATCTCATTTGCTGTCTGAGAAAACTTTGATGTGCTTTTTAAACTCGTGTCTGAAATTATTTCTTAGTAATCCTAGCAGGTTTTTTTTGTTTTTGTTTTTGTTTTTGTTTTGTCTTGTCTATAATTACCGTTAGTGGGGAACCATGAAACTATGAAATTCCTGACTCAGTTCTTTTAAATTTCTAACCTCACCAATTAAATAAATCATATGTAAAAGAAAGTGGACTATGAAAGAAATACAAAAATGCCAAGCCAAGCACAGTTTAATGCGTTCCTTGTAGCCAAGACAGAACTAAAATGTACTTAGAAAAATAGTATG
Source organism: Macroglossus sobrinus (assembly GCA_004027375.1). Taxonomy (NCBI): domain Eukaryota; kingdom Metazoa; phylum Chordata; class Mammalia; order Chiroptera; family Pteropodidae; genus Macroglossus; species Macroglossus sobrinus. Next base: position 73,697 of record PVKZ01000001.1, on the reverse strand, counting down.
TGAAACATGTAATTCATTAAATTGACATCCTAGTGGAAGTTCTCAGTTTTCTCCTCAAGTCCTCTTTCAGTTTTCTCTCAAAGACAGGAAAATGTTAATTTGTCGAAATTTCAGGGCACTGTACCACTTTTGCTAATGGCTGTACCACTTTTGCTAATGGACGGGATATGGGGCACTTTCTAAGGGGTGCGTGTGAAACTTTTTCTTGAAAGAAAGCAGCCTCTCCATCTCTCTCTCTCCCCCCTCACTCCCTCCCTCTCTCCCTCCTTTCCTCTCTGTCTCTCTGTCTCTCTGTCTCTCCGTCTATCTCTCTCTGTCTGTCTCTCTCTTTCTCTGTCTTTCTGTCTCTGTCTGTCTCCGTTTGTCTGTCTCTTTCTGTCTCTCTCAATCTCTTGCTCTCTCCCTGTCCCCCTTTCTAAAACTGTCTTCTTTACTCTTTTGCCATGTAGGAGAAATGTCATATTCTATACATGAAATTTTTGAATGAATAAATAGATTGATTTCTCCTTAGTCTTTTAAAAGATAATTTTCTTTTCATTTTTTCTTTTGTCATTGGTTTTAAACCCTTTATAAACTTAATTGCCTTATCTATATACATTTATAGTTAAAAATGTTTCTTTTAGAAACAATTGCAGAGAATCTAACACAATACTTTCATTTGTCTGAGCCCTCAAAAAGAGTCAAGGAACCCTTAGTTTTTGACATAGAATTATAAAACCTCTAACACTAAGAGTATATAAGCTTTCTACCTGCTAGGAAACATTGATGATTTCCATTAAATGTTAAAACCCAGATACCTGATCAGCCAATTTTCCTTCATTCTCTTTTTCTGCATTAGGGCATTAGCACCAAAATTACTTGTGTGCTATTTCTGTCATCCCGCTTTCCCCTTACCTGGCAATGTGTACACTTCTTTAATTTTCTGAAAATTTTCCTCTACTTGATAATTTCTCAATATTACTGAGAGTTCCTTTGAAATAAAACCTGTAAACTACTGCTATAAACTGAGATAGAGTGTTCTCAGAGATGAAAACTTAAATTTATTTAATATAGTCATGTATTTGCTGACATTATTTTCACTTGCTTGGATTTCAATTTGTTTTTATACTGTTTGCCTTGACCTTCAGCTTGAAAACCATTCCTTCTGGAGAAGGTATATACAAATCAATTGTTAAATGGTTCTGCTTTTTCCAAACTACTTCATATTATGTCTTTTTGATGTTTTATTGTTACAAACATATCTCAAATATGTGCGGCTTTTAAAATTTCTGGATTTCTGAGAATTTTCCCCTTGCGACCCCCTTTTCACACACTAATGATGTTATATCCCTCTTTGAACTTCCATCATTTTTTCTCTTTTTAAATTTACAAGCAATTTAGGTTTCCTCGGAGAGGGAAGAGGGCACCATTGAATACTGTTCAGCAGAAAAATGATGTCATCCCAGTGGTATTAGAAAGAAGAGTCTTAAAGGCAGGGCTGTGTCAGTACATTCTGCTGGGAGATTAACCCATGGAGAGGATCATGGTCTGTGTTATGTTCATTTATCACACTTTGAGAATCATTATAGAAGTACAGACAGATATTTGTAATGAAGCTTATAACTGGACACAGTGGCCAGTTAAAAACAGATTTGGGTTAAATAGGCACTTGACTAAATGCTACGAAAAAGAAATGAATGCGGAAACCTAACCAATCAAATTTCCAGGGACATGTAGATTAATGACAATAGAGCAGCCAATCTTTCCCCTGTACCACTAGAACTCTAAATCCAATCTATCTTAATTGTAAAATGATCATTAAAGATAAGAAAATTAGAAAATCACAAGCTTTAAACCATGCTTACTCAGAGGCATTTTTAATTGTAAAAGGTTTTCTAAGGCAGCATAAAATTTTCTTCTGAAGAGTTTACAGCTGTCTATGCATATTTATACCATTAGCAGTTCTTTAAATTTCTAGATTTGGGTATGAAAGAGAGGTTGTCGAATTCTGCTCTAAAATATATTTTTATTTTTTTTTCTTCAATGATATTATCTTTTTCTCTAGTTGATTGGGTCATTAAAATGATTACTATCAAACACTGACCATTCTACTAAATCAATACACTCTTCTTGAGTGACTCATAAAAGATGACATGGCTTTTTGATTTAGTATGTAAGAACACCAAGAATGCTCAACATAAATAAAAGTTTATGTTTCAGCTTGATGTTAACTTTCATTTGATGGATGACAAAAAGAACATGGAAAAATTCAGTCATCTAACAAATATAAATAAATAAATAAATAAATAAATAAATAAATAAATACACACACTCAACAAACACACACACACACACACACACACACACACACACGTGATATACTAGAAATTGAGCTAACTATTGGAAATAAAATGATAAACCAAATTAGCAATTGTTCCAATATTTTGCAGTTTATAGTATACAGAGGAACAAGTAAACATACAAGTATAATAAATTGTGGCAAGTTATGTAGAAGACTAGCAAAGCAGACAAGCACCTAGACCATTAGATCACAGAGAGATTTCTCAAAATAGGTGACACCAAGCTGACCCCTTGAGGAGGGATACTAGACATATACCATTTCAGGATATAAACATACATGATTAGGTTTGCATTTTCTATTCTCATCTTAGTTTAAGAGTGGGGGATAGATTGGTGATGTTCCTGGAAATTAAAATGGAGTCAGTGGGACTGGCCAAGAAGTTTTCAGTACTCCATGAAAGAGATGATATTGCCTGAATTAGGGCAGTGACAGTGAAAGAGGGGAGTGATTGAACAAGAAAGATATTTTCAAATTAGAGCTACAAGACTTGGTACATGATTATGCACTGAAGAGGTGAAGAAAGACTCCAAAATGTCACTCTGTTTTCCTTTGTTTGAGACAGGGAATGTCAGGAGAAACTGAATACCATTGTTGTATAAAACTTCTTCTCCTCTTTTTTCCTTCTTTTTTTTTCTCTCCTCTTCTCTCCTCCCATTCCCTCACATTTTTCTGCCTCCCTTCCTCCCTCCCTATTCCATCCCTCCCCCCATCCTTGAAGACCTTGAATCTTTAGTTTAAAACTTCCTACCCCTTGAAGTCACTGTCTTCTATGATGCCCAAAATTATTTTGACAAGGAAAAGTCACTTTAACTTCTGTACTTAGAGCTAAACTGTGGGTAAAAATAACAACAGCCTATCACCTTGCCAAGTTATTTCAAATATCCTTAAGTGCTTAATCAAAGGAGACAGAACATTGATGTATTTAAGAACATTTGCCAAGAGTGTTTCTTGACCTTATTTAAAGATTTAAGATAGAGCTAGGCAAATTATTCTGTGCAAAATAAAATTAAATTAATCAAACAAAATATACCTAAGGGAAATACATACTGCCATGTAAATACAATTTTTATAGATTTTTACCATTAAATTTTAGAAAGGAGTTTTTATTATTTTTTAATGGGGCTCTGCAAATGGAAGAAATCCAACTTGAAATAGTGTCAACAATAAAAATAATTGAATTTGTTTTCTTTTTTATCTGAGAAGATAGTTTTAAATCTAGCCTGAAGTGGGATTCCAGATGGGACTTAAATGGTGTTACTGGGTCTCCTCCTCTCCCTATCTCACTCACATCTCAGCTCTGCTTCTTATTAAGTATTGGCTCTGTCTTTTCTATTGCAGGTGGCTCTCTCCAGTAGGAGACAAGAGGGTGATGGTGGTGGTTATCATTACTTTAGCTAGTGTCCACAGAGGCATGAGTGAGCTCTTTGCTTCAAGTGACCATGTATAAAACTCCAAGCAATTCTAATTGGTCGGGGTTGGGCCATATCTCCAATACTTATTGGAGTAAGGAACGGTGGAGTAGGAAATGAGTGTAGAAAACTGTAGCATCCCACTAGAATTCTCTGGTATGTAGTAGTCTTCCAAAATAAATGAAGGCAGAATGCTTGCTGTTACCCAATGAAGGAGATGCAGAATACTGGGAAAACTAAAACACTTGTCCATTACATTTCTATTGAATAAATTTGAAAATTTGCTCCATTTTTAACTGTAAATTAAGACTATTTAATCTTGTCAATGTCAAACCATAAAGACAACTAAAGGATATTGACCAGTAAAAAAATTATTTAAATGATTACACATTATTAAAGAAAGTGTTTCAAAAACAGCTTTATGACTTAAGGCATCTCATAAGCCAAAGAGTTCTAGTTATTGTAATTGTTTAAGGGGTTGTCACTGACATTTACCTTTTATTGTTTGGTTGGGAAATAATTTTATATTTTAGCTTTAGCTATACAGTTTTTTGCTGCCTGTTTTCATAGCCTATCACTGATGCGCTGTTTCTCTGCTCACAAGACTACAGACATCTTCCCATTACACTTGCTTAAAGATGTGATTCATCTCTTCTCTCATATTTGGCCAGAACTAAGTTGTTATACACAACTTAGTTTTTGAAAAAAATTGTTTCTGAAAAAAATTGATGTTCTTTCTTTTTCTGACTTGGTGATTTTAATTTATGTATTAATGGAAAGATGAAGATACCACAAGAACTCTAGGCAGGAGATGTGTGGGGTTTTTTTTTGAGGGGGGGTAAGTAGCAAGTGCCAACTACTCTGGCAGTTAATAAACATTTATGTGACAAGAAATTAAAACATAAATTAATAAATTGTGTATCATTTAATTTTTACTTCTGTCAGGAAAGGGACAATATATTTTGTTTTTTCAACATTTATTTCTGCCACAATTTTATCTAAAAAAGAATTTTTCTTAACTTACTTTTTTAGTGGAGAATTCTGTTGGTTTCAAAGTAAATCCCCTTAAACAGATAACAGATTTGTTTGTGGACCTTTCAACCATGCCAACTAAACTTCAGAACTGGGAAAATTCTGACTGCTCTTCTATAATAAAAGTTTTGTTACTCTGGGGAAAAAAAATCACCATTAATCTAAACACAACTTGCCTACCTGGCTGTACACATTGTTTATGGTTTTGCATTTATTTCACAAAAATAAATGATGCTTGCAGGTCATTAAAACCAAAATGTTTACATTCTGAGGTTCATGTTTCTATTTATAGCTAGATGATCTCTTTGTGAATTATTCTGACTTTTCTTGAACCTATTACTTGACAAATGACTCCTGTGCTTGTCCAATTTACTAGGCTACTGCACATCGCCTTGACAACTAAAGGAAGATTCATTGCTATGGAAACAAGTCAATAAAACATCTTCACATTTTATTTATAGACTAGGTAACGTAAAGGGCATTGTAAACACTTGATATGATCTGAAATGAAATATGGTAGATGCTTCTTGTTTTTAATTAATGAGATTAATGGTTGACATTGACATATAGCATTATCTCATTGCTAGGGGGACAAAACTGCAATTGTCACTTTATTTTATCTGTCATTTTAATTTACAGAATTTTTTTTTTTGTTGTTGTTCAAGGTTAAATTCTAGACCTATGACAGGAAGCCTAATAGATGACACTAACATGGAAAGGGAATTTATGAACGCTTTAACCAGAGAGGTGCCAGATTTCAAAAATACTTGTCAACTGCCATAACCATTTTCCATTGAAATAGGAAATAAGTAATTCACCCCTTTATAGATTTTATTGTGTAATAGAAAGAATACAGGATTTAAGTAAGACACTAATTAGTTAAAAGACTTGAAAAAGCCTCTTCACTTTATTTTAGCTTTCCTATCTATAAAATGGGTATAACATTTACCTGCTACTTTATTATTGTAAGGATCTGAAAAAAATGTCTATCCTGGTGCTTCATTATAAGTGATCAACAAATAGGAGGCTTATCATTATTCTGTGTGACTTTTTAAATACTTACATGATTATCAATCTTCCTTAATTATTCAGCTCTTAATTGCAATATTGATAGATTTTTGTAGCCATTTTACTAAATTCACTGATTTGATGAAAATAAAAGGGAAATGTGTCTAAATTCCATTTTTAAAAAATTTTGAATGCAAAGTCAGATGAAATTCAGCAAATAAAAGGACAAATAATACATGGTGAACAATTATCAGTTACTTATTTTTGTTCCTGTTTTAATTTATAGAATCTAGCATATAACCTTTCCATTCCAATTAAGGAGAACTTACCTTCATTTTATTCTGAAAATAACTTTCAACATTATTATTATTGTTTAAGAAATGTGTTCCCTGTGAGTTTGGCAAAATCTAGAAGACTTAGATAGCTTTCTTGTGTGTGTATGTGTGTGTGTGTGTGTGTGTGTGTGTGTGTGTGTGTGTGTGTATTTTCTGAAATATGTTATTTATATTTCCTGCAGCTGAATTAGTTTTAAATAAGAGGCCTATTTCTCCTTTAATAAAAGACTGAAAACATTAGCTCTTGAATATCAGAAGAAGTATATGCTAAGCTGCACCATTTATTGTAGGAAGCATGATGGTAACTATTCCACAAAGCCAATTTCTGGTTTAATTTTCACCCTGCATAAAAGTTTCCCTTGGTTTTAATTCAGTTTCAAAGGTTTTGGGTTATATCCTGAGATCCTAAGTTTATGTATCTTTGGATAGATGAATACGTTTTCCTTGTACTGCCAGTATTTTTTTCTAGACTAACTCTTTCTAGCTGAAGTACCCTGATGGTAATTGTAAAAATACCTGAAATTGTACAGATATGCTTAAGTCTTGGTCCTCCACTTTTAAGAAATATTCTTGTCCAATAGCCAAATCACATAAAAAAGAAAAGTCCTGTGAGCCACATAAATGTGTCTTTAAAAAAATAATAAGCATTTCCTTTTATGTTTTTCCTCTGTTTTATTTTATTTAATAAGATAAAATTAAATGCTGTCAGATTGGCAAATGTCTCCATTGATACATAAAAAGAAATAATGATAATTAGCAGTGGAGAGGGGAGCTTCATGTCAATTTGGTGAGCTCTTAAAGTTCTTTTGGGTTCTACTTCTATGAACTTATATGAATTTATTAAGTAACAATTTCTTTCCAACTCCCCCGCTATACAAAAAGAAGAATTAAGTTCAAGAAACACAAAGGGACTATTTGTTTTGTGCTTCATCTTGGTCAAATTGCTAAGGCATAGGTTGATTTTCTAGAATTAAACTATTTTTAACAAAGAGCTTCAGTTAAAAATAGATGAACGAGAGAAAAGTATCATGTTACTAATCAAAAAATAAAACAGAAAATATCCCAGAAATATTTACCTTTCTATATTTACCCTTTTCTACTAAAGAAATACATATTGAATTGAGAAACACTGATGTATGTGGTTGAATAGGAGGCAATGCAGCAGACTGAGGCAGAACTCTGTAAACACACACACACACACATGCGCACACACACACACACACACACACACACACAGAGCAAACCAGTCACATTACTGTTCCATTAATACTACATATAATTTCAGACTTGTACTCATCTTCCACAAATTCAGGTGGGAAAATCCATCATATGAAATAGAATGGTATGTCTTCCAATTAAGCTTTGCAAATTATTTGAAAAAGCAAATTGACCATATGCAAAGCAGAGTGTTAAGAAGTTTAACTTATTCTAAGGTTATATAAACAAATACTATTTTAGAAAATTCAGCTAGCTTACACATGTTGTGGTAGATTTTGCTGCTTGTTCACATTCTCCTTTCTTCTCTGCCCTTGGTAGGGTTCCCCATGCACAGAGTATACCTCCTCATCCCACTGGCTTTTGGCTCAGTCTTATGACCAAGCTTGACAAATGGAAGTTGTAGAACTGATAATATGTTTCTAAGCATAACATTATGTGTGTTTCTGCTTCCCTTTCTCACACTTCTGACATGACATCTTCATGCCATTGGTGGGACTTACTCTTTATCTTAGGTCTTAAAATAAAAGGACGCATAGAGCACACCTGTATCCAACTCACAATCTGGGGCAGATCCACTGCTGCCAATTCCTACTAGACACACAAATGAGAAGTAAATGTTTGGTGTTTTAAGCCTGAAAGTTTGGGCCCGTTTGCTATATATAAATATATAGGGAAAGCTGACTAATATAAATCACTATGAATAAATTCAGAGTATAATTTCAGTAGAGATCCACAATAGAATATCGCTACAGTTTACCCAAGAGCAGGAGTAAGAACTTAACACCAAGGTCCTAGCACTAAGAAGACCTGATAGCACAAGGTGGAACTACAGCCCCTGGGGGAAAGTACAAGGACCGAATGCTCATCCTTGCTATGGGCTAGGTTAGAGCATGGAACTTGGGGACTTACACTTAAAAGTATTAGGATCAAGGTTGTGGAAAAAAAGGAACTTCATATACCGCTGATGGGAATGTAACTTGGTACAGCCACTATGGAAAACAGTATGGAGGTTCCTCACAAAATTAAGACTAGAATTACCACATAACCCAGCAATCTCTCTTCTAGGGAGCTACTCAAAAATTTGGAAAATATTTGTTCGTAAAGATATATGTACTCAGACGTTTATTGCAGCATTATTCATGGTGGCCGAGACATGGAAATAACCACTGTTCTTTGATAGGTGATTGAATAAAGAAGATGTGACATATACATATAAACACACACAATGGAATATTACTCAGCCATTAGAAGAGATGAAAATGCCATTTTCAACAACATAAATGGATCTTAAGATATTTATGCTAACTGAAATAAGTCTGATGGAAAGGGTTGAGAACCATAAAATTTCACTCATATGAGGGATATAAAACTGAAAACAATAAAAGAAGAAGACAAACAAACAAAAACTCATACACATAGAAAATAGTTTAGTGAGTACCACAAGGAAATGGTGAGGGGGGAGGTAGATAAAGGTAAAGGGAGTTAAATATATGGTGACAGGAGATTTGACTTAGGGTGGTGAACACACCATGCAATATATAGATGATGTATTATTGAATTGTACACGTGAAACCTACTTAATTTTATTAATCAATGTTGCCACAATAAATTTAAAAAGTATAGGATCTTGAGCAGATGATCAGAATCAGAGTTAAAGCTGAGCAAGGACTATAAAGGGGCAGTGGCTACAAATGGAGTGGAAAATGAAAGGAAAACCAGCAGCAAGATAAATGGTTTGCTGACTCCCTAAGTTGTTGAGCTATTTCTTCTTTAAAAATTTCCCCTTATAGAGAGGCTTGGTTGTAGTAACAAGTCAAGTGGCCCCAGATATTGGAATTTCAGATATTGGAATAGGATGGGTCAGGGAAAAAAGCAGGGCCTGGCATCAGAGGACAGAGTCACTTCAACTTGAACGATACTCATAATAACAGACAGAATTTGAAAGGATCTTTTTAAGATAGGGCTCGAGGGAGTAATATAAATACTCATGGAACCTGTAAGAACACACCAAATAGTTAACTTCAAGTGAAATAGCTAACTTATGCTGCCAGCTTTCCAAGACAGACAATAAAATAATAGATGTTTTCTTGGTTGTGCTAAGTAATTATGTATTGGCATAAGCTTACCAAACAGGTGTTTCTCTTAAAGAATTATTATAAAAACTAATTTTCCTTTCATAAAGGCTAAATTTAGATTTTAGCGTTTAAAAAAAAAAAGGCTTTACTCTCTCCAGCATCAGCCTGATTCTTCTCCCTTCAATGGATATGCTAATCTGCTCCAAGGTTGTTAACTGTTTCCTTATCACTGTAATATGATCTTTAGATCCTTCAGATTCTTCCATAATCTGACTGATTATCTGACTTTTCCAAGTCTATTTCCTATGACTCTCCTCTTTAAAACTTCTCCTCAAGAAAATTGGTCTTATTTAATATGATGAATCTTGTAGTTAGCAGTGCTGGGCTTAAAGCATCCTTCTTCACTTAGGTGTGGTTTGGGCTGATTTTTATTCTATCTGAGCATTAGTTTCTCTGCTAATATATGTATTACTTCAAATTTTAAATTAGATTTAAAAAAAAGAAATTTTCTGAAGCAATACCAATGTGTTTTCATTTTGCTTATTCTCAGTAAATCATGTATATATTTTTGCTTCTCTGTTATTCTTACTGTCTGAATCGTCTACACTTTTGCTTTCTCTGTGCTGGTCTTATGATTCTTCACAACTTACATTGTGAAAAATTTCTGCTGAGGAATTTATTTCAGACTGTCCAAACTTGGGGTGATCTATTCTTTCTGTTGCAACATATGAGTCATTTAGTCTGGCTGCCCTGTATTATGCTTATTTTTTAAATGTATATTTTGTATTTCAAATCAGACACAAAGCTTTGCAGGGTACAGACAGCAGATTATGAATTTCTGTATACTCATTACCATGCAGCTTCTTGTTTATTAAAGGCAAACTATAAACAGTTGAATCTTAGGGAGTTAAAATGAACTTTAAAAAAGTTATAGAGTCCAACTTCTTGTGTGATTATATGACAATGAGGATAATAATGATAATGAGGATGATGATGATGATGATGATGAGATGATGATGATGAAGTTTTGGCTCCCTTTTCATGACTGAAGTATTTTATAGAGTCCTGAGATATTTTGCCAGTTTTTCATTTACATTTTGCTTAAACTTGATAATTTATTAAAAATGTATTGACTTTATAAATGTATTTTATGTATATAAAATAATGCATCTTCAGTTAATCCACGAGCATCTGTTTGAGCCATTACATCTCAATAAAGTACTTATAAATTTCTTTTCTATTTCTTAATATTAGATCGCTTTAGAAATATAGTCAAAATATATTTAAACTGTGAGGTTCAAATTGTCTGTATGATTGTATAATGTAAAAAAGTAGTTTCCTAGGTAGTGGTCTCTGCAAAAGTCATCTTTATTCTAATGCTTTCACAATAATATATTCTCTGAAATAAGGATGTATTTTATCATATAATCAATGTGATTTAAAAAAATAATTGTGTCATATTTTAATAAAAGTTTTATTTTTCTTAGAGGTACTTAAAATAATGGATGCCTTATAAAAAAGGCGATGATTTAATGAAATACAGCTGCAACATGTAAACTTTTATACCTGGAAGCACACTGCAGCTAGTCAGATAGCAGACTGGGAATTCAAAGTTAAAGAACTAAGTCTGCAGCTAGATCAACCTGATCTGTGATTCAACTGAGATGGTAGTCAGATTACCATTCTTTATATGACCATTAACCCAGTAACTCTTTGCTCCCCTCTCTGAAAATTCTTTCTTCATTTAGTGGTTTTTGGTACTGGTGTTCTCTTTGCCAAGAATGTCAGAGTCATTCCTCCATTTTCCTTCTTTCTTACTTATTTCACCGTGTCATCCATCAAGCCCCATGATGATACTTATGAAATGTTTCTCATTAAGTGTCTTCTCTCCTTTCCTGGTCAGCTCTTTATCATTGCTCTACTCATTTATAATTGTCAACTTGTTGTCTAAATATTTCCAGTATCTCCTTTCTAAAATTCATATACTTCAAACTAACACCAGGAATACTTTTTTTTCCTCTTCTTCCAAACATTTTGGGTAGTCCTTAGTATCTACAGGGTAAATCTAAATTTCTGTAACTGGTCATGGGGGCCATGGTTGATAATTATAACTTTCTTTTTCTACTAGCCATTCTATGTGTTCTTTGCTTTTGGTTTGTCAGAGACCACTCTCTGATGTGATACCAAAAATTCATTCCTAATGAGTCTTAGTCCTCAATAAACCTGCCTTATTAGTTGCTATACAATGTGATCAATTGATGACTAGCTGACTCCTTTCTCCCTTCGGAAATCATGCCATATACGGGGCTTAGTGTTGGTTTCTGCTGTTGCCAGGTTAGGCACTCGGCAGTCATGGTAAGCCGCAACCCATGCTAATTTCTATACCTTCTGAGGGATACAGGTTGGTCACAGAATCCTAGAGTAAAAGGAAACCTCACACTCCGATGATGAGATCATCATGTTGAATGACTTCAGATTTTAATTATCCTTTAGTCAGTGCTTGGGAATCAATTCTTGGAAAGAAATCTAGCCCTTCTGGTAGTATCTGCAGCTGGGGGTTATTGTTTAGCTTTATTGTCCTTCATGGCAGACTTTAGGAAGAATAAGAGAAACAGGAATATATATATGAATATGCACATGTATAATATATAGCTATATAACTAGATGCCTCTACATATCTACTTAAGTATATATATATATATATATAAACTTATATATATATAAATTTATGTATATATATAAATTTATGTATTTATATATAAATTTATGTATATGTATATATCAGGATAGCTTTTCAGTTATCAGAAGTTTTTTGGGAGGGTACAGATTAACTTAAAGTATGTGCGTATAAATGGATGAGCCCTAGATTTATTGGAAACTGGAGTTTGGAAGAGGAATACATCCCAGAGCCTACCTACTGATCAAAATGGGCTCCTGATATACACTTGAGCTTCATCAGGACTGATTTGTTATCATCCTAATAGAATGTGATGAGCCTGAAGTTTGAAGAAGTTCAGATTTATGGATGGATGGTTTTTGGAGAAGGTTGATGAGTGGTAGATCCAATGATAATTACCTAATGCCTTATATTAAGTGAATGAGAATATAAACATGTGTAATGTGTCTTTCCATACTCACTTAAGTAACAGATTCTTGAGTTGACCGCACAGATTGCAAAGATCTTGTCAGTTTACAATCTCTTATTTTTTAGTTGTTACACCTACAGTACCTGGTCTTCTTAGGTGGTCTCCCATCCAAGTACCAACCAGGCCCAACCCTGCTTAGCTTCCAAGATCAGACAGGATCATACTTGTTCAGGGTGGCATGGCTGTAGTTAACAAATATACTTTATCATTTACTTTTATCTTTAATATTCTCTAGTAGCTTATACATGAATGTGATTCAAAATTTTAAACATACACAAAGGTATTTGATGAGAAATCTTACTCCCACCCTCAAATCCCATCCTTTTTAAAGAGGAAATCACCATTCTTATATATCTGCTCTGAAATAGTTTATGAATATATAAAGCGCCTAGGTATCTATGTGTTGCTATCCACCCACATCCAAATGATAATATATGATGCAGATGTGCATAGTTAACTGATAATTGTTAAATTATGTAACACATCATAACATTCTGTGTAAATTATATTCTTTCAGAGGTTTATATTTTGCATTGGACTTTTTATCTGCCATTGAAAAATATTTTGCATTCCTTCTTATATGAAAGCATTGAGATCATTAAAAATGAAAAAAAAACAAATAAGTCAATTTGGCTGAACACTCACATCTTTAAAATTTTGACAGCAAATTGTTTTTATGCTATACAAATCTTAATGGTTTATTTTCTAATTCCTCCAAAGCTTTTTCTTTTGATAATCATTTTACCACAGAATATAATATCCACTGTTTATGATTAGTAGATTGATAGTATTGTAGAGAAAAACCTTGCACTTAACATACTAATTTTTATCTACTTTCAGAAATTTTATTATGTTACTTGACACATTGTTCAGTTCAACTGACATGAATTTTACAGAAGAAATTTTCAAAATAAAAGAGGCAGTGTAGTGATTTATATGTAAATCTTAATCTGGTTGCTACTTCTGAATGTTTTTCTGTCATTGCAATTTTGTCATCAAAACACACTACTCAAAATTAAAATAACATTTGTTGACAGTACATTCCTCTATAGTTTATAAAGTTCAGATTTAACTGTATTTATTAACAATGAACTGAAAAAAGGTAATTTTCCTTCATAGCACCAACGTATTTAGGTTATCCATATATGAAAAATAACTGCTGTGTTAGCAGCTATCTGTATATTTGCCAAATAGCTATAAAAATACTTTGCTAGTTTATTAGTTTTATGAGTTGGATTGCCATATAATTGGTTAATCCCTGAATAGATGGAGCTATGGTGTCATTGGAAAGTGTTGCTTAAGCTTCATTCTCTGTCCAGATTTACCCAATATTTACAAGCAGTCTCTTACTAATGTAATCTGTAACCAAGTATGTTGGCCATTTTGTATGGCCAGTTAATCTTAACAAATTTTAGTACTGATTTGAAAGAAGCCCAAAGACTAACTTAGCTACTAATGCTGAACCATAAATTTAATACAGGTTTGTTTTAAAATAAAATGACAGTAAAAATATGTTTAATATATAATTGTTTAGTTTAATATTTTATTCATTCCTGGGTTACAGTTGATAAATTAATCTTAAAATTAATTGTTGAAAATTAAAAATAGGACTATTATATATATGATATATATGTACCAACGAATGTAACATAGACTATAATATATAAATACATGGATGGACACTTAGGGTGTTTTCATGTCTTTGCTGTTATATATACATTATACCCAGACACACATAAAATAGAACATTATTTATTCAGCCATAAAAAGAGGGAAATCTTGTCTTTTGTAACAACATGAATGAGCCTTGAAGACATTACACTAAGTAAAATGAGTCAACAGAGAAAGACAAATACTGTTATGTTCTCACTTATATGTGGAATATAAAAAAGCTAACCTCAAAAAAAGAGAGAATAGAATGGTGGTTGCCAGGGGCTGAGGTTTAGAAGAAATGGGGAGATGTTTGTCAAAGAGTAAACTTCCATTTATAAGATGAATAAGTTCTGGGGATCTGATGTACAGCATGGTGACTATAATTAATAATACTGTATTATAGACTTGAAACTTGCTAATAGAGTACATTTTAAAAGTCATTGCCACACACAGAAAATGCTAATTATGTGTGGTGATGTAGGTGTTAACTAACCTTGTTGCAAGATGCAGGCTAGGTCATCTATGCTTTCTCTGAATGTTCCAGAGGAAGATCCTTTCATGCTTCTTCTGGATTCTGGTGGTTGGCAGCGATCCTAGTAGATGCATCATTGTGATCTCTGTATTCATCTTCAAATGGTCATCTTCCTTCTGTGTGTGTTTGTCTCTGTGTATTTTCTCTTTTTATAAAGACACCAGTCATATTGGATTTAGATTCCACCCTGATCAAGAATAACCTCATCTTAACTTAATGAATTACACATGTAAAGATTTTATTTTCAAATAAAGTCACAATGTGAGGTTCCAGGCTTGACGTGAATTTTGAGGGATGTTACTTAACACAGTACATTCAGTATGTACAGCATCTAAGGATATTTTGCCTCTAAGGATATTTTGCTCTTCTCATCCTAAGATGCCTTTGCCTCTAAGGATATTTTGCTCTTCTCATCCTAAGACCTAGCGTACTTATATTTATCTGGATTCTTTTATTTTCAGACCTGTGGCACACTTGAATTCCATTCTGGATGGATGAAGAATGAAGAGAAGAGCTCAAAAAAGTAGAAAGAAATGGAGGATAGTAAGGTGTGCTCTAATAGAATTAAAAAATAATAATTTTCTTTAAGTTGGTAAATTATTTTGTTATTGCTGTATTTCATTTCTTTTGGTCAGTGTATAATACTCCTAATGAGACCGTAGTGAACCATATTAAAAGTGTTTGAAAAGTGAATATCATTTCACCTACCTGGTATGATTTTAAGATAAAGTCCACCTGAAGACATCAGATTTTAACAATATCTCTAATATTAAATTTTGATATATTATTTATTGCTTTAACTTCATGCTCATTTTGAATGTGATAGTAGCTGATATTTATTATAATTATTATGACTAGGAAAGAATTTCTTTTAATTATAAAATAGCATAAGCATTTGTGGTTACCTCTTCTGCACTGAGAGTAAAATGTAACCAAATGCCAATGCTCTTGATGTTAATAGGCTTACTCAAAGGAAAACAGTACAAGAAGGGTTAGCTCAAATTATTCAAAAGACACATTGTTTTATTTCATTTTTTCTCTTTTCCTCACTTATATTCTGTTCTGTAACAATTGACTTCCTGTTCACTTGCTAGTGCATCAGGTTTCATAAAAATATAGAGTCTTTATCTCCAATTTATCTTTGTTTACTTTTTATCCTGGAGAAGTAAAAGTCAAGCCAATTGTAATAAGCTAAAAAATAATCTGAACATGGACCTCCCAAATTAAGACCTGCTGCATTGAGATTGGTTCACTGTGTGTTTAAAGAAAGTCATGATTCATTAACTATGGCCTGTAACAATCAAATAAACAAAACCATGCTCTACAAGGCATCCATTAGCACACTGAAGTGCATAAATCTCTAACCATGTGACTTAGGGCTTAACCATTTGCCAAAACAGCTGTTTTCTCAGTTCAAATAATGAAGAGAAAAAACAGCTGAAGCCAATTAGTGGATAAGCATTCATTCCCAAATATCTGCGACAGTTGAGTGGTTTATTTTGTAGGCCAGATATGTTGTTATTCAGATCCAAGGAAGAAAGCTTCTTTTACAAAGAAATTGAAGGTTTTATATTAACCCTTGTTTGTAGTGGGATCTCCTCCAAAGAGCAAGCAGAGAAATAAACAAACAAATAAACAGCTAATTAAAATCTAGTGTTCTCCAAAGAAGTGCAGTGAATTATTTAGGATTGTTTGTGTCTGCTTAGGGAACATTTTAAGCAGTCATGAGGACTGGGAATGTGAACATAAGATTCCAGGGCAAAGCAAAATATCTGATTTCAAACAGAAATTATGTTTACCAAAGAGAAATGATCTATCAAACAGAAATAGACTCTAGAGAAAACTGAGCATATTTTCCATACTCCGATTATAAAAGAAGATCTATTCTCAATGAAGGAAAAACTTTAAACACCTTGTTTTTGAGCTTGGAATCAACACTATTGTTAGCAAAATCATGTATTGAATTTTCAGCAGGAATCCTTGTCCTTTGCTACAACAAAGGCATAATCTGAAACTTTCCTTGATAGTCCTGATAACTTAATTAATTAATATCAATTGTTATTAGAAATTCAAGAAACATGACAGAGTCTCTTTAGAGGAATCATAAGAAGCAAGGTGCCATAAAATAATCTTCCCTGTAAAGGTGCCTTGATACAGATGGGAAGGCATATGGGCCTTGCAATTAGATGGGCTGAATTCAGATTGTCCCACTTGCTTATGCAACATTTGGTGACTTTTGAAATCCTTCTGAACCTCAATTTCTTCACTTATATAATATGGGTAATCACATCTCCCTCACAGCCTCATGAGTTTGTGTTATAAAATTTAAATAAGCCACTTATTTCTTGGTTAAGTACAAATTTGTAGCAAGAGTTTATGCAAAGTTCAACTCTTGTCAAGTGAAATATAAAAATACATTTTAAAACTGGTTAACACTGCCTGTTAGAAAATGAGCATTCAAACTAAATGGTAGTTATTTTCATTATTGTTTATGAAATTGTTATGACATGAGATGTCTGGGAGAGGCTGAATCTTTATAATTAAGGAGGAATGGCTTGATCATGAAAAAGTTTTAAAAGTTTGATTTTTTAGGATGAAGACATGATTTCACTTTTTGGGAGGAAACTGTCTCTCTGGCCTTGAGAGGCCCTAAGGACAGTGAATTAACAAAAATGTAATTGCTTCAGAGAAGATGTGAAAGGTTGTATGGAGGTAGCTTGTCCTACTGAAAGCCTGGGGAGAGTCCAACCCCAAAAGTTAAGGATGTGAAGTTCTCATCACATGATAGATTTACTGTCATGATTTTAAGAAGAGAGCAGAAAAATAAGGACTTATGGGGGAAACAGAAGAGTGTCCTCTTTTTGGAGGCATAGAGTTTTGGGAACTGAACTATAGGAAAAAGACTTGCTCATGGGCAATACCATTGAGGAAAGAAGGCTGGCTATCATGAAATGTTGGTAAACCTGGGCTAGGAAGAAAAACTAACCTTACCAATTCCAGGAAGTCAGGAGCCAAGAAGCCCAGTGGGGAATGTCTGACAACCATCTCATCCTCTCCAACTGTGTTTGTGAGTCTTGCTTTCACTATGGCTTGGAAGTACTGATTATTTACAATAAAAAATAAAATTTTGGCTAATTTTATATAAATATAGGATATAACCTGATAGGCACCACTTAGATATGAGTGGTATGACCCTGCTTTATTCTTATTACTGCTTACATTTCTTGACAAATCTTCATTCTTTCTCAGCCATGGGAAGACTATACATAATCTGGAGACTCATAACAATTGAGCTTTTTTTTTTTTTAAATCCAGTTCACTTATGAAACTTTTGCTCTCTCTATCCAATACAACGTCTCCATCTCAGAGCATCTTTACTTTTCTGACAGATTTCCTTCTCTTTTTCCTCCAGTTTGCCATTTACATTTCACAGGATTTGTGTATGTTTGTTTTTACATGTCAGGAGAGAAGTAGTTACATATCTAGCCTGTTTGTTTTGTCTCTGGCTCTGGCTGCTGGTGTCCTGTGTCTTCCGGTTTCTGGCATAGTGGAGCTAAAGATGGAGAGAGAGGGATGGAGAGATATAGAAGTGAAAGTCTCAGCTACTATGTCATATCCAGGTTGTGGGTAGGCAACAGATAATATCTAACTGCTTTCAATTTGAATTTTTGATTGTTAGTATAAATAAAGATATTTCTACTTGTTGGCTTGCATTCATTTACCTTTTAGAGACTTGTTTCCCCCTTTTGCTCTTTTCCTACTGTGATTTTTAGGTTTTCAGTTTCAATTTATGTAAGAATTTGATATAGAAAGGATGTTAATACTTTATCAAGCAGTTTCTTGTGAAGGTTGTTTCACTTTTTTTGTTTGCCTTTGAATTTTATGTTTTGACATGCAGATAATGTAATATATATACTCTATTATTACTTTAAAGATTAAAAGGCATCCTTTATGAAATACATTAACAGATTGGTGCACATAAACTTTCAATTTTCTAAATTAAAAAAAATTAAGAAAATTAAATGTAAAATGTGATGGAACTTAAAAAACAGATTAGAAAAATATTCTCTAATATTATAAATAGTTAATAAATACAATATAATAACAATTCATTTGAATTATAAGTAAAATTCAATATCCAGTATGAAATAAACTAAGAATATAAATGATTCATAAAAAGGAAACAAGCATGCTCCATACATACAATAATCAGAATTCCAATAATATTTTATTCACTGTTATTCATAGAAATAAATAATTTCTTAAAAATGTGTGAGAAAATTTTAATTTTTCAAGAAAATTTAAAATATAATTTAAGATAAAGAAAAAATAGTTCATACATATAAGAAGGATAGTCATCATCGTTAACAATATTCTTGTGAGGATGCTACCCTTAATTTTTGGTAGAAGTGTAATTGGGGATAAAACGTCTAGAAAAGCAATGTAGACTTTTATAACGAAAACCACAAATAGATCTCTTGATGTGGAATATAAGATTGAGACATTCATACTAAGGAAATAATTCTGAATAAGCAAAAAAGCTATAAGCTATAAATACAACTGTATTATTTACTGAATCTATAAAGGAATATAAGTAGAAATAATCCATTTGTTTTATATAATAGAAAATTATTTGGCACACCCTGTTCTAACAACAAAATAGAATATAACACACCTATTAATAATTGTAAAAATTGACAGAAATAGACTGATGCTAGCAATGTAAAATAAAAATATAAAAATAATATTTGCATTCTGTGTTGAACTATGAAAATATGTGCACATGTAAAAGAACGTTGCTAGAAAAACGATGTATTTGGATAGTTAAAAAATTGAGATAATGCATTGGCTTTAATTTTTCTTTAATGTTATTTTCTAAATAATTTGTAAAAGGTAATCATCATGCTAACAAGATGAGTAATAATAATGACATGTGTGTTTGTCTATGATCATGGCATTTCCTGACACTTGTCCTCATATTTCCTTTAGTGATTAACATTTCTCATCAAACAATTTCCTCAAACATCTTCGGCAGGAAGTCTTAATAACCCAAAAGTTAAGATTTAGAATTCGCCACACCATTTAGGCTTCTTTTGTAAGAATTTTTGATAAATTCCCTTACACTTCACTAGGGCAGACCCATTATCCCATTATGTGCATTTGAATGTGCGTTTGAGGGATGGGGAGAGTTGTCTGGGATTCTTGTTTTGGTGTTTGCATTAGAGAATAAAAGCTTCAAAACAAGGCTCTTTGAAAATTTTCTTTTGGATTTTACTTAAAAGGCAGAGAAATGATCAAAATAGCATCCCACAAGCATCCTTGGCAGGGCTGTGACAAGTGTTGAAGTTTTCTTTATTCTTGAAATTGGCATTTGTTGAAGAGTTTTTTAAAGATAGATACATTTAAGAGAGAAGTGCTTACAGCCTCAACTTGTACATGATTAAATTAATGAGCCTGATTTTCTGACCTCTGGCTTGGTATCAGGGTGACATTAATTGCCTAATTACCTTTTCACATCCTCCACCCTCTATATCAGCCAAGAAAAAAAAAAAAAACTTTTCCCAATATAGTGCCAGTGAGTTTTTCATGGCTCTTTGTGGAGTTAGATCTGTAGCATAAATAAAATTTCATAAGGCATTTAAAATTATTGTTTCTTGAAACAAAGTGATATTAGACATCATTTTTTCATGAAAGAGAGAAATGAAATAAAGATACAAAAACCCTTTTGGCGAAGTTGTTGGCTTTCCTCACTGGCTTGACTTTAAAGGCCTTTCTGAAGCCTGAGCTGCTTTGATTTATGGTCACTTAAAGTGAACCCTAACACCCCTCTTTTGTTCCTATTTCCTATTTAGTTGCCAACCTTTCCAACAGACTACTATTCTGGAATTGGTTTAGTTGTTGTTGAAAAAAAGTTTGGTTTATTTGAATTCAGAATTTCTCAGATCTGCTGTTTTGTGTGTGCAATAAATGCAGAGTTGGAGTTCACCACTACAATGTAATATTTTTCACTATCCTCTGGATCCCTTATTTTCTGGGTGACATTATTTCTTTTGGTCAACCATACTGATAACAGTGGTACCCTTACTGGAAAATTTGTAAGTCCTAGTAAATGTATTTAAACTTTTAAACTAATGACTTTTTTGAAGTAGGCTTTAGAGGATTGTAATTGTTTCTTTGATGCAGAAAAAATAGTGGTTTTGTAAGAAATTAGTCCAAATCTAATTCTTTCGCCACCAAAACTGATAGATACAGCCGCTTTATATCTTTATATTTATTTTAACAGATTGCAGTCCAACAATGTATCTAGAAGGATATATTTTCTTATGAGTTTTAAGGACACAAAAAAGCCTCTTTTATTTCTTGTTAGAGGCACACGTGACAATCAATCCCAAACTAAGCTTTAGGCTTTTTTTCTTCAATTGGCTAAAGGCCCCTTCTAGAAGAAACAGGAGAATTACTCACTAGAATTGCCTTCCACTTTTACATAACATTTATTGAGAAGCAAAAATATATTACTTAGCAAATTAAAATTGGGGAATCTGTCTCACTATGTTCTAAAAAATATTTACCAATCATGCAGCATTTCCTTTAGTGCTTCTCAGGAAGCTTTGAGCCCAGCCTTGAGAGCTAGAATTCTAAGTCCCATTCCAAATTCCCAAGATCCGTGTCAGACCATAATAATGCATTTGTATATTTCCTTGTTATCCAATGTAGACTAGAAAATGGTCGTTTCTCAAAGATTCCCTGCATATACATATTGCCCCTTTCCACATATACTACTGACTTTTCTTAAAATGTTGATTTAAATATTGATCAAATATTGATTTATTTGTATGCTGATATATTTATCATTCAGTAAGTAATGAATGTATTTTATCACTCTTTTGCATAATTTTTACTCATATTATCTGGAATTGGTATACCATCTCTGAAGCATAGATTAATACATAAAATTTATTAAAAGTTGAGCTTCAGAAGCTGGCTATATGAAAAACATCTCTGGCTATTTGCACTGTGAGAAGGAAGAAAAGCCTGGAGTTTATCCCTAAAATGCTTATTATTTGTATTATGTATCTTGATGACTTATTTATTACTATAAAAATCTTTGGGCACAATCACTTTTAGCTTTTTAAAATAATTTGATATCTTAATCATTGAGTGAATTTTTCTCTCTTATTGTATAATGGGCTTTTTTTATGAAAAGAACTAAAATATTGGTTGATATCTATTTACTTTAGAAAAAAGGAGACACATAATAAAAATATTAATCTCATAAATCCAAGTATATAAAACTAAAAGAGATTTAATTTTTAAGCAATCTCTTGCTAGTAATAGTCTTGGATAAGTTTGAATTAAAAGTCGTGTTTTTTTTATATGAAAGGATCTATGCAGAACAGAGCTCTTTCCATGTTAGATCTCTGGGAGAAAACAGCAACAACAACAATATCCTGTCACTGTTAGAAAAACTAATTGACAAGGACGAGTTAGAATAAATCCAAAATAGAATTATGTTTGCTCGCTTAATAAAAATATCTCCCCACCAAAATGTTCATATTTTCTTCTCAGGTTCAATATGATTAATATTCATACTTAAAAAATATGTGCATAGAGAGAATTTATCTTCTATCAAAAGATGCCTTCTTTTCAGGAAGATGCTTCTGTTGCAAAGTAAATTAGTCATCTTGAAGGATGTTAGTGTATTGAAGTTAAAATGATTTATTCAGCCTTTTGCAATTCAAATTTGGAATAACGTAAGTAAAATATCCAACACAGAGCTGTTTGTATCTAGCACTGGTGACACAGAGTTGCTTTGAATACTATTTCTGGTTTCCTGCCAGAGTCAGGTGTTGGTGTATGCAAAAATGGGAACACAAGATTAAAGAACATGTGGACACAAATGAGTCACAGGAACTTCAAATTACATTGGCATATTAGATTCCTGATAGCAAAATACAGCATAGTCAGGCAGGTATTTGCTATTTGGTCCAGGCCCCAAGAAGGTTCTAAGATGCACGTTTTGTAAAATTTACGAATGGGCAAGCTCTGCCTTTCACTTTAAATCTGTGTGTCTCAAATGATTGCTCTGCCTCATCGAAAGAGTAATTTCCATAAGTGAATTCACATGTGAATGTTTGGAGCTCTTACCTATTTTATTCTGCAGCATGCTTTCTGCCTCTCCACAGTTTTCACATTCTCCTGTGGTCAGAGTTCCTGCCTGTCACTTTCTTGCGTAATCCTTGCATCTAGAGAATTGAGTGGGGATACCCAGGTTCTACTTATTGAAGGACATTTGTTTTCCATAATAGGACAACTCAGAGAAATGTGTCCATAATTTAAAATGATTGCAGGGTCTTTGAAAAAGTCCACAAGAATGCTAAATACCTGAGTAATGTTTAATGAATTGAATTAAAATTTTTACCACTTAAAATGTTATTACAGTTTGAAGGAGACTTGCATGTAGTTACACTGGTATCAAAATGGTTTGTGTGAGGTGGAAGTAGGGGTGTGTAAGTGTTACTGACTTTGCTATCATACCACTTATAAAACTTAAAATTGGAAACAAATTATTTTATGAAAAATAATCAGAAAATAAAAATCAGAAAAATAAAATTTATTTCTGAGGCATTATTGAGTTTTCCACTCATGTAGTAGAATTTACTGATCACTTATTATGTGGCTAGTACCCTTCTACTACTATGGATACAACAGTGAACCAAACAGACCTGGTCCCGCCTTTCCTGGAGCTTCTAGTCAAGAAGAAGATAGTCAAGATCATTTGAAAATGAAAATTACAATGAAGGAAAAAAAACTGGGTGTGACTTGAGAAGAAATTTCTAGGGATGATTAGAAATAAGGTGATCTGGAAAGGACTTTGAAGAGCTAATGCCTGAAAAACAAGAAACACCCAAAAAACAGCCAGGAGAGTGCTTAACAGAGAACAATGAAATGCAGAGGCCTTCAAGGGGGAGTGCAGTTAAGAAATCAAGAGAAGACACTGTATCTAGTAGTGAGAAAAGGGGCAAAGTACAGTTCCAACAAAGGTGTCAGCTAACCTCTTGGGAGTTCTAGAGCTGCGATGGCCCATTAGAGTTGTCCCAAGTCATTTTGCCACATTGATCAGTCACAGGATGTGGGCTGCTCCTGAAAGGAAGTGTGACCTTGGGAGAAGCAGTTTTGTTCAGCTAAAGCAATCCACAAGGAAGGTTGATACCTGAGGCCTGATTTGGCCACATTCCCAGCAGCTCGTGAAATAAGACCTTTGTTCCTGAAGGGAGATCTAGGCATATGGATTTTATTTCAAGCACAATGGGAAGCCACTGAAGAGTTTTCAGAATGAAGTGTAGTCTGATTTACATTTTTCCCATGATTACTTGCTGTTTTTTGAAGAGTACAGAATGCAGTAGCAGAATCAGGGAAACAAAGTATAATATTTGTGTAAAAGCAAAAGGCTCAATCAGATTTCCCAGTGTCATTTCATCTTTTCATCTTGATGACTGAAAGTCATAAGATTGGAACAAATTATGGGAAAATATTTTTATTGATATTTAGTGATATCAGGTCTAATAAAAGCTAACATAATTTTGAATATTTTTTCACTCAGCCTTTCCTGAGAATTGTTGAAATGAGAAGCTATTCATCACTGTGATTTGAGTGAATGCATGAGTGAGACTCTTTGTGTGTGTGTGTGTGTGTGTGTGTGTGTGTGTGTGTGTGTGAGAGAGAGAGAGAGAGAGAGAGAGAGAGAGAGAGAGAGAGAGAGAAAGAGAGAGAAAGGGAGAGAGAATGTTAATTTTCTTACAGGGTTAACTGAATTTTTGGTTTTAAATTTCTTCCCCTTCAAATTTTTGGATTTGCATTCTCACTTAGGCATATAATGGATTGTACATGATAGGTCCTCACTAATGGACCATTAGTTTCATCTCTTGGAAAGAAATCTCAGCATATTCATCTAACTGGCAACCATAAAGAATTTGTGCTGAGCTTACCTCCATTTCATGAAAAGTAAATGCTCATTGGTTGACTGACTTACTGATAAAGGAAAGGATAGTGTGGCTGTATGGCTATCAAGTAGAAGCACAAAAGATATCTTCATGCTGATGAGACATTTTCGTAACCTGATTCTGAAGGTGGTACACTATTGTACATATATGATAAACTGACATAACTATATACATCCATTGTACCAATGTCAATCACCTGGTTTTGGTATTGTACCATAGTTATGTAAAGTATAATCATTGGGAGAAGCTGGGTAATGGGTACATAGGACCTCTCTGTACCATCTTTCCAACTTCCTTTGAATCTATATATTCTTCAAAATAAAAAGTTAAAAAATAAAAAGTTTGAAAAATGTTTTTTTTCCTGTGTGACAAATATGCTAGTTATCAATACTGCTGCACATTTTTTGAATCATTGCACACTCTCTGATGTTATAAACTATTGCAGCTACATTGAGGACCTCGTAACTGTTATTTCACAAAGCTTTCTTCTGAGCTCCAGACCATGCAATGTAGCCACTTGGCTGGACCATTGGCACTCCAAGTTCAACATGTCCAAGTATTCATCCTTTTTCCCAAACCAACTACACTTTCAGTATTCAGTCTAGGTCCCATCTGCTGAAATTCGTAAAGTTCTTCAAAAGATTTTTAACTCTTAGCTTTCACTTTTAGCTCATATTGTTTCTGTATCTGAAGTGATCTCTGATTTTTCTGTGTAGCAGACACTTACTCATCTTTTTAGAGTTTTTTAAATGCCTCCCATTTCATGATAGCACAAATGAATGTTTCTGCATCCATACTCATAGATATTGAACTGTAACTTAATTACTTGTATGCATGCCTGTCTTCCACATTTGATTGTAAGAAACTCCAAATTATTATTTTAAATTATATATTGTGCTTGCAACACAGAAAGAATAAATATATTTTTTGTTAGATAAATGAATGAATAAATTACTGATCTAGTCTATACGACTGCTGTTGGTAAGCACAAAATGGATTTTATATTAAACTCAAAACATTGTTAAGAATTTACCTCATTTGATTCTCACAACATCCGTCCTAATTCGCTAGCAGAGGTATTACTATCCTAATTTAAAGGCTAAAGAAGTGAAAGGCCATGGTTAATATAGTGGAAGAGTAAATAATAGAACTCACATCTGAATTATACTCCAGTGTTTTTTCAACATGTGGTTAACTATGGGGAATTGGTTCCAGGACATGCCGTGGCTAACAAAATCCATGGGTGCTCAAGTTCCTTATGTAAAATGGCATCATATTTGCTTGTAGCCTTATGTGCATTTTCCTGTACACTTTAAATCACTTCCAGATGACTTACCAAAACTAGCGCAATGTGAATGCTGTGTAAATAAATGTTATACCGTATTGTTTAGGGAATAATCAGAAGAAAACAATCTATACATATTCAGTACAGATGGCAACCGTCAGAGGCCTTAAGTACATAGCACACGTCAACAACTAAGTGACATTTTTTCCTACTATTTTCCATCTGTGATTGGTTGAATCTGCAGATGTGGAATCTGTGGATATAAAAGCCCAACTGTACTATTATTGGTATCTCAAGTTGAATACCAGTGCATCTTTGATGTATTATAACATTTTTGTGAATTTAAAAGTAATATTTATATGTTGTTTTCCAAACATCTGATTAAATAGTTCTCAAAAGAAATCCACATTACGCAGATCTATATTCTTGGATATTTTGTGCAATGAGACACTGAAATATAATGTTTCAAATCACTCATTCAGCCTATATATTTTTTCATTTTAGTTCTGCTTATTTGTGCTTATATTCTGGATGATAGGGGCACTTAATATGATAAGGTATGACATGTAGCTTTTTGCTTTCTTAGGGTTTTATGACCAATAGGAGAAATTAAGATTCTTACAGAGGAAAAACTCTGAATGCAATGTCTCTGACATCTGTTTCACTTATTTAGTTGGACCTTTTAAGATCCTCTTATCTCTCTTGGCTCTTGGATTCTGAAATTAAAAACACCACTTTGATTTATGTATGTTGCCATGATTTATGCACTGTTAAAATGAATATCAGATGGTTTTATGTTCTTGCAAAGGCAATAGCCCAAATAGGTAGATTTTATCTTATCTTCTGAAAACCAAGATACTGAGACATGGCTATCAAATAACATTGCTTAATTGCTTTAACTGCCTCAATATTTTAAAGACTTGGCCTTAATGGAAATTAATAGAAATAGATTTGTAAGACATATAACCAGCACAGATTTACTCAGTACTTGAACATAGACATAGGGAGCTTGGAGAGGCCTTTCACCAAAGAAATTAGATGAAAATACAGATAACTTCCATTTCAAAGGAAAGCAGATGACTGGAGGGAAATGTACCACCGAAGAAGGATATATAGTTCGATAGTACAAACTTTGACTGCCCTGTGTGACAGCAAGTTTTCTTCAAGAAGAAAACAAGAATCAAGTGAATACTAAACATTAGGTAAAAGGTCTAGAATAACTTTTGAAAGATACCTACAGAGGAAATTCAAACTTGATGAATTACAATGAAATCTACAGTGGTTGCTGATAAATCTTGATCTCCAAGCTTGTTCATGTTTTTTTTACATGAATGACTTGAAGACAAAAAAAAAAAAATTCAGAAGATATCATATGCTACAATGTCCCTTAATCCACTGTTCTGATAGCAAATGTGCTCCTGCTTCATTTGAGAGATGAATAGCAGATGAAATAGAGTGAGGCAAATATTACTTTTATTTAATGGATGACATTTATGAGGTCAGGATGGCATGTGTGTATGTGTGTATTGGAGGGTAGCTGTAAAATAATATAAGTGTATATTTTTTGTTGTTGCACCCCAAGGTGAAAAATACCCAAAGTCTTATTAAATTCTATTGAGATTTTTGCATTGCTTATGTTATGCTGCAGGTAAACCCAAATTAGTGAACATGAAACACTACAGGAGGAGCTTTCCAAGTGAAACATATGGTTCCATTAACTCTTCAACTCAAATATTTGCACCTCTTGAAACTAAATCTTTTTATAGTTTTCTGAATGTTACCGCTCACTAGAAATATGAGGCTTGTTGATATTAAATACATCTTTTCCTCCAAGACTGTGGGGACTTAAGACTATGCATAAGCATGACTTAACTTAACCTTTGTAGAAACTTAATAAATAACCCACCCCCTTTCTTCAAAGCTTGTCCAGAAGAATTTTTATACGTATAAGGGGTATGTATGGGTGTGGGGTGTGTTGAGGGTTATGGTTGTGGGCGTAGAATGAAGGAGAGAAGGAAGGATACAGGAAGAGAGGAAGAAGTAGCTATGTTCTCGGCCTTGTACATCTACACAAAAACTTATAGAAGTGGAAGAAGATGAGGGAATACCACTCTGTGATGGCAACTGAAAGACACCAAGTGACTCTAGGAAGTCACCAGGTGGGATAGCTTCTCCTTACACCTTTTTTCTGTTACTCCCTCAACCACACACCTACATTTGCATGTGATTTGAGTATGAGTTGACTCCATTGTAATCTGCAGGTATGGATCAGAGAGAATCTCCTAAGTAAAGAATCTAGAATGCTAACATTCCTTACTTCCAAGTAATGTTGGTCCTGAATAATAGACTAAAAACTGGATTTTAGAACTTAACTTAGAATTTCTTGATTTATGAGAAAGATTTTTTTTTTATGGTACAGGAAGTAAAAGAATAGAAAGATAAATCAGGGCCAACCTCCATCCCCCAGCCCAAACAAGGAAGTAACTAACATAGTTATAAGTATAGTCAAGAAATTATTTAGGGAAGTACTCCTTAAATGTCAATATTGGCACTGCAATAAAAATGAGAATACAACTATGCTTCTAATTGCCATTGGTTAATATGCACATATGGGTTAACCTGATAATAAAATGTTGATTTGAATATCACAGACTATAGAAATATGTAATTTTTTGTTCTACTATCTGTATTTTATTTTTCAGGTTTCATGAATAATAATAAACTTAAAACAATAACAAAGTTTTCAGTAACCTTACATATTTACTTATTAAATTATTATTTGGTAATGAGATACCGATTAATGTACATATACAAGAGAACAATTGGCAAAAGCTTATAGGGTATTTATAGCAATATTAATTCACAGCTATGATTATATGATACTAGTAGCCAGATGAAAGCAAAAACAAAAAAAATTAAGGTTGAACAAAAAAATAAGGATATTTTGACTTCTTTTTTTCAATTTTCATATTCATGCTTACTATTATGTCTTCTAACCCCAAAGCAAAATTCAGTAGTATTCCCTTTTTTTTTTGCTACCAAAAAGAACTATGATTTTGAATTCTACAGTTTCAAAATAGTATAATTCTAAATTTGAGCTGATATTTTTTGCTCCCAAATTGTTTAACCTCATGGTGCCAAGTATCTAAATATAAATATAAAATCTACTCAATTTAGAATGTTTAATCTAAATCATTCCCAATATTTGTACTGAAATAAATAGATTAAACTGTGGACATTTTTGATACCCAAATATTTGCTTTGTATGTTTGTTCCCTATATTTCCTGTTATCTAATGCTTCACTTGGATTGCCTTTACTTATTTACATTTTATTTAGATCTCTTTGGCATAGTGTTTACATTGCTCTTCTTTTGAAAGTGTGTTTTTAGTAGAATTATATAAAATTATTTAAAAAACAAAATATCACAATAATTTCTTATAGAGGTTTCATGATGTAAATTCTGCATGCTTTATTTTCCACCATCAATATCAGGAGGTACTAATGGAAAAGGCTGAAAATAAGCTGTCTGAATATCATTTAAAGTTACCTGAAACATTCTACTCTCATTTTTTATGCATAACAATATTATCAAAGTATTATTATTTTTGACTTTACAGAATGTTGCATAAATGCTGAAATAACCAATAATGGATTAGTGTTTGAGGAAATAACAGACTATTTTCTAAAATTTGATTTGGATTTGAGCAATGTACAAAGAGAAAGTTATGAATATTTATTTAAAGTACTGCAATGATTAAAAAAAGTGTACGGGGGCATATATTTAAGCAAATACATTATCTTATGATATCTATTTTATTATAATCCACTTTCCATGATATTAGAAAAAGTATAATGGAAAAAGAAGAATGATTGGAAGGTCTGATCAAATCCTTCCTGAATTACTCCATCAAACACACAGAAAACCCATTATTATATAGATCTTCAAGCAGGCCTGAATTGAATTACTGTTTTAATACTCAATCTCCTTGAATATCATTATTTTCCAAAATATGTAGAGGTGGATATAGCTGAAAATTAATTTACTCTGAGCATCCAGACTATTTAATCATCTAGATTGAATAGAGACAAATTTTCTTGGGTGTTGGGGGAATCAAAGAAATTATTCAACTTCTTTTTCCTCCCATTATTATTTAGAAACAACCATTGGGAAGAAATGTTTTATGTGAGAATCTTAGGTCCTGGGAGGATTAGGTGGGAAGCTACAATTCAATAAACATTTCTTAGATGACTTAATCTACAGTATTCAAAACAACCTAATATTAATTCAGCTCCTGTCCATACCTTAAACTGTGACCCAGATTGATGAATTTGCATCTCATTTCCTACAGAAAGGCCACCTTTAAAAAAGAGAGGCCTCATTGGTTTTATCTGCCAGTATGAGAAAGGGTTTCCTGCGTCTTGTGTTACAAATGTGTATTACAAATAATATAGTGATAGAATGTACTCGTATACTCATGAGTCTGGAGTCTGAAAATATTTCTACTTTCTTTTTAAAAGATCACAAAACTTAACTATATAAATTTAATAATATTAACAGCTTATGTACCATACACAGTGGTTTAGTAACTACTCTTCTGTTCATTATTTTGTTTCATTCTTACCATTGGAATTCAAGCATATGTACTTTATTTTCCATCACTAATATGAGGGATTACTGGTAAAATTAGTTCTCTAAATAGTATCTATAAATGCTGAAACAGAAACTTTATAGTAGGTATGATTATTCCTATTTCATAGTCCTTTAGAAACTGGGACTGTGAAAATGAGATACCTTGTCAAGGTCATTTTTTATTAAGTACTGCAGTGACATTAGGCTGGGCCTTCTGTTTAGGGTCATTTTTTTGCCTCCAGCCAACC
The DNA here is from genome assembly GCA_004027375.1 of Macroglossus sobrinus. Taxonomy (NCBI): domain Eukaryota; kingdom Metazoa; phylum Chordata; class Mammalia; order Chiroptera; family Pteropodidae; genus Macroglossus; species Macroglossus sobrinus. The sequence continues at coordinate 42,782 of PVKZ01000001.1, read as the reverse complement.
TGGATACTTCCAGATGCCAATGAATAACATTTGTTTAGATCTTAAACACTTTTTACGAAACAATTTCAGAAAGAATTCCCGTGAAAACACGTGTTTTTTTTTTTTTTTTTTAGGGGAATTAATGTGGGGTACAAATTAAAATAAACATTTGAAACTGTATGTTTATTTTGTATAAAAACAAACATTTTACTGTTCGATCTACTAATTCCAATTTAGAAGTATACAGAAATTTATAGAAGTAAAGCATTCTAGCGGCTTAAACTTTTCTTCATTTGCCAGTAATGAAGAGCTGCCTGTAATCACTTCTATAGGGAATGCAAATGGCTATAATGCATCTAACCAGTAATACTACAGTTGAATAAAATAATAACTAGTTTATTTTCAATTAAAGAGGTTAATTTTACTTCTATTTTTAAATCTGCTTTTAATGTAGCAATCTAAGGTAAAATTATGTCCACATAAAAAGTAAGATTTAATGACCAATCTACATAAGCAATGACATAATTTTGCATTATGAACTATGTCATCAGTTTTAACAAACTATGCGATAGTTTTAAAGCCATTGAAATCAAAGCCATAAGAGCTTTGTGACTATCCCTAATCATACCATGTTAATCAATATTAAGTGTCAAGAGTCTCTGGAATATATATTTACCTGATAACTAGTAAAGTAATACGATCATTTAAAAAATCTCATGCCAACTATTGTTTTTTAATCTTATACCCAGTTTGAATTATATTCTGGTTCACTTTACCAAGATTATAAGACAAGTTAAATTTTCATTCTAGAAAGATGATTGAAAACTAGTAGTGCATTCAATAAAGATTTGTTGGATGGATGGATGAATGGATGAATGGATGGATGGATGGATGGATGAATGGATGGATGGATGGATGGATGGATAAATAGATCCATGATTAATCTCCATAAGACTCTTTAATTATATCCTGCATAGGGAGAATAGGAAAACATATGTTATATAAAGTGTTTGTTTGAAAGCAGCACAACTTTCCTTTCAAAAGATCAGGAAGAGAGCACACTAGAAGAGAGCATAATATCCAAAAAAATGGTTAAGCATAACAAAAGCTCATTGGCCTTTTACTTAATCTAAGTACAGCTGGGAATCTATATCATGAATATTACACCTCAGTTGCTTGTAGATTCTGTTGATTATATAATCCCTCTTATCTCCCAAATAATGCCACCCAGCATGCTGCAGTCATGGAGACAGCCAATCAGAGCCTTTCACATTTTGAAGTAGAAAAACGTGTATATATCATTTTAAAACTACACCTCTTGCTTTGCTCTAGTTTCTTTCCTGCTAACTTCAGCTAGGTTCTTTCTTGGGTTCCTTTCCTCAAACAGACAACTGTGTTCTTGACAGCAGCCAGTGCACTGTAACCTGGAACATTCATTGTCATACACAGGAGTTCAGGACCAGCTACAAAATTTGTGGATCCCAGGTTGCATTCTCATGAAGCTATCCCTGTGAGGGGTCACTATCTCAGAGTTGCAATCCCCCTTCCTTCAGAATTGAGCTCCCTGACTTAGGCATTGGTAACCACTGGAGCACATGTCATACGAAGAGAACCACATGTGTGTAAGGAAGGAACGAGGCCATTCATGCAACCCACAGAGTCACTATGTCTGCTTGAACCCAGATCTAAGCTGCACCTTAGATTTCAAGAAGTTGCTTACTTTAGGTCTGTTTCATTTTAATTTTATATTAAAAAAAATCTGAATAAAGAAAGTAATCAACATAACTAAGCTAAATTGATTTTAGTATATTTTACACTGATATCTGACCATATACATACTTTATATATGTAAATGTACTTTTCGGGTCTTAATAATGGAGAGAAAAAGCATATTGCGTATTTTGAGATACCACACAAAAATCTCTCACTTGATTAATGAAAAAACAGTATTTCTTTTGCACTTTATTCTTCACTTATTCCTTATTCCTATAAGACTTGGAAATTGTGAGTGTGTGTGTGTGTGTGTGTGTGTGTGTGTGTGTGTACGCGTGCGCACACGCCTATGAGTGTGTGTGCATGTGTTGAAGAGGCAGGGGTAGGATTCAAATGTGTACTTGAGGAATCTACTTGAAGCTCTGCCAGCACTCTCATCTAGTACCTGGTTTCTCCCCTGTTGATTATAGTGCTTATGTTGTCTCACACTGTCTCTGTAGCCACCAGCCTCTAGACTATGTGCCCAATGCTCTTTTCACACTCTAATCCCAAAACACTATTTCTACACTTAGAAACCAGATGTCTTAGTTTGGGCTTCCCAGAAGCAAGTCCTGAGTCTAAGATTTAAGTGAAAGTCATTTATTTGAAAGGCAAAGGAAGTATCGTAAGGAAGAGAGAAAATGAGACTGGAAAAGGAAGGGCTTGATAGCTGCCACCTCGGGTACCCTGAGGATGGAAAACATGCTCACACAGCAATATCAACTTCCACTAAAGTCACTTAGATTGTGGGGCTGAAGTGAGGTTGAAATGGGTTGCCTAGACCAGCAATTCTCACATCTAGCTATTTATTGATATCAACTGTAGAGTTTTGTAAAAATACCAGCTCCTTGATCCCATCAAAAACCTAGCGAATCAGATTTTGGAAGGCAAGACTGGGGAAAACTAATGTTAGGAATTTGCATTACTAAAAGCATCCCTAGGTGATAATGATGGGTAGCCAGCTTTAAGAATCACTGGCATAGACACAAACTGGTCACTCACATACTAGTTATTTTCCCTTTATATTTACAAAATAAATAATAACCGAAGTGTCTTTTTATTCTATCCTTTCTTTCTAGTTCTACTGTCATCGCGCCAGACCAGGTCTTCACTGGTCCTTGCCAGTGAACAGTCTCTTAAATATTTTCCTTTGTTTGATCTTTGCTCCACTTGGCCATTAGGTATTGTGGCCCCACACAGCTCAGTTCTAAGCTTTCACTCATCTCATTCTAAACTGCCTCTCTGAGGCGTCACATCCACTTATAGAGAGATGACACACATATTTCTTCTTTCGTCAGCCAAAACCTCTTCATTGAATTTCAAAATCATCTTTACAACTACCATTTACTATTTCCTTTTGAATGTCTTGAAATTCAATTTAACTGAAAGTGAAATCTCCCAACTAATAACTATTTCCAAAGATGTAAAATCTTTTTTAAAAATTTCAATTTCTATGATCCAATATGTGAATAATTTTTGCTACCAATCGAAGGGATAGAAGACAGGCCTCCTATACCTAAGTGTGCTGATTCTAATAATACAACATTCATTCCTTTATTCATTCCTTCATTCATTCATTTTCTGAGAACACTGTTGTAGGCTGCAGAGAACCATATTCACATTTTCAGCAAGGAACCATATTCACATTTTATGCATATTCCAGTTAGGGAGGTGTACAATTCACAGACACAAAAACATGGGATTGAGTATTTAAGTTTCTTTTATTAAATACTCTAGGTACTATGAAATCATCTGAACTCGATTTAAGAAAATGAGGATGTGAATCCAGGGTTACCACTTAGCAGTAGGGTAATCTTGGGCTCGTTACTTAATACTACACATCTTAGTTTCCCCATCTGAAAAGTAACTTTCTTAGGAGAAACAAAGTATCTAATATTCTTAACAAAATACTGGGCTTATAAGAAACCACAGAAATTGTGTTAACTATAATAATATAATATTTATTGTTTTGTTATCATCTTCGGCAGAAGATACTCCTCTGTTTGCCCCTCAAAGTCTTCAGGACAGTGAGAAATCTCATTTGTTAAGCGGCTTTCCATTCTCATAGATTCAGAACTTAGAGTTCTCTGGGAATGAAATAATGCATTGCCAATAATTTCTTACAGGCGCAGTGAAAAATGTTGTTTCACTTGACAGTCATGGCTTTCTTCTGGTATATTTATAAAGACTTTGTTTATAGATGATACAAGCAGTTTAGAAAGATTTAATATCTTGCTCAAGGGTATATGACAAGTGCCACAAACTTTGTCCTATATTATTCTAAGCATGCTAGATGATTCTGACCTCAGGCTTTTTTCTAGAGGCAGGGCAATTGTGAGTGAAAAAGAACAGTAAGTCATTTTAAAAGTGTGAATACAAATATCCTCATGAGAATGGCTTGGTGGCCTTGCTACTTTTAGGTCTCCACATTGTTAAATACACACAGAACAGGCAAGCTGAGAGTGTAAAAAATGTAGCAGCAGTAGTGATTTAACATACCCCATCTTAAACATTCCATTATAAAAGCTTTTATTTGCATTTTAGTATTACTTTTAAAGCTCTTTTATCAATTTTTTCAACATCTGTAGATGCTTTTTGTGATAATAATTCAATTTGTGACTTTAAGAATCAGAGAGCTTGCAGGCATCACTTATGAATTAATTTAGAAAAGTTCCCTAAAGTTTCTCCCTGATTTCCTGTCTAAATCAGTGACTCTCTGTTCAATTTGGCCATCTGAGATAGAATTGGGCAGGGCTAGAGGAGTGATTGCGGAGCTGAAATTGTGGGTTCGCTCATACCTTGGCCACTCCCTTTCTTTTTTGCCTGCCTCTCACATAAAAGCAAAGCATCACATTCCTAGCCTCCCTTGCAGCTATGAGCAGCCAGGTTCTGCCCGCTGTCTGCCAACGCCTTCTTTTCCTTTATTTTTCTTTCTACATAAAATGAACAAATATATCTGGAAGGAGCAATTGTAAAAATATTACAGCAGGAAGTTAAGAAGCAGCCCAAGCACTATCTTTAGACCTCTTATGTGAAGTAAATATACTACAAAGCATTGGAGATCCTGATAAGCAGCTTTGTGTTATTTGCTGCAATCTGAAATATGTAAGAGACTACCTGACTCTCAAAAACTCTGGCCTACAGATGCCATAATTTATACTTGGGTTTGGTGGGAGAAGCACTTGATGGATATTTTTGGTAAGTATTTAAGGACAATGTATTGGAAATAAGAAGACCAGTTTGATCTTTCATAATATGTGCTCAGTAAGTATTTTTTTTACTTATTGAAATATAAAATTTTCTTCTTCTAGAGTGATGTGATAGATCAAGAATAAAGTATTAGTTACTTCTTATTCAAGAATAGGATATGTCCTTCAGTGAGATTTAATAGAAGACAAATTAAAAAAATATATATATATGTACATATATATATATGTATATATATATGTGTGTGTATATATATATATATATATATATATATATATATATATATATATATGAAGCTGGATGTTATCATCTTTAATGGCAATTCCACCAAAAGGAAGTATAATTTTGGGAAGAAAAAAGCTTGCTTTATATGGCTGAACACCTGAGAAATAGCTCTCTTTTGAGTTTTACTAATTCCTTTTCATGCATCCTTGGATAATTCAAATAAGTTTTTGTACTTAAGCTTCTTTATATTTTGAGTGTTATCTGTGATTCTTGCTCTCTCTCACCTCCTACTCTTAAGGGGATAAATGTACATTAAGCACTTTGAGTATTTTCAAAGGGAAATAATATTAAGTGTCATGGATGTATGCATCTAATTCATATTATGTGTCTACATATCTTAAGAAAAGATAACACTGCCTGATTACTATCAAAATGGGTTAGAATATTGACCAATCATCACACTGATATATAGCAAAAATGAAATATAGTTTTTCCAATCTAAATTGTGATCAAAGATCCTTTTGCTTTGAGTGATACAATAATTTGGAAATTTTAGTCAGGGATTCTGGTGTAACTATTGTCAATGGACCTGTCAAAATAGTCTTTGGTATTTTGTTCTTTAGTTAAATAAATTTTAGATATGAAGATCACTAGATATTAGAAATAGAACGGTGATAAATTTGTAGAATTTATTCAGGGTTTATTATTTCCTATCTTCTCCTTCAAATTTGGTCTTATTGGTCAGGGTTTCTTGTCTCTGTAAAGGGTACCATTTCTCATTCAATTTGCAAACCAGCAAATGTAATAATGATAATAATGCCATCACTAACACATGCGAAGAGATTTTAACTTTATAAGCTCTTTTATGGATATGTCTGTTCCTTTGATCATTGGTCATTGGAAAATCAATTAATTTCAGGGCTGAGATACGAGCCAGATTAAAACTGCCTCATTTTCTAATACAACAATCTAGCAGTTTACAGATTACTGAAAATAAAGCTGGATGGCAGGAGTCTAATAGAACTGGTTTGAAATAATGTTTTGGAAAGTCGAGTGCATTGTTAAGAATCTATTTGATGTTGGTGTTCATGAATTTTAATGGAATCAATTTTCCTAGTTTCTATGATTTCTCCCAGCATAGAAAAAGAGCTATTGGATCGATAGAGGACTAAGTTTTGTTTTTTTTTTAGAACCAAATGCCAAAAAGACAGATGGTCAAGGGAATTTAGGGTAAAAGCAAGAAGGTTTGTGAAATAATGGGACCTAGAATCTAAGCCTGACATAATATGGAAGTGAAGAGAGGAGAGGGCTGTTGGTTTGTTAAATAGTTTATAAGTTTATTGGAGTTCCCCACGTAATCAGAAAATGGAGCAAGAACATTTGAACAAATGTTTAGTGAAGGCTTTAGTTTAAAAATGGAATTATTAACTTAATACTTTGAGAAAATGAATTATTAAGTTAATGCTAGTGACATGGTCAAAGATGTAGCTATGGGAGTAGAGGGTGGTAGGTCATGATTGTGGAATAGCTGGTCACATAGGTACTGAAGTCAGCTAGCATGATGAAAGACTATGCTTCAGAGGACAAAGTATCCAGTGAATTAGGTAAAATATTCAATTTTGTTGGTCAACATCAACAAGGGAGGATAATAGCATTAATAATTATACCATTATGATTAATAATCATCATAATGCCTAACACATTAAGTGTAACATGTGAAACAGTGTTTTAAGTGTTTTGCATATATTATTTCACTAATATTCTTAATAATCCCGTAAATTAGGAAATGCAATTTTTCTCATCAGAAAATGAAGATACAGGTACAAAGAGGTTTAGTAACTTGACAAATATCTTGGGACTAATAAAGGCAGAGAGCATGGATCTGAATCTGTAGTTAGATTTCAGAGCTTATTTGCATAGCCAGTATAGTGTGATGCAGAAATCTCCAATGGATTAGCAGTTAGGCTTTTTATTTAAAGAGCATGGAAAAGTAATGATCTGACAGTGGTGGTGGGACTCCTGGCTCTCTGGTATGTGAATATGAGAAAATAACCCAACAACTTGAAAGGGCTACATGAAAATGGAGTCTTCACAGAGTGAGTCACATTTTAGATTAAAAACAAAGATGGAGAAGAAAAAAATCTTCTAGAATACAAAGTATTTTATAAAATATATTATAAAATTATACAAATATTATAAAATATTTATAATTTATAACATAAAAATTTATAATAGAATATTTGCTAATGTTTTAGAGGAAGGGTGGATCCTTAATCAAAGCTTGGGAAGGTTGGTGCTGTGGTTGAACAGTTGTGGATAGTGTTCAGTGCACAACAAAGGGGTGAGGATGAAACTCATCCCTTCAAAGGATTGCATCCACATATAGAGGGCACTTTTTCCAATTCAACAAAGGTGTTGTAGAGGACAATGGGGGCCCAACAGTAGTTTACATTTTGTGCATTTAATGGTGAAAAGGCCTTTGGCTTAGTGGGTTTAACTTAAATGTCTCTTTGAGGAAGGTAGGAACTAGCTCCTTGGACACAAGACTTGTCACTATGAGTGAGGTGCTGATGGACCCAGAGATTGCACACTCACTGTACTGTGCTGTCAGGCTGATGGCAGACCAATTACTGAGAATTCACCTAAGCTACCTAAGTCAGAAACCTAGAATTTATCCTGACAGCTCTTTCTCCCTTCCTGCTAGGTATCTGATCCATTATCAATTTTTGAAATTTCTCATAAATATTTCTTATCTCTATCTCCTCCTACTTCATGATTCCAGGCTTCTATATTGGTATCTTTTCAATCTGTTCTTCATATTAAGGCCAAAGTAACAACCAATGTTAACAATTTCCCTTTCTTAAATAGGCTGTAGATACTGAATAGTAAAACTTGTTTATTCCTGTGACTTTCATTTAAGCAAGCATCCCCTTCCCTCCTACTCTAGCTACTCTGTAACTCTTTCAGCTTATCATATCATGTTCCTCCTGCCAGTTTCTTTGCACATTCTGTTCCTTACATTAGATTGTACTTCCTTCCTCTTTTCAACTAAGTTATTTCTATTTACCCTTTAGATGTCAATTCAAGCTTTACTCTCTTTGAGAAGCTTCCCTTGACATATCTGATTGGACCAAATAACTTATTGTAGACTCTCATACCTTCTCTGTACACCATCCTCATAGCATTTAACACTGTTGAAATTTGTTTTATTTTTGTCTCCCCCAACCCCTCGACACTGTTGATCCCCAGGAGCAAGACTTTGTGAGTACTGGTGCCCACTGTGGGTATGGGTGCCTCCTGTCAGGCAGTGGGCATGCTTATAGCACATACTTGTGAGAAAATATTCAAATGTTACTCTATTCCACTAATTCTCTGTGGGATACCGAAATGATCATGTAAAGAAAAGCATTGGCCACAAAAAGTCATCATCTTTTATTGTTAAAATTATTCACCTCCCTGCCCCTTGTTGTGTAGGTAAACAACATCTAGACATTTAGCATCCTGAGTGCTCACTGTGTGCATGGTGCTTACAACAGCATGTGTGTCAGAAAAGGCCTTTATACCACCAAGAAGTACAAATGAGGACATAACTAAAATGCAAACAGCTTTCTATGATCTAGAGATTAAGCCACCACAGAATCTTGTGTACAGCATCTTGCTCTGATCATACAAACATGACAGAACACTGCTACTCTGTCCTTTGCAACATCAGCTGTAAACGTAGCATGTATTTCAATTCAGCTAAATATGTAAACAGAGAATGGATCAATTATATGGAAAATAGCACCTGGTTTTGGAGCCAAGAAATCTTGTTTGAGTCATGTTTGACTATTATTTGTGCCACCTTAGGCAAGGGAATAGGCAATTCATTTTTATTGAGCATCTATCATGTGATAGGTACTTTCATAGACCTATTATTAACTTATAAGAATAACTGTTCAATTACTGTTCTTAAATTACTCTATTCAATATTGTAAGTTCTAGTCTCTTTTAATGGCTGCTACTACCTATAAATGTTGTTGATTTCATCACTTCCTATATTGTTGTTTTTTTTATTCATTATCAATGTTCATGCTCTGTAATATATTCATATTACATTTCATGAGACATAAAAAATGTGTATTATGAAAAATTATAGTCTTATAGGCTATTGCAAAGTACTAGATTTTATTCAAGCATTATCTTAAAGCATTATCTTGTTTATTTTTAAAATTAAAATTTTTCTTCTTTACTAACATATCAATCTTTACTATAAACCCTTCTTTTATCTACTAGGGTTGTAGGAGTCTTGGAGATCAGGGAAGAGTAAATAAGAAATGTCTTGGAAAGGCGCTGAAATTAAATTAAGCTATTGAAAGAAAATCCATGATCCAGAGGACAGTCTCTTTCCATCTCCCCTCTAATCACTGTTCTTTGGTTATTAGCATATTGTGTATCCGATTCTTACAATAAAATATGTGTATTTTTTCTCCAGTACATTTATCAGTCTTTTTAATGATTGTGAAAATTTTTGTTTCCTTACAAAGTACCTCTTTGCATAAACAATGCTGGGACTGTAAAACATTAGTAGATTACTTTGGTGATTGACTTGATTTTCACCTTTCACCTGGCTGATTTTTAGTACCATGAAGATTCTGCTTTTATTCCATAATCAATTCTTCTTAGTGACCCTTCAGCAAGCAAGCTCTAACCCCTCATAATCACAGCCAAATATGTTTTTAGCTCATTTTCTGCTACATTTTATTGTTCACCAAGAACCAATGCACTCTCAGAGACATTCACATAGAACTGAGTTTAGAAAAGGTACACATATGGCATACAGTCAATATAAAAAAAGTATATAAATAATATATAGACACATATATCCACAAAATATATGTAAATGTGTTTTTAATATATTGAGAACTTATGAGAAGAGTGGAAACTGGATTTTAAGAAACTTTCAATAAGTATATAAATCTTCCCTTTTTTTTAACCTCCAAACCTATCCTCAAGAGATCCTATTGTATGATTTTATGCATTCATGCACGCACACACACACACTCATATATTTGGGATAAAAATACAACCTCAGAAGTTTCTTATTTTTAAAAATGGTTCCCTGACTGCTATTGTTCATCCTCTCCAGGACTGACCTCCCAGGTTGAGAAAACAAAGCCTGGAAAGAAGTCCAAAAAATCTACAATAAATGAAATCCTTACATACTTGAGGAAGCAGCTTGAGATCAGGGAGCAAATTAACATATAACTTCATCTCCAGATGTGCCTTCTTTTGCATTTTTAAGCCTACATTGGATCAGTTATCTAATTTTAAAAAGGTTGTTTATATGAAGAGCTATCAAATTATTGTTTCATGCAGAATTTATTAAATTTAAGTTTTTTAAAAAATAAATTTAGTGATATTTAACACTGATTAGGGTGAACTACAATGTACTCCTACTATTTAAAAAGTTTAGACCAAATAACCATCAGCAGCAGAAGGCATCAATAATTCTTAGAGTCCCCAAAAACGTACTGAGCAATCTCTATGTTGCAGTTCTTTTGGTCTTTGGAAACAAGTGGCAAAAGTAGTTGAAAGTAAATGAGTTGTTTTTTTTTTTCATTTAATTCAAGATGTTTTCAGTACCCTAAATAAAAGACTTTAGAAACTGTTATTTTTTTCTTCTGATCTTTATAACACCCCTTGAATTCAAAGCTAAGCTGGCACTTTAATTGTGGGCAGCCCAAAGCAAGTATTCATAGACTAGAATGAATACTAATTTGTCAGCCAGACTAAATTATGCATGTCTTCCTATCTTTCAATTTCCCATGACTGTTCACAGTTGGGGGTTACTTCTCTATCCCTGGTTTTACTGCCATCTCTAGAAATCTTTCCAACTGAAACATTGAGAGGCTTCTTGTTAACAAGAACTCTCTCTTTCCCCCCAACCCTGAAGCTTCTGACTTCTGTAGGAATATTTGTGAGTGATGTTCGTGAAGAATAGACTCTATGAGCACTTCCAAAATTGAATGTTTTGAAACTAAGGTAAATTTTATTTCTAAAAGCAATCGAAAGAGAAAACAGCCCACACAGCAACCTACAATGAGCAACTCCTCAGGATTCCTATTTGTTATGAGAAAGGGTGAAGGGAATTGAACTGGTCTTATTTAAAGTTTTCATAACTTTATAACACTTTTGTGCCAAATTTTATTCTGAAAGAGAAAATTTTAAGATTGCCATTTCTATACATGGCTGGAGAAAAACTGTACCATTGTAAAGCAAGGGTAAAATAGCAAGTAAAATAATAAAGACCCGTAGTTGTCAGGTCACACTTGAGGACCCCCAGAGGCCACTGAATTAGATTAGAGAACTACATGAACTCATTGGACTCATTCACAGTCAGCCTGAACAGTCCCACTTTGGACTTGTTTAATCTTGAGATTTTCTGTTGGATTTTTAAAGTAATCTAATTGCTACTTTAAAGAGCAAATAAAAGTTTGGAAACCACTGAATTTGACTTGAAGGTTATACAAAGAAAATGACTGATACGAATAAATTAATTTACAAGCAGTTATGAGACTTCTGGAAAGATAGCTAGTATTTCTTGAAGATGAGGTTTCTGCGTTGTTTGCTTCGCAGTTGCTTACTCAGCAGCACGGCAAAGCCAGAAATGCTTTTCCCCTATGTATCAATTAGATGTACTGACCTTAGCCAATATATCTGCTTAGATAAAAGGTTCATCAAGATTTCTAGCAAGGCCTTTGCACGGATCCTCCAGAGGCCTCTCATCCGTGGATGGCTTCAGAGCAGAAAGCAGCAGGAAGCCCTAGGACCCAGATCCCCTGGTTATACTAGGTTGGACTAGAATCACGCCAGGGAACAAAGACCTGCTCCAGTACTGCGGTTTCCAGAAGAAACAATTGTTTTGAGATAAAAAACCAGGGAATTCAAAGTGAATAAACTCAGGTGGTCATGTGGGAATCCACTGTTGGTGAGGACATCAAGATTCCTCTAATCTTTTGAGGATGTGATTAAATATAAAATGTAATCAAAACATATCTGCAATGACCATTTCTCTCTCTCTCTCTCTCTCTCTCTCTCTCTCTCTCTCTCTCTCTCCCCCCCTCCCCCCCCTCCCCCACCCCCCGCCCCCGTGCGCATTTTGACAGGGCTTTGAAGATTTTACTTCTGTGACCTGGATTTTTAATTTTCGCTCTCAAATTGTGAATTTATTAGGTACTGCTCTTGCATTTTGGATCTAATACAATGAGGGACTGAAAGATTTGAATGTACAAACATACAAACTTGGCCATAATAAGAAATACAACTTTCTTTTCATATATATATATATTTAAAAAACGGTCTATTAATATATTATTTATATTATTAATTTAAACATAAATTGTGTCATAACATAAAAAGAAAATTGTATACAGCCCTTCATCTGGTTATATTCTTAGGATAGTATAGCAGTTGGCAAAGTGTGGGGCAATTCTGGTCCACAGCACATTGCTGTGTGGCTTGTCAGCTAAGAATGACTTACATTTCTAAATATTTGGAAAAAAAATAAAAGAAAAACATGTTTCATGATTTTTCACATGAAAATTATATAAAATTCAAATTTAGTATCTATAATTAAAGTTTTATCAGAACACTTAGTTATTGTCTATATGTCTGCTTTCACACTATAATGAAAATTGATTAGTTGAAACTGAGACCAAATGGCCTGCAAAGCCTAAAATATTTACTACTGGTCCTTTATATAAAACAGCTGCCAATTCCTGGAAAAATGGACTTCTTTATTTATAGCTGTCTTAATTTGGCATTATTCACTCTTTTCTCTGGTGGCTCTTTGTCTAATTTCTTGATAAGGTTATCTTTTCTCCTTAGACATATTTCCCGAGTTAGCTCATGTTAACTCTTTTTGTTCTGTCTTTGAAAAAGAAATATGTGAAGAAAATGAAGAAAGAATATCAGGTTTCCTTTGCTTTTGGAGAATATAGACTCAAGGCTGAGATATAAAGGTATATGCAGATTTAGACACTCTCAGATTTAGGTTATCCTAATCTTTTATATATTTCCTTCCTTGAAAAAGAAGGGCATTTTCTCCTCTTCTTTTCCTGTTTTATTACCCATGTACAACAGCTTATCAGTTGCTCTATAGTTTTGTTTGCATCAGAGATATCCAAAGTTACAACTTGCAGCATATTTAGAAAAGAGAATAGCAATCTAGCAATTGTTTAAGAAGTCTCTTAGAATGTAGTGTCTCATTCTTTTTGTTTCTTTGTGGTTTAAGATATTAAGATATAATATTGCCATTTGATGTTGGACTACTTACTAACCTAAGATTTTCTGCCAGATATTTTAGTGATATAATTTTTTGTCATCTAGACACTGCCTGTCCTAAAGCAATGCTTGATTAAAATAAAGCTTGTTTCCTGGAGAAATTAGCATACAATAGAAATTTTGCTATTTGTAAACTCCTTTTGAAGCTATCCATAGCACAATAAACCAGGAATAAATAGCAATATGGCCATACTCTAGAGTATCTTTCTTAGGTGTTTTATCCACAAGTACATCTTTGGAGCTGTGAAAGCACTTCTGTAAGTGTTTTGAATTTAAATTTGTGCAATGTGTTAATTATTATTCTATTTATAGAATGTTTCTTGGCTCACATACGTTTGGGATAAAGATGAATTCATTGTATGGTATTTTAAAATATATATTGCATCCTGAATAAATGTTAGTGAATCAGTTTTTATAGCAAACTAGCTATTTTAAAATGCAGCTAATACCTATCGTATTCCTTAAATGTGTTAATATTTATAAACTTTATAAATCTATTGTCATTTCTCTTTAAACCATAGTAAAAAATCCAACATCCAATGCAAATATTTGTGATGGTGAAGTGTTTTACAGCACTCTCCATTTTTGACTTTAATTGCATGCTTATTTGTTTATTGTCTGTTTCCCTCATTAGAATATAAGCCTCAGGAATAGAAGCTTTGGTCTATTCACTGTTTTCATCACCTAGAATCATGTTTGACATGTAGTAGGTGCCCAATAAATATTTGTTGAATAAGGGAACTGTGAAGTGTTACTTAATCTGAAAGAATTGGAATAATGAAATTAATATATAAAGACATGAATTCTTAACAAAAAATTACTTTAAATGTCCTCATAATTTTGAGTTGAAAAAAGGACAAAAAAAATCAAAGTTCATTTTGATAGTAAGAGAAATCTGTGGCTTTACCAGTGATATTAACATATGAACAAAGGATATGTTTATGTAGGAGTTAGGAAAAGGTAGTCTACAGCAAAAGAATTTATTAGTGTTTCATTTCCCTTCAGGGGAGAGATACTGTGAATAGAGCACTTGAGTAAGTAAACCACACCTCCTCTCCCCAAGCAGCTACCTCTTCTGTAGTCATTAAGAGCAGGCAACCAAATCTCTATATTCTGCCTTTACACCTATAATCAAAGTTTTCATTATAGTTTAGCTTGCTCTTAAATGAAAGGACAAGTCTTATCACCGAGCCTGGGCTTGATTAGCCATCTCTTTGACGTTTCTACAAATGCATAAATTAGCATTTTATTTAACTATATATGAGTTTGATAAGAGTTTCCTGAAACCAACCACAAATGAGCATGATGCTTTGATTGTTATCTTTTTTCTAAGTTGTGAAATCCTACCTAAGAAACCAATCAACTTTTCAGGCTGGAGCTCTAACTTGCTACGCTATAATCTTCTGGACAGAAATCTCCATATTATCAGAATTTAATATGTTCTTGATATTATCTTAGTAAGATTAAGCAAGGTTAGGCTGAAATAACTAAAAAACAAAAACAACAAAACTAAGTCAAACCATAGCAACAATAATTTAAACACACACACACACACACACACACACACACACACACACACACACACACACACCAGTTGCTTAAGATAATTAAAATGTATCTCTCACTTAAGCAAAGTCTGCTGCAGGGCCAGGAGACTTGATAAGCAACTGATCTCCATGGGGCAATTTAGTGATCTAGCCTAAGAGAGACTGACCTCTCCTCAAACTGTAAAATCTAGAACTTGCTAGCCAGTTAAACAGGGTGAGAGATCACACTTGGTTTGAAGATGTTTCCATACAAAAGTGGTACTTATGTCAGCTCACATTCACTGACCAAAAAAAGTCAAATTGTCAAAGAGAGCTGGCAATACTGGTAAGCAATGCCAATGTCTACTACACATTGAAATAAAGAATTAACTGTGTAATTTAAAATATCAACTTCCAAAATATTTGACAGTATAACATTAATATTTTAAAAAGTATTCAGTATTTTATACACTCTATACTGCGTGTATATATATGCAACGTTATATTCATTTTACTTGTAATGTCAATAATTTATCATTTACTGTATTGATATCTTGAACTTGGTAGAAGCATCTTGACTTACCAGTTTAATCAAACACTAGAATTGGAAACATAGAAAATTTTTCCTTATATTTTTATTAAATGTACTTAAATTTCTGTTTAGAATTTGCTTCATTTGGATGTGGCAGAATAACTTAATTTTTTTCCTCTGTAGTTTCATCATGAATGAGAGGTCATTTTCATTTTACTCCAATAAAAGGACAATAGGTTCTTTGTCCAAAGCCCTGCTTTCTGAAACCCAAGTCTTTATCTGTCCCAGAAAACTATAAGGATACAGACCCAATGAATCAATATTAGAAATGCAAAGAAAAAAAAAAGACAGAACAATGGGTGTTGCAAGTATTAAAAAGATAATAAGAGAATATTATAAAGAATTTTGTCATTAAATTTGAAGTTTTGGTTGAAATGGATAATTTCCTAGAGAAAAAATAATGTGCCAAAACGAATTCAACATAAAAATAGATAAGTAAATGAGTCTATATGTATTAAAGTTGCAAAGATCATATAGATTTCCCATACACTTAATACTTGGTTTCCCTGAATCATAACATATTACATTAGTATGATAAATTTGATTTTTCATAACTAATGAATCTTTATAGATACATTATTAACTAAAACCCCTACTTTATTCAGATTTCTCCTAATTTAATCTACTATCTTTTTATTGGGGGTGGAGTGGGGTTCCAGGGTCCCATCCAGAATACCACATTGCATTTAGTTGTCATGTCTCCTTAGGTTCTTCTTGGCTGTGACAGTTTCTCAGACATTCTTTGATTTCATTGACCTTGACATTTTTGAGGAGTACTGCTCAAGTATTTTATAAAATATCCTTTCACTGGGTTTGTTAGGTTTTTTGCTTTCATGATTTGACATGGATTATGGGTTTTGGAGGAAAAAGTCACCTTTCTTCTTACATTATATTAAGGGTACATGCTATTAACATGACTTGTTGCTGTGGACGTTAACCTTAAATTACCTGTGTGAAATAGAATTTGGAGTTTGAAATGCCTCTTAACCGTAAAGTTACCAAGTATTCCTTCTTTCTGTACTCTACTTTTTGGAAGGAAGTCACTATGTGCAGTCTCTCTCTCTTTCTCTCTCTCTCTCTCTATATATATATATTTTGTATGGTTACTTCATATATATATATATATATATATATATATATATATATATATATATATATATATATATACTCTATGTAATAGAGTAGGAGAAAACTCTTTTTCTTCTTCTATATTTTAAAAGATTTCAGAAAGTATCTATTATTTCTTTGTTCAGTATTCTGTAGAGTTCACCAATGGAACATCTGCACCTGGTACTTTCTTTTATAGATTTTCAATTATTAATTTAATTTCTATAATAGATATAGAGTTATTTGGTCTTTCTCTTTTTCTGCTCATATCTTGTTTCTTATTTGCTGTTTCCGATCTGCTATGGGTGAAAATTTGGGCTAAATAGTTGTGTAGATTAAATAAGAAAAAATACAATATCTAGCAATTTTAAATGCCACAATAGGATTGCAAAGTAGTAATTCTTTCCACAGTTTTACAGAAAAGTAAATTGAAATTCATAGTACTTTTCCGAAGGTCATAGATAAGAAGTAGCAGAACTAGAAATCCAGCAAATATTGGTTTTCCTCAAAAGCTGACAAGCTGTTCATTTCCCCAAATTTCTTCTGGAAAGATCTAAAAAGTTAAGTGCAAGGTTTAATATAGAGACTTTAAAATAACTGTATTTAATGGCTTAGTTCTTCTGTATACTCTAGGTAAGAACTCTCAGAGGGTAGAATTTACCAGATGTTTGACCTTTCAAATGAATGGTTTAGCTGAATTTTCTTTTTTTGAACTGAGAGGAAGAATGAGATTTCATAATAAGTGAGAGCAAATACTGTCATTTCCATTTTATCAACATGTAAAATCCCACTTTCATGCAATTTTCATCAAAGCAGCAACTACTGTCTTGAATTTCTGATTTATAAAGCAAGACCATTTTGTTCTTTAGGGAACTTACTCTAAATGACTAACTGATGAAATAACTTGTTGTAAAACAATCCATTATAAAGTTCTAAAACAGGGACTTCCCACTCTTTCAGCTAGGGTCAGGTGGCCTTAATGATATAATTCTTCCCAGTAGGTTTGGGGCATCTTTGGATCATTTTTCTCTTAGCTTCTGCATAACTTCTATAATGTTTTATATATTTGTATTTTCAGAGCTGCTTCAGACTATTTATACCACAACCTATGATATAATTCTAAAGCAAAAAAAAAAAAAATTATGTTACTGAAAGAAACTTTATGCTTTTTGGTATTTTTTCATTTTAATATAAAATGCTTTTACTTTTGAACAGTTTTGTTTGATTTATCAAATAAGTAGATGACCTTAACAATCATTTGCTTGGAATGAAATTTTCCAATAAAATTGTACTGTATGAGACTGTAAAATTTAGTAAAATTAGATAGAGGAGGAGATGCTGTCACTTTATTCTGAATGAAAGAGCTATGTAGAGTTAAAGACTATATTTCTTTGAAAGTATATTTTACTTACTAGAAAAATTCTTTATATGTGATGAACTTCAGTATGTCTTTTTGTAAATAATGGTAATAATGTACAATGTACATATAGCAAAATTCACCAATTTAAATTAGGCAAGTAGATGAAAAATTTATATAATCATATGACTCTTACCAAAATCATCAGATGGCAAATTTCCATCTTCCAAGAAGTGTATTTCTGCCCATCTGCCCCTCCCTACACTCCTGACCTCTTACCTACTTTCTGTCACTATAGTTTCACCTTCTAGAATTTAAGATCACACAGCATTGTCTTATTTTGAGCAGCTGTGACAGAGTATCATAGACTGAGTGACTTATAAACAACAGAAATTTATTTCTCACAGTTCTGGAGGTGAGAAGACTGAAGTCAGAGTGCCAACACGGTTGGATTTTGATGAGAATCCTCTTCCAGATATAGATCACTATTTCTCATTGGAACCTTACATAGAGGAGATGGGGTGAGAGCTCTCTAGGGTTTCTTAAAGAGCATTTATCTCATTGCTGAGGGCTCCACCCTCCTGACTTAATTACCTTTTAAAGTGCTCACCTCCCAATATCATCACATTAAGAGTTAGAATGTCAATATTTGAATTTCTAGGGAACACTCAATCCATTACAAGCATGTAGTATTTTGCATCTGGATTTCACTTAGCAAAACGTTTTGGAGTTCCACTCATATTGCATATTTGCAATTCTTTATTTTTATGGCTCAGTACTATTTCAAAGTTTGAATTTATCACTTCATAAGTAAATAGATATTTTGTTTGGTCCCAATCTGGAGCAATCATGAGTAAAGCTGTTATGAACATTCATATGCAATACTTTATATGACCATATGTTTTTCTTTTTTTTTTTTTCCTTGAGAATATCTAAGAGTGGAATGGCTTGATCATATGGTAGGTAGATCTTTAGCTCTATAAAAAAACTGCCAAATGTTTTCCCAAAGGTCTGTACAATTTTACATTTCCACTAACAGTAATGAATTTGAGTTGTTCCACATCTTTGTCAACAAATAGTACTGTCATTAGGTTTAATTTTAACCATTCTCTTGGATATATGGTGGTATCTCATTGCAATTTTGATTTGCATTCCCTTATGACTGTTGATGTTGAGCATCTTTTCATGTGCTTATATACAATTTACATATCTTACTTTGTAAAGTGTTTGTTCAAATTTCTGCTCAGTTTAAAAATTATCTTAATTGTCTTCTTGTTATTGACATGTAAGAATTATTGTGTGTTCTGAATAGAAGTTCCTTATCAGATATGTGCTGCGTAAATATTTTCTCCCCATACTTGGCATGCCTTTCCATTTTCTTAATAGTGTATGGTGAAAATCATTTAAACAAAATTTATTAAATCTAATTTGCTAATTAATTTTCTTTTAAGGTTTATATTTGAGAATTTTTTATCTAAACTTATGACAGAACAATCTGCTCTATTTTGTTCTAAAATAATTATAAATTTTACCTTTATATTTAGAAGTATTCTACATTAAGGTTAATATTTATATATCATGGGAGGTAAGGGAAATTCATATTGCCTTCCCCCATTTTTTTCATGAGTTTTGATTGTTTCACTTTTTATTGAAAAATATTGCATTACCTCAGACTTTTATCATTGCATTATCTCAGAATTTTTTCTATAAAAAAAACTTTCAGATAATTTTTTTTCAATTTTTTTATATATATATAGTTTTCTCACATTACTATTCCTTCAGTGAACTTCTAATTTGTGTCTTTCAAGGTCTTTGTTCACTTCATATAAATTTTCAGATTTGTAGGCATAAAATATGTGCATAATATTCCCTTATTGTTAGTTTTCCAATATAGAAAGTGTAGTCAGTACTCCCTGTTCTTTCCAGGTACTGCTTATTTGTATCTTCTTTTTTCTTTAATTAGTCTGGCTGATATTTGTTCATTTTGTAGATATTTTTAAAGAACCACTTTGCTTTCATAAATCCTCTTTTTATTTTCCTGCTTTTTATTCTATTGATTTACATTATCTTTACTGCTTTTTTCTTTCTACTTGCTTTGTATTTAATTTTCTCTACTTTTTTTTTAAGTTTCTTAAGTGGAAAATTAGATCATTTATTTGACACCTTTCTTTTCCTTTTCCAATATAAGTCTTTGATATTATGAATTTCTCTTTAAGCATTGTTCTTGATGTGAGAAAATTTTCATTTTGATGCTATTCAAAATATTTTCTAATTTTCATTGTGATACCCTTTTTGACTCAAGGGTTATTTAGTAGTATATTGTAAAATTCTTAAGTATACCAATATATATTTTTATTAATCTTAATATACTCATTATTTTCTAGTTTAATTGTATAGGGGCCAGATAATATACACATGATTTTAATTCCTTTAAATTTATTTAGAATTGCCTTCTGGGACAAAATATAGTATATCTTGGTCAATATTCTTTGTGAACTTGAAAAACGTGTAGTTTTTATTAATCTTATTAAGAATGTCCTATATGCCAATTAGATCAATTTGGCTGAGAGTGTGTTTAGGACTTCCACATCCTTATTGAATTTTTGTCTAGTTTTTGCACCACTTAATCTATTACTGAGAAAAGACTATTAAAATTTGCATGTTGCAATCTTCAGCTATAATTGAATTCTTATTTATTTCTCATTTACTTTTTTTCTATGTATTTAAAAAATTTGTTCAAATTTATTTAGGCTTGTTATGTTTTCTTGGTTAATTGACTCCTCTATCATGAGTTGACATCCTTTTCTCTGGTAACATTCCTTATTCTGAAGCTTTTTAAAATTATTATTATTTTTGCATGGCATATATTTCTGCATCTTTTTGCTGTTAATTTATTTATATCTAGATATTTTATTTGGGTTTTATGAAGAGAACATGTAGTTGAATTTTGTTTATCCAATCTGACAATATCTACATTTTAATTGAAGTGTTTAGATGATTCAAATCTAATGTGATTATTGATATGTTTTGTTTTAAATATACCATCTTACTACATGTTTCATTCACTGTGGTCATTTGCTCTCTTTTTTCAAATTCTTTTGCATTATTTTTTATATTCATCCTTATTTTATGATTGCATTTTATCTCCACTATTGGCTTATTAGGATATGTTGTTTTATATTTTACTTTTCCCTATAAGGTTTTCAATATGCACTTTAACTTATATTACTTTCACTTTAACATATCACTTCAATTAGCATTATATCACTTCTAATCTAGTACAAAAACCTTGTATTTCTATACTCCCTGATTTGATGTAAACATAGTCATACATTTTAGTTCTGCCTATGATATAAACCCAACAACACACTGTTATTATTTTTGGCCTTAAATGACCAGTCTTCTGGCACTACTCATTGTTTTGGGAAGATTCAAATTTCCATTGGGTATAGTTTTCCTTCTGCCTATAGAGAATCTGATGGCAATGAATCTACTCATTGTTCTTTATTTTCACCCTAAAAAATCTTTATTTTGCCTTTATTTGTGAAAGAATATTTTCATTGAATGTAGAATTAAGAATTGACAGATTTTTTTCTTTCATTGATTTAAAGGTGCCATGTCTTATCTTTTGCTTCACATAGATTATGATAAGAAAGCTGATATCAACATATCTTTGGTATTCTGTTTATTATATTCTTTTCACTGACTGAATTTAAGTTTATATTTTTGTTAATATTTAAAAAATATTTTTGGTGTCTTAGAGTACTTTTTTTATGCTGATTATGCTTATAGTTTTTTGAGCTTCTTGGATCTAAGAGTTTATACTTTTTATCACTTTTGATTATTTTTTCAGTCTTTTTTTCTGTCTTCTCTAACCGTTCCCCACCCTCTCTCATTTACCTTGTTTCTGGGGTTCTAATTATACATTTGTTAGACAAATTGATATTGCCCCACAAGTTGCTCATGTTTTGTTTATTTTTTTTTCAGTGTGTTTCTTACTGAACTTCATTTTAAATAGTTTCTATTGCTATGTATTTGATCTGCTTTTAATCCTATTTAGTGTATTTTCATTTCATATATTATATTTTTCATTTCTAGTTCTATCTTTTTATATCTTCTGTTTCCCTCTTCAACATTTTTAAGTTTCCCTTTATACTCCTGAGCATTTTGACATTCATAATTTCTTTTATATTGTCTTTGGCTTGCAATTCCATAGTATATTATTTTTAGGCTATTTCTATTGATTTATATTTATATCTCTTATGCCATGTAATTTTTGTTTGAGTGCCCTACCTAATCAATTTTATTTTGTTAGTTACTAGATTTTGTTGTATGACTTTAAAGAGTGTTGAAATTTCTTTAGCATTCAGTTGAGTTCTTTTGGACCAAGTTTATCCTTTCAAAATTTTCTTGGAAACTTTTAAAATGCTGATCCAAAGCACTCTTGGCTTTGGATCCAAGATAATGCCTTTTTCTGATTCTACTCTATGCATATATTATGAAACCTTTCCATTTTGACCGTTGGGAATATAAAATGTTTTTAGCCCTCTGTGAGCATGGAGAATTATTCAGCTTTATTTCTAGTTTTCCCTTGGTCTTAGTGAGTTTGGTGCCACATGTACTTGGGTACTCAGCCAAAGAGTAGAGTATATATACATATATCCCTCTCTCTCTATCTCGCTCACTTGCTCCTCCCTGTCCTCTTATAGTCTGCGTCACAATTTCTAGCCATTTTAGTTCTCCTAAAGTTCAATTTCTGAGTTCTCATTCAAGGAAGTTTTAAGTTCCCTGCACCAGCTCTAAATTCTGAGAACTAATTTCATGAAGTAAGCTGGAGCAATCACATCTCATTTGTTTCCCTTTTCTGAGGAACAATGGTTCCCCGTTGTGTGTTTAAAAGTTTGAAAATCCTTGTTTTTTATGTTTTCCTGAGGGATTGTTTGTTAGTTTTTAAATTTTTGTTTTCAGAGTTTTTTAAAATTAAAAAAAATTAAATTTAAAAGATTTTTATGATGGGGGAACAGATTCCTTAGTAGGTAAGTCTTTATAGACAGAAGTCCTGCTTTTAATTTGTTAACTCACAAATATTTAAGGCAATGTTTCTCAAAGTGTAAGACATAAAGTACCTGAATCAGATTATATGAATTGATAATGTATATTCCTGCGATGCACAGTTAACATACTGAATCAGAATATCTGGGAGGTTTCCTTGGGGTATAATTTTTAACAAAAATTCCAAATGATTGTTTTTTTATAAGAAAATTAATACACTAGTCTAAAGGCATTTAACATTAAACATTTTAATGACTCTATGGTTTAAGTTGAACTGTGTGTACATTTGTGTGCATATGTGTCTATGTACGTGCTCATTTTATGGCACTGTTTCAATTGAGTACCTTTTTAGTCATTAGTACCCTCGCTCTCTAAAAATAAGGTGATATTTGTTATAAAATTATAGCTTAGACTTCTTCCAATACACTAGTATTAAAGAGAATCCCTTTTAAATTGGAGTGATTTACCCAAAGGAAAAAATTTGTACTTATATATTGAGTTATTCAGAATCGATCCACTAATACTTATTGAGGTTTACTCACTAGATTTTAGATTCTAGAAAATTATTAATGATCCATTCTTTCTTGTTCAGCCATTTTATAGGTATTATAGACTTTTGTGGATTGTGGTCAGAATATATAGGCCTTTATTAAATATTTGTTGAATGAATGAATTAATTAATAGAAACACATGTTAGTTCTTTATTTTTAATGAGTTTGCAAAGACTTAGGCATACAGCCTAAGAGCTAACAAATTCATAAGGTATAAATGATCTTAAGTTCATAAATCCTTAATTATTATATATTCTCAAATTTTTCTTGAAAATTAGGATTGGCTTCCTAAAGTATCAGAAAGATGTTACTAATATCTAATTATCTCTTTTGACAGATACAACAAAAATCTGATCACACATGCACATTGTGCATACACATACCCACTCCAACCTCATATAAAATATTTGACATTACAAAAAAATATTGAAATACAGGTGAAATTACTTTCAGAGTTTACACTTTGTAACTTAATTTTGTTTTTACATTTTGAACTAAAATACATTAAAACATATGAGCTAGCATATAAATAGCTCAGTTATGAAAAGGGCATTGCTGTACTTTCTTATCTATACCTTTGAGGATACACAGGATAGAGTAAATGCAGAGATGTGTATAATGTATAGTTGAAGCATAGCCTCTCCTACATCAATCTGCCACCTGCTTCAATAACCTTTCTCCTAGAAAAGCTTTAGTAGGAGGGTGAGTTGGCCTTAAATCTGCAGAGGTAGGGATCATTGCCAGTAGCATCTCCTCCTATTTTGAAACATGGAGTTGATTGATATACTTTGACAGGTACTTATGCATGTTTCACAATATTGAAAGGGGTTAATTTTAACTAAACAAGAATTTGCCTAATTGCTCTGGCTAGCTGCCCATGGGATTTTAGACAGCAACAATGTGGGACCAAGCAGTATCAAGCTTTCCTAATAAGTTTAACAGCTTAGTGACCTGCTCACAAATGACCTTTCAACGTTCTACCATCAAATACCTACATAGAAACTTTATCCCTCAGCATAAAAAGTTGGATCATTAGAAGTGTGAAACTTTATGGAAATTTCTAATACAGCTTTGAGTTTTCAACAAAATAAATTATCATTTAGTTAACTATCACCTCTTCTCATACCCCATCTCCACTACTTAAATTGTAATTTTTCTAAAACCATAGTTCTCAAGGCAACACCTGTTATGTAAAACTTTTCCTGTTAAGAGTCAATGCTTATGAAATAGATTGTCACCTCATAAATATGAAGTGAGAGTAAAAGAAATAAGCAAATGGATCTTTTTTATTTATTTTATTTTATTATTTTATTTTATTTTTAGGCAAAGCAACTCTAGGTTGACCTCACAGATTGCAAAGACCTTGTCAGCTTACAATCCCTTAATTTTTTATTACTTTTTAAGCCTACAGAACCTGGTCTTCCTAGGTGGTCCCCATCCATGTACTAACCAGGCCCAACTCTGCTTAGCTTCCGAGATCAGATGGGATAGGGCTTGTTCAGGGTAGCATGGCTGTAGACAAATGGATCTTCTTAAAATAAAAAAAAAGTATACTTAAAGTGACTGAAAGTTACTTTTTAAAAAGTAAAGACAATAAATTTTATCATTATAACCATGAAAAGATTGCTAATACACAAGTCCCTTCATTCAAACATACAAATAACCACACACACACACACACACACACACACACACACACACACACACAGTCAAAATTTTACTAATTAATTCTAGTTGTAGGAAAAGTCAAGTTGAGTTAATAAAGTTAGAATTACAGAATATTCTCATAATAAAATTGAGTTTATTTAACTCCATAACAATAATGCAAAGTAGTTTAACAATGTGTTATAGTATACCTTTTCAGACTCAGTGGAATAATTTTGTTGTTGCTCTTGTTTTCAAATGGTCGCTTCTAAGACCATTAAGTAGGTTAATGTTTTTCTTTTTACTATTATTAATATTACCAATTTGTTTAATGTATCTTTTTTTTAAATAAACCTATTTTGATAGTGTGAAAGGTTTTGCTTCAAATTAGTTCTCTTGACTACTTCCACAGTAACACATGCCCTTTTTTATTTTTCATTAAAATGTAATTTATTTTCTCTAAGAAATGGGTAGGATTGGTAAAAGATAGAAAAGTAATACTCTAAAATAGAAAAAAAAGAAGGAAAGAAGCACTATCAACTTCATACCTACTTTGTAGGTAGGTAGATACAGTGACTTGAACATAGAAAACATTCAAATATTGATTAAATACATATTTAAAGGGCAATGTATATATGGAATTGTGTTTATTTTACATGTATAATGAAGGTTTTGTTTATCTTGATTCTATTGCATTTATCAAAAGTAAACGTAAACCCATATATAAAATTTATGACAAAGTGTTGCCATTCTTGCTTCTGGGAGGTGACTGTGTGTATGTATCAATACATATATATGTACACATATTTAAACATACATACATATATACAACATACACATGCATATATATGCATCTGTACACACTGTATGTATGTGTATGTGTATATATATATATATATATATATATATATATATATATATATATATAACATGAACAGTGGCCTACTACTGGTTATGTTAACAATTCATCTTAAGAAACAAAAAGGGTATTTTAAGCAAGGTATTAAAAGATTCAGAGCTGTGGTTTAAATTAGTCTCTCTTTACTATTATGTGGCCCTACTGAAATGATAAATAAATGCTCAATCTGATTTTTCTAATCACAGACTTATATAACAAAATGTATCCAACAACCTATGGGTCTTTCTGCTTCTCTATCACCTGTCTTATTTTCTAAGCATTTTTCTGGAAATTTAGAATAAATAATTATATCAGTAAAACTGAAATATTGCCCTTTAAATTTTAGGACACATTTCTCATTTAATTATCTCAGAGTCTGGCTGAAAAACAACCAGAGTCCTCATTAATTGGATCATTAAGTCCCAGACAGGAGAAAGCTGTCTGAGCAGAAGTGATTTTAAAACATAAAAATCTAAACTAAACATCTAGATATAAGGCCCTTTTTCACCTTTGCTGTTTTTCTTTGTTTTCAGCTTTACATGCAGAACTTGCTGAAGGCTAGAGGCTTTCAGGTGCATGTGAAGGGGGTCATTTTATCTCAGTGACAGATGCCTCTGGCCACCATAGCAACTTGACTCCAGCCACAGGACACCAGGCTCAGGGATGGGGGCACAGATCCGGGTCTGATGTGCAGAGGCCCTGGGATGGACCCACCAGGTAGTTCTGACCCCGTAGTCCTGAGGCAGCACTGGAGTGAAGTGGTACAAATATAGTTTTCTTGCTAATATTTTCTGAGTCCAGAAAAGATAAATTCAGGTCAACAACTACTGATCTCCCTATTGACTGTACAATCATATATAGGTCAAGGCTGCCAAGCAGTCTTCCTGGTGATTAAGTGTCTAAGAGAAGAACATTTTCTATGTCAGCTGTTAGAGTTAAGCTTGGAAATTAAAAATCCCACCACAGATAGCTTTCCTTTTTCACATAGGACAGTATGTAACACTCCTGAAATAAAACTTGGAGTTAAAATTCATCTTCGTATTGGCTGAGAGAGGAAAATAAAATGGTTCAAGTCAAAGCCATCTTGATGGGTCTGTGCTATACAGTATGAGCACAATCATTTCATCCACGTTCCAGTTTTATTCCAAAAGGAAAAGAGAAGAGACGAGTAAGTCTTACGGGAGCAAGTTAACCCCCCAAATCTCATTTTTTTTTTCTTTCACATGATACATGTCTATTGCTATGTTCAGCATTTGTTTCTCATACCATACCTTCATTATATGATTAGAATCTGCTCTAAGCCTGTTCCTAGCCACCATCATCTCTTGCCTGACTGGCAAGAAATTTAGAATGGTCTCTCTGCTTTCATTATTGTCTCCATCCCTAATTATTATTATTTTTTGAGTTATTATGGAGTTTGGAGTATGGCATAAGGAAGAATGTTCTGGATAGATAGTATGAGTTAGAGTCTTGGACCTGACTTCTAAATAGTTTTGTCAGTTTTTGATCTTTAAAATGATGACCATAATAATATATATCGTAGAGCTATTGTGAGGATTAGATTGATATATGTAAACATAAAACATTTGGATAACACCTAGTACAAAAAACACTTAGTGTTAGTAATTATTATTATTACTGTCTTAGTTATGGATCTCTAGTAAAACAAAACTGGCAGGATATATAGATATATATTTAGAAGGAGATTTATAATAAGAAATTGCTTCCCATGATTATGGAGTCTGAGAAGTCTTAAGATCAGCAGTCAGGGAGATTTAGGGAAGCTAAAAGTACAATTCCAGCCCAAATTCAAAGACCTGAGAACTAGAAGAGCCAATGGTATAAATTCCAGGCTCAAGACCTTCTAAGAGTCAATATTTCATTTAGAATCCTAAGACGAATGAGTCAGCACAGTCAGGCAGGAATTCCTTCTTACTCAGCCTTTTTCTTCTATACAGTTTTTCAGTTCATTGGGTGATTGCCACCACCCACATTTGAGAAGACAATCTGCTTTACTCAGTCCATCAATTCACATGTTAAGCTCATCCAAAAACACCCCACAGACATACCCAGAGTAATGTTTGACCAAAAGTCTTGGCACCTTATGGTTTAGTCAAATTGACACATAAAATTAATCAGCACGATTAATATTATTATTAATCTACTCCTTAACCTGAATATATTTTAAAAATGCAAATCACATCACATCACTTCACTTCCCTGATCCAATAATCATCTATCACATTCTTACACACACACCTCTGACTCTGTCAGTTGAGAGATTTCCATCTACACTGCTGTCACTGGCTCTGTTAGCTAGTTTTTTATTTACATATCTCAAGTTTATCAGATACTCCTCTACAAGGCCACCCCTTCAACTCCCATAAGCTCTCAACTCAGAGAAATCACACCAAGCTTTATGAGTTGCCGCTTTAAATAATTTCTCTCTATTCTTTAGAAAAGAAAAATAGCATCCCCAAGGGACCATGGCACCACCATGTTTTTCCAAATAAATCCTTTTGTAAGCCTTCAACTTTTTAAATTATATTCTTGATCTTTGTTTATGTAGATAATGTGCTGAGTTCCTTTACACTTGGATGCTTTCTTTGCAAGTTCAGCAAATGTTCTAGCACTTTACTATAGAATAAGGCATCAGTTTTCACCTATTGTCTTGGGGACTCCACCCAAACTGATAAAGAAAGGGCACCATTTTTATATCTTGTTTATAAGCCTTCACGTGTTGTCTCCAAAACGGATATTTTCACTCTTACTAACAATGAAAATGTTCATGATCACCAGCATTAGATATTTTATTTACAACTTCTGTATTTCATAAATAGCTAAAAAACTAAGAATAATATTTGACTTCTTTTATTATCTATATATGCATATGATCTCTGCTAATGTATGTACAACATTTACATATTTACATATAATTAATTTAAAAGTACAAAACTGATGAGCTTAGGCTATTTTTCATTTCTCTAATCACTAGATAGTTTATATTATCTTTTCTTTGGTTAAAGAACCATATGTTTATGTGCTATATCGTTACATTAGTCTTGCTGTTCCTTCTGTGTGTTTGCATAAAATATACTTTTTTTTGTAAAAGTGTCTAAAATTTATTTTCAATATTCTAATTTTAACTTGTTTTTTAATGTTCAGAAATTTTACTGTGTGTGTGTGTGTGTGTGTCTGTGTCTGTGTATGCACAAAGCTATTTATCTTTTATTTGGAGTTTTTCCCCATTATCGCTAATGTTAGATATTATGCCATTCCTAACATTTGATATTTTTGATTTGCATTTTCTAATTTCACTGTAATTTTTATATTTAGCTCTTTAATCAATTTATATTTATTTGACAACAGTGAGATTAAGATTTAAAAATAAGCAGTTTTCAACATCATGTATAGAATAATCCTGTCCTTCCACACTTGTTAAGTCCTTAATAATATATGACTCTTTTGTAAATGAAATTATTTCTAGATTATTTATTCCATTCCATTGATTTGTCTGCTTATTTTTTTTTACTGTTATCAGTATTTGAAAATAATTATTGCCTTTAAAAATTTGAAAACCTTTGCCATTAACATTTGGAATTTTAGAAAATTTAAAAATGAAAGGATTATGAGTGTGTGTCTGTGAAGAAATGAAATCAAAGTAATGTGAAATGTGAAGAAGCAGAATTGGTAGAGTCAATATATAGACTTGCCATGATACTATTTCAAACACTGTTCAGGTCTTTGGAGACTATTTTTTTTTTTTTAGCTGATTAAAACTCCCAACAGAAAAATTTATTCTGCACATTGTCGATTATATGTGAACCTCTGAATGGAAAATCAGTAAATGAATGCATGGGGGAGATAGTCTTTATTCAATTTGTGTTCTCTTCCCTCAACCTCACTCCAGTTAAAGCACTTGAGGAATTAGCTACATACCGATAAGATCCTCTGTGCAATGGCTTAAAAAAGCTGGAAATTAAAGCCATACTCTCTGTCAATACCCCTGGAATAATTTACAGAATTATTTACTGAATCTTTTCAAGGAGGGTTTGGAAAGTAGACTTAACATTCTATTTCTGACTTTGAAGTATGAACTGGCAGTATGACTTGCTTTCCTATTCCTTTTATCTCCTGATAGCTAAGAGTTATGACTAAACTCAGACTCCTATAGAAGAGTAATGAAAATGGAGAACAGGAAATGGGGGAAATGAGCAAATTATTTAATTTAGATCTGGAGTACACTTTGTTTTTTAAAATAATAATTTATCTTTTTAAATGAACTCTTCTAAATAGCCAGATTTTAGTGTTATTATAGGAAATATTGGCTTGGTCTCAACTTCTCTTTTAATAAAAAATGTGTAAAATTCAAATTTTTGGCAATTTAAACACATTTTCACTGAATCATCACTAATCATTTTGACATCTTAGGAAGACTGAATTTTAAAAATGATGATAAAATAAAAAGTCTTAATATTAACTTTGTACCAATAGCTTTTGGATCCTAGAAAGTGATTCTACTCCAAGATCTTTGATAATTAGTAGGAGGTGGGCAGTTGTGAGAGTTTTCTTCTTCCTTCACCCTATCTGTCTCGATCATTTTGTTTAAAGGATCTGGAAGTGATCAAGTAGTCTTCTTAGGTCCTCTGCAAGATAAAAATAGCTTTTGGTGTATCATTGCATCAGACTACTGCTGAGAGAAGTAATGTGTATATATATATATATATATATATATATATATATATATATATATATATATATATTAGTGAAACCAAAGGTCTATCTTATATTTATTTCACTCTAAAGCAAAAGATAAACCAGGGAAAAAGAAGGCAAAAATAATTGCTAGCATCTTGATGATTGTGATGCCAAGAAGCCAAGTGTATGCTTGTGTGTGAATTGGAGAGGAGGAGGAGGAAGGGGAAAGTGTTGTAAAAGAAGAAGATAGAAAGAAGGGGACATTTTGGATGTTTATGAGCAATTACCTTGGCATATCAAAAGGCAGCCAAGTGGAAAAAATAAGAAATGCTTGAACCATACACTAGATTCCAACAGTATTCCCAATCATCTCCTTAGTAAGATGGGGTTCTTACTGGCAAGAGACTAAGCCTGTGTGCCTTACTTACTCTTATCAATACTTAAGGCAAAACTAAATTTAGTACATGTCCTACAGGGGTAAGCCTGAAATTGCACATAGAGTCATCAGTAGGTTTGGCTTTAAGATTATAATACAGCTAATGATAGTAACTGACAAACTACATCTAAACCATTTATCTCTTCATTGGAAATGTTGAGCTAAATTGAATATTTGTCAATGAAAATAAATAATGTTGACTGACTAAAGTTTTCCCATTTTTAAAGTGCAACTCTGATCAACTAGAGGCATAGTCTCCAGTACCAGAGAAAAAATTGCATGTGTGAAGTAGCTTCAAGCTCTTGAAATGAGAAGTCTTCCCAAATAAGAATGTAATACTGGCATGATGGCAGACTGCAAAGAACCCACACTATTGTGTGGGTAATAGCTTTGGTCAAAATGACTATAATGGACTTTTTTACATGGAATTTCAAAAGAATAGCTCATATTCAAATTTTGCCTAGTAGATAAACAACATGAGATAATTCTTTACATGAAATAAAAATTTTGTCACTGAAATTATTGTGCTATTACACTTAATACAGTTATCAGGGCACTGTATGTGTTTTTTCTTAAACCTTTATTTAATTTTTGATAAGAATAATGTAGATCCAGTATATGTACTCTATTACTGAAGAAATCATCAGGGACAATGTAAGCCTCAGAGTTACCTACTTTGACAAATTTTTTTTACAAACAATTTTCTAATTTGCAAAATTAGCTCCTCTCTGTTCCATAAAAAATCTTATTTCTTAAATTTCTTATAATGATGCATATGATTCTCCTCTGATAAACTGCAGCTTTACTATGGTCATTGGATTCTTTTAATATGCTTATGAAAGGTTTTAGTCCAAATATTACCAGTAATCCTGCTGTGTCTATGTATTATGAAAGTTAAAAGCTGCTTTCAAAATGGGACAGCAAAACAAAATCTGATATTAATACAAAACATATTTTAATTCATATCCCTATTTTTAAACTTAATGTGTAAAAATGTTAGAAAGCTAAAATATCACAAACAAATAGAAAGCATAATAAAAATTTTTTCACTCTTTATGTTTTAATACAGATTAAAATCAGCATCAAATATATTTTTTAAATGGACCTTAACTATTAAATATATAAGCTACTTTAAATAGCTTTGTTAATGATTTATTGTATCCAATATGGCAAAAACAATAGAATTCACTGAATACTTCCTTGTGCTATCTTACATTTCCCATCTTCTCTCGTAGTTTGACTGGGGCCATGCCTCCAGTTCTAGGTCTAGAGTGATGTGTCACTTTTAGTTCAAAGTACTTCAAGGAATGTGTGAGCTCTACCCACTCTTTCTTCCTTTACCTTGATTTTGAAGGTCAAGTGCTCCAGATTGGATGGTAGCAGATGAAAGCCATGTGGATCCCTGAATCAGCCCTTGGAGGAGCTACCCTGGAGACCACCAAGCCCATGGTGACTCTAAATGACAGAGAAATACATTTTTATGTACTGTCACTACAATTTTTGAGCTTGCCATCACAGAATTGTGTAGCCTAAACAATACATTGGTTAGACATAAAAGCACTGGCTTGTTCACTGAACATTAGGACTTTCACATGTGCTTCTGCATGTTGTTGTCTCTATTACACAAGATAACGTCTTTTAAAAGCTATATCCAAGAAACATAATTTGTAAAGAAGACTGGGATTTAAATGTACTTTTCCAGAGGGTTGAGGGGCCACTTCCATTATGTATCTATTGTGTCAGACAGTATATGAGGCTTTACACATGTTTGTCACCTAATACATAAAACCAGTCTATGAGGTAGGTATTGTTCTGGTTATTATTATTATTATTATTATTATTATTGTTATTATTATTATTATTATTATTACCATTTTTCAGATAGGGAAATTGTGATTCAAAGACGATAATTAATTCTCTAAAGTCATCCATTAATAGCATAGCAAAGATTAAAGTTTAGTCACTAGAATGTGCTGCCTTTAGTTTCTGCACTATTTTTTATTTGAATTGATATAAATAAAATCTTTCTAATAGTGACTTTGTTACTCAGCAAATAAGAACTTTTCTTATTATTGTTTTATTTAAAGCAATTTATAGCTCAACATATTTACAGAAGAGATATTTGAAAATTTATTTTTAGAGAAATGAATTAAAGAGAATATGTTTTAATAAAATATTTAGTAAAATAATCTCTTAAAGAAGAGATCCAGAAAAATGACTGAAACACACTTATCTTTATTTAAATGCACTTTTTTAGGCTAAGATTTTAAATGATAATAAAGTAATCCCATTTGTAGCATCAAAAATTTAACAGCATTTTTTTCCTTTCAACAGCGTTCCAGAATTTATGTTATAACTTTCAATATA
This sequence comes from Macroglossus sobrinus, assembly GCA_004027375.1. Classification (NCBI taxonomy): domain Eukaryota; kingdom Metazoa; phylum Chordata; class Mammalia; order Chiroptera; family Pteropodidae; genus Macroglossus; species Macroglossus sobrinus. The sequence goes on along the minus strand of PVKZ01000001.1, from coordinate 9,066 downwards.
TTCCAAGTCATGTATCAACTTAGCATCTTAGTCTCCATGAATTTTGTTTAAATTATGTGAAAAATGCAATTTGATCCCAAAGACTGACTTCTTTTATGTTGATTTTCCTTTTAATTTATTTTTTTAAAGGAGATTTTTCTTTTTCAAATCAGAGTACTTTGGACTATTCACTTATTTATAAGGAGCTCCCTGGATCATATAAAAGTATTTATAGATTTATACACATGTATTTAAAGATTTATACTTTAAATAAAAATTTTTAAAAATTAATGCTATATTGTCTCACTATATTTATATAAACGAAATTTATTTAAAGGAGAGAAAATGACATTTTTGCCTATATATTATAAAATTATATAGTGATGACATTATATAAGTATGCTACATTAAATCTGTATTGTAAGTCATAATTCACCCTAACATAAACTAGATATTAAGATTACTAAAGGAATACATATTAGGGAGATGGTTTCATTCAATAGTTTGGTTTTTTAATTCATTATATTTGAGTAAGACTAACTACATAAAAATAAGCTCCATGTACATATAGATAGATCTCAAACTCACAAAGAAGGATGAAGCCATAATTCTACTTCTGACCTGCTCATCTAGGGCCAATTTAAAACTCCCTAAACTGGGCAACCTAATCTATTTTATATATCCTGTTTCAGTACAACAGAACAAAGAAATGATAGTTTTCCCCTGCCACTTTTCAGACTAATGTCATCCCATGAAAGCTATTTGGCTGTTTTAATTATTTTCATAACATTACCCACAACAGTTTTCATTTCACCACAGCTAGTGTGTAACTTTCAGGTCATAAATAGCTGTAAATCCCTTTGGGGCCAAATTTTATGAGAAGTATTTTTACCTGAATTCTTAGAAGGCTCCATATGGCTACCTTTTGATGTGCTCTTTTAATCCTAACAGAAGAAATGATAAGTATTGAAAATATATATATTTAAACCATATAACTTACTGCATTGGTTAGTTTAGTTGGTTTTTGACCCCTACCACTTTCATTCCTTTATTTCTTGTGTCCTCCAGTGGGTAAGCTTGCCTGGGTGGTGGGTGTTGCAAGGAAGAGGTAGAGAGAGAGAGAGAGAGAGAGAGAGAGAGAGAGAGAGAGAGAGAGAGAGAGAGAGAGAGAAAGAGACAGAGAGACAGAGACAGAGACAGAGACAGAGAAAAGAATTCTACTATTACACATTTCTTTGTAGTTAAATTAAAGGTCATTATTTTGAACTAATAATTGCCCCTTGGTCTCTCAAACTCCACCAAGCTTAATGATCTGCATTAATTTGCTTGACTAGTCTTCATTCTAAAAATACTTTCTATTCCTCCTACTTTTCCTTCCCTGATAGGAAGAGACAAAGTCTGGTTTTAATCCATACTACATAAAATTATCAAAAGTAACCAATGAGCATTCTATTAGTGAAAAAGATTTATAATACCTTATTGAAGTTTATCAAAGAGTGTGATTGCATGGGTCATGCAGAGTGGGCAGATTTCAATGATATGATCACCAAAGTTTGCCTCCCTGGCTGGTGTAAAAATAATTATATATCATTTCAACAGGAGGTAAGATGTAAATTTTTGAAAGCCAACTTCTTTCTTACTGAACAGCTACATCTTTGCTGACTTGGTCTGAATCTGCCTTTGACTGTCTTAAAGGTTGTCACAGATGCTATTTTATGCTGATGTCTCTGTATAACAGGTTTCCATTAGTAAAGTCCATATGGGTAAGGAAGAAGAGCACAGGGGACAAGAACTTATATCTGTTGTTATTATTAAATATAGGCAGTTTGAATTTTAAACTCAGAAATTTTTGACTTTTGCTAAAAATAGAGAAAAGGTCCTTAACTGCATAAACCCCACGTTTTGAAGAGAAGGGGAAAAAGAAAACAAAAGCATCTTCCAATTTACTCTTTATTTGAAAGTAGTTTATGAATTTGTTTTAGTTTTTAAAATTACAGATCAGTTCAATCTATAAAATTTTGTATTGATTTTTCAAAATTACGTATCATTAAACATTTGTCACTCATTTATTTTCAACACACTAAAATAATAAAGGTATGTTTTTCTTATTATAAAGATGTAGCTATTTCAAAAGACTTCAGTAAGTTAGGAAATAAAAGACATAATACAATGAAAGTATTTCCCATAGATTTTTGTTTGTATGTTATTATGTTTCATTTTTTTTCTAGACTTGTCCATTTCTCCTTTGTAGTACTATATGCACCGATCCTTGCTAGGAGCACAGCTGGTTGAACAATGGCATGCATAAGGGCTCCTGTAGGTGGCGCTGCAATCCTATGAGAATGATGATAGAGCCACCAACAGGCTCCATTATGTTTACCTAGATATTGATTTGGGGAAATGCTCATAAAAATTTAGTTCAGTCTAAGTAACAGTGACTTGTCCAATTTAATTTTAAAAAAGAAAAGAATTATAGTGAACAAACCAGTAAATAAATACAAGCATGTTTATCATCATGGCAGTTCTTTCTCAGTCTCTAATACTCCCCAATTCATCTTTCCCAGAACTCTGGGCAACCCCAATTTAGACACATTGAAAAACAGACAGTAAAATAAAAAAGACTGCATTGCCTTCCTCAACGGAGTTTTCAAAAGCATAGAAAAACATTATTTGACAACAATATTTTAAAAAATTAAGCTTTTCTAGAAAAAAGTCACTAAACAGGCCCTGTAATGGAATTATCATATTCTCCAAATAACAGAAATAGTTGGCCATGTTAGCATTTTAATGATTTTCAATTATTTATATATTTGGCACTGATAGAATGAAGCAAAAAGAGATTATACTAGTTGAATAAAAGCCTTAAGTTCATGATATATAAGGAGAGGAAGTGGAGGAAAGAATTTTTTAGTTTCTTCATAGACCTGATACAAAAGAAAATGGGAACTTGCACTTGGCAGTTAACAGCAGAGTTTCTCGATCTTGGCATTATTGACATTTGGGAATGGATTCCCTATTATGGGGAGCTGTCCTTTATACTATAGAATGTTAAGCAGCATCACTGACCTCTACCACCACATACTGATAGCATTTTTCCAACCCCACCTCCAATTTGTGACAACCAAAAATGTTTCCAGACATTGCCAAATGTCTCTTGGAGGACAAAATCAGCCCTAGTTGAGAACTACTAGTCTATTGTCATGCATTTATACACAAAGGAGAAAATAATTTTGAGGAGCATCCTGGTGGTAGCTATTTATACAATTTAATGATAAGAGTTTATTTTCTAAATAAATAATATCCCAGAGGACCTAAAAAAGTGTCCTTTTATCATCAATAGACATTCATCTTACCATCTGAATTAACCCAACATGCACACATTCCCATATCGTTTCCACCAAATTTAATGAATGATGATTCTTTGTTTGGAACCAGAACATATTATCCTTTAAGAGCTTATCAGATGATTAAATAGTTAATGAAGTTCCCACTCTATTAAAACTATCTACAATTAAACATATTATGGTTTCTTAAAAGATTACTGTCACAAGTTAGTAGTGATTAACAAATTTATTGGGGATCTTTCTTTTAGTCATTTAATTTAGATTAACATTGGCATCATTCACCCTATTATTCAATTTGAAAATGAAGAATACTGTTGGAACATGACAAAAATATACTATTTGTGGAGTATAGATATTTTAAGGAACTAAAAATGTGACATAGATTTATATCAGATACCTAAGACATATTTTTACATAGAATGTTAGAATTGGAAGAGATACGAGAAATAATCTTAAATCCTATTACTTTAATGATGTAGAAACTTAGGCTCAAGGAGGTTAAGTTTTATGCTCAAGATAACAGAGTGAGGGAAAGTGTCGGGATTAAACCTCAGGTCTTCTGAGTGACCTTTCAGGGGCCTTCTACTACAACATGCTAACAGTGGAAGGATGGCATCTCAGCATCAGCTCTACACTTTAATCTATTTCTATATTTTGAAATGAATACATAAGTTCAAAGAATGCTGGTTTACCTGTGTGTATTGTCAATATACTGTTTAAAACCTTAAGACCCTGTTTATTAGTTCAGGACAATCAAACTTTCTACTTTAATAAAACTGACAATAATTCTTTAATATCTGTTTAATGAGATATCACTTGATAGTTTTGTGAAGCTGTCTTGTTCACTTGTGAGTGATATTATTATTGAAATTTATATTAAATGAGTGGTTTTAATTTTCTTATAAGATAATCATTGCATATTTATTTCTAATATTATTAACAAAACTGTTGTAACTGGCAATATAAACACAAGAGCAGTTTAACAAATTACCTCAAACACGACTATAACAATACCTGCCATCACACATATTTTGTTGTTGTTACTGTTCAAGTTTATCATGCACTGTGTGATAAGTCAATTGCCTTGAAACTTTTTTTTAAAATTAAAGTATTAGAAAATAATTTGTTAGCTCAGCTTTGAACTCCATTATAAGAATTCAAGTGCTGAAATCTCCTTGTAGTATTTGATTATAAGTGGGATCACTGGGTAATCCAGAAGGTAAATTAAGTATTTTTTAGATGGTCATCAAAACAAACAAACAAAAAATATTCTGAAGACCCTGAAGAGCTTAGAAAGCATTTTCTTACCTTAGTTTGAGATGAATTATTCTAATAGCAATCCCTCACCATTTATAATAAATGCTATAACTAAATCTGACCATTGAAATCACCCTTTAAAATACTCCACCTATTAAAATCACTCCTTTTTCACTCTATTTAAAATATTCCAACTGAAAGTGTTTTATATATTTATGACTAATGTTCTTAATTAGATTATAGAAAAGGAGAGCCTTGACAACACGGTATATTTATTTTAAAATACAGGGAGAAACTGAAAAATATTTTTCAAAGATACAATGACTATTTGAAAACTCCTAAATACTATTTCCAATTCTAATGCCATAATTCTACTTTCAACAAGAAGACTTTTCGGTCAAACACGATGTATGTTTTTCAAGTTACAGGTAAATTATTCATGTTCTTTATGTATCACAGTACTTGATGAAATGCTGCTGAGACTGAAAAACAGCCTAACAATTATCACAACTTCAATGAATGAGAGCTGAAAAAGCTGCTACTTAACAGTGGTCTTTCTAGAAGTGGAACGTGAAGTCACCTATTGTTGATTTTGGGAAATACCCTAAATTGTCTCTATAGTTGAACAAATAAGACACCAATACTCACCAGTATTCTTGGAGAAAAGTGGGAAGTGATCTGAGAAGAAAATGGGCTATTTGTAAATTATTACATATTGCTGGACTCGGAACTGTGACTTTGCAGATGTTTTCTTCATTTTTTTGTTTTAGTAGGGATTGTTTTTTGAACCCACTAAATAATAATAATAAATAAAATGATCTCATTTTATTTTCATATTTTGATAGTAACCCTGTTTACCCCATTCCAAGAAGAAATACGTCCCTAGAAAGAATATGAAATAGAAGATTCTGTGTAAAGTGCGATGTTATAAAGACATCACAATAGAGAATGGACATCTGTCTCTCGCGCTGTTGCAGTGTGAAGCTGGGCATTAACTTTTTAGACATATAGTGGTGTGGAGAGACCTCTTCAAAATGTGAATTAAAGAGCTGAACTGCAATTTGTGAGCCCAATGAAGATGACTTATATTTCTAGTATGAGGAGGGCAAAAGGAGACTGAAAAAATCAAAATATTTCTTTGAATGATTGCTTTTATATTTTCTAGGTGAGGAATTAAGTTAGTCATATAAATTTACTAACCTCAATTTTGATATACATAAAAAAGGGAATAATATACATGCCTGATAGATTTGTTGCTAAACAAGCAAAAAAATAAATACTAAAAAATATAGGAAGTGCTTAGAGGACTTAAGTACATGCATACAACCTACCTTATGTCTAGAACATGTGTACAAAGCTAGGCATTTCCCTTCTTTCTTTCCTTCCTTCCTTCCTTCCTTCCTTCCTTCCTTCCTTCCTTCCTTCCTTCTTTCTTTCCTTCCTCCCTGTCTCCCTCTCTTCTTCTTTCCCTCCCTCTTACCCTCCCTCTATTTCCATCAATTTGTTGGTGGAATCATCCATCTCTCACAAAGAGATCCTTGGGTCCTCTTTTTCTGCTTTACTTCATCAGTAGTTATTTACCAGCCACTGACAAGGCCCTTGACCACAAGCTTCTTCCCTGTACGCTTAGAAGTAGTAGATCCCTCTCTTGTCACACACACTAAAGAGGCCACTTGGTAGAGAACATTCAGAGACCATCACGAAGGAGCCAAATACACAGAGGTCGGTGCCAAAGACCAACTATGTGGATAACTGGCTATTGTCACTCTTTATTTTTGGCCAGTGGACACAGTTGTCAACAGATACTTCGTTTGAGTTCTGACAGACTCTTAATATTTGATGTTTGATTGTCCTCGTGATGTTGATAGTGTCAATTCATTCACTAACCTTGAAACAGGGAGATAACAGGGGGATAAAATTTTTACCTTCCCTTTCCTAATTTTGAAATTGTTGGTTATCATTGCTTTCTATTCAGAGAAAGAAAAGACTTCTATGAATTCTTTAATAAGAACAGAATTTCTCTTTTGTTTCTGACTTAATACTCTGATAAAAGCTAGCCTTTAACAGTAACTGACATTTATATAATGCTTACAACATACAAGTTTTAGAACTACTTAGTTCACATGCAGTACCTTAGTTCATATATACTGTAAGTCTACCAACTAGATACTAGTATTTTCTTCACTTTAGAAAGAGAAAACTTATGTACAGTGGTTAAGTTAACCTATATATGATTAATTTTTTTTACATATTTTATACTTAATATTATTTTATGTTATTTGCTTCTTACTTGATAGTATATAGCAATAACTCTCTTGTGTCATTGAAATTTTTTCAAAAACATAAGTTGAATGAGGTCCATAATAATCTATCTAGATGTGTCTTAATTTAGTCAATAATTCCTTTGTAGTTTGATATTTTACCTGCTGAAAGTTGGTTAATATAAGTAAAGCTGACATGAATGTTTTATAAAATGCTATTTTATCCACATTTATAATTATATCCATTACAAAATTTCTAAAGATAAAATAATCATTCAAAATACGTGAACATTTTTGAGATTCTTCAAAGCTTTTCAAGAAATGTGGCACAAGTCAGTATCCCTCTCACACTGGAGGCTGTTTTCTCACACTATGGTGAATGTAAATGTTTAATCATCAAAACAATAACAAGAGATAAAAATTTGATAGGTACATTATCATTATAATAATGTTATTTTAAATCACAATTAAGTGATTATTTTTAAATTTAAAATTTTTGTATCTTTTTAGAAAATATCCTTTGACTATTTTAATTAATTTTTAAAATCAATCCTATATATTGAAAATGAATAAAACATTAATATGACAGTGACTTTTTCTGTTACATATAAGACATTTTCAAAATTTTATTTGCTTTTTAACTTTTTTGGAAGCATTTATAATTTAATTTATAATTAATTTATAATTGCATTTATAATTTAATTTATTAAAAAACAATTACATAATTACATAAAATTATGTACTTTTTTCATTCATGATTGTAATTTTTACAATTACTCCTGGTTTACATTCTTTAAATTGTATATTTAGTAATCTCAAACTCAATAATTTATATTTACATAAGCTCTTAATAATTTAATATTTAAAACAATCTCTTCTAAGAAGAGATTTATATACAAGATCGAGACACACACACACACACAATAAGAGTATATTTCTAAGCTTCCAAACTTTTCTTGTTAAAGTTTTTTCTTCCTGAGCTTAAAAATTGTATAAAATTATTTATAAGAATTAAATTGTGATAAATTATTTATCTTCTATATAGTTTCTTCCATTTTAAATCAATATTGTGTGCTTATTCTTTTTTGTTTATTATTTTATATCACTACTAAAGGAGAGTTAAAAAGATAAAGTAATATTTATATATACTCATACACATATTCATATGACATAGTTGGAAAAGATTGGAAATAAGCAGTTTTCCAATCTGAGGGCTGTGTATGGCATATAAATTATAAAGAAAACTAGATTTTACACTGTGAGACATTTACTAATAGCATGTATTCAATTGTTATCTACTTTTAAAGAAACAATGAACAAAATATGGAGATCATTTGTCATTAAATCAAGGAAGAAAATGAACTTAAAGGAAGTCTGGGACTCCATTTCAATGAAGGAAGAAAAGAAGGAAATCATGTTTTCATAAAGCTATCAGAATTTAGATATATCTGCTAGGATTCCATATCTGTTTTAGTTTAATGAAAGACTTTTCAGCTGGAAAAAGCTAACAAGACTTGAGGAGAAAAACCCAAAACTATCTGGATCTTGTCTCCCTTTTATAAAGTGTGGTTTTGTCATGTCACTCAAGAATGTTTTATTCCAACTTAATGCAGAACAGAAAATTGATTAATGCTGATATTGTGTTCCTATGTTCCTGTACTTGTATTTACCTGAAATATAAACCACAGTTTCAATAAATGCATTTGTCAGATAAGAACAAAATATTAAATCTGTCTGAAAACTCTGAATAAAATATAGATAGTCTGGTTCTACTCATTTCTTACAGGAAAAGACATGTATATAAGGAAATATCATATTTAAAAAAATAATTTAAAAGAAATGACCAATAACTTTTAAAATAAAGAATAAAATTAGATGGCATATAAAACCAAATATTATTTTCTCCCATTACTCAACTTCAACTGTATCCAATTTAAAGAGACTTTTCCTTCTCCCCACAAGTAGTTTTTATATTTTTTCCTAATTTAAAAGTATTGGATATTTGGTTACAGCTTTCCTGGCTGGAAATCTGCCCCTCCTTTAGGGTGTACTATCTTATCTTTTCACCTCCTAAATTTCAGAGGGCTGCAGCCTTCCTTAGCACAGCCTGTCTCCCTCTAAAATGTGCTTTCAATAAATCTTACTTTTTCTAGAAAGAAAGAAGAAAGAGAAAGAAAGAAAGAAAGAAAGAAAGAAAGAAAGAAAGAAAGAAAGAAAGAAAGAAA